>JARFIZ010000234.1:1211288-2422576 GCA_036325965.1 Sinopyrophorus schimmeli | reverse complement strand
CCCCACAACATTTTGAATGAATCATTTCCAGCGAATTTCCTTCTGGAGGACAACTTTATATTTCTTTCTGGTTTAGGTTTGGACTAATTTTATTTTAAGAACTTGGAAAAATAAACAACAAAAGCGTCTTTGAAATTGAAAAAATTGGTTTAAAGCAGTATTTTCTAACGTGGGGCCCACCCCCCAAAGGGGAAGGGCAATTCTACTGTCATGAGAGCAATTAAAAAAAATTAATTTTTTCAGAATGTAAATTTAACAATAACAGCTAATCATAAATTTAGTTTCAAGTAGATGATAACGGTGACTCCTAAAAATTTTTGATTAAAAGATCTGTAAACTAGAATCTTAAAGCTTTAATATGCTTTTTTTTAATTTTTGACTGAAATACAGCCGGTCAAAAATTGCCAAAAAATTTGGGAAATTTGTTAGACCCTTTAATTTGTCCCTTTAGTGGGGTGGTTCTTAACCGTGTGTGCCCACACCCTTGGGGGTGCGAAAAGGTATTTTTGAGGGTGCGGTAGAAGCCCCTAACAATATAAATGATTAAATATCGTTTATTAAATTTTGCAAAAAATGTATTTTTTTAAACTAAAAAATCCAAACACATTTTTCAATAGCGTGCTATTTTCACATTCAAAAGTTAATTTTAAAATGCAGGGCCGTATTTCTACTAGGAACTAAGTATTTGATTTAATTCTTTATTTCTTAAACTAAAATTTATATTTCGAATTAAAAGTAAGAAAATTAATGCAAAAAATTCAATAAAACAAATATGGGCACGTTCGAGCGAAAAGTGGCACATTTCCGAGCGCGGGAGGCAAATGAAGCGCCACGCGTCTTTAAAATTAAAAAATTTGGTTTAAAGCAGTATTTGCCAACGCCCCACAGGGCGGCAGTTCTATTGTCAAAGGAGCAATTAAAAAAAATGTTTTTTTTTCAGGCTTAGCAAACATCCCGTATGGAGTGCAAATAATCTAATAATTACTAATAATTTAACGTAATATACAAAAATTTTACATCAAAATTATTTTGTAGAGATGTTTCATTTTCTCATGGTCTGTGAGTCATACCTGTGCAAAAGACAGAAAATGGTTCTCTCTGACCTAAAAACATCATAATTCTTTTTTTATTTCTTCACTGTAGCGGAGTCTTTTTCAGGAGGATTTTTATTTTGCGTTTTTATTCACTCCAAGTATGCTTTCAGTTTGCATTTATTATTTTCATCCGTCTCTAGAGCTCCGCCTTCGCGCAGATATTCGAAGGTCATAGACCATGAGAAAATCAAACACCTCTACTTGAATAACTGAATATATTCTGTTTGCTTAAATCATTAGGTTTTTTTAATAACTGCCTTGTGATTTCTTCCTAAAGTCCATCATTTAAGCTACTTAGTGAACAATTAAAAATTTTGAATGTTACAAGGGAAGATATAATAAATTTTGACAAGCTTAGGTGGAGCATGACACAAAAAAGATTGGGAAACACTGAGGATTAAGAATGGGAACTCAAAGAAATGTCGATTTTGGGATTGTTGTATTTCACATGTTGTGATCTTGATAGCTTTTCACTCACTTCCACTCATTACCAAATAAAAACGTTTTTTAGCTAAAGTTCAATGAATGCGACAATGCGCACACTTGGTTTTAAGCTCTATTCCCAATAATTAATTTACTTTCCAAATAATTTTAATAAAAAATTACAACGTTGTGCCAAGTGTACAATTAGATCGCGAAAAAATGTCGTTTTATTTTAAAATATTACTATTTCCTTTTTAAATCCAAAAAGTACTATAAACAAATTCGATAAATACGAGGATGTGCGCATTCGAGCTCAAAGTGGCACATTTCCGAGCGAGGGAGGCAAATGAAGCGCGACGCGGAGCGGCGCGCTTCATTTTCCCGAGATCGGAATGTGCCACTTTGAGCTCGAATGCGCGCACTCGGTGTTAAGCACGATTCACAATAATTAATTTACTTTCTAAATAATTTTAATTCAACATTACAACGCTGTGCCGAGTGTACAATTTAATTTCGCAAAAATCTGCAAATATGTTGTTTTAATTGAATACATTAGTATTTCCTTTTGAAATCCAAAAAGTATTATAAGCAAATTCGATAAATACGAGGATGTGCGCATTCGAGCGAAAAGTGGCACATTTCCGAGCGAGGGAGGCAAATGAAGCGCGACGCGGAGCGGCGCGCTTCATTTTCCCGAGATCGGAATGTGCCACTTTGAGCTCGAATGCGCGCACTCGGTGTTAAGCACGATTCACAATAATTAATTTACTTTCTAAATAATTTTAATTCAACATTACAACGCTGTGCCGAGTGTACAATTTAATTTCGCAAAAATCTGCAAATATGTTGTTTTAATTGAATACATTAGTATTTCCTTTTGAAATCCAAAAAGTATTATAAGCAAATTCGATAAATACGAGGATGTGCGCATTCGAGCGAAAAGTGGCACATTACCGAGCGAGGGAGGCAAATGAAGCGCGACGCGGAGCGGCGCGCTTCATTTTCCCGAGATCGGAATGTGCCACTTTGAGCTCGAATGCGCACACTCGGTTTTAAGCCCGATTCACAATAATTAATTTACTTTCTGACACGTCTAACTTCAACTGCCGAATTTTTGTAAGATGTGCGCGCGCAACATCTGTTTCTTGCTAAAATTTTACTCTAAACAAGCTAAAAGAAGTATAACTTCAAAAATTTAGTGATTTTTTAATAATAACAATTTAATTGTCAATTTTGAGAATGAAGAGCAAAATCATACCGATCATAAATTCCATGAAATTAATTTTGTGAACCGACTTTCAATAAAGAGAGAACTTTATCGATAGTGCTTTAGCAGTTTAAAATTAGCTTTGCGGAAATAGTGATTTTTTCGAGGTTCGACTTTTTTTAATTGTTCATGAAAGTGCAGAGGGTGGGCTTGTTTTATGAGTATCGACGATCCGATGGAAACATTCAATCATTTCAATCAGATTTAACAAATTAGACTTGGACGAAAAACGATGAACGCTTGTATTTTTGGTTTGCGTTAATTATTCCGTTCGCATTGTATTCGCCTTTTGTGTATTTAAACGCGAAATGTATACGTTTGTTGTTTTTCGGAATGTATTACGAAATTGTTTGCATCTCACAAGCTCGATTAGGTACGATTTTTTTAGATGTTTTTCGCTGGGCTTATTTTAAATAATTTATTTCCGTTTTTTTTTATTTCGAGTGGTCGTTGATTAATCTTTTTTTAGGAAAAGCAGCTGATTCTTTTAGAATTACTATTTGATGTAGAGTCGAGATTAAAATTTAAAAAAACATCCGAGATCGGAATGTGCCACTTTGAGCTGGAATGTGCACACTCGATTTTAAGCACAATTCACAATAATTTAGACGGCTAACTTCGTACTGTCAAATTTTCGTTACCGTCTAAAATTTTACCCTCCAGCTCCAAAAGAAGCATTACTTCAAGAAGAAGGTAACCTGTTTTTTCAAATTAGGCAAAAAGACAATTCTTTTTTTCTTTTAACACTAAGACCTTTAATTTTAATTGCATTTTAGATTTAACTAAAAATAAGTTTAAATCGTATCAGACCTTTTGTATAATTTTTTTTCGGATAATTTCAAATGGTGTGTCAACAAGGATTTAATTTTAAAACGATCGCAAAGAAAAAGTTAAAAATAATCCAGAAACTGGACCCTACCTTTTACCGAAGATTTCCACGGACTGCTCTAGGAAGACCTTTGATGAGTTCCATATTACCAAAACCCATGTCGGAAGAAGGGTGTGAAGTAATGTAGATTCGTTTCTGTAAAAAAAATTAAAAAACAACATGTTAACAAAAAACCTCTAGGAAATTTAATAGGAATACGTAGAATTAATATTCACCTTGTTTAAGGGTTGAAACTTAAATTTTAGGGAGCACTTATTTAAAACACAACTAATCGGCTTGGCTTTACATTTAGCAATGAATCATAAATTGAAAACGTTTCTAGAAAGCCGTTATTTGGCTTATCAATTAACTCGGAGGCCAACTAAAAAGAGCCATGATAATTTTAAATAAAATAATCAATACATTTTATTTTCCGAAAACACCGATAAAGAGTGTTATAAAAATATTTGCTCTCACTGAAATTCAATCAATGCGTTTACCTTATTATTTCCATTCATAATGGCAATATTTAATTATTGTTAAGTAAAGGGTCTTTCAAATTGAGCGCCTTTTTTTAAAACTAAATAAAACATAGATAGCGCATTGAATTCTTCTGGGTCTTTTGACATTTAAGAAGTGTGATGTATGACATTAATAAAAATAGGGTCGAACACGATACAAAAGCGCATTTAAATTGTTGAATTATTTTATAAAAATCTGCGTTCTGTGAAAATGCTTTTTTGAAAATTATGCGATTTTTATAGTTTACATAATCGTCCATCTCAAATGATTATTAGTCGAATTGTTCAAAAATTTAAAGAGACTGGTTCCGTAGAAGATTTAAAAAAATTAATCTTTTTGGTCGTTCACAAGAGCACATTGATATGATTCGTGAAAATGTTACTGAAGAGCCTGAAATGTCCATTAGTCAACGATCACAACAAGTTGGGCTAAGTAAAACAATAACATGACGTACTTTACAAATGAATACATCTCTAAAGGCATATAAGGTCCAAATAACACAGGAATTAAAGCCTTTGAACGATTCAAAACGTCGTGGATTTGTCAATTGAATTACCAGGTGATTTTCTTCAAACAACAATTAATTGACAGATCATGTCATTTGACACCGTTGGTTATTTTCTTTGGGGCCACGTAAAAAATAAAGTCTGTAGGAACAATCCACATTTAATTCTTGAACTGAAGAATGAAATTATTCGTGTTAGTGGTGAAATAGAGCCTCAATTATGTCGAAATTTTATCCAAAATTTGGCAAAAGAGTGAACGTGTGTGGAGCTACAGGAGGTGGTCATTTAACGGATATTATTTTTCGTGTTTAAATGTCACACAATTTACTTCAATTATCAATAAAAAGTTTTTGAAAATCAATGCAAGTTATGTGTTTTATTAGGTTTTAAAAAAAGGCGTTCAATTTGAAACACCCTTTATTAAGAAAAATTTGTTTAAATTGTGGAATATATTTTCAAAAGATTATAAATTTATTTCGTAAGTATAACAAAATGTTAAACTTTATTAACGGCCCACTGCCAGTAAAACTGCTAATTTTTAAGAACAAAATTTATACAAAAAATTTGTTAAAGTTCAAAGTTTCTTTGCCTTTTCTTTTAATTACTGAATGTGTGAAAAGGGCGACTACTGGCGGAAATGACCCTAGTTCAATGTACTCAACTCGATTTCTAAAAGCGTACTCACATAGAATTTGATTTACAAGAACTATTTACAAACCACAATTTTTATTAATTGTTCCAATAAGTCACGACAGGAGTATCAATTAATTTTTAATGAATAAAATGTAAAAAACGAAGTAATTTAATTAATTGTGTTATTATGACATTGTAAAAGTTAATAAAAAAAATGATTTAAGCAAACTACTAAAACACCGATAATTTAATTATTTTTGAATTGGTAACAAGCCTTTTTTCTTTGTTATAAACAATTTCTTGCAGTGACTTGTCTCTTTATTTTAAAAAGCTTTGTTGCAAAAAAAGTATTATGAGCCTGAATATTAAAAAAACCGGTGCGGTTACTTTTGTATGCGCTTTAGAAGTTATACTTCTTTGGCGCAAACTTATTAAATATAACCACGTGCAAAAATTAATATGAATAAATTGAATAAATACGAGGATGTGCGCATTCGAGCGAAAAGTGGCACATTTCCGAGCGAGGGAGGCAAATGAAGCGCGACGCGGAGCGGCGCGCTTCATTTTCCCGAGATCGGAATGTGCCACTTTGAGCTCGAATGTGCACACTCGGTTTTAAGCATTATTCGCAATAATTTTGTCAACAAAAAATTAGTAAATAATTTTTATCATTCCTTCTCACTCGTACTTATGAGTTTATCGTATCTTTTTGCTCGCTCCCACTCATTGCTATGTTAAAAATACGTTTTTTGTATATATAATCGATATATTTACTGAACTAAATTAAATTTGTTGATTGAAGATAAAGTTTAATTTATAAAATTCAATAAATACGAGGATGTGCGCATTTGAGCGAAAAGTGGCACATTTCCGAGCGAGGGAGGCAAATGAAGCGCGACGCGGAGCGGCGCGCTTCATTTTCCCGAGATCGGAATGTGCCACTTTGAGCTCGAATGTGCACACTCGGTTATAAGCACGATTCACATTAATTTGAGCCAATAAATTAGACGAAAAAGCAGTTAGATAATTTTAGTATTTTCCTTCCACTCGCACCGACGCGATCTTCATATCTTTTGCCCTCTTCCACTCGTTGCTATGGTAAATGCATTTTCGAACACAAAATCGATATTGACCAAACTAAATTTAATTTTTTGATTTGAAAGAGCTAAGCATAAGGTAGACAAATCTAATAAATCTAATTCAATTGTCAATAAAAAGTTTTTGAAAATCAATGCAAATTATGTGTTTTATTAAGCTTTAAAAAAAGGCGTTCAATTCGAAACACCCTTTATTATTTAGAATAGTTATTAATAAAAAGGAACAATTTTTGAGAAGTACGCGGAAAGCGTTCAGTTTCGAAAGTATTAGGCCTTAGTACGTCCGAAACCGGTGCTAACTCAAAACCCCTAAAGTCGACCAAAATTGAGAAAAAGCATGGATTAACCCCTTTGTCTTTTTTGAGGAAAGAAATTTTAGCTAAGGGATTTGCTTTAAATTTTTGCGGGATGTTCCTATGGAGCCTAAACCGACATAGCCGAGCCCATTCTTCTCTGATCCCCCTTCAATCCCAAAATTTTTCGATAAAACTAAATAAATCAAAAAAAATATACCTTGATTCACAAAAAAAATCGTAGCGCCCTTATTTTCTTTGCAATCATTACAGGCAAGATGGATTCGGAATTCTGAGACTATTCTACATAAGATACATGTAAAATAAATATAGGGCGCAATGTTAATTTTTTGAGTAATTAAAAAATGCAAATTTAGGTCCACTTTTTTGCACAATTTTGAACTTTAAAAAAATTGTAGCGCCGTTATTTGTGGACGGATCTTTAAAAACTATTCAGAATCGGATTTGGCAGCCTTTTTGGCTTCGGATAGGCCTAAGAAACCATAGGCGTGCTATTTCAGAGCCTTGAGAAAAACGTTTTTCTTTTTGAAAAAACATGGATTAAAATCCATGTTTTTTTGGTAAAAAATGAAAAAATAGAATTGCTATATATTGCAAGGGGATGTTCCTACGTACCCCTAGCGACTATAACCGGTGTAATTACCTGGCGCTTTCGCTCTAAAATAAAAATTTTCGATAAAACTAAATAACACTAAAAAAATATACCTTGATTCACAAAAAAAATCGTAGCGCCCTTATTTTTGATGCAATCATTAAAAGCAAGACGGATTCGGAATTCTGGGACTTTTCTACGTAAGATACATGTAAAATAAGTATAAAGCGCAACGTAAATTTTTTAAAAATTAAAATTGAAATTTTTGAGCCTCATTTTTTCACAATATTGAACTTTAAAAATTGTAGCGCCGTTATTTGTAGATGGATCTTTACAAACTATTAGGCCCTAGTACGTCCGAAACCGGTGCTAACTCAAAACCCCCAAAATCGGCGAAAATCGAGAAAAAAATGGATTAACCCCTTCGTTACTAAAACATAAAATTGCTGTAGGGGAGGGGGGCAGCTTTGAACATCGTTAAATAAAAATTGAATAAAACATTTTTGCAACCGAAAAAATTTAAATTTAAGGTGGCACCACGGCTGCCAACTACTATCCGTCAACAGCTGTTTTATTTGTTATGTTAAACCTAATCTACAATTAATAATCGAATTTACGCTACAATTCTAAAATACTTATTTTTTGGATGTAAGCATCTTACACGTAAAATAACAAACAATTTATTAATACATGAAGTGTCATCTAATCTTTATATCTTTCACCATCTAATTACAATAAAAAAATTTATTGTTATTGATTATTAATTAGTTTAAATAAATTAATTATCTCAAATATGCTATTGGGGCAGCTTTGAACAAGAAACGAGGGGCACGTTTGAATACTTATAAACCGAATTAATTTTAATTCTTATAAATTCTTCTATCCTTTAAATTGTTTCTAAAAAAAATATACGATCTTTATTACGTGGTAATTAAGTAATTTTTTAATTTCAAGGTCAATCATGGTTCAAAATTATAAAAAAAACGGACAAGCAGTGTCAATGAAAATGACGTAAAAAAAGCGATAATCCATGTAATTTAATTATATTTGATTAAAGTTATTAATGTTAAAGATTTAATAATTATATACTAGTAACTTTGTTAATTTATCATTATTTCAAAGATTTTATAAATTTTAATTAAACTAATAAATGGAAGATTTAACTTTGAAATATAAGAGCAATAATATAATTTATGAGTAAAATAATAATAATTTATGTAGTGGTTTTATATATATATATAATGAAAAGCCCTTTACCTGTTTGGTGTTGGTTTTATATATTGTTCAAACCTGCCCCAGGCCTGTTCAAAGGTGCCCCCCTAAGTGGGGCACCTTTGAACAAACTGACCTATTTTTAAATTAATAATATAGCTTTGATTAAGAACTTTTTTTTTAACTAATCAAGGTGTATTATGAAGTAGAGTGATCAATGTATCGATTAAGACATAAAACATATTTTTTCGTTTATTACATTAAGAGTAATAAATAAATTAGTAAAAAGTGTTCAAAGGTGCCCCCCTCTCCCCTACACTAAACAAAACTGCCAAGTTTCAACGTTCAAATTTAGAAAATATAAATTTTCTAAAATGCAAATTCGCCCCGACTTTAATTTAAAAACAGAAAAAAAAAAAACTTATTTGAATTATTCATCAAAAGGCATAAAGAAAATCAGTTTTAAATTAAACATAAAACATAAATAAACAAGACCGATAAAATTTATACGAGCTTAGGCAAAGGGAATACGAATGAAATTTCGCCGGACCCAAAATCGAAAACGCTGCACAAATAGCGCAAACCTTAATTTAATGCCGACTTCTTGCCAACATAAAATTGAACGTTTCGTTAGTTTTTGCCGGCGAGATTTGCTTAGGCACTGATGATAACTGCTGGGCCTTCCTGTAGATTAGCATTCACGTAGAAAAGCAAGGCCATAATTTATACGAAACGCATCGGAGGCGAGAGCAAGAGGAAACTTTCATAAACCGCCGTGTTCGCCCGCAAAAACTGTATTATAATATAGTGGGATAGATGTGTGTGAAGTGTTTTACCTAAAGCTTAACTCTGCATAAATTTTACATAATAGACACACCGAAAAAAAATCCACATATGAGTTGTTGAACGTTTCAGATATGGAAGAGTTACGGTGGTAGAAATTTAGGGTAGGTATGCTTGGCGAATATCTAAGCGACTCGTTTCGGCAATTTTTTTCGAACCATATCCCTCCACTTTCCACGCACTTTAAGTAAGCGTCTTTCATTTTTAAATTACTCTAAGCCAGCGGTTCCCAAAGTGGGCGCCACCACTTCCCGATGGGTGCTGCAGCGATCCAGAGGGAGAGGGCGGTGATGGCTACCATATTTCACGAAAAATGTAGAAAAACAGTAATACATATGGGTGATTCCATTCTAACTGTGTTTTTTTGCGTCCTATACCTCGGTATGTCTTACTAAATATTTTATTTTGTATTTCGCGCTAAACAGTGTTTTTTTTGGTTTGTTTATTTTAAGATAATGTGCGACTGTTTTATTTAGTGATTAATATTTGTTGCGTTTTTTGTAAACATATACCTAACAATTTGACCAAGTTTTTTCTTGTTAAAACGGGACGCTTTGTAATCGTGCTTAAAGCCGAGTGTGCGCATTCGAGCTCAAAGTGGCACATTCCGATCTCGGGAAAATGAAGCGCGCCGCTCCGCGTCGCGCTTCATTTGCCTCCCTCGCTCGGAAATGTGCCACTTTTCGCTCGAATGCGCACATCCTCGTATTTATCGGACTTGCCTATATTATTATTTTATTCTTCAAATCAAAAAATTAAATGTCGAATAAATTAGATCTTTTTTTGTTTGAAAAGTTTTTGATAAGTTATCGTGGTGCTCTTCTGCACGCCTAATTGTAGTAAGCTTGATAAAAATATTTTCAGGTGTACTTTCGAATGTTTACTAATTCGCGTTTTTGATTAATTAAAATTGTATATGAGAGTGATTCCATTCTAACTGTGATTTTTTGTGTCCTATACTGTTTGCTCTTACTGGTCATACATTATAAATCTATTAATGAAATTTTTGTATCAATACGATTATCATGAGCATATGTCATCACGTTTCTTGTATAATATAAGTTGCAATTCAAAAAAAACTTGCAATGTCTCGCTTAAATGTCAGTACCGTGTCATGTCCTTTTCTTGAATTTGCTTATAAATCCGTTATTTTTTTTGTTGCAATAATTAATTGAAACCAATTAACTGATAAATCTTAATGTATATAATCAAACTTAAAAAAAATAAGGAATTTTTTTTTAATATATCAATTTAAGATTGAATTCCGGCTTAATAACTTTTGTCCTCAGATTTAAGAAAATTTTGAAATTTGAATGTCTATGACTCGTGCGCCATTTACCTCAAAATTAATGAAACAACTAATAAGTCATATTAAAAGTACGTTAATTGAGTTATGTTTACAAACATAACGCAAGTGAAATTCTCAAGCGAGTTTGTGTCATTTGAAAACTCAATTTTTAAAAGATGATGTCATGAATTTACTTGTCAGTACCGTGGTATTGGTAAACTTAATTAAAGATTTATTTTTTTCCTCATAAATAATGAATTTCTGTACTTATTACTAAACTAAATTATAGGGTAATAGGATATTATCAAAATCATAATCAAAAAATTACAGTTGCTATTTCAAATTTAATTTTCAGTACCGTGGCGGTCAGTACCGTGTCAAAAAATAATAAAAATATATTTAATTGTTAATAAATAATATTGACTTCACTGAAAATTATTCATGTAAATATGAAACAGAAGTTCAGTCAGTAGGTACACTTTGGGGCTAGTAGAGTACAATTTTTCTAAATTACCAGACAATTTTAAGCCTTTTGTAGGCACAATGAAAGTATATACGTGGAATGAATTACAACGTAATTGTATTTTATTATATCCGTTAAGTTGATTTTATTGCTCTAATAAGAATGTATGTAGACACTTTTCTATGAGAAAAATTTATTATTTTTCAAATGATAAGATGGGAAAAATAAATAACAGAATGACACAAAAAACAAAAAAATCTGAGAATTCATCGCAAGAACTTCAAAAATTGCGAAAGATGACTGAAACTGTATCACTGCGTAGAAGCTTAAGAATTAAAAATTCTGTAATAAAAACCAAAAAAATTTTAATTAAGTTAATTTTTGTGAAATGTGTTAGATTTGAGTTGATTAATGTTTGATATAAATTCTAATATATGATTTTTGTTATACATAAGTTACTATGGATTATTAATATGTTAAATAATCAATAAAAAAGAGTTTTAAAATGTTACAATACAATTCATAAATGAATTTAAAAATTTCTCTGAAGAATGTCTACCAAATTTATTTTGTCAGTACCGTGGCATCGAAATTATAAAATACGATTCTCATTTTCGATATTTTAAATTTGTAGTAAAATCCTCTCGGGCTTTCATTTTTACTATCAAATAGAGTAATCATATGCATGAAAGATCAAAAAAAGTTGAGTTATAGAATTCAAAAATTTTGAATCAACAAAGTAACAGTTAGAACAGAATTACCCATATATCTTTCTGTTTAATTGTTATTAAAATAAAAAAATATATTTCCAGGGGGCGCCAAGTATAATTCTTTTAGAAAAGGGGCGGTAGGGTAAGTAAGTTTGGGAACCACTGCTCAAAGCCCTACCAAAAATCGTCGAGGGCCAACGGACGATTTTGAAGCCTTCGACCGAGCTCGGAGAAGTTTTTAAAATCGTTCAAAAAAATAATAAAGAACGGGTGCAAAGCTTTTAACCGGAAAAAAAAGAGAAGAGGACGAGTCCCGTTTAATGTCGCAAAGTTAATGGGTACGAGCGAAAAAAAAATTTATGCAGCAACGAAGAGAATTTTTAACTAAAGTTAAATGAAGACAACAATGTGCACACTCGGTTTTAAGCTCCATTCACAATAATTAATTTACTTTCTAAATAATTTTAATAAAAAATTACAACGCTGTGCCGAGTGTACAATTAAAACTCGAAAAAATGTCGTTTTATTTGAAAACATCACTATTTATTGTTTAAATCCAAAAAGTAAGATAAACAAATTTGACAAATACGAGGATGTGCGCATTCGAGCGAAAAGTGGCACATTTCCGAGCGAGGGAGGCAAATGAAGCGCGACGCGGAGCGGCGCGCTTCATTTTCCCGAGATCGGAATGTGCCACTTTGAGCTCGAATGGGCACACGCGGTTTTAAGCACGACTCACAATAATTAATTTACTTTCTAAATAATTTTAATTCAAAATTACAACGCTGTGCCGATTGTACAATTTAATTTCGCAAAAATGTGCAAATATGTTATTTTAATTGAATACATTAGTATTTCCTTTTTAAATTCAAAAAGTAATAGAAAAAAATTCGATAAATAAGAGGATGTGCGCGTTCGAGCGAAAAGTGGCACATTTCCGAGCGAGGGAGGCAAATGAAGCGCGACGCGGAGCGGCGCGCTTCATTTTCCCGAGATCGGAATGTGCCACTTTGAGCTCGAATGCGCGCACTCGGTTTTAAGCCCGATTCACAATAATTAATTTACTTTCTGAGAAGTATAACTTCAACTGCCGACTTTTTGTTAGCTGTGCGCGCGCAACTTGCGTTACTTGCTAAAAGTTTTACTCGAAACAAGCTAAAAGAAGTATTACTTCAAAAATTTAGTAATTTTTTAATAATAACAATTTAATTGTCAATTTTGAGAATTAAGGCAAAACTTTAATACATATATCTTTCTGTTTAATTGCCATTAAAACTAAAAAAAAACAATTTCCAGGGGTCGCCAAGTAATATTCTTTTAGAAAGGAGGCGCTAGGCCAAATAAGTTTGGGAACCACTGCTCAGCGCCCTACGTAAAATCGTCGATGACCAACGGACGATTTCGAGGCCTTCGAGCGAGCTCGGAGAAGCTTTTAAAATCGTCCAAAAAAAAAATACAGAACTGGTGCAAAGCTTTTAACCGGAAAAAGAAGAGAAGCGCACGGGTCCCGTTTAATGTCGCGAAGTTAATGGGAAGGAGCGAAAAAAAATTCAAGCAACAACTAAGGGAATAGACATTAAAACGTGGAACTTTATTAGAAGCCGGAAACTTAAAATTCGTCGGTTTTTGTTGTATCACGCTTACTTAACTAAAAATGTCTTGCACATAGACCCTTTTAGAAAATGTTATGCAAATGATACCTCAGTGAAACGGAATGGAAAATTATGCTTCTGCTTCTAAAAGTATCCCATTTGGGAATCCGTGCTTTCGCATTAAACCGTACCGTCATATCTAATGCTGCAGAACTGTTACGATTAATTTTGAGTTGTAATTCTTTTAGGCGCTTCCTTGCTACCGTTTTTGTTTAAGGCTCGTACAATTTTGGAATAAGTTTTTTGGGTGAATTGTGACGCGAAGATTAAATGCATTTTAATAAGTTTAAAAACGATTTCTTTAAATGCAAATTTCCGAAAACTTTTTCAATAACATGCACCTAATTTTTGAAGTTATTCTTCTTCCGACGAATGAAAAGTAAAACTTTAGCAGGCGACGGAAATTGCGCGAGCGCATTTAATCAAAACTGGACGGTCGCAGTTAGTCGTCTAAAAAAGTAAATTAATTGTTGTGAATCACGCTTAAACGAGTGCGCACATTCGAGCTCAAAGTGCCACATTCCGATCTCGAAAATGTAAAGCGCGTCGGTCCACCTCAGGCTTCATTTTTTTGCCCGATATTACGCTTCGATAAACGGGCTTTCGCAGGCTGAAAAACCGAGCTACGATTTTCCAAAGTGAAAATTTAGCAAAGGATTCCGAATCCGGGTTGTTTTTAATGATCGAATCGAAATTGAGGGCGCTCTATGAGGCGAAGTGTATTTTTTTTATTTATTTAATTTTTTCGGACATTTTGGGGGTTGAAGGGGTAGCAGGAAAGAATAGCTGCGGCCGTGTCGGTTTGGGGTCCATAGGAACATCCCGAAAAGGTTAAAGCAAATCCATTACCTAAAATTTTTTTTCGCGATTCGAGCAAAGTTGCATTGGTATATTTTTTTGACTGTTCGTAAAAGTCTGAAGATTTTGATGTTTTTTTAACTTTTAATACTTTTAACAAAAATAAAAAAACTGTGGTAGCTTAATGTAGAATTTTACATAATTTAACAAATAGTTTTAAGAAGTGATGCACAGCCCGTTATTTTTCATAAAATCCCAAAACAGTTTAAAAATATTAAATTTTGTAAAATTTCGAACACAGTAATTAATAAACAAAATTTTGAAAATAATCTTTGTTTTAAATGATTGATGATACTGTCATCTTTTCCTTTCTTTTTTTGAAGAAGAGTTTTGCATTATATAAAAAAAATAATTTCGTTAGAGTTTTCTAACTTTTTAAATGTTTAAAATTAAATGCGAATTTTTATTGATTTTTAAACTGCGACTCAAAAATCGATTTAGAAATTAATGGCATTGAAATGTGTTTATAGCTATTACAGTTTGCGAAATCTTTCTGTTTATTTAATTATTAAAAATTCGTTATTTCTGAAGAAGTTTGATGTTGCAATGATTTTTAGTAATTAATAAAAACCAAGCTGTAGAAATCTAGCGAACTTTAAAAAAACAATAGAATACAACTCACATAAAATTTGATGGTCTCCGTAGGGCACTAAACACATTAATTATTATTAATTTTGAATTAATTATTTAGAATTGGGCACTTAATAATTAGGTGCTTTCGTACTGAGCAAAATACGACTGTTCTCTACCAAAACTCGATTAGAAATAAAGCATTTGGCCTGCATTATCTACGGTCAGAGATATCAACTTCCGCCGATAGAACAAAAAGTTTAAATTAGATAAACACCTGCTTTAAACAAATGTACAGAATTGTATTCGAAAATTTTGTAACAACAAATAAATTTTAAAAACTAATAAAGACATTACCAACCCCTAAATTTGCAAGCTCGTATTTATCAGAATCCTTAAGTCGTCTATGGTTTTCTGAACCTATCCAAAGAAAAAAAGTATGGCTCATCCGAATCTGTATAGTTTTTAAAAATAGGTTCACAAATAACGGCGCTACAATTTTTTTAACGTAAAATTTTGTGCTATTAAAATAAATCTAGAACTTATACCCTTAATTACTCGAAAAATTAACATTGCGTCCTATGCCAATTTTTCACCTATCTTATAAAAAAAAGTCTCAGAATTCCGAATCTGAGTCGTTTTTAATGATCGGGTTAAAAATGAGGGAGCTATCATCGTTTGTGAGACGAAGTGTATTTTATTTGATCTATTTAGTTTTCTCGAAAATTTTGGGGGTTAGAGGGGGAGCAGGGAAGAATGGCTCCGGTTATGTCCGCTTAGGGTCTATAAAAACGACCCGCAAAAATATCAAGCAAATCCATTACCTAAAATTTTTTTTCTCAAAAATACGCAAGGTGTTAATCCATATATTTTCCCCATTTTGACCAATTTTGGAAGTTTTGAATTAGCGCCGGTTTCGACGCGTAGGGGCTGCAAGCGTTCAGAAATTAAAGGGTTTGACGAAATTCGCAAAGACGGTGGAGTTAGAGCACTTCAAAAATAAAATTTTAGCAAAATTTACATTTTGAAAACTTCGAACACGTTTTTCTCCCAGACTTAACATTGGGCCCTGTTGATTTTTTCAGAATCTGAAAAGTTTGTTAAGATCCGTTCACGAACAACCGAGCTACGATTTTTCAAATTGGAAATTTTGAAAAAATTAATTAGAAGTCGGACTTTTCGAACCCATTTTTCTTGAGAATTTTAAATGGTACGCCTATGTTTTTTAGGCCTATCCGAAGCCAAAAAGTCTGGCAAATTTGAATCTGTATAGTTGTTAAAGATCCGCCCTTAAATAACGGCGGTACAATTTTTTTAATTTAAAATTATGTGCTACAAAAATGAACCTAAAACTTCACCCCCTAATTATTCAAAAAATTAACATTGCGCCCTATGCAATTTTACACGTATCTTATAGAAAAAAGTCTCAGAATTTCGAATCCAGTCATTTTTAATAATCGGGTTAAAATAAAGGCGCTACAATCGTTTTTGTGAGTCAAAGTGTATTTTTTTCGATTGATTTAGTCTTCTCGAAAATTTTTGGTGTTAAAGGAGGAGCAGAGAAGAATGGCTCCCTGATATGTCGGTTTGGGGTCCATAGGAACGTCCCGTAAAAATTTAAAGCAAATCCATTACCTAAAATTTTTCCTCAAAAATACGCAAGGGGTTAATCCATGTTTTTTCTCGATTTTGGCCAGTTTTGGGGGTTTTGAGTTAGGACCGGATTTCGACGGGTAGTGGTTGGAAATGTTCAGAAATAAAAGGATTTGGCGAGATTCGCAAAGATGACTTAGTTAAAGCATTTGAAAAATTAAAAATTTTTGCAAAATTTACATTTTGCAAGCTTCGAACGCGTTTTTCTCCCAAAATTAACATTGTGCCCTATTCATTTTTTTGGCTCATCTTACGCTCCAATAAACGGGCTTTCAGAATCGGATAAGATCCTAAAGATCCGTTCACAAATACCCGAGCTACAATTTTTCAAACTGGAAACTTAGAAAAAATTAATTACAAGTCAAACTCTTTAAAGCCGTTTTTCTCAAAAATTTCAAATAATACGCCCATAGTTCTTTAAGCCTTTCTGAAGCAAAAAGTCCGAAAATTCTAAATCTGCAAAGCTTTTAAAGATATCTCGACAAACAACAAAGATACAAATTTTTTTATATAAAATCTCAAATGTCTCGCTTCAATAACACTATTCTGAAAGATCTTTCGGCACGCCCTTTAATTATTTTGGTTCTAATCTTATGTAAAAAGCGCCTCGAGGGTTCTAAATCTTTGTATCTCGAACAATATGTAGCAAACCGCAAAGTTAGAAAGTTTTAAACCCTGTAACTTAGAAACGAACTTAAATTCGAGCTTTAGAAAAATGGTAAAATTTAAAGAAAACAGAAATGCAAATTTTTGCGGCCTTATCAGGCCGAAAGTGACCTCGTTGCACCGTTATATATATAATTTAACAAGATAATGTGCGCATTTGCATAATGTATATGGTTAAATTTCAGTTAAATTACGTTAATGGAATATTCATTCCATGTAATCATCTCATCCCCTGCACAAAACATAACATAGAGACTTATTTATTCTGCGATAAACCAAACAGCTACCCCTCTTACTCTAATTAATATGCCATTTTTTTCGAACGAAATAATTCCCAAGCGCAAAGTTAATTTAGACGATCTAAAAGCTTGTACCAAATTAAAATTTAATAGTCAATAAGCTTTAATTCTGTTTTATTGAAAATTCCAAATTGAGAAAGCCCGGCTCTTTAAATCTGATCGAAAAAGCAATAAAAAGAGAAAACAAAGAAAAAATATATTTACGATTTGATTTATGGCGATGGATTTTTCAAAAAGGCTATAATGGTTTCTTTCTTTGGTACGCAAAGCTCGAAATTCTATTTTGAAACAGTCCGAGAAATAAATATCCCCCTTTTTTAAATTAAAACATTATAAACGTTTTTCAGATAACATCCATTCCGTTTTTTTTCTCGGCGAATGCTGTAAGGATATCCTCTATATTTCTTTATTCCCAAATATATTTCACTGTGCTTATCTGACAACAAATCGCGACTTCATCTGTGCCAGCTGTGCGGAACGTGTTGAAACTGCGTAGAAAATTGTAACACACAAATAAACGGGATTCATTTCCAAGGGAAAAGCGATTTCGAGCGAAATTTTTCGGTTGCAGTTTCTAATTGTAAAGATTGCGTTAAAAGCTCGTCAAAGAAGGGTTGTTGCAATTTGAATAGTTCGAAATAATGTGGAAGAGGAGCAGAAATAAATATGAGAGGATGAATCGATTTGTTGCCGGTATTTTATTTTGGATTTTATGGAGTTGTAAACCTTGAGGAAAGCCACACAAACGATTTTCCTCTGAAGCAATTCGTGTCAGTCTCTGCACTTAAATTCGTCAACATTAAAATTGCATGTTTTTATTACAAACGACACGAATTAATTCGTAAAAAGTGTTTTATTTAAAACGAGTCAGGTTTTTGTATAGGTTTCCACCTATCGTTAAATTTAAGGCTCGAAAAAATATGGCTAATAAAATAATAGCAATAATTTATAGATTTTTGTTTGATTTGTTGAAATTTAAAAATAACAGTTAACGTTTGCGGTATTAACAAATTGAAGATTTTATAAAAGTAAAACCGATACTAAAATTTGTATTAAAAGTCACACAAAATTCCTCATAACATAGGGTGAATTCGCCAGTTTACCGGCCTTCTTCTGTAGTCGACCACAAACTGCTTTATTTTATAATAATTTGAAAGGACTTTGCGGCATAAGAATAACAAGTAATTGATACAGCTCGGTTTCGGCTCAATGATACAGCATCATGTGATGAATCAATCAGACAAATATTTTGTTAATTTAACAACATGAGAATAACCTGTATTATTATATGTGAATTCCATTTGAGTTACAATAACATTTAAATGCTAAGTGATATCTGGAAAATTCTTTCACTGTGATTGTCGGTAAGGAGTGGTGCGTCGATAAGAATAGAAGTTAGCTCAGAAAAAGTGTGTCTTCGATTGAAATCACCAAGGTGGAAAATATAATCTCAAAATTGCCCATTTTGGCAAACGGTTACCAAACATTTTAAAGGTGATTTTGATAGGATTTGATGAGTAGTTTGATATTAAATTTTGAAAAGTTTGGTAACCGTTTGCCAAAAAAGTCAATTTTGAAATTATAATTTCCACCTTGGTGATTTCCGAATGTTTAGTTTTCACCTGCTGATGAAAGCAACTAGGTAATTAGATTATTGAGTATTTCATTCTCTGAATTGATTTATAATCATTTCCAAACATCATCAAGCTTAAACTATTGGGAATATCATCTTTCACATTTTGGCCAAAAAATAACTAGTAGTTTTTTACCTCAAAATATTTTTACAAGTTTTTTTTGTGTGTATATTCAGCTTATTTAACACTATATATACACCAAGTTTGAAAAAATCGGAGACCATTTTTTCTTATACCGCAAAGTCCTTAGGGCTAATTATGAACTGATAATGATTATAAATCGTTCATTGCACATTAAAAATAAAATTATTAATACTTCTCTGTACATCCACGTTTATGTCTTCAAATTACGTTGACCAAAGTAAGTTTTCAGTAATTAGTGTTCGAAGTAAGGTGTAAAGCTTTTTCAAGATCTGCGGCAATAAGTTGCATTTAATATATTAATAAAAATTTGTTTAAATTGTGGAATATATTTTGAAAAAAATTTTAAATTTATTTCGTAAGTATAACAAATTATTTTTATTAACGGCCGACTACCAGTAAAACTGGTAATTTTATGAAAAAAAATTATACAAAAAATTTGTTAAAGTTCAAACTTTCTTTGCCTTTTTCTTTTAATTACTGAATGTATGAAAAGGCCGATTCAAATAGAATTTGATTTACAAGAACTATTTACAAACCACAATTTTTATTAATTGTTCCAATAAGTCACCACAGAAGTATCAATTAATTTTTAATGAATAAAATTTAAAAAACGACGTAATTTAATTAATTGTGTTATTATGACATTGTAAAAGTTAATCAAAAAAAATTATTTAAGTAAAATACCGAAATAACGATAATTTAATTATTTTTGGATTGGTAACAAGCCTTTTTCCTTGTTATAAACAATTTCTTGCAGTGAATTGTCTATTTATTTTAAAAAGCTTTATTGCATAAAAAGTATTATGTGCCTCAAATTAAAAAAACCGGTGCGGTTACTTTGTATGCGCTTTAGAAGTTATACTTCTTTGGCGTTACCTAATTAAATATAACCACGTGCAAAAATTAATATAAATAAATTGAATAAATACGAGCATGTGCGCATTCGAGCGAAAAGTGGCACATTTCGAGCGAGGGAGGCAAATGAAGCGCGACGCGGAGCGGCGCGCTTCATTTTCCGAGATCGAATGTGCCACTTTGAGCTCGAATGTGCACACTCGGTTATAAGCACGATTCACATTAATTTGAGCCAAAAAAATTGACGAAAAAACAGTTGGATAATTTTAATTTTTTCCTCCCACTCGTGCCAACGCGATTTTCATATCTTTTTGCCCTCTTCCACTCGTTGCTATGGTAAATGCATTTTTCGAACACAAAATTGATATTGACCAAACTAAATTTAATTTTTTGATTTGAAAGAGCTAAGGATAAGGTAGGCAAATCTAATAAATATAAAGATGTGCGCATTCGAGTTAAAAGTGGCACATTTCCGAGCGAGGGAGGCAAATAAAGCGCGACGCGGAGCGGCGCGCTTCATTTTCTCGAGATCGGAATGTGCCACTTTGAACTCGAATGTGTACACTCGGTTTTAAGCACAATTCACAATAATTAATTTACTTTTAAATATTTTAATTCAAAATTACAACGCTGTGTCGAGTGTACAATTTAATTTCGAAAAAATGTGCAAATATGCTGTTTTAATTGAATATATTAGTTTTTCCTTTTTAAATCCAAAAAGTAATTTAAAGAAATTCAATAAATACGAGAAAAATTCGTTTCCTTGTTATAAACAATTTCTAGCTTTTATCTTTTAATTTTGTTGTAAAGACAGGATTCTTTTAAATAAAGCATTTAAAAAAAATGAATGTTTCGAAAACTATTAAAAATAATAAATCAAATTAATTATGTTATTAGTAACCATTAAAAAGATTTCTTCAAGGCATAACTTAATGGCCTCAATCACAAAATCGAAAATTTAATCAAAATTTTTGACTCTATACACTACTTTTCAAAAAATTGCACAACCATTTTTTACTAAAATTTACTCTTCTTTTCGATTAGTAAAAACTTATTTAAAATTTAAAGCTCTTTTTCCTTGTTATAAACAATTTCTTGCAGTGATTTGTCTATTTGTTTTAAAAACCTTTGTTGTAAAAAAGTATTATGTGGCTAAAAATTAAAAAAAAACCGGTGCGGTTACTTTGGATCAACGTTAGAAGTTATACTTCTTTGGAGTGACTAAATTAAATATAACCACGTGAAAAATTTAATAGGAGTAAATGCCAAGATGTGCGCATTCGAGCGAAAAGTGGCACATTTCCGAGCGAGGGAAGCAAATGAAGCGCGACGCGGAGCGGCGCGCTTCATTTTCCCGAGATCGGAATGTGCCACTTTGAGCTCGAATGTGCACACTTGGTTTTAAGCATAATTCACAATTATTAATTTACTTTTTAAATAATTTTAATTAAAAATTACAGCGTTGTGCCAAATGTACAATTTACTTTTGAAAAAATATGCAAATATGTTGCTTTAATTGAATATATTAGTATTTTCTTTTTAAATCCAAAAAGTAATTTAAAGAAAATCAACTTTTATTGCTTGCATTTACCCTCAAAGTGCCAGAAGAAGTATAACTTCAAAAGTTTAACTGGCATGTAATACGCATTTCAAGCAAAAGATTAACGTTAAACAAATCGATGCTTATAAAAATAATTAATAATTGTGTTTTTAAAAATCCCCAAAACACCCACTTGCTAAAATTTAGTCTTTTTCGTTTCCTTGTTATAAATAATTTCTTCAATTTTGTTGTAAAACAGGATTCTTTTAATTAAAGCATTTAAAAATAATAAATGTTTCAAAAACTATTAAAAATAATAAATCGAATTAATTATATTATTAATAACCTTTAAAAAAAATTCTTCACAGCATAACCTAATGGCCTCAATCTCAAAATCGAAAATTTACCATAATTTTTCGACCCGCCCTAAACAGTACTTTTCAAAAAATTGCACAAACACTTTTTTCCTAAAATTTACTCCCCTTTTCGATTAGTGAAAACTCATTAAAAATCTTAAAGCCCTTTTTCCAGTTATAAACAATTCATCGCTAAGTTTTCAGCACTTCGTCAAAGACAAAATAAACCAAAAATAAGTTTTTTTCTCCAAAAATAAAATTACTTCCGAGCTACAAGCGCCATAAAAAAAATCATTCATTAAAATCCCCCCCCTTCTTAATTATACGAATTTATTTACTTTCGTCAAACTCGCGCCCAATTAATTTCAATTTTACTAAAGCCCTTCTAAAATAATTCGGCAATGTAACGGGAAGCCGATTATTGCGTGAGTAATGAGGATTATTTTTATTTAGAGGAAAATAACGTTTGAGAACGCAACGCGCCGTTTCGAGGGCGGTTGATTCCGATGAAGTTATTAAATTAGGGCGCGATTTGCTTCGACAGAGCGGCAGATTGGCAACGGTTGCGCGGGGTCGTTTCGCCAATTTTATAACAATTTCTCGCCAATTTTTTGTTTGCACAGCGATACACGAAAACAAAGACACGAAAACCGATTCGGAATCGTCGAGAAGAAGAAACGAGCTGGTTTTGTGGAATTTCAAATTTAAAGGTTAAGTGCAACAATGCAATTTTTCTGCAGCGTTCCGCAGACATAAGGACTTCTTCCTTAATCCTTCCATTAGTGTTTTATAACAAACTTAATGGTTAGTGTGTCACATTCGTCGTCATCAGTGGGACGACTAATGGTCCACACGAGTGCAGATTCGTGTCCGGTGCATTTGGGAAATAAATAACCTCCATGTGATTAAGCTACTTTTTTGCTCGTTTTTACTTGAAGAAAACCCCATTTTAAAATTACACTTTTAAATTTTTGAGTTGCAAAGTCTCGTCCTTTAATCGCGTTTTAAAACGCAGATCGGTCGCTATAAAAGAAAAATAAAGCAAAATTCGACTAAAGTTAATGATTATTTTCTTTTGTTTTTGATAACATTTTTAAAAAAACCCGAAAAGTCCTTAAGACGAAGGTTTTTTTGTGAATATCTTGCTTTCGAGTTCGAAATTAATTAAAATGTGTAATAATAAAAATTGGCACATCTGAATAATCTCTCTAAAAAGTGTTCGATAAAATTTTCACTTACAACAAAGGCTAGTAATTTTTTTTTTAAATTAAATATAAAAATTGGAACCGCAATTGTCATAAGTATTCTACGTGAACGTACAATTAAAAATAATTACTTTTTGTACCGAACACTTTTGTGATACAATGCATAATTTACGAAATTTTTAACATTTCATCTACCTCCGTAACATTTAAAAAATTCAATTGCAATTTTCGACAAATCTAATAAGGCGTCGCCTATAAAATTTTATTCTATCTTAGAGCTAAAAATCTATATTTTTTGAAAATCTAAAACGTTCCTACCGACGTCGGTCTAATTTTTGAGATATCCCTCTTTAACCCTCCGGCACTTTAAACGCGGGGTTAATTTACACATTTGCCAATATCTCGAAAACTATTCACCGTAGAAAAAAAAATCTAGTCACCAAAATTGAGGCACTCCAAAATTACTAAAATATGAGAGTATTAATTTTATTATAGATGGCGCTGTTGTACGCGAAAATTACATAAATTTCGTTGTTTTAAATGAGAACGCTGATTTATTAATTTTTTCTCAGAAAATACCATTGAATTTGTGAAACAAATCGATAAGGACCTTTCGCAGATTTTTTTATAATAATCTAAATTATTAAAAAAATCCAATATAAATAAAGCTAATGAGAGAATTTAATTACGTGCTCAATCTTCGATTATTTCGAAGTCAAAAAATAATAATTTAGGTTTAATACCTGAAAGGGTAATTTTTTTATTGGGCGTCAATGGAAAGAGACAAACCAGAAACGCGGAAGAGGGCGATAAATTTTAGTTAAAGCCGAACTGTGATTATGCTAATTCTTTGTAATGTTTAGTTATCTAAGTCTTTTCCCAGATGCTTATGAAACCGAAATTAGAATTTGATGCACGTAACCGAATTATTCACGCGTTAACGTTTTCCCTTACAATTAACAAATGACTTTTGGAACCATTATGCAGGTTTAAAATTTCTGCTCCGCTTCTTTGTAGGAAACGTTTATTATTTTAATTTCTATTTAATTGCGTTGTTATGGAGAAAACTCGCCGGTTCTTGGGGGGATTCTTGAGGAAGGCGCTTTTTATGTGTTGTCGGAGACTTTTATTGTTTTCTCCTATTAAAAACATGATAAAAGGAATTTTGCGATCCACTATTAAAGTTCCAATTCAAAAAGAAAAAAATAATTTTTATAAAGATGTGTCGACCAATAATAAACGCGAAAATTGTTAAAGTTGAATTTTATTAAAAAAATTGCTTTGGCATATATTTTCTCAAAATTTTCACGCTATGCTAAGGCACAAAAAAATCTAAATTTAGGGCGTTTTCACAAGTTCAGCGAGTTATGAATTTTTAATCCCACAATTTCCCAAAAAAATTACATCTCTAATTCTACCTTGGCAATTTTAAAAAAAAATTAATTAAGTTTCATTTTTTTAAAGACTTTAATTTCCTTCGATTTTTGAAACAGAGACATCTTTCCGAACAAAGGGGAAATCAATTTTTTTTCAGGCCGAAAAGGCAAAGAACTGATTCGCCCGCTTAACGACCGAAGTCATACGCAAAATGTGACCCCAACGAATTTTTTGTATGTAAAACAGCGAGTTTTGTAAAATTTTTGTCGAGTCTTTAAGTCCTCGTTCTTAATGTTTTAGAATGTTACGAGTCATATACTATGAAAGGTAATGATCCTTATAATGGACCATAAAAGAGACTGGACAAAGGAACTGCAATAACAATAAACTCGAACGCATTTTCTGGTTTATGTTAAGATGCATAACGAGATGCTTTAATGCTCACATAATTAACTTTGTAGCGACCAAACCAAAGCAACGATGAATAATTTTCGAGAAAGTGAGGCGGTTTCGACGACGAGGAAGAGGAGTCGGTATTTTCGTTAAATATGGCAATTTTTGATATACCTTGTAAAGCTTCGAGCTCTGACACATTTCAGATTTATCCTGAAAAATATTTACGATACATAACTCTCTTCCTCAACGTTATAACGTCAATGTAAACATAACTTTGCATAATCAATCACCATAATGACTGCCTGCGTTGAAATGTCGGATCTGTGATCAAAATTTAAATAAATATATTGTTGGATTTAACACTGTTGGATTGGATACATGGGAAGGGGAAGGCGCTGCTTGTCCGCGGAATGAGTGAAAAGGGGATCACTCTATTTCTCGACGGCCTGGCGTTTGCGTCTGAGAGTTAAACTTATTATTTGTATTTTTGCTGTTCGGTCATTATTGTTAAGTTTTGTATATCTCCTATATTATATTTCTAACATCAGAAGTGGGATAGTGTCCACGTTACACCGTTACAATGGAAGAATTATTTACTGATCTACTAAAACGATAAAAAATAAAACTTCCCGGAACAAGTGGATTTGCCATATTTTCATCCGCAAACCGATGACGCCAAATGCTGGTTACATGAGGTAACAAAAATCAAAGACGAGTTTGAATGGTCCGATCTTCAAGCATTGGTAAGAATTGGCAGATTTTTAACCGATGATGCGAAACAGTGGTACGAAAATTGGTGCCCTACTGAACGTAATTGGCTTCTCTTCAAGGACGAGTTTTTGGAGTCCTTTCCGCAAAGAAAAATTCTTGGTCGTTTGCTCTATGAAGCTGCTACTTTTAATAGTTCAACTTGCAATACTTATGTTGCTTATGTCCATAAAAAATTATCGTTATTAAAAAATTTACGTGCGAGTTGGAATACCGCTGATTTGATCGAAATAATCGTGTACGGTATTCAAGAATCAAAAGTACAAGAAACTGTTTCTATGCGGGATTTTAAAACTATTTCAGATCTAATTGCATATTTAGGTACAATTTCGAAACCAATTTACAATGTGGTTAATAACGAAAACCAGCCCGGCAATAATTCAAAAACCACGACTCGATTATTCTGCAACTAAGCGTAACGTATCGTGTTACCAGTGTGGGCGTATGGGACACATTCAACGGCATTGCAAACTGAATGGTCGCGTCGAGTCGAAAACTAAACAAAGCACACCCGGTCAGCCCATGTGTTCGGCAACGTCAACAAATTTTGACGATAAATTAAAAACAAGAAATAAATGCTCTTTTGTTTTAAAACGGGTCACACAGCTGATGAGTGTTTTACCAAAAAGCAATTGATCAGCGCCGTAACGTTAATTTTGTAGCTAAAGAAAAATTGTCAGTACCTACAAAATTGTTATCGACGGTAAAAATTATATGGGTTTAATTGATACTGGGGCCGATGTTTCTTTAATGTCTGACAAATTTTATGATAACTTTAAATACAAAATAGCCCCGAACGATATTTCTCTTGGGGGTATCGCTTCAGGTAGTGTTGTATCAAAATACAAATTTACTGCCGATGTAGGAATTACCGGGCAAAGTACCAAATTAACTTTTATGTTAGTACCTAAAAAGATCTTGATTATGATGTTATCGTGGGGTGCAATTTATTTGCCGATATGCGGTTAGCAGCCGTTACCGACTATAATGGTACTCGCATTATTAGTAGACAACTTCCGGGCGTTTTACGAATTGCAGGCGGCGGTAAATCTGACTTAAACATACCTGAACAATACTATTCCGAAATTAACGTTCTGCTTGCAAGATATTCAGAACTTTTAGTCTCTGGGACAAATGTTTCGATAGTAAACAATGCGTTTTACAAATTAATTTAATTGATAATTTCATCGTCTCTCGACGACCTTATCGACTTGCGTTTAGTGAAAGACAGGAAGTTCGAAGAATTGTTGACGAGTTACTTATCAACAATATTATTCGTCCTAGCACTTCTTCGTACTCAAGTCCTATTTTATTGGTAAAAAAAGAATGGTACTTACAGAATGTGTGTTGATTATCGCGAGCTGAATGCGCATACCGTTAAGGAAAGGTATCCTTTACCACGTATTGACGACCAATTAGACCGACTTGGTCGTGGTAGGTTTTTTACATCCTTAGATATGACTTCTGGCTTTCACCAGATACCAGTTCATTCGGAGTCTGTACACAAGACAGCTTTTGTTACGCCAGATGGTCATTACGAATACTTGCGAATGCCATTTGGTCTTGCCAACGCTCCGGCAGTTTTTCAAAGATCTATCAATGCTGCATTAGGTAACTTGGCACACACGATCGCTGTAGTTTACATTGATGACGTTTTGATTCCTTCTGAAACAGTGGAGCAAGGATTGCAATACTTAGATCAAGTGTTGCAAGCCTTGAAAAATGCCGGTTTTACATTGAATGTTAATAAGTGTTCTTTTCTTCAAAATAAAGTTGAATATCTTGGTCGCGAGGTTTCCTCCGAGGGCATTCAACCAAGTGCTCGTAAAATACAAGCGCTGACTGAGTTGCCTACTCCGACTAATGTTAAACAAATTCGACAATTTATGGGATTGGCGGGATATTTTAGGAAATTTGTTCCCGAATTTGCTTCCAAAACAGCTTGCATAACAAAACTTACTAAAAATAACGTTCCATTTGCATGGACCAGTGATCATGAAAAAGCCAGAAGCTATGTTATTAATTGTTTAACATCTAGACCTCTTTTAGTAATATTTAATCCTGAATTGCCAACGGAGTTGCATACGGATGCTAGCTCTATTGGTTATGGTGCAATCCTCATTCAGAAGTACGATGGGCAAAACCGGGTTGTAGCCTATTTTAGTAAGCGGACAAACCTTTATGAAGCTAAGTATCATTCGTATGAGTTGGAAACATTAGCGATTGTAAATGCTTTGAAACATTTTCAGGTTTACTTAGTTGGCATAAAGTTTTTGATCGTGACAGATTGCAATTCTGTAAAGGCCACCGTCAAAAAGAGAGAGATTGTACCGCGGATTGCTCGTTGGTGGACCTACCTTCAGGATTTTAATTATGAAATCGTGTACCGTAAGGGTTGTTCTTTGAGCCATGTTGATTTTTTGAGTAGGAATCCGGTGACTGTATTACGGGTTTCACATGATTCTTGGTTACATATTGAACAGAAAGGGAGCGCGGAAATTCAACAGATGTTAATGGATTTAAAAGAGGGAAAATTGGACTCAAATCAGTATGTGGAGAAAAAGGGTCTTTTATGCCATAAACAAACGTTATCTGATAAGACGCAATTAGTACAATATTTTGTACCCCGACAAAGCAGACTTAGTCTGCTACGAATTTTTCACGATGAACAGTGTCACATCGGTATTGATAAAACTACTGATTCAATTCTGATGCACTTTTGGTTCCCTCGACTTAGAAATTTTGTAAAAAGTTATGTCAAGCACTGTCTTGTTTGTGCAGTTAAAAAAACACGTAGTGGTCCGATGCAAGGTAAAGTCGTGCTGCCCAAACATCCAGACGTACCTTTAGAAATTGTTCATGTTGATTGTTTAGGTCCCCTATCTGCGTCAACCGATAAATTTAAATATGTACTTGTACTTGTCGATTCTTTTACGAAATATTGCAATCTAATACCGTTGAAGACAGTAAAATCTAACGAAACTAAACAAGCGTTACAACAGTTTATTTCATGTTTTGGAACTCCAAAAGTTTTTGTTATGGACAGTGGCACAAACTTTCATAATTTGTCGGTATGCGAGTTTTTAGATGAATTTTCTATTCAATATCATTATATTACGCCTGATATCCATAGAGCAAATGGTCAAGTTGAACGTTATATGCGTACAATCATGAACCTCATAAGAATTGAGACTCGAGTTAAGAAGGAATGGCCTATGACCTTGTGGAAGATTCAGTTAGTGCTGAACACCACGGTTCAAAAATCAACAAAGATAACCCCCTTGCATGCACTTATTGGTATTGAATCCACAACTCCTTTGATTCGTGCTACGCTGAATGATCTATCACATGATATGGTACCTATCCGCAACTTAAGTTTGGATCGTCAACGTATTGCGGAGCGACTGTACCCTAGCGAATCCGATCAAAAGAAGTTAAACGATAAAAGACGAGATACTATCCAGTATAACGTGGGCGATTTTGTATTACTTCATCGTACCAGTAAGTTACATGCAAGTAAAATGGATTTTGAATATCTTGGACCATATGAAATTGTCAGTATTACTAATGAAGGAAGATATGAATTGAAAAGAGTTGGTGTGGGTAAACATAAAATCATTAAGGCAGCCAAGGAACAATTACGAAAGTGGCCAACTGATTGGGCATTGACGTCAGAAGTGGCCGATTTGATTACGCTTTTAGAAAAAGAGGGTAATGTATAACCTATGTTTTGTACTTGATGAAAATGTTGGTGTGAACACCAGACCTGCGTGCTGTAGACATCAGGCTGGAATATTGGCTAAGGGTGCCAATATTGCGTTCATTTACCTTTAAATGTGAGAATGTTGGTGTGGACACCAGACCTGCGTGCTGTAGACATCAGGCTGGAATATTGGCTAAGGGTGCCAATATTGTGTTTATTTACCTCTTTAAATATGAGAATTGTGGTGTGGACACCAGACCTGCGTGCTGTAGTCATCAGGCTGGAATATTGGCTAAGGGTGCCAATATTGCGTTCATTAGCCTTTTGCAAATGAGAATGATTATGTGAATACCAGTCCTGCGTGCTGTAGTCATCAGGCTGGGATATCGATAGAGGGTGTTGACATAGTGACAACACATGCATAAATCTTATGTATTGCGTACAGTGAATGCATCTGATTAAGATGTGCCCAGGTGAACCCTGGCTTATTGTTTAAGACAAAAATATATTTGGTTTTAGATGGAGTCGAGCAAGACTGAGAGATTGTTCCGAGAACGAAACAAAAGTCAGTCTGGCCGTGTTGGATTTAACACTGTTGGATTGGATACATGGGAAGGGGAAGGCGCTGCTTGTCCGCGGAATGAGTGAAAAGGGGATCACTCTATTTCTCGACGGCCTGGCGTTTGCGTCTGAGAGTTAAACTTATTATTTGTATTTTTGCTGTTCGGTCATTATTGTTAAGTTTTGTATATCTCCTATATTATATTTCTAACAATATGGTTCTATGGCTCTGTTAATCCTTGTTATTGCATTCAGCGGAGCATCAATTTTGCGGAAAGGCGCGAAGAATAAATCGTAATCGATTTTGTTCGGAAAATTAACCGGTTTTTGAAGTTGTACTTCTTTTGGCGCCCGAGAGTGAAATTTTAGCGGGCAAAGGGAGTCGCGCGCGTACGGCTCACGAAAATTCGACGGTTGAAGGTATCCGGCCATGGAAGTACATTAATTATTGTGAATTAATGGTTAAAATGTAATGTATTCAAATAAAATACCATTATTGCACATTTTCCCGAGATCAAATTGTACATTCGGCACAGCGTTCTGATTTCTAATTAAAATTATTTAGAAAGTAAATTAATTATTGTGAATCGGGCTTAAAACCGAGTGTGCGCATTCGAGCGAAAAGTGGCACATTTCCGATCTCGGGAAAATGAAGCGCGCCGCTCCGCGTCGCGCTTCATTTGCCTCCCTCGCTCGGAAATGTGCCACTTTTCGCTCGAATGCGCACATTCTCGTATTTATCCAATTTGTTTATATTACTTTTTGGATTTAAAAAAGAAATAGTAATGTTTTCAAATAAAATGACCTTTTTTCGAGATTTAATTGTACACTTGGCACAGCCTCGTAATTTTTTATTAAAATTATTTAGAAAGTAAATGAATTATTGCGAATGGAGCTTAAAACCGAGTGTGCACATAATCGTATTCATTGAACTTTAGTTAAAAATCATAAGGTAACGTTTTTATTTGTTTATGAGTGGAAGTGAGTGAAAAGCTATCAGGATCACAATATGTGAAAGACAACAATCCCAAAATCTACATTTATTTGAGTTCTCATTCTTAATCCTCAGTGTTTCCCAACCTTTTTTTTGCCAAGCTCCACCTAAACTTTTAAAAATGTATTATGTCTTTCCTTGTAACATTCAAATTTTTTAATTGTTCACTAAGTAGCTTAAATGATGGACTTTAGGAAGAAATCACAAGGCAGTTATTAAAAAAACCTAATAATTCAAGCAAACAGAATATAGTATTCCGTTATTCAAGTACAAGATAATTTCTATGTAAGATTTTTTTATGTTACTTTAATTATTGGATTATTTGCACTCCATACGGGATGTTTACTAAGCCTGAAAGGCCACTCATAGTCGCCATATGGTTAAATTTACATTCTAAAAAAATCCATTTTTTTTAATTGCTCCTTTCATAATAGAATTGCCGCCCTGTGGGGCGTGGGCCTCACGTTGGGAAATACTGCTTTAAACCAATTTTTTTAATTTTAAAGACGCGTGGCGCTTTATTTGCTTCCCTCGCTCTGAAATGTGCCACTTTACGCTCTAACGTGCCCATATTCGTTTTATTGAATTTTTTTCATTAATTTTCTCATTTTCAAATTGAAATATCAATTTTAGTTTAAGAAATTGCAATGGCTATAGTGCTTTTTTTATTACAATTTGAAAATCATCATCATCTACATCACGGAATAAACCTATTGGTTTGTTCCGATTTGTGTAAATAAAGAATTAAATCAAATACTTAGTTCCAAGTAGAAATACGGCCCTGCAATTTAAAATTTAACATTTATACACAAACGCTATGTTTCTTAACTTTTGAATGTGAATATAAAGTGAGGTGCAGTGAAATTTACAATTTGAGGGGTTTCGAAAAGTGCGCACAACTTCTCTGTAAACCAGGGGTGGGCAACCTTTATAATCAGCGGGCCACTTTAAATTTTAAAATTTGTTGGTAGGCCGCACATATTGTAACACTTATTAATAATTTACAAAACTTTATTTATAATAAACATTAGAATAAAAAAATATAAAATTTAAAAAAATTTAATTTTAGACATGTTGGCGGGCCGTATAAACATGTTTAACGGGCCACAAGCGGCCCGCGGGCCGCGTGTTGCCCATCCCTGCTGTAAACCATCAAATTGTAAACGAAGCATATCATTGAATAGAGCGATTAAAGCTCTTTTCAGTGATAAACAACACGTGGAGATTTGAATGAAGGCAACGATGAAGACGACGACAAAGAAGACAAAGACGAGAAAACAAGAAGACCAGCGGAAAACACTCTATGGAACGCTGGCCACAAAGACCCAAAGTTTCTGGCCGAGGCCAGCGGAGTGTGCCTGAAGACCGTCTACAAGTCCATCAAGAGGTTGGAGTCGGGTGAAGGCATCAAACGAAGACCTGGAAGTGGTGCCAGTCCTAAAATCAAAGGAGATCAAAACAGGAGATTCACACAACTGGCCAACCAAAACCCAATGTTGAGTTGTCCAGCACTTGCGGGTGAGTTGGCCAGGCGGGATGGTTCGTCGGTGTCAGGATGGATAGTCTCCAGGTCACTCCAAAGCTCTGGTCTCTGAAAATGGCTGCCGCAAGTGATCCCAATGATGACACCTGAACACAAGAGGAAATGCATCGAATGGTGTCAACAAATCATCGGGCGTGATTTATTAAACGTACTCAGGATGCTCTGGAGAAAGAATCAGAGCGATCAATTGATAAGACGATGGCCAAAATCGAGCACATCTGACACGAGATTGCTCCGAAACATGTCATCGGGAGTCGCTCATCGGGAGTATTGTACGGCGACTTCAAATGTGCATTGCGGCCAATGGGAGTAATTTTTTTTTTTTCTATTTGATTATTTATACTTTATATTTATATTTTATAATTATTTGAATAAAATTATGATTATTAAATGTCATTTAATTGATTGTAAATTTCACTGCATCTTACTTTAGGTCTCCGCACCCCATTGAAAAATGTGATTAAATTTTTTAGTTAACGTTTCTTGCAAAATTTAATAAACGATATTTAATAATTTATATTGTTAGGGCTTTTACGCACCCTCAAAAATACCTTTCCGCACCCCCAAGAGTGTGGGCACCCACGGTTCAGATCCACCGCACTAAAGGAACAAATTAAAGGGTCAATTCAATTTCCTAAATTTTTTGGCGATTTTTGACCGGCTGTATTTCAGTCAACAATTAAAAAAAAACATTTTAAAGCTTCAATCTTTTAATCAAAAATTTTTAAGAGTCACCGTTATCATCTACTTGAAACTAAATTTATGATTTGCTATTATATTTATACAAATGTAATAAAAAAGCGCTAATTTTTGGACTAAAACTAATTTTTCCATTTCAAAGTGAGAAAATTTGAGCAAAGAGTCCAACAAAACGAAGATGTGCACGTTCGAGCGAAAAGTGGCACATTTCCGAGCGAGGGAGGCAAATGAAGCGCGACGCGGAGCGGCGCGCTTCATTTTCCCGAGATCGGAATGTGCCACTTTGAGCTCGAATGTGCACACTCGGTTTTAAGCACGATTCACAATAATTAATTTACTTTTTAAATATTTTAATTAAAAATTACAGCGCTGTGCCGAGTGTACAATTTAATTTCGAAAAAATGTGCAAATATGTTGTTTTAATTGAATAGATTAGTATTTCCTTTTTAAATCCAAAAAGTAATTTAAAGAAATTCAATAAATGCGAGAAAAATTTGTTTCCTTGTTATAAACAATTTATCGCTTTTACCTATTAACTTTCTTGTAAAAACAGGATTCTTTTAATTAAAGCATTTAAAAAAAAATAATGTTTCAAAACTATTTAAAATAATAAATCGAATTAATTATATTATTAATAACCATTAAAAAGATTTCTTCAAAGCATAACTTAATGCCCCAATCTCAAAATCAAAATTTAACCATAATTTTTCGACTCCCCTAAGGAGCTACTTTTCAAAAAATTGCACTTTTTTACTAAAATGTACTCCCCTTTTCGATTAGTGAAAACTCATTTAAAATCTTAAAGCTCTTTTTCCTTGTTATAAATAATTTCTTGCATTTTAAAAAGCTTTGTTGTAAAAAAGTATTATGTGCCTGAAAATTAAAAAAACTGGTGCGGTTACTTTTGTATGCGCGTTAGAAGTCACACTTCTTTAGCGTAACAAAATTTAATATAACCACGTGCAAAAATTAATATGAATAAATTGAATAAATACGAGGATGTGCGCATTCGAGCGAAAAGTGGCACATTTCCGAGCGAGGGAAGCAAATGAAGCGCGACGCGGAGCGGCGCGCTTTATTTTCCCGAGATCGGAATGCGCCACTTTGAGCTCGAATGTGCACACTCGGTTTTAAGCACGATTCACATTGATTAATTTACTTTTTAAATAATTTTAATTAAAAATTACAGGGCTGTGCCAAGTGTACAATTTAATTTCGAAAAAATGTGCAAATATATTGTTTTAATTGAATAGATTAGTATTTCCTTTTTAAATCCAAAAAGTAATTTAAAGATATTCAATAAATGCGAGAAAAATTCGTTTCCTTGTTATAAAAAAATCGAATTAATTATATTATTAATAACCATTAAAAAGATTTCTTCATAGCATATCTTAATGCCCCAATCTCAAAATCAAAATTTAACCATAATTTTTCGATTCCCCTAAAGGCTACTTTTCAAAAAATTGCACGTTTTTACTAAAATGTGCTCTCCTTTTCGATTAGTGAAAACTCATTTAAAATCTTAAAGCTCTTTTTCCTTGTTATAAATAATTTCTTGCATTTTAAAAAGCTTTGTTGTAAAAAAGTATTATGTGCCTGAAAATTAAAAAAAACTGGTGCGGTTACTTTTGTATGCGCGTTAGAAGTCACACTTCTTTAGCGTAACAAAATTTAATATAACCACGTGCAAAAATTAATATGAATAAATTGAATAAATACGAGGATGTGCGCATTCGAGCGAAAAGTGGCACATTTCCGAGCGAGGGAGGCAAATGAAGCGCGACGCGGAGCGGCGCGCTTCATTTTCCCGAGATCGGAATGTGCCACTTTGAGCTCGAATGTGCACACTCGGTTTTAAGCACGATTCACATTGATTAATTTACTTTTTAAATAATTTTAATTAAAAATTAGAGCGCTGTGTCAAGTGTACAATTTAATTTCGAAAAAATGTGCAAATATATTGTTTTAATTGAATAGATTAGTATTTCCTTTTTAAATCCAAAAAGAAATTTTAAGTACAAATTACAAGACTGGTCTAACATTTTAAATATGTATTTACAAAAGCACAACTTTTTGTTTTGAGAACAAGAAGTATAACTTCAAAAGAAAACACGTCACAAAAACCGATAGAAATAATTAAAAAGGAAACCCTCGACGATTAGTCGAAATCGTTGTAATTCGAAATGAAAATTAAAAGTCGGCGAAGCCGCATTATTATTCTTTAAAGTTTCATTAAAGGGTTGCTTAAGAGTAAATTACAGTTATTGGGCACTTGGATTACGCCAGTTGCACAAGTGTCGAAGATCGGCTTAGCAGATCTTTTACTTCGGCTTAGATAGCGATATCTTATTTGAACCACTACAGTAAAAGAAAACGTCGGAAACAGGAAATGAAGCCTCCTAGATAAATTAGTAGGGGTCACAGGAGGAAAATTAACGGACGGTTTCAAAGGAAGTTTTTTAAGTGAAATTATGCTCTTCTTTCGGTTGCCTTCGACCCGTATTAGAACTCTTTGTTTAAAAACATTTTATTTTATTTTTCTTAACCCCTTGACATACAATGACGTCTAGGAGACGTTAATCGTTTAGGGTGTCGTTGTAGATTTTGACGTTTCTAAGACGTCAGGAACTGGATTCAATTTTATGTTCCGAAAAAAGTTTGTTTTCAACAGTAATTTTGTTAAAAGGCACAAATTGGCCATTTGGGAATTTTGTTATTAATATAATTCTGCAATATTTAATTGCAAATTGTCCAGAGAGTAAATTAATTCTTGTAAAATGTGCTTAAAGCCGAGTGTGCGCGTTCGAGCATGGCACATTTCCGATCTCGGAAAATGAGCGCCCCCCCGCGTCGCGCTTCATTTGCGTCCTCGCTCGAAAATGTGCCACTTTTCGCTCGAACGCGCACATCTTCGTATTTATTCAATTTGTTTAAATTACTTTTTGGATTTAAAAAGGAAGTAGCAATGTATTAAAATAAAACGACATATGCGCAGTAACATATAGTTTGATAACCACTGGTCTAGCTATACACAAGCGCAACATAGCGCGTTGTTATATTTAATTTAGTCGCGCCAAAGAAGTATTACTTCTACGGTGCGTACATAAGTACATGCACCGGTTTTTTTTACATAGAATGAAATTCAGTTTTAAATATTTAGCAAAATTATTAAGGTAAACTCGAAGAATAAATTATTTTAAGTTTTTAGACAACTCAAATTAAATAAATTAATAACTTGGAAAATTTTTAAAATATATTTAAGAACTTTAGAAATATTTAATTATCAATTTTTTTTGTATAACACAAATTGAATAAAACAAAACTTTATTCGGTAAATTTAAAAAGAAATTTTGATGAAAAAATCATTGTGTATTTTCAGAAAACTCAAATAGAGTAAATACAGAATTTGTGATTTTTCAAAAAACTTTGATGGCCATTAATTTACGCAAATAAAATAATATTGGAGAAAACTCAATAAATAAATTATCTTAATTGTTCAGAAATATTAAATTTATAAAATGAAATACAGTCAAACCTCGATAGGTCGAAGTTGAGGAGAAACTAAAAATAATTCGCGTTATCAAAAATTCGAGCTATCGATATAAAAATATTTTTTAGTTTATGTTTTTAAAATTTACTTATTGTTTTTTTTTTCTTAATAATTTCCTACTGATTTCTTGCTAAAACCTAAATCTTGTGTCTTGGACAAGTTGTAATTAGGCTTCATTCATGGAATAATTCAATTTATTTTAAACATAAAAAAATATTTATATGTTATATATTATATGCATCAAAATTTTAGAATGACAGGTGGGGAATGTTAAAAAAAGATTGAGAAACACTGCTCTACATATTTTAAAACTATTAATTATTTATTTTATGTTATTTGTGTCAAGGAGTTAATAATTAAAATGCCGCAATATTTATTTGCGCCACCGAAATATTCCGCCCTTTAGGTTTCGAGGCCACTTTTTCGATAAATTCGTTAGGGGAGATTAGAGTAAATTAATTTACAAATCACGTTCGCCTTTGGTCGTAGGTTTCCTTCAAAGTTTAATCAATTACGAGTTTTAGAAGACTAAACGTTATTGAATGAGATGCATACGCAGATGTATGGTAATTTAATTTTCGCGTGTCCGACCCTTATCAGGTTTAATGTTGCTTTGTAAGTCTAATTTACACCCTTTCTTACGTTAGTCAAGCCGTGCCGTACATCTTCCGATTCTTAAACGGAACAATTTATTAAAAAACTGATGTATGCGCGTTAGAAGTTGTACTTCTTTGGTGCAGAGATGATTGATATGGACAAATCCAATAAATGCGAGATATGTGCACATTAATTAGCCTAGTGTAATATTATATAATTTCTGCAAAGCCCTATTTGATTAACTAAATTAGTTTTCCTAAAATAATTCTTATAAAGGGTCAAAAGAGAAAATGCCATGATTCAATATAAAAAACACATTTCGTAGAAAAAAAATTGTTTACAAAAAGAAAACGAATACTTCAATTAAAGCGAAGTTTTTCCAATCGAAAAAAAACTCAATTTTAGTAAATAAGTGTCTGTACAACCTTTTAAAAATATATTTTTGTAATTAATAAGCCTGCGCCAAAATTGACCGCAATATATTTCTTTGAGAAAAACGCCTTTTAGTTTTGCTTTAAGATTCCTTCTTCAAAATTAAAGTAAATATGCCTATTCTAATATAAATTAATTTCGAAAAGCCCTATTAAATTAACTCAACTAGTTTGCCTAAAATATTTTTTTTTTGAAGGGTCAAAAGAGAAAACGCCATGAATCAATAAAAAAACACATAGCGCAAAAAGAAATTATTCAAAAAAATAAAATAAATACTTCAATTAAAACGGAGTTTTGTCCAATCAAAAAAAACTCAATTTTAGTAAATAAATGACTACAATCTTTAAAAATATAATTTTTGTAATTAATAAGCGTGCACCAAAATTGAAAAAAAATTGTCTATTCTAATGTAAACTAACTTCGCAAACCCTTATTTAATTAACGCAATTAGTTTTGCTAAAATACTTATTTTTTAGAAATAAAAACCGACAAATTGTTTGTAACAAGAAAATTAAAATGTAGTTGTGTCCAATCGAAAAAATCTTATATTTAGTAAATATGCGTCTTCGCAATTTAAAAAAAAATGATTTTTATAATTTATACACGTAGGCCAAGATTGAGCGTAATATACTTTTTTTAAAAATACTAAAATTCGTTTTCCTTTCCAATATTTTCTTCAAAATTAAAGATAATATGTCTCCACAAAAATTGTAATTAATTATCTCGGGTAGTTCTAAAATGTTATTTTTTTTTGGAAAAGCAAACCAGAAAATCGATGTTTCACTAAAAAAATTACAACTCACAGCGTGAAATTGCTTATAATAAAAAAACGAACGCCCCAACTAAAATGGGGTTTTGATTAATTAAAACAACAAACAGGATATTCAAAAATTTTTCCAAAAATTTTCATTAGGACTAAGTGCGCACTAATACAAAAGCGATTATTTATTAAAATATCTGAAACGTCACTATTTCTTATGATTTTCGCTTCAAATAAATTAATTTCAAAATGTACATTATCAAAAAAAAAAAATTATCAGAGATTATATAAAACGAATAACTGTTCTGCGTAAATTAAATTTAAATTAAAAATTTATTAACAAATCTCTGAAATTCAATCGATTTACTTATTCAAAGCCGATTTTATAATGTTAAACGACTACATTTAATCAAAAATATTTATATAAAACTAATATCGCCCATAAACGTTATTAAAATTAAAGTTGTGGCTAACAATATTCCATTTTAAACATGATTAAAATCGTAATTTGCAACAATGTACAATATTTATTAGCGATTGCATCCATAATTAAAACAAAAATTTAGTACAATTTTTAAAACCGCTAATAATTATTTATGCATTAGATTCGATCGTTCGATGCTTAACTCTTCGAAATTCAAATTCAAGTAAATCGCATAAAATAATTCATACTGCAATATTACCTTCGAAGTGCTCGCTAATAATTTTCAAACAGTGTTAAAGCGATTGCATTTGCATAGAACTAATTCTCGAGCATTAAAATCCAATATTCAAAATTCATTACTTATATTAAAAACGGTTTCCGGCTCCTAATGCTAATTGCATTAACGTAGAATGCAAGTAAATTTCGTAAAATCGGTCGCCTTAGCAAATTCGGCGCTCCGAGATTTCATCTGTCCTTTTTTTTTTGGGCCGAGAAAATTATGCAACACCTCTTAAAGTGTGTCATAATGTATTTCCCCGAAGACGACAATTTTCAAGGATAATATAACTGGTATTGTACTTTGGGGAAGTAAGTAAATTACTAAACTACCGCGAACAATAAAGGAAATAATCTTGCGCCGTAGTTTCCCTTCGTCTCCGACCCAATTTGCGACTCGAAAATAAATAAATTTTGGAATTTATTTCGTAAACTCGTGTTAAAGCGATTATTTATAGAACTAATTCTGGCTTAAAAACCCTAAAAAATTAAATTTTAAAATTTGGCTCCAATGCTTTCCCGTGGAAAAATTTTTAAAATGGGGAAAATTCCGCGAGATTTCATTTCCTTTTTTTAGTTATAAACCCCTTTTGTTTTTTTTTGGGTTTTGCAGGGATAATTAACTTATTTATTGGGTAAGTCGAGTAATTTCATAAACTAATCCGGCATTAAAACAAATAATTCTTCTAATTTTTCGGTCCTCCAATTTGCATCGAGAATGAAGTAAATTTTGGAAAATGTCGTGAAATTCGTGTTAGATTACACGGTTTTTTTGGCAGTAAATTTGCTTACACTCATAAAGGAGATAATGTGAGTCGAGCGCAGAGTTTTGCAAATAATTAAAGGATTGCATTTGAAGAATAATCTCGACATAAATATCCAATATATCAAAATTCTTATTTTTCGGTTCCGGCTCCAATGCAGAATAATTAAATTAGTTGGCAAGTTAATATTTCGTAAACGGTCGCTTAGAAAGGCAGCGAGTATTATTGTCTATTTTGGCCTAAATTATGACTTAAATGTGAAAGTTGAAAGGAATTTAATGTAACGTCTGGATTTTGCTTTGGAAAAGTAAATTACAAACTACGCGAAAAATAATTAGTGACAAAATCGGTATTTCCTTCGTCGATAGAACCAAATTTGCGCTCAAATGAAAGTAATTGTTTCATCCTCGAGTGGAAGAGATAACAGTTATTTATGTTTTGGTTGTCAAATGCGTGTTATTTTATAAATGGAAAATTTAGTTGCGAGTTTTGCTAATTAAACCTAAAAGAACCAAAATATTATAGTTGTCGCGTGTATGCAAAATATTAATTTATTACCGCTCCAAGTCGAAGAATCATCGCTAAATGGAAATATTTTTATTGGTACCTCAATCATGGAGAGTTGTTTGAGTTTAAGATTTAATATAAGGCGCGTGTTTATGTTTTATAAAAGTATATTTATTAATATAAACCTATAAAATTATTTCATACCGCATCACACAACTAGTAAAACATTTCGTAATAAATTTGTTGGGTATAATCTGCAAAAGATTGAGTTTATTTATTTTTAGTAAAAGGCGCGTTCTTATGTTTTATAATGGTTTATTGGTAATTACTATAAACCATAAAAATCGTATTTGCATAGCTATCAAACAGAAATTATCATTTCGTATTAGATTTGTTGGAGTTAAAACTGCAAAAAATGAAATTTCAAAAATTTGCCAAAACGGCCGTTCTTATGCTTTATAATTGTTTATTGGTAATTACTATAAACCAAAAAAATTATTTCATAGCTATCAGAGACACAAATTATTTATTTCGAATTGGTTTGTTAAAATTGAAACTGGAAAAGATGAGATTTCAAAAATTTGCCAAAACGGCCGTTTTTATGCATTATAATTGTTTATTAATAACTACTATAAACCAAAAAAAATTAAAAAAAATTTTTATAGCTATCACAAACAGAAATTATGTATTTCGAATTGGATTTGTCAGAGTTAAAACTGCAAAAGAGGAGATTTCAAAAATTTGCCAAAACGGCCGTTCTTATGCATTATAAATGTTTATTAGTAATTATCATAAACCAAAAAAATAATTAAAAAAATCTTGCATAGCTATCACAGAAAGAAATTGTTTATTTCGAATTGGATTTGTCAGAGTTAAAACTGCAAAAGATGAGATTTCAAAAATTTGCCAAAACGGCCGTTCTTATGCATTATAAATGTTTATTAGTAATTATCATAAACCAAAAAAATAATTAAAAAAATCTTGCATAGCTATCACAGAAAGAAATTGTTTATTTCGAATTGGATTTGTTAGAATTAAAACTGGAAAATATAAGATTTCAAAAATTTGACAAAACGACCGTTCTTATGCATAATAATTGTTTATTGGTAATTACTATAAACAGTAAAAATAATAAAAAAATTCTTGCGTAGCTATCACAGACAGAAATTATTTATTTCGAATTGGATTTGTCAGAGTTAAAACTGCAAAAGAGGAGATTTCAAAAATTTGCCAAAACGGCCGTTCTTATGCATTATAAATGTTTATTAGTAATTATCATAAACCAAAAAAATAATTAAAAAAATCTTGCATAGCTATCACAGAAAGAAATTGTTTATTTCGAATTGGATTTGTTAGAATTAAAACTGGAAAATATAAGATTTCAAAAATTTGACAAAACGACCGTTCTTATGCATAATAATTGTTTATTGGTAATTACTATAAACAGTAAAAATAATAAAAAAATTCTTGCGTGGCTATCACAGACAGAAATTATTTATTTCGAATTGGATTTGTCAGAGTTAAAACTACAAAAATGAAATTTCGAAAATGTGCCAAAACGGCCGTTCTTATGCTTTATAAATTTTATTAGTAATTACCATAAACCAAAAAAATAATAAAAAATCTTGCATAGCTATCACAGAAAGAAATTGTTTATTTCGAATTAGATTTGTTAGAATTAAAACTGGAACATATGAGATTTAAAAAAATTGCCAAAACGGCCGTTCTTATGCATGATAATTGTTTATTGCTAATTACTATAAACCGTAAAAATAATTAAAAAATTCTTGCATAGCTATCACAGACAGAAATTATTCATTTTCAATTGTATTTCAGGAAAATTCGAATCTCTTGCAAACACCGTCCCTTAAAAATTAATTTCTCAAAAGGTCTCCGATATAATTAAAATCCGTTTTCACCAAATTAAAATACATTAAATTCTCTGCATTATCGATAAATTAGAAGTAATTTAATTGGGGTTTAACTTAAAAATAATTTTCGACAACCGATTCCTTTTCATGAAGATTTACCACACGTTTGTAAATACATAAATCTTTTTCATAAAACAGTTCTTTAATTAGAACTTTGGAAAAAAAAGTTAATTAAAAAAAAAGAAAAATGGACTACACAATTACGATCAATTTAATGTTTAAATGTTGCTTTTATTGAAACTGTCTGGCTGATTGTGAAGTCGTTTCCTGATAAATTTCTTCGATTTCATGTAAGTAAAGCGTCTTTTGTCATTTATCACTGTGATTGATTCACTGATTCCAAGGTTTGCTTTCTAGTTAGCTGTCGTTGAGGGCTTTTCTATTTAAAGAGAGTACTGCACCTTACTTCGCCCCCATTATTTGAAACAGTTTGTGCCCCCCACGCGCTTCAATACTCTTAATTGATTTCAAATTTATTTGATTAGTTCGAATTGACTAAAATCGGATTTAGATTTTACGCAATTTAAGGGCGATCGAGACGAGCGTAATTGTTCGGATTGAATTTTAAAAAATGGCGGCAAAAATGCTGGGGCATTATTAATTTTGCAGGTCAAGGAAGCCTGTAATCTGCAAATTGCATATTACATCAGTGATTGGAACGTGGCTGGTTGCGGTCCCAGGGCGTAGGAGAATCCAAACGTGTATCTGTCACACACCACCCCTTGATACAGCCATTTACCGAGGGTGAAAACGACGAATGAATCACCTTATAGATTGGATGATGTATAAAATTGTCAGTTTTCGTTCCCGAAGTTATTGCCGAGAGCATTATTCCCATAGTCTTTTTCTCCTCCTCCTTCTCCCATAAGGATGTCATCCTTTTTCTTAACTTTTTGTATTTTTCTTAAACGACGTTCGAAATGCTCCTAATATGTCAGTTATATTATGTTATTAGATTTCCTTTATATAAAACGGAGCTGCTATTCCGGTTTCGGTTTTGCTTTGTCGAAATGGAAAAATCGTTTTTTGTTCGCGTTTTGTATAAAGCACAATAGAATATTGTTTAATTTTACTTATGAAAATTTATAATTGCTAGTTGAATTTGTTTTTAAAAAATTGTGGCTCAGTATGTGAAATTGTTGATTAATTGAATATACACATCTTTGGCTTTGTCGGATTAGCTTTAATTATAATTACTCGGACAACTGTTTTAAGATTATTTTTAATAGATTAATTTATACCCACAAAGTTATTAACAAATTCCAGAAAATTATGAAGGAATAAGATGTTTAATATGTACTTACAACTTAACATTTTTGAAAATTGCCAAAATTGCCTTTTTTTCTGCTGTATAATTAGTTACTAACAATTAATAAATAGCAAAAAAAATTATTAATAAATTCCTGGATAGCTATCAAAAAAAAACAAATTTTTCGTATTAGATTTGTCGAGTTCAAAATTATAAAACTTGAAATTTACGAAATATGCCAAAACGGCCGTTTTTATTACACATAATTTTTGTTAATAATTTCTAAATACTAAAAAAATATTTAAAAAAATCCTGAATAGCTATCAAAAGAAATAATTTTTTTTTGTAAAAGATTTGTTGATTTTAAATTTAAAACTTAAAATTTTTGAAATTTGCCAATACGGCCCTTTTTATTATATATAATTATTTGTTAATAATTACCAAACACAAAAAAACATTTAAAAAATCCTGGATAGCTATCAAAGAAGAAAAAAAAATTTCGTAGTAGATTTGTCGAGTTCAATATTATAAAACTTGAAATTTACGAAATATGCCAAAGCGGCCGTTTTTATTCTATATAATTATTTGTTAATAAGTACTAAACATCAAAAAAAATAATTTAAAAAAATCCTGGATAGCTATCAAAGAAAAAAAATTTTTTTAGTAGATTTGTCGAGTTCAAAATTGTAAAACTTAAAATTCTCGAAATTTGCCAACACGGCTGTGTTTATTATATATAATTATTTGTTAATAATTACTATTGTTAATAATTACTAATCTTGAATAGCTATCAAAGAAGAAAAAAATATTTTCCTAGTAGATTTGTCGAGTTCAAAACTGTAAAACTTGAAATTTTCTGAATTTGCCAAAACAACCGTTTTTATTCTATATAATGGTTTATTAATAATTAGTAAACATAAAGAAAATAATGTAAAAAATCGTGGTTAGCTATCAAAGGAGAAAATAATACTTTTCGTATTAGATTTGTCCAGTTTCAAATTGTAAAACTTGAAATTTTCAAAATCTGCAAAAACGATCGTTTTTATTCTGTATAATTATTTGTTAATAACTACTAAACACCAAAAAAATAATATATAAAATCTTGGATAGCTATCAAAGAAGAAATTTTTTTTGTTGTAGATTTCTTAAGTTCAAAACTGCAAGACATGAGATTTTCGAAATTAGACAAAACGGTTTTATATATTTCACATAATTGTTTATTAATAATTAATAAACAACAAAAAAATAAATTAAAAAATTTGTTCAGTTATTCAAGAAGAAAATAATTATTTTTCGCGTCAGATCTGCTCGTTTCGAACCTGTAAAAAATTGAGATTTTAAAAATTTGCCAAAACGGCCGTTTTTATTTCCATATTATTGTTTACTAATAATTATTAAAGACCAAAAAATAATTTAAAAAATCTTGAATAACCACCAAATAAATAAAACTTTTTATCATATTATAAAATTCTCAATTAAAAGTTGTATAATGTAAAACACGATATTATCAAAAATTAGCAAAACGGCCGTCCTTATGCTTCATAATTGTTTATAACAAACAACTTTACACCAAAAATAGAATTTAAAAAACGCCGGACGCGAAACGTATTTAATTCGAGAAGACTCCCGTTCGAAAAAAAAATGCAATATTCGACTCCGACTTCGCCAAAGTTTGCGCAAAATTTGTTTTTTCTCCTTTCAAAATTTCGAATAACATGGCTTTAATTATTTCCGGCAAAATGTCTATTCCTCGAGTAAGAAAGCCTGTTACGTTATGCAAGTAGGACAATATCTACAATGAGTATGTGCATCGTCAACTTTGAGTGCGGTCCTTCGCTTTGTAAATTACCCGAGGGATCTAAATTCATATTTTATTCAAGAAGTGATACTTCCATTCTTACATGTAGTCAAAAATGGAATTTATCTTACTGCCTCATGCATTGTTTTTTATTCATGTACTTGAAGTACCTCTATAAAACGTTATCCTGCGACCTAACATGGAATTTTTATTGTACGTTTCTCTCGATGTATTTCTCCTCTTCATCTTTTTCGCCCGAGAACTTTAAGTAAATTCGAGAAGAAAGGCGACGACGAGCGCTAAATATTTTTATAATTGGATATTTCGAGAAGTTTATACATACATCGCCGTTCGAGGGCGTCATAATTTATCCTAGAATAAGCTCGGCGGACGTTAACACGTCGCGTCCCGGCCATTTATTATCCTTCGCACTTTCGAAAATGCACATTTGATTTGTGCCCCATCAATTTTCAATAAATCCATTCTACGATTTGCCGCTTTCTCGGAAAAAAATAGTGTGCGTGTGTGTGTGCGGGTGTGCGACGAAATGGGGTTCGTGTTTGCTCGAACTCGGCGTGCCTAATCCAAGGGCTAAGCCTAAAAATTTCTTTGCTTTTCCAAGGCTTACCAATGTCAACCGTTGCTATACAAAGAAAGGGTGGGCCGTGAAAGAAATCGTCCGAATAAACTCTCCGCTTTCTCGAAAGAGATTTTTACTTTCTATCAATCTCGAGTGTGTCGACGGCATTTCTTTAAAGCAATTCAAAAAGTCGTTTACATAGCTGCACGCTTTGACTTTACGATTTCAATTAAAACGTTTCGTTAATCTCGAGCATTGCTGAAATAATCAGGATGTTTTCTTGGGGCCTTCGAAGAAGACGAGTAGCGGGAGTGAAGGGGGCGTCTAATGAGACAATACGTCCGGTTTTGAATGGGACTGTTCCGTTTTTAGGTCATTTGCCCCGTTGTTCCCAAATAATCTCGTTTTCGAAAAAGTTTTAAATAAGATCTTATTAATTTTTAGGTCAAATTTTGTCCTAAAGAGTGTCATGAATTTATTTAATTTTTGGACGTTTTGAAGAAATGCCTGAGTTGTATATTTTTGTAAATAATATGTACCTACACTTACGAACTTGATTATATACAGGCTGCCAGAGAAATAAGTACTGGAATTTACCTATGCGTCTGACACCCTTAATCAACTGATTAAATTTAAAACCAAATCTTATGTTGAAAAGTATCAACATTTTTAATTTAATTACACTAAGCTCAGAAATAAAAAAGTACTCAAATTTTTAGGTGATTTTTAAAAGGCTGTAACTTGGAGAAAAATGATCGTACAACCAAATAAAAACAAAGCGAATTAAAGTTCCAAATCTTTAGTATTCAGATGATAAAAAAATTTATAAAAATTGTTATTTGTTAATTTTTTTAGAAATAAAATTTCAATTATTGCAAAAAAAAACATTTTCAACATAAAAACCTGATCAAAAGTAAAAAATATATAAATATATACGGAAGTATTTAACTGAACTTTTTTTGATAACTGGAATTTGTGCTAAGTTGAATTATTTTTGGTGTCCATTCGACTTCCACTTATCGAGGTTCGACTGTAATTAAGTATAAAAGTTAATATAAATAAAATTAATAAATACGAGAATGTGCGCATTCGAGCGAAAAGTGGCACATTTCCGAGCGAGGGAGGCAAATGGAAAGTGAAAAATTCGTCCTTAAATTGATTTTCAGCAAAGCGACAAATTCAATCAGCCCGAGACAATAAAAAAAATTACAACAATTTGAAATTTTCAAAGTTTCTTCGAGACACTTTAAGGTTAAAAAGTTACAGACAATATCCTTCGTCTATTCATTATTTGCAAAGTTATGCCAACTTAAGTAAACATCCCTAATTGTGCAATTTTATACTTATTTTGCAATTGCCTTTCTCGCACAGATTTTTTTTTATCAAACATCAATAACGAAGACTTGTAGAGAATACCTTGCAACTTTTAAAACTTTGCCAGCATTTGCTATACAGTTATTATTTCCCGAGGTATTAATTACTAAATTCAAAAATGACTTTTTTGTTTTGAAAATGATAACTCAGCAAAAAATCATCGTACAAGGCTTGAAACCAGTCTAATTAAAGATGATTAAATTATCTAGACGAGATTTATTATGGAATCACTGAAAAAAATTCATTGACCTACGTGGACCTTTTTAAAAGAAAGCAAAAATTTAGCAATTTTTTGTTGGGTGGCTTTCCTACAATTACTCAAAAACTCCTGCTGCCAAAAAATTTTAACTCTAGATCTGAATACACCCATACTCGCTATACGGCCGCTTTTTATACGGCATTTTGCTATAACCGCCCCTTCAATTAAAGCACGTTTTAGATTTACGGCCTAAAATGTTTCGCTATAACGGCAAAAAAAACTTTTTTTCGATGTCGATATATCTACATGTTGCCAATCTTGCGCAAGCGCAATCTCGATTCCTTATACTGCTTTTCGCTTTTCGGCCAAGTTTCGTGGAACGTATCTAGGCCGTAAAGCGAGGTATGAGTGTACTAGAAAGAGAGCTCTAATTTGCTTTTTATTATTTTTCTGTACGACCATTTTTCTCCAAATTACAGGCTTTTGAAAATCACCAAAAAATTTGACATCTTTTTTATATCACTTAATTTCTGGGCCTATGGTAGTTTTTAAATGTTGTTAAAGCAATAAGCGAGTTGTGAATTTTTGTAAAGAATATGAAACTTTCGAAGCTGATAAAATAGAAAACAATTGATTAAGTCTATTCTTTGGAGTTGCGCAAAATTTTCAAATAGAAAACCAGTGCTTGTATTTAAGGTAGAAGTTATACTTCTTTGACGTAACTAAATTAAACATAATTACGTATGAAAATTACTAAATACGAGGATGTGCGCATTCGAGCAAAATGTGGCACATTTCCGAGCGAGGGAGGCAAATGAAGCGCGACGCGGAGCGGCGCGCTTCATTTTCCCGAGATCGGAATGTGCCACTTTGAGCTCGAATGTGCGCACTCGGTTTTAAGCACCATTCACAATAATTTAGGCCAATAGATTAGACAAAAGATGTCAAATAATTTTAATCGTTCTCTCCGGCTCGCATTCACGACATTGTCGTATCTTTTCGCTCCCTTTCACTCATTGCTATGGTAAAAACGTTTTTCGCACATAAAATCGATATTTTACTAAATTAAATGTAAAGGCCATAGGGGGATGTTATGCAGGCGATATAGAGACTTTACGGACACCATTGGCCAATTTTTAGCTTAATAAATTAATGATCAAAAAAATTATTTTCTCTTATTTTTTCAATTTTTATTATGATACTTTTTGAGCAAAATTATGACTATCATTTTTACATTCCTTATAAAACCTATGACTCAAAATATTTTTCAAAATTTTTTTAATGGTACGCCATAGTTAAAAAAAATAAAAACTATTAACTTTTGCAAAGTAATACAATTTTCCTTTTACCCCACAGGATTTATGTGCCCTACCGTTACAAACTTTGCATTGGTACCACTCTTGATTGCTGTTACTACAATTATTATTGCACATTATGCAATTAAAAGCTGGCTCTTTCAAAACATATTCTCTCAAGAAACAAAATCTCGAAAATTAGTATGAAATCAAAGATTAGCCTGCAAAATATATATGTTATGAGAAGCCAGCTGAAATACTAAGTCAATTATTTACTAAAGATAATATTAACGTCGTGATTGAAGAAGATAGTGACGAAGACTGAACATCTTGTCGCAACAAAGTAACAAATGTTTTTAAAACACTTTGAAAATTTAAATAATTTCTTTTTCTTTTCTGTTATTGTATGTAAGTACGGTCGAACCTCGATTAGTCGAATTTTTGATAAGTAGAATTACTTTTAGTTTCCTTTCAACTTCGATTTATCGAGGTTCGACGGTATACTGTATTTACAAAATTATTGACGATATTATTGTTTTAATAAATTATTTCAAATTATATTTTTATTAAATTCTAATAGGCGTTATATTTTATTGTTAGAAAGATATTTTTTTTATCATCTCTAATGCAAGAAATTTATTTTATCGTATTATTTATGTAATAATAATAGTATAATTTGTAATTACTTAGGTAGAATTTATTGAAAAATTCGATATTTTGGTAATAAATATAGTTTTTATTTTTTTTAACTATGGCGTACCATTAAGAAAATTTAAAAAAAATTCTGAGTCATTATAGGTCTTATAAGGAATGTAAAAATCATAGAATCATAATTTTGCTCAAAAAGTATCATAATCAAAATTGAAAAAATAAGAGAAAATAATTTTTTTCATCATTAATCTATAAAGCTCAAAATTGACCAATGGTGTCCGTAAAGTCTCTATATCGCCTGCATAACATACTAAACTTTCAAACAAATCGGTTCACTCAATCCAAAGAAAAAAAATATTTTCCAATTTTTACTTATTTTGACTTTTTGAAGAAACCGATATAGATTAAGATCTGAAATTTTTAGGATTTTTAAATTTTTATAGTATCTACATATCCATAAAATGTCAATAAGATATTTACAAAAGGCATTTTTACCATGCTTATCCCCCTATGGCCTTTATAATTTGAAAAAGCGAAAGATAAAGTAGAGAAATCCAATAAATACGAAGATGTGCGTATGCGAGCGAAAAGTGGCACATTTCCGAGCGAGGGAAGCAAATGAAGCGCGACGCGGAGCGGCGCGCTTCATTTTCCCGAGATCGGAATGTGCCACTTTGAGCTCGAATGTGCACACTCGGTTTTAAGCACGATTCACAATAATTAATTTACTTTCTTAGACGGCTAACTTCAACCGGTAAATTATCGCTAACTGTGCGCGCGCTACTTCCATTGCCAGTTAAAACGTTACTCTCAACGGGCGCAAAGAAGTATAACTTCAAAAAAAATTTTTTTTTCCGCTTTTTCTCTCAAAATGTTTGTAGTTTCGTGTGCAGCATTCGGAAACCACATATTTGCTTATTCTCGAAGAAGCGTCGCGCGCCATAAAAACGCATTTTGATATCATCTATTTTGGTTTTAAAAATTCGATTGATTTGCGGAGGCGGCAAAAAATTTATCGCTTAAAGATTCCAGATTTAAGCCTCGCGCCCAAACCGAGGACCGCAACCGGAGAGTTGTTAGTTACAATTCACGAAGTGTCACCTAAAATAAGCATCAAATTTCCTCGCGCTTCGAACAAAACAAGTAAAGCAATATCGAACCAAGTCAGGTCTCTCAGGTAAAGTAACGAGATCCCTTGATACGCCACATACTGCGCTGGCTGAGCTTCATGAGTTTCGTATCTCTAACAAGTATACCCAAGTGATAAGAATTATTGCCGAGACTTCTTGCGAAACGCCTTCAATCTTTCACTTTTTCTTTGGAATACGTCCCATCCCCCGAGCGCACACCGGAAAAATCCATAATCGTTAATCTCGGCTCGAGAAAAAAAGGAAAACGGCGATAATAAAATTTTTAAAAAAATAAAAACACTATCGCTTTTTCTAAAGTCCATCGGATCGAATTTTCTCGCGTTTGTTGCGAAATTACGACCGTTCAGTTGCCTCTTATTAAATAAAAGAAAGAAGGCAATGCAGTCGAGAAAAACTGCAATGTTTTTCTTCGAGCGAAACGTATGAATAATTTCAAAATAGAAATTCAACGTTCTGCGCATTTATTGAAAATTATTCCTCGGTTCAATTTGGCCGAACCGAAAAAGAAAAGAAAACGCTAGTTTTTAAAATTACACAGCACAAAACGAGTTCGGATGGGGGTTGGAACAAATAGACTTTAAAAGAACGAGGTGGATGATTTGATGTTTATGAACTATCAAAAAATATTTAATGTAGAGACGAATTAAATATAAGAGAAAGGCCACACATTCACACACACACACACGCACACACGCACAACATTATTGCGTCTAAATCTGGGCCGCGAAAGTTTAAATTAGCTTGTGTAGGGCTTTGGCGATCGAAATCTGGCATCCGTATCACGTAATTTTACTGGAAGAAAAGTTTAAATTAACCGAAATTTGCCTTTTAAATAAACCGAATTTTCTATTTATTTTTTATTATTACCGACAGCCGAAGAACTTAATAAATTTCGCATATTATGCGAAGGCGATGGGCCTACGGGTTTCGATTCGTTGGTTTGTTTATTTACTCTCTTACTCGGATTTTGAAAAAATATAATAATTAAATAAACTAATAAAATCGTGTTGCAAATTATAAAAGCTTTTACAGATGTCGAATTTCTGTAAAAGTTTAGTTGCAAATTTACCTTAAGAATTAAATCGAAAATTATAATGGAAATATAATGATATACCGGGTGTCTCAATTAAAGTGACACAAGCTTAAAACTTTTAAACTAATAAGAATTATTTAGAAAACTCTTATAGAGCTGAATCGCATTTTCATAAAAAAAATAGTACCTATCCTTTTATTTAAGACAAGAAAGTTGATAATATTTTCCGGTTGAACCAGTGTTTCGCAATCTTTTTTTTTAACATGCCCCACATGAGCTATTCTATAATTCTGATGCCCCCTTATGTAAGATGTACATATCAATTGTTGAAGTTATACTTCTTTCAGCACTTTTTTTTTGATATTTGCATTAGTTGAGTACAGTGTTTCCCAAAGAATGGTAAGCGTACCCCCAGGGGTACGGAAAAAGTCTAGTGAGGGTACGCGGTGCACCCCGCTTTGGTTGCGCTTAATATATATTTTTTATGATTGTTATTATAATATATGCATTTTTTTTTAATGAAGGGTACTTAACGTTATGCAAATTATAGAAGGGGTACACAAATTTCGAAAGTTTGGGAAAGACTGGTTAAGTAGGTGTAAGCTTGTGGCACTTTGGATGAGACGCCCGGTATATTAAATAAACTAATAAAAGATTAATGATAAGAAGTTTTAATTTTGGATTTTATATAACAGTTAACTCTTGTACTTTAGATAAATTATAATAAATTAACAATCCGGTGGTACATACATATTTTACGCACCATACTAAACTATAATTTTTAAGAGCTGATAAACAATTTAAAAAATAGTATTAAAAAAATTTCGCAAACGAGTAGGTAGGTATATACCTACTAAAATTCAATCACTTTTTAACTGATAAAAATCGCGTTTAAATCAAAACACTAGTTTTCTTATAATTTTTAACAGTTGCATCTTAAGAAAAAACAACTAAAAAATTAATTGCTCAGTGACTAATAAAGAAAATTTATTAAAATTTGAATTGTAATAAATTAACTAAATAATTATGTATTGGGATTCAATTGGATGTATACCTACGTGCCTTAAAAATTTAAGAACACCCCGTAATTCATAATTTCGGATTAGCTCCAAGGTTTGTCCATTCGTACACAGGTTATAATTTTTTTAATTGCCAATACATTGATTAGCTTAAATTTAATTCTTTTTCGATTGGCGCAAATCGCATTTTAATCAGAGCACTCGTTTTCTTTTTAAAACAATTTCTCGACGTGATCTGTATTTTTTGTATTGCTAGTCGTTCACTTCAAAATAATTATTAAACAAATTTAAGTCATTAGAAATCGATAGAGAAAATTAAATGCTGTTTTCTCCGATTACAACACAATCAAATCGACGAGATATAAGTTCAAAAATATTGATCGTAGTGTTTTGAGTTCACGTTAAGAATTAAATCAAAAAATAAAAACCTTTGGCTGTTTGATAGTGTGACTAACCCATAAGAACTCGATTTCTATTTCAAAGTCGTTGCGCAACGCCTACGTCATCATTAATACGGTTATTGCAAACAGAAAAACTGTTTCACCCTTAATAATTACTGAATCAAAAAAAAAAACACGAAAACACGCCTAAAAATACCGCAAGTCCTTCAGCGAAGGATTTTTCCGAAACGCACTAATTTCCGACAAGAAAATCAAAATAATTAATTAACGACATAAAAAATTTACTTACAGGGACCAAATTACATCCACAGATGCCTAATGATCTCGGGAATCTTGTGGTAAACTTCAAAATTCCATACCATTAGAAAATCCTCAAAATTTGGATCTTTATTCGGAGCACTATTTCACTGCGACTGTTCTTAAGCACGTTCGGAACTTAATAAAGCGTCTGCGCTGTTCGGTTATCGCAAATTGTATTTCGTATCGATTTAAATTTCAATTTTCAAGGTCCTACAACTTCCACTCTGTCATATAAAATAATTTTTCCAAAACCTTGTTCAATTCGTAAGTTTTAACTGAAAGGACTGAAAACGAAAGGACTAAATAAATTTAAAAAAAATACACTTTGACTCACAAAAACGATCGTGGTGCTCTCCTTTTTGATCAGATCATTAAAAACGACCCGGATTTGGAATTCTGAGACTTCTCTCCATAAGATACGTGCAAAATCTATATAGCGTGCAATAATAATTTTTCGAGTAATTAAGGGTTAAAGTTCTAGATTCATTTTGTAGAACAAAAGTACACGTAAAAAAAAATGTGGCGCCGTTATTCGTAGACGGATCTTTAAAAACTATAAAATTCAAATTTGTCAGACTTTTTGGCTTTGGATAGACCCAAAAAACCATAGCCGTGCTATTTAAAATTTTCGAGCAAAACGAGGTTGAAGACGCCGACTTCTAAATAGTCACTTTAAAAAATTGTAGCTCGGTTATTTCTAAACGGATCTTTAGAGACTTTTCAGATTCAGAAAGCCCGTTTATCGGAACCTAAAAGTAGCAAAAAAAATTAACAAAGCCTAATATTAAGTCCAGAAGAAAAGCGCTATCGAAACTTTCAAAACGTAAATTTTACATTCTTGGCTGGTGTCTTGGGCTTATTGTTGTCAGTCGGTTAATGTAAATACTTTATCTATGTCCCAAAAAGATCACATTAAGCGGCATCTACTGTATTTATATCTTAAACAAGTGTGTAAAATAAAATAATTTAAAAAAAAATTGGGGTTGTTTATATACGCACGTTAGAAGTTATACTTCTTTGGCGTGACTAAATTAAATAAAAATTAATTCAATAAATACGAAGATGTGCGCATTCGAGCGAAAAGTGGCACATTTCCGAGCGAGGGAGGCAAATGAAGCGCGACGCGGAGCGGCGCGCTTCATTTTCCCGAGATCGGAATGTGGCACTTTGAGCTCGAATGCGCACACTCGATTTTAAGCGTGATTCGCAATAATTTCCGTGACAAAAAATTAGTAAATAATTTTTATCGTTCCCTCTCACTCGTACTTATAGGTTTGTCGTATCTTTTCGCTCGCTTCCACTCATTTGCTATGGTAAAAATACGTTTTTCGACCATATAATCGATATTTATATTAAATTTGTAGATTAGAAAGAAAGTTTAATTAACAAAATTCGATTAATACGAGGATGTGCGCATTCGAGCGAAAAGTGGCACATTTCCGAGCGAGGGAGGCAAATGAAGCGCGACGCGGAGCGGCGCGCTTCATTATCCCGAGATCGGAATGTGCCACTTTAAGCTCGAATGTGCACACTCGGTTTTAAGCGTAATTCGCAATAATTTAAGCCAATAAATTAGACGAAAAATCAATTGAATAATTTTAATCGTTCCCTCTCGCTCGCATGTACGAGATTATGGTATCTTTTCGCTCCCTTCCACTCATTGCTATAGTAAATATGTTTTTCGAACATAAAAACGATATTTACTAAAATAAATTAAAATTTTTGATTTGAAGGAGCGCAAGATATATTAAACAAATGTAATTAATACGAAGATGTGCGCATTCGAGCGAAAAGTGGCACATTTCCGAGCGAGGGAGGCAAATAAAGCGCGACGCGGAGCGGCGCGCTTTATTTTCCCGAGATCGGAATGTGCCACTTTGAGCTCGAATGCGCACACTCGGTTTTAAGCACGATTCACAATGAATTAAAACAAAAAAACAGTTGAATAATTTTAATCGTTCCCTCTCACTCGTATTTACCAGATTGTCGTATTGTAGAAAACCTGTTGTACTTTGGTCCCTTTGTACCTAGGGCAACTTTATTTTTTTTAATATTTGCGGGCTTTCGTGACCCATAATTAATTTGCTTTAATTGTCGACTTTCTGTTAGTTGTGCGCGCGCAGCTTCCGTTGTCCGCCAAAATTTCACTCTCGCGCGCCAAAAGAAGTATAACTTCAAAAATACTTGGATCTGCTTAAAAACGTGTAAATCACTTACGAAGCAATCAATTCCGAAATTCGGCGAGAAAACGCAAAATGTGCCGGTTTCGCTCGTGTTATTTATTATGGAGATATTATAGCGATGTCGAACGAGGCCAAAAAGAAAAAAAAGTAATGTCGAACACACACACACACACGCACCGGCAGAGCCTCTGGCGGAAGGAAGAGCTGCAGGATGCCAGACTTTCCGATCTCGATATCCCTTAGACTTAGAGATGATATCGACCACATTCACACGCCCTGCCGTGTTTATGGGGTGATTTATGTTATCAAATGTTTTTAGATAGAGTCAATTTGTGAAAATTGAGGTAATCAAATATAACTGCGCCCCATTTCCGATCGAAATTATTTAAATCCTTCAAGAAAACCGGTTTAGATAAAAAGAAGCGATAATAATACTTTGCCAACATTTTTGCATTAAATTGTTCTTATTAATCTTACACAGAATTGTTTTTAAGGGTTGTGGGGGCTTACAGACGATTTTAAAACGCTGAGAAAACCGTGCAATTGGAGAAAAAAAAATTCTGTTTCGTTCCAAAAATTAATATTGTTATTTTAATGATTGTTTATGAAAAATGATTTTAAAAAAATTGGGTTGCTTTCAGCGAAATTCAATTCGTGTCCTTTTTTAATGGGCGGGTGGTTTAAAAAAAAAATAATGTCGAAAAACACACAAAAAGAAAGCTTGGAGAAGCCCTAGGATAGATTCCATTATTTTGATTGGTTTAAATTCAACCCTGGCGTGTTTAGGTATATTTTCCAATTTTAGATGGGTAATTTAAAATTTGATAAACAAAACACTCCATGTTCGATGAAATCTGCAGGATTAATCCTTCAGATACCCTTTAGATTAGACGATATATACGCCAACATTCTGATTTATGTTTTATCTTACACAATGTTGCTTCTAGATACGATTTTAAAACTGAGTAATCATTATGAGACCCGTTTCGTCGAAATTAATTTATTTTAATGATCTGTTTATAAACATTATTTTGAACGATTAATTGTTCTTTTAATTAAATTTGATGCTTTTAATGGCGTGCTTTAAGATAAATAATCGCGAGAAAACCTGCATTAAATCGTCTGCTTTGAGAATTATAATTGCAATTTTGATTTTATCCAATTAATTAATAATCGTGCTTTGTAAATTGTTGATTTATGGCTTAGATTAAATAGTTTTTAAAACAATTTGTAAAATAGAAACTGAGCCCTATTTGCGATAAATTCGCTAAATCTTGATTTCACTGTTTATGACGAAATCTACTTGCAATCTAAATTTTCTATTATATAGCCAGAATTTTTTATTAATTGTTGGGAACTTATGAATTAATAGTAACATAAGAGTTAAACGGCGTTTTGAAAAATTTGGCAAATTTAATATGTATGTTTTGAATATCAATGTTACTTAAATAATTATTTTAATTAATAATAGCTAGCCAGAATTTTATTTATTAATGTTGTTAAAAATTTAAATAATAAACAATTATGTAAAATAGAAACGAGCTTTTGCAAATTTATAATTTCAGTATTAGTGTTAATGAACGCAATTGCAATGTTATATGAAAATAATTATTTCTCATTAATAGCTATCCAGAATTTTCAAATTATTTTGGGAACTTTTGTAATTAATATAAACAATTAAAAATAAAACGCTTTATTGACAAATTTAAAATCTAATGTTTCATTTTTGAACTTCAGCAAATCTACTGTTATGAAAAAATTATTCTTTTTAATAGCAGCCCAGTTTTAATTATTTTTAATGTTTAATAATTAATAATTATAACAAAATTAAAAAAGGGCCTTTTGACAAATTTTAAAAATTTTAATTTGTAGTTGTTTGAAACTTTGCAAATGTTATATGAAAATAATTATTTTCTTTTTGATAGACTATCGAGGAATTTCCAAATTATTTTTAGAATGTTTAGTAATTAACAATAAACAAATGTACAAAATAAAAGTGGCCCTTTTGACAAATTTCAAAAATCTAAAATTTCACTATTATGAATCGCAAATTTTATATGAAAATAATTATTTTCTTCTTTGATAGACTATCCAGGAATTTCCAAATTATTTTTAAAATGTTTAGTAATTAACAATAAACAAATGTACAAAATAAAAGTGGCCCTTTTGACAAATTTCAAAAATCTAATTTCACTATTATGAATCCAGCAAATCTACTGTGAAAAAATTATTTTCTTCTTTAATAGTCAACCACGATTTTTTGAACTATTTTTTTGATGTTTACTAATTAATAAAAAACAATAAATTTGCAAAACAACTGCTGTTTTGAGAAATTTCGAAAATTGCATATTTGAGTGCTTGAAACTTTGCAAATGCTATATGAAAATAATTATTTTCTCCTTTGATAACTATCCAGGATTTTTTAACTATTTTTAAATGATTAATAATTAATTATAAACAATAAATCGTGAAAAAACGGCCGTTTTGATAAATTTCGGAAATCACATATTTGAGTAAGTATTTCATACTTTGCAAATGTTATATGAAAATAATTATTTTCTCTTCTGATAGTTATCTAAAAAATTTTATTCTTTTTGGGTGCAGAGGAATTAATAACAAATAATTATGCAGAATAAAAACATGATTTTAACAAATTCCAAAAATCCAATGTTTTTCTCTTTTAATTCAACAAATCTAATCTGAAAAAAATTTCTTTGATAGCTATTCGAATATTTTTTAAATTATTTTTGGACGTTTACTAACTAATAAAAAACATTAATACCGCAAAGAACCGGCCGTTTTGACAAATTTCGAAACTCACTTAGTCGAGTGTTTGAACCTTACCAAATGTTAGTTGAAAAAAATGATTTTCTGCTTCAGCAGCTGTCCAGAACTATTCGATTATTTTTCTTTTTCGTAAACAGCCAATAAAAAATTTGGTTAATACGATTCAAGCGACTTTTCCTCGGCATGCATTTTGTATGTTTGATGGGCATAGCATTAGTGTGTGCGTGTCTTGCACTATGAAGCACAATTTGTGAACAACAGATTGAGATTTAATAAGCTAATAAACCGACATGATTGATTACCAGCCATAACTAGAGCTTTCATTATTAACGATGACAGACAGCCTGACTAAAGCTGCATGTTTAGTGTGTTGATCAAGCTCAATTTTGATACTGTTTGCATGCGGGAAAAATAGGAAAGAAAGGGTGCAAATTTGATAGAAGGAAAAGTTGTAAGCAATTTGTATCACGCCAAGGATTATTCTCGTAGAAAATAATTTAAAACGTTTGCTCGAGGCCGCGAAATACCACAATAAAAACTATAAAACTATAACAGGGGAAGTTGGCAGTTCCTGTAATTTGATTTCGGTGTGTGTGTGTGTGTGTATGTGTGTGTGGAAGCCGTCGAGCGAAAATTGTAGGATATTTCATTATCGATCGCAGCGGGTTGGCATTGGCGGAAAGAAGATAAGAAGCATTTTAAGCCCGTGATTGTGGTATATAAATGTAAAGAGACGGTTTTAGAGCTAAAGTAATGGCTTATAGGAAGCGATTTTAAAGGAGGCATTTATTGCCGGAGCTATTTAGATAAAGACCTAACTAAACTTGTACAACTCTTACGTCGCCTTTTTTAATAAATATCGTTTAATGAGAATTTTCCGAAGTTCGGGGGCGTCCCCATGTAAAACGGGGCGCTAAGTCGCTTTCATCCGCGCAGATTTATGTGGCGGACTTCATTTCCTACATCCGCGCTTCTTTTTGGTCCAGCTGCTCATTTAAGAGCCACCTTGAAAGCAATAAGAGAAGGATCTATAAATATCCAGAGCGGACTCGTGCTTTTGGCCGCGATTCGAAAACTCGTCGACCAGGGCCGGCTCCGAGCGCGCGATTTTTTGCGTCCGCAGTTTTCAGAGCGGCAATGATTTGTTTGTAGATTGCATGCACCCTTTAATGTCCGAAGAATTGGTTCTGTTTCCTTTGTGCTTGCTCCTCACAAAAGAAGGCCTTCGTCGAAGATAGTGGCTTTGTACTTTTAAACGATTGTCTTGCATACTACATTATACAACGTTGCAGAGCACAATATGAATTGTTGATTTTAGAAGATGCCTCTTCCTTCCTCCATGTTTCTAAATTACGAATTTCCATTCTCTTATTTTTAAAATTTCCACTTTAAATTTAAAATACACGCAAATGGGAGAAAAACTTTTTAGCTTTTTGCGAGCAGCCTAAAACGACCATGCCGTTTTTAACTAATTCAAAATTATTTTAAAAAAGACATTGAAGTTTAAGCATCGATTTTATTAAGATTTTTAAATGGGGTTTTATCAATTTATAAGTGTGGGAATATTGGGTTTATATTTTTAAATTTGTATCGAGCAATGACGGATTTATGAATTTTTTAAAATAAAATTTGAGCTGAAATCAAAAATATAAATTAATGTTTTTACCCTAGAGCAGTGTTTCCCAATGGTTTTTTACCATGCCCCACCCAAGTCTTATTAAAATTCCGATGGCTCCCCTGCGTACCATATACATATCGTTTTGTATTGAAAATTTGATTTTTTCCTTAACTGAAGCCTAATTATAATTTAATCAAAATACAAGACCTTGGTTCTAAGAAGTAATCAATTGCAAAATAATGAAGAAAAAAAAAACATTTAATAAAGCACGGAAGCCAGTTAGGCCTGAAAACTGTCCAATTTTCAAAAAAATTTGTCACCCCACTCATTTTGTTAAGAAGACCTTGCCGATCATTTATGTCGAAAAGAAAGTTAAAATAAGCATTGGGAACATGGAGTTTTTCGACTTCAAAAATTGAGCTGCGCCTAAACGCTTGAAAAGATTTTTAAGAGACTTTTTAAGTAAATAATTATAGGGGAAAGTGGCCTAAAGCGGGTAGGTTAAGGTTCATCGATTAATATGAACCACTTCGGCTAAAAAAAATGTTTCTTTTTTAGATTCTTTTTTAGATACTGGCATTGTAAATAAATATATAAATTTCAGCTAATATATAACATATCCATATAAGGGCCGTTACCCGCTTTGGGCTACCTACCCGCTTTAGGCTACTCTTCCCTAAATATAATAAAAATTTTTAATCTTTATCATATTTCTTCAAAAATAATTTGGTTTCGTTTCGTTTTGAAATATAATTTTTTAGGGTTGGGAGCCCAAAAACTAAGGATATCGGGTTGATTTTCAAACGCGTTTTAAACAATGTTCCCATTATCCGATAAAAAAAATTCTTTTTGATTCTCTTTCATAAAAACTTAGTCATTAATTTTTCCATTAAAATTTTATCTAATTGGGCAGTTTTCTGATCCAATCAACTTTCCTTTTTTCTAAATATTAAAATTTAATTACATTTTTGAAATAATCCCCTGAACAATCGAATTCGTTCCTTGTGGGGCACAGGACCCACGTTGGGAAACACTGCTCTAGAGTTTTTCAAAATTTCTCGCATTCTTTAACTAATTTTTAAATGCATTTCAAACAATAACCAAGCTTTTTTTTTAATTATTAAAATAAATACAGACCTGGAGAAATATTTATATGAATTAATTTTAAGCTAGCCCACAACGATCGGACTCGAATCTTCATTTCGATCTGTCGTCTTGACAAAATCAATTAAAAATCGCAGAAAGCTTGTTCGGCAAAAGGAAATAAAACGATATTTTAGTTAACTATTCATTAGTTACAAACAAAATAGAAAACCGAGACCGTTCGAAATCAGTTAGCAAAGCTTTGCTCTTCCTACGTTCCTTTATACTTGGTTAAAAGCTTCTTTCCGCAAAATAAAACACAATGAATGAAAAACAATTACTTCTTCGAGCTCAACAAGATATTTATTAAAAGACAGTTCTAGTAACTTTTAATATTTCCTTATCGTACACAGAGAAATCGACGAAAAAATGTCTCATTTTTATTTTTGCGTTCGGTTTCGTAGTTTGCTTTAAAAGCTTTTCCGATCTAAATTGAATTTCCGAAACGACTTTTGGAAAAATTTCTAATTAACTTTGCAATTTTAGAACTCTTTCTATGTTTATATTTTAATTAAAATAACTAAAAAAAAAGAAGGAAACGTCCATGGTTTATTATTAAAGTCACTCAAACTGGAAATTAGTTGAGTAGTTTACTTAAAGTATAGTTGGGAGCGAATGTATATCTCAATTATAACTTTCTGTAAACGTAATCACGTACTAAGTTTTAGGGTAATCTATTCTACATGTTACACGTATTTTGCATTTTACAATGAACTGAAACGTATTCTCTTTAGAATACAGCGACGCGTTAGTCCGAAGCTGCTTTCAATTTTTTGTCCCTTTTCGGGCGGCGCTATTTACACCGCACAAAGTCTGGCCGATTTAAATGGCTAGAAATTTAAACGTTTGGCGAGGCCGATTTATTTATTTATTAATTTCGAACAATTTTAAATATACCTTTTATGGAATTTTGTAAATTAAAAAGTACAAGATGGGCCGAGAAATTGTTTATATTTCAAAATTGAGTGCTGTGGTTTAAGTGGGGTTTTGCCCGATCGAAAAAATTAAGCGGACGGGGGCCTAGGATTTTTTTTTTAAATTGCCCGCGCCTAATTTTGTTGTGTAGACATTTAACTTGTTTTGTACTGGGGTTGGACGGAATTTATTGAAGTTACACTTCTTATGGCAGAGAAGTTGCCCCAAGAAAATTCGACACACAAAGTTAACCGTCTAAGAAAGTAAATTAATTATTGTGAATCGTGCTTAAAACCGAGTGTGTACATTCGAGCTCAAAGTGGCACATTCCGATCTCGGGAAAATGAAGCGCGCCGCTCCGCGTCGCGCTTCATTTGCCTCCCTCGCTCGGAAATGTGCCACTTTTCGCTCGAATGCGCACATCTTCGTATTTATTGAATTTATTTATATTAATTTTTACATGTGGATATTTATCATAAAATATTTCAAAGCATTACTAACCGTTTACTCAGATTGCTATGATTTTAAATTTGAAACAAAAGTTCTTCAAGTTCGTAAAAAAATAATTTTAATGTGATAACAAGTAGAGAAAGTTGTTGTACCTTGGCCCATTTTTCACAAATAAATTATTGTGAACCATGCTTAAAACCGAGTGTGCACATTCGAGCTCAAAGTGGCACATTCCGATCTCGGGAAAATGAAGCGCGCCGCTCCGCGTCGCGCTTCATTTGCCTCCCTCGCTCGGTAATGTGCCACTTTTCGCTCGAATGCGCACATCTTCGTATTTATTTATATTAATAATTTAATTAAATTTTTACTGATTAAACATAAAATAACTTTGTATGTTGTGGGCAAATTTGAAGAGATTTCATTTAGGTATAACTCGATTTGATAATTTAACTAAAAATATTTATAATTGTTTTTTTTAATTTACCCAAATTGCACTTGTAATTTTTTTTAAATTGTATATATATTTGTTGACAAAATGAACTGCATCGTAGTGGGGGCACTAATAAGGTATTCATCATAAAATGTTTGAAAGCATTACCAACCGTTTACTCAAATTGCTATAAGATTTAAAAATTAATGGATCTGTGCCTAGGTACAACAGAGGTGATGTACCTTGGCTCTATTCACATTAAGCAAAATAAAACCCATTGTTCTATGAAAACTATATATTTATTTTTGGACTATAAGACCTACTAATGTTCTTCTTTGAGATGACACTAAATTTGTTTCAAAAATTAACAAAACTTTTTTCCTATACTAAAATTTCACATACTTAATGGTTAACTTTGCAAAAATTTAAATTTTTCGTTAGACTTGCGAGGCATATTATCTGAAGCAAAATAAAAAAAAAAGAATTTATAACAAAGGTATATCTAAATTTTTTATTTATTGCACGTTGATCTTAGGGCCAAGGTACAATTTATTGACTGTGACCGAGGTACAACACACCGACCCTTAATATTTAAACTCAAAAATATAATTAAAGATTGTGCTGTGCCAAAATCAGACCACTACTATGCAAACATTAATAAATAATATTTCTATTACCATGAGCCATTTGTTATTAGGTAATAAAAATCAATAAGATATTTAAGTAAAAAGAATATAAAAAGAATTACTTTTTTTCGATTAAAAATTTCAATTGATCTCATACATTAACAAAGTACTATGAGCACAGGATAAAAGTTACCTATTCTAGAGGGTTTAACTCCTCCTTAAGACAAATCAAGTCAGAGTGTTTATCATAATAAGATATGGTGGGTTGGTCTTACAATTATCACACAGTGTTTCTTTATCAGTCACGTTTTATTACCAATTAAAATCTTAAGAAAATAAAATAAAGCCGGATCGTATGTCATAACTGAACTGCTTACATCGCAGATTTGGAGTATTTTAACTTAGTAAAATCTCGACTACATGCTTCATATTAAATAATGATGAGGTCATACAATTGTGTATTTTAAAGTTACAAATATTTATCTATGGATGTATACAGCTTTTCAAATAATTCTTTACACCTATTTAGACATATTAAAATTTGATTTTGATAAAATCTAAATTAATTAAATATCCAAACATTAATTATAAATGTTGAAACTAGGTGGTAAAATGTATGACTTATTGATATCTTCTAAAAACAATAAGAATAATACTACATAATATGTATTCATTATATTAAAAGGACAAACTCATGTAAGGTGAATCACACATTTTGTTAGGAGTAAGGGTCGACACTTTCTGTATACGGAGCATTAAAATCTGTGGTTCGAATTTTGCTGATAGGTTGTTTTTCGGTACATGTTAAATAAAAACAATTGTTTTTTTAATTACGTAGCATTTGTTCTTTTTTCCCAAATATCATTTAAAAGTAAATATGGTATTTGCCAAAATTATATTTAATATGACACAAATCATAACATTTTTTTAACTATAATTTAAAATATGAATAAGTTTATTTTTCAATGTTGCATAATTTAAGATGATATTTATCAAAAACAGAGAAAACAATATATTTCGTACTAATCTAGATAACTGCAGACACATCATGTTCAACTCGAATTATTTAGAACAGCGTATAAAAAAGAAGCTGTCATTGGGATTCGAACCCCAAAATACGTTTTCTTTAGACCACTGCTTTAATCTTTAGAGCAAGGGGGTCTTATCATGATGACGGAATTTTATTTTTTATTTTATTTAGCGGACACGTCTTAGATAATTTGAAATTACAAGCGTTCATTCTTTATAACATCGTGCAAAACAATACCTAATCGAGAAACTAAAATTGTAAATACTATAAAGAGCAAAAATACTACATAAGCAGTTTCTAGTCATTGTAGAATGAAAAAGCAATCTGATTTAATTCTATATTTTCACAATCTCCTAATACTGTAAACATACGGGCTGGTTGTATTTTGTTTTCATATCTTAAGTGGTTGATAAATAAACATTTCTACAATTACTTCGGAAAAATAAACTTTAATAATAAAACACTGTTAATAATTTTAAGGCCAACCTACCATATTTTAATGTGATAAACTCTTGACTTGATTTGTCTTAAGGAGTTAAATCCTCAAGAATAGGTAACTTTTATCCTGCGTTCATAGTACATTGACCAGCTGCTACTAACTTTACAATAATGTCTGTCATTGCGGCCTTTGAAATATCTAAAATTATGGGTCACGAAAGCCCGCAAAAAATACAAAAATAAAGTTGCCCTAGGTACAAAGAAACCAAGGTACAACAGGTTCCGCTACATATTTATGATGATATAATTTTTTTTTTCTTATATACTTGTTACCATTGACTTTTTACGTCCCCCACAATTTTACTCAATAAATAACTTAAATAATAAAAGAAAAAAAATGTAGTCGTACAATTTTCGTATTTTGGAAAACGCTTAGAAAAGTGCAATTAATTTTTTAAGCCGCCGAAAAACGCTTAAAACGATGAAACGTATTACTGAATTTTTTTAAAAATAAAACCGAAGCATGTGGCTTCCAAATCGTTTATAATAAGTGTCACCAAAATTTGTTTCGAAGGCCGAAGACACCATCTTAAATTTCAAAGTATCATTTTCATATAAAAGCCCAATGTCTTACAATACGATTTTAGATTTCCTAGCATGTAAAATTATTTTTTGAGAAGTAAATCGTATCCTCATTATAACATCCAATAATACAAAACATAGTACAAAAAAATAATGTCTACACTTTCTGAGAAACTATTTTTTTTTTCAAATTTTTGATTGTAATTTGAGGGATGATTTATTTTGTAAATCTAATGTTTCTAAATGTAGCAATAGGCCAAGAGAACGAAAGTGCACAAAGCATGATTCAAGCCTACGTCACAGTTGCCGAAATTATCAAATCGTGACTAGATAAAAGGTCTATGCAAAACTTGCCATGCAAAATGGGCCTTGTGCGTAAGGCGATAAAGTCGATTTCGCCGAGAAATTAATCAAACGAGAAACTCGTTATCGCTTTTGTAGTTTCGATAAAGTTGTTTTGAACGCTTTTAAAACACCTTAATAACTTAGCATTGATATACAGAGCTGCAAAATATAAATATTTGCTTATGAATATTTATTTAATTTGAAACAATGGGATTTTGTTTATAGATTAATTTATTAATAAATATATTAGAAATATAGCATGACATACTGTTAGCGTTTTGGGAATTTGTAAATCATTGGAAAACAAATTTAAAAAAATTGTACCCACCCCTATTTACCCAAAAATTAATTGTTTTTTGACTGGTAAACACCCTAAAAAAATTTATATGGTTATTATAAGCAAGTTTTTAATAATAAATGTGTGTTTTATTACACATACTTTATTCTTGCAATTTTTATTACAAAAAAAATTCATATTTATAAAACTAATAAAAATAAATAAAAGGGTCATTGACTGGTCACAGACTGCACTTTTCACCCTACGTGTTGACAATGTTTAAAATATCATTAAACAATTGTAAATAGTTCTTATTATAATTAGACTTTTTTGGGCAATCAATTTAATAAATATAATTCAATATTTCTCACATTATTCAGTTATATCAGAATCGAATATCAATTATAACTCAAAGAAAACAAACAATTTGTAACATTAAGAACAAAAAATCGACAGTTAAAGTAAATAAATTATTGTGAACCGTGCTTAAAACCGAGTGTGCACATTCGAGCTCAAAGTGGCACATTCCGATCTCGGGAAAATGAAACGCGCCGCTCCGCGTCGCGCTTCATTTGCCTCCCTCGCTCGGAAATGTGCCACTTTTCGCTCGAATGCGCACATCTCCGTATTTATCGAATTAATTTATATTTAATTTAGTTACGCCAAAGAAGTACAACTTCTAACGCCCGTACATAAGAACACGCACCCGGTTTTTTTTTTTTTGATTTAGAAGAAAACAAACACCGGAACCGATCAGTTAGCAAGCTTTGTTGTTAAGTTTCGCTTCTTTTAATTTGTGGCGAAAAGAAGAAAAGAGTTTCTGATTGGAATTAAATCAATTGTGGCTTCTTCGGCCGTTTCTTTGCGCGGAAACGTTCGGAGTATCCGCGATGCGATACGGGCGTTCTCATAAAATTATTTATTTATTTTAAAAGTTAATAAAAGTGTAGCTGGAGTGTCTAAGAGGATGGCAAACTCAAACAAGGCAGTTAAGTGGTAAAAGCTGGAAGCTTTCTAATAACATTACGTTCATTTTAGCGAAAACATGGACGCTCTTTGTCTGTTAATAAAAATTAAATGCCTCTTCTTTTCGGCGAAAAATGAATTTTAAAGCCGTTTGCGATTCTTTCGGGTAAGGGGGGGGGGACACGTCGCGCGCGATCCGAAACGTAGCTGACAGTTTTCTTAATAAGCATAAAATGGTTTCGGTTGCTCACTAAGAGTTCTATTAATTATGCAAATGTAACTTCTAAAGCTACGAACTTGATGCTGAAGTACCTAAATTGCATTATACATAGTTGGGAAACAAATGGATTACACATCTACTATGCAAATGAATTGAAGAACACGTAAGCTATTTTATAGGTCTCGAAGTAAAACACGACTTATATTTAACAGGAATTACTTAATCACAAGATTTGGTTCTCGAGATATTTTAAGAGCGCTGCTACGTTTCTGCATGCCTTAGGAACGAATCAAAGCGAAAATACATCAAAAAGCACGCATAATTTCTCGAAAGTTTTAAATAAGATCTTATTAATTTTTTAGTCAAATTTTGTGCTACAGAGTGTCATGATTTTACTTAATTTTTGGACGTTTTCCAAGAAATGCCTGAGTTGTATATTTTTGTAAATAATATGTACAGTTAAACTTTATTCTATTCAACACCCTCTAAACCACTTATAGTGATCGAGCTATTCCAAGAGATCTTACCAAGATCAACCTTGAATTTTCTTTCAACCATGCAGCACCAGATTTTGTTTCTTGGAATAGCTCGATCACTATAAGTGGTTTAGAGGGTGTTGAATAGTATAAAATTTAACTCTACACTTACGAACTTGATTATATACAGGCTGCCAGAGAAATAAGTACTGAAACTTAACCCACTTATAAACGATCCTAAACTGAACAAGAACGTGCTCCAAATCAAGTGGTCTTATGTGTAATATTTTTGAGGTATAATATCGTAAAAGTAAATTTAAAAATGTGTAATAAATTCCTCCATAATTTCGAAAATTTTTGTTTAAGTCGGTTATAACGATGCCATTAAAGTCATGTGAAAACATTTTTTTTAAAATCAAACAAAGCATAGAAATCTTCTAACAAATACGTATTGAAATAGGAGACATATTGTATATCAACTTTTATTGTTTAGATTGGTGTGAGAAATCACGCGGTTAAGTTTCAGAACATATTCGTCTGACACCCTGTGTATTCTGGAAATTTCATAAAAAAAATTTTCAAAAATCAACTGATTAATTTTTTAAACCAAATCTTATGCCGAAAATTCTCAATATTTTTAATTTAATTACAATAGACCCAGAAATTGAGGGATATAAAAAAGTTCTCAAATTTTTAGGTGGTTTTCAAAAGGTTGTAACTTGTAGAAAAATGGTCGTACAACAAAATAAAAAAAAAGTCAATTAAAGTTCAAAATCGTTAATATTCAGATTTTGACTTCAGATTTTTTTTGCAGCCGGAGTTTTTGAGTAATTGTAGGAAAGCCACCGAACAAAAAATATTCAAATTTTTTTGACGATTGTGGAGCATTATGGATATGATAAAAAAAAATTTATTTGTTCATTTTCTTATTTACAATAACTAACATTTTTTGATTTCAATTATTGCAACATAAAAACCTGATCAAAAGTGAAAAATTCGTCCTGAAATAGATTTTCAGCAAAGCGACAAATTAAATCAACCCGAGACAATAAATAAAAATACAGCACTTTGAAATTTTCAAGGTTTCTTTGGAATACTTTGAGGTTAAAAAGTTACAGCAATATCCTTCGTCTATTCATTATTTGCAAAGTTATGCTAACTTAGGTAAATATCCTGAATTATGCAATTTTTTACCTATTTTGCAATTGCCTTTCTCGCACGGAATTTTTTTTATCAAACATCAATAACGAAGACTTGTATAGAATACCTTGCAACTTTTAAAACTTTACCAGTATTTTCTATAGAGTTATTATTTCCCGAGTTATTAATTACTAAATTCAAAAATGACTTTTTGCTTTGAACAATGATAACTCAGCGAAAAATCATCGTACAAGGCTCGGAAACCAGTACAATTAAAGATGATTAAAATATCTAGAAGAACTTTATTAAGGAATCACTGAAAAAAAATTCATTGAAGTACGTGGACCTTTTTAAAAGAAAACAAAAAATAAAATTTTTGTTGGATGGCTTTCCTCGATTACTCAAAAACTCTTGCTACCAAAAAATTTTGAACCATTTTTCTCCAAGTTACAGGCTTTTGAAAATCTCCAAAAAATTTAACATCATTTTGACATCTCTTAATTTCTGGGTCTAGAGTATTTTTTAATGTTGGCAAAACAATAAGCGTGTTGTGAATTTTTGTAAAAAATATGAAACGTTCAAAACTGATAAAATAAAAAAAAATGATTAACGTCTATGCTTTGGAGTTTCGCAAAATTTTCAAGTAAAAAACCAGTGCTTGTATTTATTTTAGAAGTCATACTTCTTTGATGTAAATAAATTAAACATAATTACGTATAAAAATTAATATAAATAAATTCAATGAATGCGAAGATGTGCGCATTCGAGCGAAAAGTGGCACATTTCCGAGCGAGGGAGGCAAATGAAGCGCGACGCGGAGCGGCGCGCTTCATTTTCCCGAGATCGGAATGTGCCACTTTGAGCTCGAATGTGCACACTCGGTTTTAAGCGTGATTCACAATTATTAATTAATTTTTAAAACCAATTAAATTATTTCTCAACATAGTATTTAAATTTAATGGGCTAAAATCAACATTTAAGGAGAGAAAATTAGTACAACCAAATTCAATAAATACGAAAATGTGCGCATTCGAGCGAAAAGTGGCACATTTCCGAGCGAGGGAGGCAAATGAAGCGCGACGCGGAGCGGCGCGCTTCATTTTCCCGAGATCGGAATGTGCCACTTTGAGCTCGAATGTGCACACTCCGTTTTAAGCATGGTTCACAATAATTAATTTTCTTTCTAATTGGTCTAATTAGTTTTTAAATGTTCTTCGAACAATAACCGCGTTACAAATTTTTTAAGTTCCCATAATAAACAATTTTAATTCACACAATTTTCTGTATATTTTTTAACTAAAATCCTATTAAGTCCCACACATTCCTTATGCCACAAAGACTCAAATTTTTTACTTTTAGTTAATTTATAAAAATGTATTGAGCAATAACGAATTCGTATATTGCTAGAATACGTTTTAAAATTAAAAACGGTTGACAAATCGTTTAAGCAGATTTAAAATTTCCAATTCTTACGACCTAAACCCTTCATCAGCATTTCGTAAAATTTATTTTCCCCAAACGTAATTTCAAAAAAGACTTCCAGGTTCCTCCGACGTATCAGATATTGATGTAATCAAAACATTGCTCGTATATCCCGAACAAAGTGTATCAATCTAAAATTCTTTTACGGCAAGCACAACATGGATACTTCATATTTTTGTACTTCGAAAATTATTCGGCAATTTTAAAAGGCCTTCCCAAGTTTTCCCGTTTATTTTTATTTTTCATTCGGCTCACTACAAAAATAAACAATTTAATCTCGAATTTTATGTATTATTGCCGAGCTTTCGATGTTCAACAAACAACGCGCTTTTTTTTCGGAAAAAATTATAATCATTAATTTTTGTTTACAATAACATCTAATTTTGTAGCAATTTTTTTTATGTAAGTTTTTGCGCGGTTTCGATTTGCAATTTTTTTGCGATTTAGATTTAAAATCGGCCTCGCTCTTAACCTGTGACTTTTTGGACCGAAAATAATATTAACGAGCATTAATCGTTAAGATAAAATTACCCCTATCAGTTGTATAATTTAATTGCCTTCCAGGGTTACTAACAAGTTTAATTATTTAAGACAAAGGGAGGTGTACAGATATTTATGGCTACGATGCTCTAATTACTCATAACAATAATATGCAAGAATACGAGGTCGCTCTTTACCCCACACACACACACACACACACCTACCTAGCAATACGTAAAGTTAGGGGATGAAATGCAAAATCTATGAGTAAAATATTTAGATTACAGACTTTCACATCGCATTACCCTTTATTCTTAGTGTTGCTTATAATAGAATTTGCAAGTCTAATTTTCCTTTGAAATCTTCTAATGAGATCACAATTTATTACACCGAATATCTATTTTGCTGACGACCCATTTCTAATTAATTAATTCAGTTATTTATTTAGTATTACAAAGTGTTATTTTTGAAATTCGTAACTCGATTCTTTCAAAGGGTGTTTCAAAAACGCCTTTACATATCAATTTTCTTAAGACCAACCGAATAAAACGAATCGGTCCTATTAACAATTTCGAGTTCCAAAGTTTGATCCGTTTTTACAATTAACCCCTTGACATTCAATGACGTCTAGGAGACGTCAATCGTTTAGGGTGTCAATGTAGATTTTGACGTCTCTGAGACGTTAAGAACTGTATTCAGTTTTATGTTCCGAAAAAGGTTTGTTTTCAACAATGATTTTGTTAAAAGGCACAAAATTGGCGCTTTGGGAATTTTGTTATTAATATAATTCTGTAATATTTAATTGCGAATTGTCAGAGAGTAAATTAATTCTTGTAAAGTGTGCTTAAAGCCGAGTGTGCGCATTTGAGCTCAAAGTGGCACATTTCCGAGCGAGGGAAAATGAAGCGCGCCGCTCCGCGTCGCGCTTTATTTGCTTCCCTCGCTCGAAAATGTGCCACTTTTCGCTCGAACGCGCACATCTTCGTATTTATTCAATTTGTTTAAATTACTTTTTGGATTTAAAATTGGATTCAAATAAAACGACATATGCGCAGTAACATATAGTTTGATAACCACTGGTCTAACTATACACGATCGCAACATAGCGCGTTGTTATATTTAATTTAGTCGCGCCAAAGAAGTATTACTTCTAACGTGCGTACATAAGTACATGCACCGGTTTTTTTTACATAGAATGAAATTCAGTTTTAAACATTTAGCAAAATTATTAAAGTAACCTCGAAGAATAAATTATTTTAAGTTTTTAGACAACTCAAATTAAATAAATTAATAACTTGTAAATTTTTTAAAATATATTTAAGAACTTTAGAAATTTTTAATTATCAATTTTTTTTTGTATAACACAAATTGAATAAAACAAAACTTTATTCGGTAAATTTAAAAGGTCATTTTGATGAAAAAATTATTATGTATTTTCAGAAAATTCAAATAGAGTACATAAAGAATTTGTTATTTTTCAAAAAACTTTGAAGATCATTAATTTACGCAAATAAAATTAATATTAGGGAAAACTTAATAAATAAATTATCTTAATTGTTCAGAAATATTAAATTTATAAAATTAAATACAGTCAAACCTCGATAGGTCGAAGTTAAAGAGAAACTAAAAATAATTGGCGTTATCAAAAATTCGAGCTATCGATATAAAAATATTTTTAAAATTTACTTATTGTTTTTTTTTTCTTAATAATTTCCTAGTGATTTCTTGCTAAAACCTAAATCTTGTGTCTTGAACAAGTTGTAATTAGACTTCATTTATGGAATAATTCAATTTTTAAATATAAAAAAATATTTTTATGTTATATATTATATGCATCAAAATTTTAGAATGACTTAGGTGGGGAATGTTAAAAAAAGATTGGAAAACACTGCTCTACATATTTCAAAATATTTTAAAATTATTAATTATTTTTATTTATTTTTTTTCAGACTCATCAAATTCGTTTTTTTTTGTATGTCAAGGGGTTAATCGATTTACAAAAAATCGTTTTTATTGTATTTTAAAATTAAATTATTTCAAAAATAGCCAAAAAGTTTTTTGAATAATTCTAAAGCGCTTCTAAGTTTAAAGACTTCATTAAAAAATGATTATCGAATTTTATGCTCCGCATTTAATCAAAACTTGATTTTAATTAGATTCTTTAGTAAATTAAGTGGTTTCGATCTGCAATCAGAACGTTTTTCTCGAGCACCCACTTCTTATAAAAATAAAACCCTAAACTATAGGGGTGTACTCTAGTCAAATTTAGTTGTTTTCTTATTAAGTAAAATATGGTAAGAAGGTCTTCAAAATGAATTGGACACATCCTTTTACTCAAAGAAAAGTGACTTCGTTAAAACAAGGCTTATAAATAACAAAAAAAAGTAGTAGGGGAACTGTTGTACCTTGGCCCTTTTTTGACCCGTAATTTTTTTTTAATTGTATATGTAACAATTGGTTGATAAAATGACTTGAATCGTAGTGGGGCACTAATAACGTATTTATCATAAAATATTTAAAAGCATTACCAACCGTTTACTCAATTTGCTAACTATAAGATTTAAAAATTAGTGGATCTATGGCCTAGGCTCAACAGACGTGATGTACCTTGGCTCTATTCACATTAAGCATAATAAAACCTATTGTTCTATGAAAACTATATATTGTATTTATTTTTGGATTGTAAGAACTACTAATGTTTTTCTTTGAGATGACACTAAAATTGTTTCAAAAATTAACAAAACTTTTCTCGTATACTAAAATTTCACATACTTAATGGTTAACTTTGCAAAAATTTATATTTTTCGTTAGACTTGCGAGACATATGTATCTGAAGCAAAATGAAAAAAATAAGAATTTATAACAAAGGTATATCTAAATTTTTATTTATTGCACGTTGATCTTAGTGCCAAGGTACAACTTATTGACAGTGACCGAGGTACAACACACAGACCCTTGATGTTTAAACTCAAAAATAAAATTAAAGATTATGTTGTACCAAAATCAGACCACTACTATGCAAACATTTATAAATACTATTTCTATTACGATGAGCCATTTGTTATTAGGTAATAAAAATCAATAAGATATTTAAGTAAAAAGAATATAAAACAACTTACTTTTTTTCGATTAAAAATTTCAATTGATCTCATACATTAACAAAATACATTGGCCAGCTGCTGCTAACTTTACGTTAATGCCCCGTCAATGTGGCATTTGAAATATCGAAAATTGTGGGTCACGAAATCCCGCAAATATTAAAAAAAATAAAGTTGCCCTAGGTACAAAGGGACCAAGGTACAACAGGTTCCCCTATGTCCTCCTAACAAAATTCTGGAGGTGTATTCTAATCAAATTTGTTTGTTTTAGTATTTATACATAAAAAGGAAGGGACGTTCTAAGATTTATGTGAAGTTTAAGTATCGACGATCATGAAAGCTATTAAATCGAAACGAAAATTGGACGTACGCCCTTCGAAAGCAAGAAAGAAAGGCCGAAGGGTGCGGTGCGCGTTTAAAAATGCGGAAAAAAATCAAAGCCCTTTTGGCGGCTCCGTGATAAATAAATAAGCTCGTCACTTTGCCGTTCGTTGAAGAATGTTGTTGTAAATTTATGAAAGAAAATGTCTAATCCTAACTCTGTTTTATATACCCCATGGCTGTAATAAACTGTCAAAATCAGGAAGTATTGATATAGTGCGGTAGGGTCGGGAGCCTCAGAATACTTAACCCTCGTCTTACACGTCTGTGGCATAAAGATGAAAATATTGATTCTCAGTAGTTTCGGATACATGTAAAAGTCGTCATCACAATGTTCTTATTTCGCTCGTCCCGTAAACTCTAAATAGACGTATTACGAAATTTCATGGGGGTTATAAAGTAAATGGTCCGAAAGTTAACCCTGATTCACTTTAATTTTATTGCCGGAGACGCAATGTTTAAAAGGCAAGGTTCCCGAGTTATTCAGATTAAAAAAAGACCCGAAAGCACAAGGTAAAAATTACTAACTGATAAGATCGATCTACGTTTTGCATTTTTGACGCAAAATTCAAGTTCAAAAAATCATAATTTAAAAATCAATAAAAGGAACAATTATTTAAAATCACCAGAGTTTTTTGCATTAGATTAGCGTAAAAATCCAATGTAAAATTATAAAAAATTCGACAGTTCAAGTAGGCTGACTAAGAAAGTAAATTAATTATTGTGAATCATGCTTAAAACCGAGTGCGCACATTCGAGCTCAAAGTGGCACATTCCGATCTCGGGAAAATGAAGCGCGCCGCTCCGCGTCGCGCTTCATTTGCCTCCCTCGCTCGGAAATGTGCCACTTTTCGCTCGAATGCGCGCATCCTTGTATTTATTTATCTTAATTTCGTTGAATGACACTGATATAGCGAAAAAATCAATTATTTCTATTTTTATTCGCACAAAAAAAAACAATTCATCTATAATACTTAACTTTGAAGACTTTTAACACTAAACCTACCACGACGGGTCAAATGACCCATTTTAAACTTTTTGTCCGAATTTCTTGCAAATAGCATTATAACATCGTCATGTATTTTTCAATATTTACATCTCTTTTGTTAATTTTTTTACGGAGAAATATATTTAATCTGCTCTAACTACCGCAACGAGTCATTTGACCCATGCAAAGATTCATGTGATATAAAGATTTGTTTGGGTGTGGAAAATGTGCCTTAGAGAACTCAATAATTTTCAAAATATGCGGTGAATACAGTTAGCATATTACTTATTTATTTTCTAAATTTAAGATTCAATTAAAAATATTTAATTTTTTTCTTGTATTATTATTAGGTTTTTTTTAAAAAAGAATTTTTTGATTTGTTACTTCAAAAAATTTGTTCTATTCATGTACCAAATTGTGCTAAATAATATATTTTTTTGCTATACCTACATAGTAATATACCATATCTTAGGGTGTCCGTTAGTTCCCAAGTTGATTTTTTTTTCTGCCGCCCCATAAATTTATAGGTTTTTCCCTAAAAAAAATATCCATCCCAAAAAAAACTCTTAGTTTTAAATTAAACTGTGCCGAAAGCATGTTACATTTCCCATTTAAATAACATGGGAATTTCAGACTTTTTGCATTTAATTTTTTTTTCTCTGAAACAAATAACAATACGGCAGTGACCAAGACATATTCATAGATAATTAAACGCTCTACAAAAAAGGTCACTTATGATTTTTTCATAACTTCACTCCTTCGAAAGTTATTTAAAATTAAAATTTTGTCCATAGTGAATATCACAGTTTTCAAGTTTTGCTACGATTCCTTTTAATAAAATCATTCCACTAATCTATAATAATTAAAAAAGCTTAATAGCTACAATAACGTAAACAATACATTGTAAATAATATTAAATAAAGATTTATTACAGTGACAAAGAGCCAAATCTATATTGAATAAAAAAAATAAAAACATGGAAGAGCCGCTAAAAAGATTGCATCTAAATTTTGAGATAGTTTTATACAAAAATATTTAATATTTAGGGAGCCACAAACTTTTCTAAAAGAGCCGCATGCGGCTCCGGAGCCACAGGTTGCCGAGCCCTGGTTTAAGGCAATCGAAATCTAAATCTTCATTAGTTTTTAATGCTTTAATCGTTTTACGTTCCATGGGAGATGACACATTCGGATCAATAAAAGCGAAAGCAGCAGTTTCAGCATTCAAGTACCACAAATGGTTCTTGAAAGTAAAGAGAATCATAAAAATTATAAAATTAACCATGAACCCGACTTTAATCTTGAATAACTTTCGAAGGAGTGACATTATCAAAAAATCATAAGAGACCTTTTTTGTAGAACGCCCTATTTTCTATAAAAAAATATATAGTCAGTGCCGTATTATTATTTGTTTCAGAGAAAAAAAATTAAATGCATAAAGTCCGAAATTCCCATGGTATTTAAATAGGAAATGTAACATGCTTTCGGCACGGTTTAATTTGAAAACTAAGAGTTTTTTTTGGGATGGATATTTTTTTTAGGGAAAAAACCAAAAATTTATGGGGCGGCAGCAGAAAAAAAATCAATTTGGGAAATAACGGACACCCTAATATATATAACATTTTAAAGACGGGTCACTTGACCCGCTGTGGTAGTAATAGGTATAAATGAAGTATCGGTAGGTTTAGTGTTAAAATCCGCAAACGTTTTGTTTATTGGTATTTACAAATTTATAATTATATTTTTTTGTAAAATGGCTGACAATAAAAAATGTTACAAAGTTTATTATTATTCATTTGATGCTTTATAGTATGCATTAAAAGATGTTAATATATTATATCCTTGTATTTTGTTGATTTTTTTTAATTGATTATTTTAACATATAATTAATATTATGTAGTGTATAAGAGCAAGGCATTTTTCAAAACAATAAAATTTCTTTTTTTATATACTATTTAGAAAATTATTATCCCATCTATTATTTGTTTATGGGTAATTTTTATTAAGTTTAAGCTATTAATGATTAAATTTAAAAGTTTAATAATCTTTTATATAAATAAAAAGACAAAAAATATCTTTTTCAGAATCGTCCATCTATTGGGGGTGGTCGTCCATCTACTGGCCACATGACTTTTTTCTTAAAATATCCGTTTTTTATCAACTACTACTTTATACAAGATTTGCATTATTTTATTCCAAAATATTGGACATTTTTACATAGGCATAACTCATTTTTTCATTCTATTCATCTATTGGTCGGGTTACCCTAGGACCGTTTAAAAATTTGAATTCAAACGCCACAAAATACATCGGTTTACATTTCAATTGTGCAATTTGTCAGGTCCTTTTTTTCAAAAAAAATTATTGTACTAACGAAAATTTCCCAAACCCATGTTTGTAAAACGAGCAAAAAAAAATTATTCGGGTAATTAATTTAAAACGCTCAAGTTCTAGATCTTAGACGAAATTGGCCCGTCTTTATATTCAGAGCCCGTGCTCATTTTTTCTTCGAATCGAAAATATTCTCTTTGGCGCAAATTCTTTCGATAATCAGCTTTAAATCGTGCTCTGTTAAACAAAAGGGTCTTGAAGCTGATCTAAATCTACTTATGGATTAAATTAGAATATAAGGCGGCCGATCTCAATTTAGCGCAATCCGTTTTCGGCTGATCGTGTTATTCGTTAACGAATTAGGATGTGTGAGTGTTGCGACGTAGAAAACGCACCTCTTTGACGGATAACGACAATTTAATCAGGATAACCGATTCCTCCGGCGAATAATGCTTTTCGTCTCGTTTTGCGTTCGAAATTTCGGAGGCCCGAACGAAAGGAGTACGCACGACCTTAGGTTTTCAGACTCCTTCCGGGCAAAACACACACACGCACCGTCCGTTGAACCTAAATTATTGAAATGAACCGACTGCGTTTCATTAAGGGCTCCGAATGCTGAGCGAATCCCGAACTTTCCAAGAACCGACACAGTGATTTTCCCATTTTGAAATTCCTCTCGTTACCGTTACGTATTAATCCCGTTTTCTACAATGGCGACGAACGCTAGTTATTCTATTCGGAATGTGTATAGCAGCTATTTATCTACGCGGAATTATGTGCATATTCATCAAAGGGCGTCGCTTTCCTCGTCATTGCTTTCGAAAAGCTTCCTTTGTGATTTAATTACGAATAACTTCGTTTTTCGGCTAAGTTTTTTCGTCGAGGTGCTTCGTTTTTTTTTTTGCATGGCATTCGACTTATCGGGGCGCAAAAGTTATAAGTACTAAGGGGGCGAAACTGCACGTCTAAATAAGCCACAATGGCTTTCTTATCGCTTTTTAAGAAGTGAAGCACTTACTAAGCGCATAAAGGAAAAAGTTTATGGAGCGATATCAAAATAGCTTTTCTTCTAATACCGCCGCGAATCAAAGTACTTTTTAAGGATTTCAGTGAGTATTTTTAATTGTGGATGTACCTGGTTTTTAAAGCAATTGAATCAAAAAGAAATTAATATATAAATAGAAGTAATTTAAAACAAGATAAATAGGTATAATTACTTTTCCCTTTAATGTTATAGAAATTTAAAAAAACCTTAAATTATATTAAAAAAATTAATGGTTTTTGAATTTGAAACAAAAGTTCTTCAAGTTTGTAAAAAAATAATTTTAATGTGATAACAAGTAGCGGAGGCTGTTGTACCTTGGCCCTTTTTTCACAAATAAATTATTGTGAACCATGCTGAAAACCGAGTGTGCACATTCGAGCTCAAAGTGGCACATTCCGATCTCGGGAAAATGAAGCGCGCCGCTCCGCGTCGCGCTTCATTTGCCTCCCTCGCTCGGAAATGTGCCACTTTTCGCTCGAATGCGCACATCCTCGTATTAATCGAATTTTGTTAATTAAACTTTCTTTCTAATCTACAAATTTAATATAAATATCGATTATATGGTTGAAAAACGTATTTTTACCGTAGCAAATGAGTGGGAGCGAGCGAAAAGATACGACAAACCTATAAGTACGAGTGAGAGGGAACGATAGAAATTATTTACTAATTTTTGTCACAGAAATTATTGCCAATCACGCTTAAAATCAGTGTGCAATTCGAGCTCAAAGTGGCACATTCCGATCTCGGAAAATGAAGCGCGCCGCTCCGCGTCGCGCTTCATTTGCCTCTCGCTCGGAAATGTGCCACTTTTCGCTCGAATCGCAATTCATATTAATCGCATTTTGTTAATTAAATTTCTTTCTAATTTTACAAATTTAATATAAATATCGATTATATTTAAAACGTATTTTTCCGTAGCAAATGAGTGGGAGCGACAAAAGATACGGCAAAACATAAGTAAGTGAGAGCAACGATAGAAATTATTTACTTTTTTTCACAGAAAAATTATTGCGAATCACGCTTAAAACGAGTGTGCACATTCGAGCTCAAAGTGGCACATTCCGATCTCGGAATGAAGCGCGCCGCTCCGCGTCGCGCTTCATTTGCCTCCCTCGCTCGGAAATGTGCCACTTTTCGCTCGAATGCGCACATCCTCGTATTAATCGAATTTTGTTAATTAAACTTTCTTTCTAATCTACAAATTTAATATAAATATCGATTATATGGTTGAAAAACGTATTTTTACCGTAGCAAATGAGTGGGAGCGAGCGAAAAGATACGACAAACCTATAAGTACGAGTGAGAGGGAACGATAGAAATTATTTACTAATTTTTTGTCACAGAAATTATTGCGAATCACGCTTAAAATCGAGTGTGCACATTCGAGCTCAAAGTGGCACATTCCGATCTCGGGAAAATGAAGCGCGCCGCTCCGCGTCGCGCTTCATTTGCCTCCCTCGCTCGGAAATGTGCCACTTTTCGCTCGAATGCGCACATCCTCGTATTAATCGAATTTTGTTAATTAAACTTTCTTTCTAATCTACAAATTTAATATAAATATCGATTATATGGTTGAAAAACGTATTTTTACCGTAGCAAATGAGTGGGAGCGAGCGAAAAGATACGACAAACCTATAAGTACGAGTGAGAGGGAACGATAGAAATTATTTACTAATTTTTTGTCACAGAAATTATTGCGAATCACGCATAAAATCGAGTGTGCACATTTGAGCTCAAAGTGGCACATTCCGATCTCGGGAAAATGAAGCGCGCCGCTCCGCGTCGCGCTTCATTTGCCTCCCTCGCTCGGAAATGTGCCACTTTTCGCTCGAATGCGCACATCCTCGTATTAATCGAATTTTGTTAATTAAACTTTTTTCTAATCTACAAATTTAATATAAATATCGATTATATGGTTGAAAACGTATTTTACCGTAGCAAATGAGTGGGAGCGAGCGAAAGAACGACAAACCTATAAGTACGAGTGAGAGGGAACGATAGAAATTATTTACTAATTTTTGTCACAGAAATTATTGCGAATCACGCTTAAAATCGAGTGTGCACATTCGAGCTCAAAGTGGCACATTCCGATCTCGGGAAAATGAAGCGCGCCGCTCCGCGTCGCGCTTCATTTGCCTCCCTCGCTCGGAAATGTGCCACTTTTCGCTCGAATGCGCACATCCTCGTATTTAAATATTAATTAATAATTTAATTACATTTTTACTGAATAAACATAATATCTTTTTTTTAAATTGTATATGTAACAATTTGTTGACAAAATGAATTGCATGGTAGTGGGGCACTAATAAAGTATTCATCATAAAATATTTGAAAGCATTACCAACCGTTTACTGAAATTGCTATAAGATTTAAAAATTAGTGGATCTATGGCCTAGGTACAACAGAGGTGATGTACCTTGGCTCTATTCACATTAAGCAAAATAAAACCCATTATTCTAGGAAAACTATAGGGGAAAGTGTTGTACCTATGGACGGTTTTACCTGTGGACATCTTAAGAAAGAAAAACCAGAACGCAACGAATTAAACGCATCCGTAAAGTATTTTTGATGCTTATCAACACTGACTTGTTGCCAGTGTGTTTTTCTTAGTGAGTGAATTGCTACACACTGTTAAAAGTTTTCGGCAAAAATAGTAAGTATTTATCTAATTTTCGTTCTATTTTTTTATGAATATATGCAGACTATAGATGACTATTTTTTGTAAGACCGTTGTGTATATTGTTCAACTTCGATTTTTAGTGATATAGAACAGTGTATACCAGTATTATCCCGGTAATATATTTTTTAGGTTATTCTGTCAGATTTGTACCTGTGGACACCAATGTATTTGTACCTATGGACTGTCCACAGGTACAAACTTTTTCAAATTTCTAACTTGTTAACATATTACTGGTTACCAATTAATTGATTTCCTTTTTCTCAGTGCCCCTTAGTAAGTATGGAAAAATAACACCAGAATTGGTACGCCCATTTTTAAAAGCATTCCCTCGAAAACTTACTAAAAATAATAAGTAAATAATAAGTAAAAATAATAAGTGAAGAAAAAAAGAAGAATAAGGACTTGTCAAAAAAGATAGACTTGCTCCGAAATACAAAGACTTAGCAAGACCTAAATTTGATGTGGTCAAGTAAATTTTGCGAGGCCCTCTGATGATGCAAAAGGACACATATTTTAATCTTACTTTTATTTTGCGTATTTATACAGTTAAGAATAAATAAACTATAATTAATTGTTTAATGTTAATGTTCCTTTATAAAGACATTTTATATAATTTTGGTTGATTTTCTAGAATTATATGTAAGGAAAAGGTGATCTGTCCATAGGTACATTGCCGTCCACAGGTACATTTCCTGCTGTCCAAAGGTACAATCACAAGTCGTACCTGTGGACATATTTAGTGTTTTTGAAAAAAGTGATTTATTTAAAAAATTATAATACCTACAAAAATAAATACTGTGAATTGTTAAGCGCTGACTACTGCTAAAGCAATATTTTAAAAAACTTTTAGGCTAATAAATAAAAAATTTGACATAAAACCTTGATTTAATTCAAAATCCGGCGAATGTCCACGAGTACAACACTTTCCCTTATATTTATTTTTGGACTATAAGAACTACTAATGTTCTTCTTTAAGATGACACCAAAACTGTTTCAAAAATTAACAAAACTTTTCTCGTATACTAAAATTTCACATACATAATGGTTAACTTTGCAAAAATTTAAATTTTTTGTTAGACTTGTGAGGCATATTATCCGAAGCAAAATAAAAAAAATAAGAATTTATAACAAAAGTATATCTAAATGTTTATTTATTGCACGTTGATCTTAGGGCCAAGGTACAATTTATTGACAGTGACCGAGGTACAACGCGCCGATCCTTGATGTTTAAACTCAAAAATAAAATTAAAGATTACACTGTGTCAAAATCAGACCACTACTATGAAAACATTAATAAATAATTTTTCTATTACGATGAGCCATTTGTTATTAGGTAATAAAAATCAATAAGATATTTAGGTAAAAAAAGAATATAAAAAGACTTACTTCTTTTCGATTAAAAATTTCAATAGATCTCATACATTAACAAATTACATTGGCCAGCTGCTCCTAACTTTTCATTAATGTCTGTCAATGTAGCATTTGAAATATCGAAATTTATGGGTCTTAAAAGCCCGCATATATTAAAAAAAATATAGTTGCCCTAGGTACAAAGGGACCAAGGTACAACAGATTCCCCTATAACAAAATGTTAAACTTTATTAACGGCCCACAACCAGTAAAACTGCTATTTAAAAAAAAAATTTATACAAAAAATATGTTAAAGTTCAAACTTTCTTTGCCTTTTCCTTTTAATTACTGAATGTGTGAACAGGCCCACTACTCAATTTCTAAAGGACTATTCAGATAGAATTTGATTTACAAGAACTATTTACAAACCACAATTTTTATTAATTATTCCAATAGGTCATGACAAAAGTAACAATTAATTTTAAATGAATAAAATTTAAAAAACGACGTAATTTAATTAATTGTGTCATTATGACATTGTAAAAGTTAATAAAAAAAAAATTATTTAACTAAACTACCAAAATACCGATTATTTAATTATTTTTGAATGAAGAAATAACAAGCATTTTTTCCTTGTTAGAAACAATTTATTGCAGTGACTTGTCTATTTATATTAAAAAGGTTTGTTGTAAAAAATTATTATGTGCTTGAAAATTAAAAAAAACCGGTGCAGTTACTTTTGTATGCGCGTTAGAAGTTATACTTCTTTGGCGTAACTAAATTAAATATAACCACGTGCCAAAATTAATAAAAATACGAAGATGTGCGCATTCGAGCAAAAAGTGGCACATTTCCGAGCGAGGGAGGCAAATGAAGCGCGACGCGGAGCGGCGCGCTTCATTTTCCCGAGATCGGAATGTGCCACTTTGAGCTCGAATGCGCACACTCGGTTTTAAGCGCGAATCACAATAATTAATTTACTTTCTAAATAATTTTAATTCAAAATTACAACCCTGTGCCCCGTGTACAATTTAATTTCGAAAAAATGTATAAATTTGTTGTTCTAATTGAATAGATTAGTATTTCCTTTTGAAATCCAAAATGTAATTTAAACAAATTCAATAAATACGAGGATGTGCGCATTCGAGCGAAAAGTGGCACATTTCCGAGCGAGGGAGGCAAATGAAGCGCGACGCGGAGCGGCGCGCTTCATTTTCCCGAGATCGGAATGTGCCACTTTGAGCTCGAATGCGCACACTCGGTTCTAAGCGTGATTCACAATAATTAATTTACTTTATAAATAATTTTAATTCAAAATTACAACGCTGTGCCCAGTGTACAATTTAATTTCGAAAAAATGTGCAAATTTGTTGTTCTAATTGAATAGATTAGTATATCCTTTTGAAATCCAAAATGTAATTTAAACAAATTTAATAAATACGAGGATGTGCGCATTCGAGCGAAAAGTGGCACATTTCCGAGCGAGGGAGGCAAATGAAGCGCGACGCGGAGCGGCGCGCTTCATTTTCCCGAGATCGGAATGTGCCACTTTGAGCTCGAATGCGCACACTCGGTTTTAAGCGCGAATCACAATAATTAATTTACTTTCTAAATAATTTTAATTCAAAATTACAACCCTGTGCCCCGTGTACAATTTAATTTCGAAAAAATGTGCAAATTTGTTGTTCTAATTGAATAGATTAGTATTTCATTTTGAAATCCAAAAAGTAATTTAAAGAAATTCAACTTTCATTGCCTGCTAACATTTTACCTTCAAAGTGCCGGAGAAAGTGTAACTTCAAAAGTTTAACTGGCATGTAACAAGCATTTCGAGAAAAAGATTAACAACGTTAAACAAATCGATGCTCATACAAATGATTAATAATTGTGTTTTTAATAATTCCCAAAACACCTACTTGTTAAATTTAGTCCTCTTTCTATTAGTAAAAAGCGCATTAAAAATTAAAAAATAAAGTTGCCTTAGATACAAAGGGACCAAAGTACAACAGGTTCCCTATTGTTTGTATCTTTAACTTTTTCAGAATTTTGCAATATTAAAATCTAAGCATTGTTAATATTTCTTTCAATTTTTTTTTTTGAGTTTGTCATCATTTGAATTGCACAAACCAAATCATAAATATTGCTATTATTCCCAAAACCTGGGTTCCACAATCAGAGGCCTATTAAATTATTTGGCTCAAAATATTTTGACCTGTCGTTTATCGTGGAAGTGGCTGTAGCTGTCAGCTAATTACACAAATTTCGTAATTTACGTAATTTTATGCGAAATCCACCCTTCGCCTCCATTATTGTTATTATAAAATAGGCTTAGATTTATTGCAATAGCCCCGATTTATATGTGCGAGATTATGTACATATTAAACGCGTTTTAAAATGGAATGTTATGTTCAAAATTCGGAATCCATTAGGCTCGGCGGCTCTACAAACATTAAATATAATTAATTAACATTACGGCGCTAATTACTTATCTGTAAATTCGTTTGTTAGCTGACAAACTAAATAATAAAACCTCGATTCATAATTCCGTAAAATCAATTAGGTGGGCGTGTGTGCGTGCGTTTGCATGAACGATTGCGGTTATTTTATTAAATAATTTATTTAAAGGAACGGCCACGACCGAACGGAAAAAAAATTGCACACGAAAAATATTACAACGCCTTTATTTATTTTTATGGTAAAAATATTTCATACGAACGACACTTTTCTTACGAGTCACAACCAATAATTTATACGCAACAATAAAGTAGATTCCTTTTCTTTCTTTTTTTATTTATTTATTTATAAAAAAGGTCGCTCCTTGGAAAAAATGGCACGTCTTTTTTTGCAGATATAATAACATCGAACGATCTCAGATGTAAAAATAACAAGCCTTAAGTGACTGCCATGAATTTTTCAGGTAGCTAGACAGCTTAGGAGATCATCCGAAATGATTTTGTGTTGCGGTAATGCATATATTTGTATTCCATACGAGGAAACCTACGAGCCACTTTTCGAAATAGAACAAAGATTTTTCCGTTGCCTTTTATTAATATATTTTAAGAAATTCCAAGGTTGCTAAGGTTACCGGTTTTACGCATTTTCTTGTTAGCAAATGGGCCGATTCGATCAAATTCGATGTAGTCCACTTTAGACTAAGAAAACCGGGGCGTGTAAACTCTTCGTCAAAAGAGAACGAACGTGCGAATTTAATATGGGAAATTGAAGCTCCAAAAGTTAGAGGACCAATCTTACGTGCTGCTTTTAGTTATATATTTAAAGTTGAAACGATCTAGCAATTGCCACGTAGTCAAACGATTTTCGTAATGTTTACCGAAGTTCGAATTCCAATTAAGTATAAGTTTTTTAATAACTTTTCTTTGATTATAAATTTTGTGAACAAGTCAGAAATAATATGTTATGGTCGTTCAATTTATTATAATTTAATAAAATTACTTTTTAAATAAAAAACATGTTAGCTAATTTAGAAATTTTGAGGTAACTTCATAAACCAATGGGGAACTGAAACGGCATGTAAGATTGGTGGTATAACTTTCAGAGCTTAAATTTCCCATGTTCATTCCCTTTTGACAAAGAGTTTACTTATGTATGTACAGTCAGCCTAAGAAGTAATCAACACCCTAGAGCAGCACTTAAAGTGATCGTGCTATTTTTAAATAATTAATAGAAACAATTATTTCTTGTACTTATAAAACCTATTATATATCTCCTTAAACACTATTTTTAACTAAAACCTGTGTCTTGGAATAGCTCGATTACAATAAGTAGTTTTTAGGGTGTTGATTACTTCTTAGCTGACTGTACGCGCGTTAGAAGTTATACTTCTAAATTAAATATAGACCACGTGTAAAAATTAATATACCTAAATTCAATAAATACGACGATGTGCGCATTCGAGCGAAAAGTGGCACATTTCCGATGTTGTTCCCATGTTTTTTCAAAAAGAAAAACGTTTTTTCAAAGCTATGAAATAGCACGCTATGGTTTTTAGGCCTATCCGAAGCCAAAAAGGCTGCCAAATCCGAATCTAAAAGTTTTTAAAGATCCGTCCACAAACAACGGCGCTGCAATTTTTGTAAAGTTCAAAATTGTGCAAAAAAGGGTACCTAAAATTCCAATTTTTAATTTTTGAAAAATTTACGTTGCGCCCTATACTTATTTTACATGTATCTTATGTAGAAAAGTCCCAAAATTCGGAATCCGTCTTGCTTTTAATGATTGCATTAAAAATAAGAACGCTACGATTTTTTTTCTGAATCAAGGTATATTTTTTTTGTGTTATTTAGTTTTATCGAAAATTTTTATTTTAGAGCGAGAGCGGCAGGAAATGACACCGGCTATAGTTGCTAGGGGTACAGTCAGCCTAAGAAGTAATCAACACCCTAGAGCAGCACCGACAGTGCTAGTGATCGTGTTATTTTTAAACAATTAATAGAAAAAATTATTTGTTGTACTTGTAAAGCCATCATAAATCTCCTTAACACTAGATTTACGGGGATTGATTATATACCTATTTTTACTAAAGTGAACCAATTTGACTCACAACAAAATTGAAGTTTTTTGCAAGAAAAAACAGTTCCAACTAAATTGAAATAAAATATTTATTATTAAAAACTTCATTGAAAACATTTTTTACATATAAACTCTGTTTTTGAAATACATTTTCCGCAAACAGAAATAATCCTCGCTTTTTTTTGCTATAGATATATAGCAATAGAATTTTAAATGAGTCAAATTGGCTCAGTCCGTAAATCTAGTGTTAAACACTATTTTTAACTAAAACCTGTCACTTAGAATAGCTCGATTACGGTAAGTACTGTTTTTAGGGTGTTGATTACTTCTTAGGCTGACTGTACGCGCGTTAGAAGTTATACATCTAAATTAAATATAACCACGTGTAAAAATTAATATACCTAAATTCAATAAATACGACGATGTGCGCATTCGAGCGAAAAGTGGCACATTTCCGAGCGAGGGAGGCAAATGAAGCGCGACGCGGAGCGGCGCGCTTCATTTTCCCGAGATCGGAATGTGCCACTTTGAGCTCGAATGTGCACACTCGGTTTTAAGCATGGTTCACAATAATTAATTTACTTTCTTAGACGGCTAACTTCATACTGTACAATTTTCGTTAGCTGTGAGCGCTCAACTTCCGTTGCTTGCTAAAATTTTACTCTCAACGCACCAAAAGAAGTATAACTTCAAAAATAAGTTGAGTTTGGAGAAAGTTACAGCGCTTATTATCTTCATTTTTTTTTTAATAATTTGATTTCAAACCATTTTAATGAGTTCTCGTTCATATGAAATATTTCGACGGAATCTTTCTATTTTCGCAATAAAAAAGAAATTATTTAAAATGTAACATAAAAATGAATAGCAAGAAGGAAAATTGCATAACGAGAAATGATTCCCTTCAGCCCTATAGCAAATTTTACGACCTTTGTGGTCGGTATAAAGCGATAAAATTGCAGTCCTGTTACATTAGTTTCAATAACTACGAAATGGTTTTTGCAAATACACGAAGAGACACCAATAAAATATTTATAACTCATCAATTTTCTAATATAAAATTTATTATAACCATTTTCAATTTTACAACCCTTCTTTTCGGGAGTCTATTAATTTATTTCCGAACATCAAATAAACACGAGCGATTCTCTTCCTGTTTTTTCGGGAATTCTTTCGTTTTTTTTTGCTTTGTACCACTTCAAAGTTGCTTTCGCATTATTCGAGGTAACCGTGCGTTAAAAGTTTTACGTTTATTATATTAAAGCTCGAGCATCCGTTTCGTAAGGGTTACCGGGTCACCTGTAAGATAAATAAATTTACAAACGCCTTTTTACAAGACGCGCTTTCTCTGAAAAATTCACCCACTTTTGTCGCTCTAAGTTTCGCGGTTATGAAATTATGCATGGTTGTTCAAATTAGTCCAAATTTGAGTGTAATTAAAATAATTAACAGGGAATTGTGAAACTTTATCTGTGCGCGATAGAGAAAAGTAAACATTTCGATGTACGAAAGTTGTTCGATGAAAATTTAATTTGTCCAAATATTTGGAAGTTATTGCAAAGGTTGGAATTTTTTTTCTAATGTAATTAAGCGTTATAAACGCCCTTCCGGCGTGTAATTACCACCTATTAAAATGAAAAAAAATTAAACTAACTCAAAAAATGTAGGTCTTTTAAAAAAACTTGATTTTTGAAGTTCGTTACATGTAAATTATTTATTAGAGCTTCTGATAAACAAAAAATAATAATTCAAAATTTTTAGCCAACCCCAAAAATTGTCTATACATTTAGAAAACATTAAAATTGACTCGATTTTAAATTAATACTTAAAATAAGGGGGTATTATAATTTTATAAAGCATTTAAGGCTTTAGCAACTCGTAGAAAAGTAAAATTTAAATATGCCACTATTTAATTTTAATTAAGATTTAAGATTAAAAAATATTCGAAAGTGTAATTTGTAAAATTGGATGCATATAAATTATTTACTATGTATAGAGTCTCTGATAAGCCTAAAAAATAATTAAAAAATTTCAACTAACCCGAAAAGCCCGATACACATTGAGAAAGTATCAAAACTGCATCCAATTTACTCAATTTTAACTGAAAAAGACTATATTAAATTTAAACAAAAAAAAAAATTATTTTCTAAGATTTGGAAGCACTATCAACCCTTACAGAATTTTAATTTTTAATTTAATTTTTGATTAAATTAAAACTATTAAAATAAAAAAATGTATTAATTTTCCATATTTAAAAAATTTATTTTTGAAAAAGCTCTGGTTCAGTCACTTTGATACATGACAATTTTTTTTAGTCTTTGATGCAACAAAAAAATTATTAAAAATTTCAGCCAAACACAAAAATTTCCTACGCATTGAGAAAGTATTGAAAATGACCTAATTTTGATTAAATCCAAAAAAGAGGGGTTGTGTTAAAATTCGTGCTAAAAATAACAGTAAAATATTATTTTGTAAATCATTAAATCCTTATCAACTCGTCTAAAAATAAAATTTAAAATTGCAACCACTTAATTTTAATTAAATTTGATCTATTCTAAAAATGTGTAAAAATTTAAGATTAAAAAAGTTGATTTTTGAAAAACTTAATTCGAAAAATTTAATGCATATAAATTATTTATAAAAACCTCTGATAAACCACAAAAATTATTAAAAAATTCTAACCAACCCCGTAAGCCGGATACACATTGAGGAACTATAATATCAAAAGTAAATGAGAAGGCCTAGAATAAATTTAAATCAAATAAAAAATAATTTTATTTTCTAAGATATCAAAGCCCTATCAACCCCTATAAGATTATAATTTTAAATTGCAACTCTTAATTTCTGATTAAATTAAAACTATTAAAATAAAAAAATGTATTAATTTTCCATATCTAAAAAAGTTAATTTTTGAAAAAGTTCTACTTCGGTCAATTTGATACATGTCAATTTTTTTTTAGGCTTTAATACACTAAAAAAATTATTAAAAAATCAGCCAAACACAAAAGTTTCCTACGCATTGAGAAAGTATTGAAAATGACATGATTTTGATCAAATCTAGAAAAAAGGGCTGTATTAAAATTCGTGCCAAAAATACTGGTAAAATATTATTTTGTAAATCATTAAATATTTATCAGCTTGTATAAAAATAAAATTTAAAATTGCAACCACTTAGGTAATTTTAATTAAATACGAACTATTCTAAAAATATGTTAAAATCTAAGATTAAAAAAAGTTGATTTTTAAAAAACTGAATTCGAAAAATTTAATGCATATAAATTATTTATAAGAGCCTCTAATAAACCACAAAAACTATTAAAAAATTCTAGCCAACCCCAGAAAGCCCCATACACATTGAGAAACTATTATATCAAAAGTCCATCCATTTTACTCAATTTTAAATAAGAAGGGCTGGAATAAAAAATCAAATAAAATATAATTTTATTTTCTAAAATATCAATTTTTCTAAAATTATAATTTTAAACCGCAACCCTTAAGTCCTGATTAAATTAAAATATTCACTTTTAAAAAAATAATTTTTAAAAAAACTCTAATTCCTTGCATTTAATTTATATTAATTATTTATTAGTCTTTAATAAATCAAAAAAATAATTTTAAAATTCCAATTTACCCTAAAAGTCAGGTACACATTGCAAAACTATAAAATCAAAAGTGCATCGATTTTACTTAATTTTGAACGCGAAGGGCTGGATTAAAACCACATTAAAAAAGCGAACAAAAACTCATCCCTTAACGCATTTAAACCCCATTAACCCTTATAAAATTAAAATTTCAGGTCGCAACCCCTTAACCTAAAACTTAATTAAAAAATTCGCGTAACCGACAATTGACCAAGACGTCCGTCCCTCATTTTTAAAACTTTCGCCCCACAGCTCGCGGTCACAGCTTTTGAAAACTACTGACGCCAAAAATATGCGTAATAAATTAACGATTAATATCAGTCCTTTCCGTGTAATTTAACACTCTAATAAATTGCACGGAATAACATTAATATCTTTGATGCCATGCAAAAGCTATTACAATGAACGTAATTCCACCTTCGGTTCTCTTCCAAGATTCGGATCTTTCTTTCGTTTTGTCGGTACCCATTCGCCAGATAAATCTAGCGAGATATAACGTGCCGTTTCCCTTCTTGGATTTACGCCGAATTTAGAAGTTCGCAATCAAGGACTCCGAAGGACTCACTAATAGCGGTTATAAACAAGTAGACCGCTTGTTAAAGGCGATCCTTTCAGGCCTCAGCTGATTTCTTATCGTCACACCACCCCCAAAAAATCCCGACGTCCGAAGAAATCCATCCCGAAATTAACTGAGTCCGCAATAGTTCCGATACAGAGAAGTTTAGAAGTACAGTAAAACCTCAATTATCTGGGGCTCAGTTAACCGCGTTCGGACTCTTTGCGAAAATTAAACCTCGGTATTTCTTACTAAATATTTTATTATTTTATTTTGTATTTCGCACTAAACAGTGTATTTTTTGCTTCGTTCATTTTATTTAGTGATTAATATTTGTTGCGTTTTTTGTAAACATATACCTAGCAATTTGACCAAGTTTTTCCTGTTAAAACGGGACGCTTTGTAATCGTGCTTAAAGCCGAGTGTGCGCATTCGAGCTCAAAGTGGCACATTCCGATCTCGGGAAAATGAAGCGCGCCGCTCCGCGTCGCGCTTCATTTGCCTCCCTCGCTCGGAAATGTGCCACTTTTCGCTCGAATGCGCACATTCTAGTATTTATTGGATTTTGTAAATTAAACTTTCTTTCCTATCAACAAATTTAATTTAGTTCAGTAAATATCGATTATATGTTCGAAAAACGTATTTTCACCATAGCAATGAGTGGAAGTGAGCGAAAAGATACAACAAAAGCATAAGTACGAGTGAGAGGGAACGATAAAAAATTATTTATTAATTTTTTGTCATTAAATTTATTGAAAATCTTGTTTAAAACCGAGTGTGCACATTCGAGCTCAAAGTGGCACATTCCGATCTCGGGAAAATGAAGCGCGCCGCTCCGCGTCGCGCTTCATTTGCTTCCCTCGCTCGGAAATGTGCCACTTTTCGCTCGAATGCGCACATTCTAGTATTTATTGGATTTTGTAAATTAAACTTTCTTTCCTATCAACAAATTTAATTTAGTTCAGTAAATAACGATTATATGTTCGAAAAACGTATTTTTACCATAGCAATGAGTGGAAGTGAGCGAAAAGATACAACAAAAGCATAAGTACGAGTGAGAGGAACGATAAAAAATTATTTATTAATTTTTTGTCATTAAATTTATTGAAAATCTTGTTTAAAACCGAGTGTGCACATTCGAGCTCAAAGTGGCACATTCCGATCTCGGGAAAATGAAGCGCGCCGCTCCGCGTCGCGCTTCATTTGCCTCCCTCGCTCGGAAATGTGCCACTTTTCGCTCGAATGCGCACATTCTAGTATTTATTGGATTTTGTAAACTAAACTTTCTTTCCTATCAACAAATTTAATTTAGTTCAGTAAATATCGATTATATGTTCAAAAAATGTATTTTTACCATAGCAATGAGTGGAAGTGAGCGAAAAGATACAACAAAAGCATAAGTACGAGTGAGAGGAACGATAACAAAATATTTATTAATATTTTGTCATCAAATTTATTGCAAATCTCGTTTAAAACCGAGTGTGCACATTCGAGCTCAAAGTGGCACATTCCGATCTCGGGAAAATGAAGCGCGCCGCTCCGCGTCGCGCTTCATTTGCCTCCCTCGCTCGGAAATGTGCCACTTTTCGCTCGAATGCGCACATCCTCGTATTTATCGGATTTGCCTATATTTTTAATTTATTCTTCAAATCAAAAAATTAAAAGTCGAATAAATTAGATCTATTTTTTGTTTGAAAAAGGTTAGATATTTTATTCTTTTTTGATAAGTTATCATGGTGCTCTTCCGCACGCCTAATTGTATCGAGCTCGATAAAAATATTTTCAGGTGTACTTTAGAATGTTTACTAATTCGCGTTTTTGATTAATTAAAATTGTATATGAGTAAAATTTTCTGAAGTGGGGGACTAAAAATCAACCAGTTATATTTTATATCATCTTTTGCAGATTGTTGAATGTTTATATGTCAAAATTAATGTGTCCAAATATTTTTGGGTAATTTTCATTTTTGTAAAAATTATAAACAAATTAGTTTTAAGGCACATTTTGTATACACTGTTGTAATTAGACTTCATTTATGAATTAATTCAATTTTTAAATATAAAAAAATATTTATATGTTACATAGCGGGTGCATCAAAATTTTAGAATGACTTGGGTGGAGTATGTTAAAAAAAAGATTGGAAAATAAAAGTCAAAATTCGGAAAAAGTTAAGGTATTTTTTTTTAATGTACGATGAAGTCCCCCATCTAGTCTAGTTTAAAAGTACTAAATTGGAAATGTGGTTTTTGGTATAAATACCCTACTGTAATTTTTAATTAACCCTTCATTAGTCACTTGGATATCGTAACGTGTTTAGTCACGTGGTCTACAATCGTACATCACTTTAATTTCAATATAGAGCATATAATTTTGACATTTTGAATGAGAATACAGCATTAGCTATATTTTCTAAAATCTACAAAATCAGTGCAGCTATCTCTCATATGATTTTTACAAGCTAACCTGCCGAAATTCACGCAAGACCGTCTAATACAGAGGTCGCCAAAGTGGTCTATATCAGGGATGAGCAACACGCGGCCCGTTAAACATGTTTATGCTGCCCGCCAAGCATTTCTAAAATTGAATTTATTTTATCGACTTTCTCCCATCAATATATTGTTATAAAATTAATTATAATTAAATGGTAGTGCATACTAAACCGAAACAATTACGTGTAGCTACCTCATCAATTCCGACTGATATTGATCAGCTTGTATTGAAAAACCAGTGCCACAGTTCTCATTAAAAATTTCAAGTAAATTATTTTTTCTGCTTTTTCCTTGTTTGTTTTAAATTTGCATTAAAATTTGTATATGAAATCTTTACTTTTTTTTAAATTTTATATTTTTTTATTCTAAAGTTTATTATAAATAAGGTTTTGTAAATTATTAATAATGTCACATTATGTGCGGCCCGCCAAAAAAATTTAAAATTTATATTGGCCCGTTGATTAAAAAGGTTGCTCACCCCTGGTCTATATAGACCCCCAGGAGTCTATTTAACAAAATTAGAGGTCAATCTGAGCAAGGGGGTCGATTGGGGGTAAAAAAAAAATATCTTAATACGTAAATTACAAAATTAAAAGAATAGCGAGCAATGGTACATTTAGTTTAGTTTGATTTAATTAATATTATTTCTAAGAGAGAAGAATAAAATAGACAAATTCAATTATTAAAAAGTATGTGCACTTTCAAGCGAAAACTTTTTATATATTTTATATTTACATATTTATACATATGTAATTGGAATTGTATTTTCTTTTTTTCCCTTATAAGAATTGTAAAATTTTTGTTCTCTGACATTATTGTTATTATAGCATGTCAATAAAAAAAAAATTTATATTTATTTTTAATAATGTTTATACTCGTATATGATATAAAAGCCCTATTTAAGTCACATTTGAATATGCGGCCCGCATAAAAAAAAATATTTTGAAAATGGCCCGCCGTCCAAAAAAGGTTGCCGACTCCTGTTCTAAATGAAATATCAAACTCCAATTTAAGTTTTTATTCTTTCTCCATTCTTTTCATATTTTCTATAAATAATTCAAAAATTCCGAGTTAACCTTCCGTATACTAGGTGACTAAATGTCACATGCCATACTAGTTGGGGTTTGGCATACCACGAAAATAAAATGAAATAAAATCCACAAAATTATACTTTATGACAGTTCAATGATAAGAAATATATTTTAATAATTAATATTGAATAGGTTTAAGTAAAACACATTGTATCTTCTCGCTCCCTTCCACTCATTGCTATGGTAAATACGTTTTTCGAATATAAAAACGATATTTACTAAATTAAATTATAATTTTTGATTTGAAGGAGCTTATGGTAAATTATATTAATGTAATAAATACGAGGATGTGCGCATTCGAGCGAAAAGTGGCACATTTCCGAGCGAGGGAGGCAAATGAAGCGCGACGCGGAGCGGCGCGCTTCATTTTCCCGAGATCGGAATGTGCCACTTTGAGCTCGAATGTGCACACTCGGTTTTAAGCGTAATTCGCAATAATTTAAGCCAATAAATTAGACGAAAAATCAATTGAATAATTTTAATCGTTCCCTCTCGCTCGCATGTACGAGATTATGGTATCTTTTCGTTCCCTTCCACTCATTGCTATAGTAAATATGTTTTTCGAACATAGAAACGATATTTATTAAAATAAATTAAAATTTTTGATTTGAAGGAGCGCAAGATATATTAAACAAATGTAATTAATACGAAGATGTGCGCATTCGAGCGAAAAGTGGCACATTTCCGAGCGAGGGAGGCAAATGAAGCGCGACGCGGAGCGGCGCGCTTCATTTTCCCGAGATCGGAAATGTGCCACTTTGAGCTCGAATGTGCACACTCCACTTTTCGCCACGATTAACAATAATCAACTTACTTTAAAAAATTCAATGAGTTCTAAAACCGTAGTCCGCTCTCAAAATGTCTCCTTAGGGCTTCGCTTATTTTTATAATTTTTTACTTTTTTCATTGCAAAATTGAAGTGAAATTAATTTGTATTTAAATAAGGAGGCAAGAATAAAATTCTTGTTAGGATTTCTTAATATTCGATATCGTAATTGACAATTTTTTGATAACGGGACATTTGGCGTCCCGGGGACAACGGGACAAATGATCTGAAAACGGAACAATCCCATTCAAAACAGGAAGTAAGGTCACATTATAAATAGCTAAAATTCGTTTTTTTCTATACATTCAATTAACCGAATTTTCGATTATCCGAATCAGCTGCAACAATAATTAATCCGGATAACCGAATTTCCACTGTGATATCTACGCGAGCCGTCGAGATTAACGAGAAGCAATTTATTTTGGAAACGTAGATCAAACTTAGCAGACATTGGGAAGCCTCGTGGAAATTGAATTTTCTTCGTCTATGCAAATGATCGAGGATGAAACGGGCAACGCCGTTTCTGAACCTTACTTTCAATTAAACGCACAATATTTACTCGCAGTCTTGTCGCTTAACTCCTAAGACAAAGTCCTTCCTCGTTATCTTCGGGCCCGAGAAAAATTGAACGGAAATTAAATTATAATCTATCGCAATTCGATTTTCATTAATAAAAAAAACGGACAGATTTAATTTATTTTAATCGAGAATTTTTTAAAAAAAGAGAGATCTGAGATCTTGAGGAAGGTATAATTACAGGTCCACGCAGATTAAGTCCGCAGCCAACTTTTGCGAAAGCAAAAAAACTGAGAAGTCGTTCGAAATCAATTTCCTTTGCTTTTTCCCCGGTTCGATTGATTCCGTTCTCGTTTTAAAAATAAAAACAAAAAATTAAATTTCGAGTTTGAAGAGCGAAAGGACGCGGGCGAAGGACGAAAAGGCCGTTATGCGAAGCCGAAGAAAAAATTGCGAGGGTATATTAATCTTTTTGTTTCGCTTGTTGCATTTTTACGTTATTCGAGACAATTTAATCTTGTACACTGACATCAGCAATTTTCTCGTAAATGGTTTTAGCACATCTCGTCTGCTGTGAGCAAGTTCTCCTCGGGGAATAGAAGCGTTCGGACCTAACAATATCGACCACACACACACAGAGAAAAGTTTCGGAAGTTTGTGAAAAGAAGTGCAAGTCCAAAAGTTACGAATCGCTACGAATTATTCTTAATTAAATCAGTTTGGGTACATCGAGAGTTTTTTTTTTGCTTTTATTTCGGCGATGAGATCGTACGATTTTTGAGACGTCTTATTTGTTTTTTTTTTAATTTGGGTTAATAATTAGAATTGGATGAGAATGTAATTCTGAGCCGGTTTTTATTTTTTCTTTTTTTTTTTGGAAAACGTTTAAAAGACCTCGTAATTTTAGTAGATGGAGGTTTTTATTTACAACCGAGTAGAATTTTTTGTTGTTTAAAAAAATTGGGCGAGCTATTTGAAGAGCAACTAATTATTTCTTTGGTAATAAAAAATTTGGCGTTAAATATTTAATAATTCCGCGATAAAAACAGTAATTTATCTTCAGAATTAATAACAATAATTAATTATAGCTTGAATTACATTTAAATATATTAATTTATGAAGGTATATTATTTTTGAGTAAAAAATTTCTTGCATATAACGTTAAACTTTAAACGATTGCATAAAAATAATAAAACACATTTAAAAAAAAATCGCCACCACCCGAATCTACTAAAATTTGATAAATTTTGAACTGGTGAAATCTGTATTCAAATCAAAACAGGGTTTTTAGAGTAATAATCAATTTGTCATCTTAAAATGTATATCTCACGAACTGTAAAATCGCACTTTTATTTTCGAATTATTTTTTTCTTTCAAAATCAATAACAATGGTTACTTAAAATTTAAACCAAATTAAAATGCATCATTACAGATATATTTCCCAAAAGTCTGATGATTTGTGGTCATAAAATCAATAATTAATGGTCATTCTTAACAAAACTTCAAACACTAATTTTTGCGGGTCGAAATAAAATATAAATAAGCAATTTTAAAAAGTTTTCCGAGGCCCCTTACTATCAAAATTTAACCATTTTTTGATTTTCAAAATCTTCATTCAACTAAAACAAGCCCTTTTTAAGTAATAAATAGTTTATCACTATAATACGTATTTGATTGTGGTTTTAATAAAATTAAAATTAATTAATTTTAATGGTCCTTTTAATAAATTTGAAAATTTTTTGTTATGAAATAAAATACTGGCGAACATTTCAAAAGTGAGATTTGTTATAAAATCCTAAGCGCTTCGAAAAATATTAAATAACTTTATAAATTCCTCAAACCTAATTAAAATTGGTTTTCTTTTTTAATCTGTAAATATTTAATTTAAATCAAAACTTTCAGTTCAAACAATTTAATATTATTAGTAACGTAAAAAAATCAATATACGCGATCAGGACCGAATACACGATCACTTGCAATATTTTTGTTATTTATAAAATAATTAGTTATTTAAAAACTAGTACATAAAAAATTAATATAGTATTAGTAATATATTCCTGCAGTTAAATTTACTATACAATCAAATATTGTAATGACTGTCAAATTTTACTAATTGCTCGAAATTTTAGTAATTTTACATCTGAAACCCTTTATCAATAAATAAAAAACAAAGAAAAATAATTTTTAGAGATAGCAATAATTTAATAACTATATTTCGTTCAACACGAGTGATCGTGTATTCGGTCCCTTATCTTAATTAACACAAAATTTTAAATTAGCTTTTAAAATTGAAATTAATTCTTTTCGAATAATTAAAAGGGTCGATACAATCGAGCCTCCCTAATCGAATCTCTAATTGCGACCCCTAAAATTGATAAAAAAAAAGGAGTGACGTCCTTAGACTACAGATAACATTAAGGAATACATACATCAAGTGAAAGATAAATGACGTTCACAATAAATCATGCTTAGTTTTTTTTTCTCTTATCGAAGGAAAGCTCACCTTTAAGAACGAAGTGTAGGATGTTATTGGATTATTACTTCAGCTCAACTTATAGAAAGAGAAATTTTTGGAGTTATCAATTATTAATCTTTATCTCGGATATTAGAAACTATTTTTGGAAAAAGGAACTTTGATGGCTGGAGGAGGAACGCACGTATTCTTCCAATGTTTCACGACTGACAGAGCAATTATGAAGGGAAGGAAAAAAATAATCGGCGACTTTTTCTTTTCGGGTTAATTTAGTATGAGGGGATGAATGTTTTCTATTTTCGAAACAGTAACTCTTTCGGCTTGTTTACTTTTATGAAAGTCAAGTAAAATATAAAAGCCTCGCATCATTTTCTTGAAAGCTATTTTCTGGCGAAACTACATTCGTTGTTTTATTGAATTTTTGAATAAAGAGAAACTACACTTTAGAAAAATATTATCGAATTTACCTTCGGGTGCTTTTGCAAAAGGAAAATTTCATTACGACAACGCCCACTCTTCCGACTGCTAAAGTTTTTCGGATTAATTTAACGTATAAAAGCGACGTCACTTAGCTGTTATAGATAATATCTAAGATTTCGTACATTTGACAGTTTGTTAGAAAGAAATTTCCTTTAAAAGTGATAAATCGTTTTAGTTGTTGGAAGTTAAGTTACAACTTGCCAATTTATAAATCTGGTGACAGTTCTGATAAAAAAAAACTATAGGTCCGTTTCTTTATGATATGTCGTCCTAAATCATTGGGAAAAACTTAACACGAGATCTCTGCGAGGACAAAAAATTCGAGTCCTGATCTGGACGTGAGAATCAAATACGCAGGTGAAGCTCGCACTTAAAAAATGTTTTAAAAAACAATACCGAGATAGCTATTTACTAAAATTTAGTCCCCCCTTTTGATTGGTGGAAAGCGTATCTCCATCTGATTACTCGTTTTCGAGTAATTAACAATTTGGCAGATCGGCGCGTTTATATTTCGTCAAAACACCTGTCGACCGTGTTAGAAAAAACAATTCTTTTAAAAACTGATTGTAACAAATAATCAAAGTTTAATTTAATTAAATTACACCCTCTGTTCGAAAATATGGTACCTATACATTTCAAAAAAAATCTTAGATTATCTAGAGTTTCGAAAGCAACTGGCAATACTTATTAATTTGGTATTGTTTACATTAATAGTTAAATAACCTAACATATTTTTACAGCTAAGTTGGAATTTAAAAACCAAAAATTTTACTAAAAATAATATAATAACTGCTATAATTTCAAAATAAAAAAATTTAACCCAAATAACAAGAATTTACAAAGATCCGAGTATACTATTTCTGATTTTTGCAATTTGCTAAATGGGCCGTTTTTATGCTATATAATTGTTTATTGTTAATTACTATAAACTGAAAAAATAATAAAAAATCCGGATAGCTATAAAATGCAGGAAATAATTTTTTCTATTGATTACTAAATTTTAAGTCAAATATTTGAATTTTTCAGAAATTGGCAAATCGCCGTTTTATTCAATATAATTGTTTATTGTTAATTACTATAAACCAAAAATAATAAAAAATTCGGCATAGCTATCAAACAGGAAATAATTTTTTATATTGGATTGCTAAGTTTTAAAGTAAAATTTTGATTTTTCAATTTGGCTAAATCTGCTGTTTTATGCATACTAATTGTTTATTGTAATTACTATAAACCGAAAAAATAATAAAAAATTCTGGATAGCTATCAAAGCAGGAAATATTTTTTTCATATTAGATTTGCCAAGTTTTAAAGTCCAAAATTTATGATTTTCGAAATTTGCTAAATGGGCCCAGTTTTATTCTATATAATTGTTTATTGTTAATTACTATAAACCGAAAAAATAATTAAAAATCCGGACACCTATCAATTCAGGGAATAATTTTTTTTATATTAGATGTGATAAGTTTCAAATCCAAAATTTATGATTTTTGAAAGTTGCCAAATTGGCCGGTTTTATTATATATAATTGTTTATTGTTAATTACCATAAACCAAAAAAATAATAAAAAAATTCGCGGATAGCTATCAAAGCAGGAAATAATTTTATTCGTATTGCATTTGCTAAATTTTAAAGTGAAATATATGAATTTTTCAAAATTTGGTAATTCGGCCGTTTTATGCTATATAATTATTTGGTGTTAATTACTATAAACTGAAAAAATAATAAATAAATTCTGGCATAGCTATCAAAGCAGGAAATATTTTTTTTCATATTAGATTTGCCAAGTTTTTAAATCCAAAATTTATGATTTTTGAAATATGCTAAATCGGCCAGTTTTATTCTATATAATTGTTTATTGTTAATTACTATAAACCGAAAAAATAATTAAAAAAATCGCGGATAGCTATCAAAGCAGGAAGTAATTTTTTTCGTATTGGATTTGCTAAATTTTAAAGTAAAATATTTGAATTTTTCAAAATTTGGCAAATCGCCCGTATTTATGCAATATAATTGTTTATTGTTAATTACTATAGACCAAAAAATAATAAAAAAATTCTGGCATAGCTATCAAAGCAGAAAATAATTTTTTCATATTGGATTTGCTAAGTTATTAAGTCTAAAATTTGTGATTTTCGCAATTTGCTAAATCTGCCGTTTTTTTGCGATGCAATTGTTTATTGTAAATTACTATAAACCAAAAAAAATAATTAAAAAATTTCCGGATAGCTATCAAAGCAGGAAATATTTTTTTTAATATTAGATTTACTAAGCTATTATATCCAAAATTTGTGATTTTCAAAATTTGCTAAATCGGCCGGTTTTATTCTATATAATTGTTTATTGTTAATTACTATATACCGAAAAATTAATAAAAAAATTCGCGGATAGCTATCAAAGCAAGAAATATTTTTTCGTATTGCATTTGCTAAATTGTAAAGTGAAATATATGAATTTTTTCAAAATTTGGCAAATCGGCCGTTTTATGCTATATAATTGTTTATTGTTAATTACTATAAACCGAAAAAATAATAAAAAAAATCTGGCATAGCTATCAAAGCAGGAAATAATTATTTTCGTATTGGATTTGCTAAGTCATTAAGTCCAAAAAATACTCTTTCAAATTCTAAAAACCCCACTTCAATAAAACAATGCGTTTTTGTGTAATAAACAATTTGTGCTCACCATCATTCTTATCGTTCGTTTTACTTTAAAAAAATATATATTTTGCAAAAATCAATAAAGCTTAATAAAAATGCATTAAATTTATCCTCCTGTATAAGTTCTAATAATGGTTTCTTAAAAATTAAATCAGTGACAAATTATTCTAAGAAGTTTAAATGTTTTAAAGTGCATGTTCCTTAAAAATGCACAAACGGGCTTTAAAAAAATGATTGAGGTTCTTTTCTATCTAAATTGATCCCTTTATTAATTATTAGTTTTTAATAAATAAATACAATACATCTTGACCATCAAAAGCTCTACATTTCAGAACGTTTTGTAAACTATATAAATCAAAACAAAAAAGTACCGTTTCCAATAATTTTAAATAATCGCAAAAATTAAATTATGAGTAAATTAGAGGCAATAAATGAAGTCCCAAAAATTTGCTTATTCGCGCATCAGTTTGAATTAGAAGACATTGTACATCTGGTGCGTCAGTCGACGTCCCGGTTATAATAAAATTTTCTATAACGCTTATTACAAAGTTTGTTTAACTTCGCCACTTAGTAACTTACATAATTAAATAAGCTTTTAGTGTGGAACCTCTAAACTTTCCTAAACAACATGACTCTACTTTTAAGCCGTATTTACAAGCTTGATCTTTGTGTACTCCTGCTTTTACGCGCCACCGTCAACGTTTCGATCAATATAAGTTAACATTAATTACTAAAAGTTAATAAAACGCAACAAGAAACTTGTATCAGTAGTATTAATAATATAGCTTCGCCTTTTTCCTCATAATTTACCTAGTTATGTACATATAATGAAAATTTAAAGCTTCAGGAAGGAAATCCCTGGAATATTAAATGAGAAGGCTAAAGTTTTACAATTTCTTTCTTTTTTTTTCGCAAAGAAACGCGGGCGTGCAGGAGGCTATTAATCTTATTAAATAATAACAGCAGATACAGCCAAAAAAAGGTCTCCGATGATCGCCAAAAATTAAAAATAAACTAATACAGGTATAAAATTAAAAACGGGTATTTTTGAAAAATCATATCTCCCAAACGGTATTGATTTTTCTTCAAAAGTAATTTTTATAATTTAAAGAAACACTTCAACTTTCAAACAAAAAAATAAAATTGAGTTTCTAACCTTCCGTGTAGGAGGTGGAGGATAACTAACGTGACGAATTTTTTTCTTGTTAAAACGGGACGCTTGGTAATCGTGCTTAAAACCGAGTGTGCACATTCGAGCTCAAAGTGGCACATTCCGATCTCGGGAAAATGAAGCGCGCCGCTCCGCGTCGCGCTTCATTTGCCTCCCTCGCTCGGAAATGTGCCACTTTTCGCTCGAATGCGCACATCCTCGTATTTATTACATTAATATAATTTACCATAAGCTCCTTCAAATCAAAAATTTTAATTTAATTTAGTAAATATCGTTTTTATATTCGAAAACGTATTTACCATAGCAATGAGTGAAAGGGAGCGAGAAGATACAATGTGTGTTACTTAAACCTATTCAATATTAATTATTAGAAATATATTTCTTATCATTTAACTGTCACAAAGTACAATTGTGTGAATTTTATTTCATTTTATTTTCGTGATATGGCAAACCCCACCTAGTATGGCATGTGACATTTGGTCACCTAGTATATGGAAGGTTAACTCGGAGTTTTTGAATTATTTATAGAAAATATGAAAAATATGGGGGGGAGAATAAAAAAATTGGAATTTGATATTTCATTTAGAACAGGGGTCGGCAACCTTTTTTGGACAGCGGGCCATTTTCAAAATATTTTTTTTTATGCAGGCCGCATATTCAAATGTAACTTAAATAGGGCTTTTATATAATTAAAAATAAATATAGAATTTTTGTTTATTGACTTGCTATAATAACAATAATATCAGAGAACAAAAATTTTACAATTCTTATAAGGGAAAAAAAGAAAAACCAATTCCAATTACATATGTATAAATGTGTAAATATAAAATATATAAAATGTTAAGGAAAATTGTTTCATTTTATTAATTCATTAAAATTCAATGCGTTTTTTGTTCTTGAATAGTGTTTGATAATTCATTTAAGTCCGGTTGTGTTTGGGATATTGAGATCCTCAACAAGTTTTGTAAAATTTTCATCCGTCAACCTCGTTCTATATTTTGATTTTATGAAATTCATTCTTGAAAATGTTTGCTGGCATTTTTCCTAAAATTATATTGTCGCTTGGCGAGCCGCAGGTTGCCGACCCCTGATTTAGAACATTGTTTTGCGTCTTAATTAAAATTAATTTAATTATTGCATAAACTCCAATTTAAGTTTGAATTCTCCCCCCATCTTTTTCATATTTTCGATAAATAATTCAAAAATTCGAATTTTAAAAATTCCGAGTTAAAAACTCAATTTTATTTGTTTGTTTGAAAGTTGAAGTGTTTCTTTAAATTATAAAATATACTCTTGAGGAAAAATCAATACCGTTTCGGAGATATGATTTTTCAAAAACAACCGTTTTTGTCAATTTTTTTCGGTTTTTTTGCAATAACTAAAGAACCACTTAACCGATTTTGACAAATAAATACATTCTAAAATCAGTAAAACGATCCTAAACATGGTAGGACCTCAGATTTTTTAAAATTTTGTTAAATCAAAAATTTCGGGTTTTTCGGTTTTTTGGAATTATATTAAAAACCGATTTCAAAAATTCTTTCGAAATCGGTTTCCTCGTGGTCAAATACATAGAAATAACTATGTTTTAGAATAAAGATTGTTTTGGTCGATCCTGGCCCATAGTGCACTGGAGTAAATCGTTACAATTTAATCAAAATTAGCACGAAATAAAACCAATTTGCTTTTTTCCAATCTTAAAAAATCCATTTAACAAATTTATAATTATTAAAACAATTTAAAATTTAGAATTTTTGATTCTTATTTAAAAACGAAGTGGTACTAGTTAATTTATTTATTGCAAGCGCAATATTAAAAAAAAATGAAGGAATCGGTCTTTAAAAATGTTAGCGTGAAAAAGTTGGAATTTTAGGCGGTTTTTATCCCTTTTTCAAGGGATTGAAGTGTTTTACATATTTATACATCTATCATGCGTTATGTTTACGGTTTCTAATTCCGCTTTACTCAAACTTTCAGGATTGATAATCGTATAAAAAAAACGAGCTTCTGAGAGGAACGATTTTCAGCTTTACGTGGAAGCATTTTTATGTATTTTGCGTGCTTTTCCTTTTTCTTTTTTTTTGGAAAAAATAAATAACGTCGAGCGCGTGCGTTTGTGCGCGCTTTCTTTTTAAATAATTGAAATTGTTATACATAAACGGGTTTATTGAATAAATTTAGGGCCCGCAGGGTTTATCAGGGCTTAACACGAAGCAGTAATCCCTAAAACCGGAAAAATATAGGCAGTCTTATTCTGGATTATAGGCGCAATTTGGTCGTCGACTATGTCAATATTCCGTATACGCCGCCCCTGTCAAACATCCCAGTTTATGAAAGTTACCCCTCTCGCTGGTAACGCACGTACGCCCTGTGAGTTATAACTCCAATTTTTACGTGATACATAATCCCCGAGGGGGTGAACGGTTATCTTCACACCCTCACACATTTTTCATACTAATGCGGAAACTAAATGTTTTTTTTATCAACCGCCTCCCTAAATTTTAGTTCAATTGCCCTCGCGCTTAATTTGCTCGAGACGGCCCTGCCGCCCAAAAAAAATGTAATCTTAACAAAGTGCACCTGTTTAATATTAAAATAAACACAACCTGGGCCCCTGCGGGCGCGCTTAATTTTAATCAAAACTATTTTTCTTCCTCGAACAACGAATGTTAAGCCTTTTATTAAACGTCCCGCTGCTGCCCTTATTAGTTTCTTAATTTTTCAAAATTAATTTCGCACACCTCTGAGTTTTTAGCTCGGGGGATGATTACACGAGCAATAATAATCCCCCAGAAGTTTCATTCCGCGCTTAGAAGATAGAATTCTAGATTATAGTCCCTTGGAAACTGAAACCATACGTGTTTCACACCGTTTATAATAGTTGTCTAAGGGCGCAAACGACATATGACTCACACACCTTATCGAAAGTTCCCTTTTATGATTACACTCTTATTATTTTTATTTGGTGAAACGGTCTCCGGGGTGTTGTATTTATTTATTTTTTCGATTCTCATTAAAATAAAATATAGGAAATTTTGCAAATGGCTAAATCGGCCGTTTTTATGCAATATAATTGTTTATTGTTAATTACTATGAACCGAAAAAATAATTAAAAAATTCCCTGATAGCTATCTAAGCAAGAAATTTTTTTTTCGTATTGGATTTGCTAAATTTTAAAGTGAAATATATGAATTGTTCAAAATTTGGCAAAGTGGCCGTTTTTATGCTATATAATTCTTTATTGTTAATTACTGTAAACCGAAAAAATAATAAAAAAATTCTGGCATAGCTGTCAATGCAGGAAATAATTTTTTTCATATTAGATTTGCCAAGTTTTTAAATCCAAAATTTGTGATTTTCGAAATATGCTAAATCTGCCGTTTTTAGGCAATATAATTGTTTATTGTTAATTACCATAAACCAAAAAATTAATTAAAAAATTTCCGGATGGCTATCAATGCAGGAAGTAATTTTTTTCGTATTGGATTTGCTACATTTTAAAGTAAAATATTCGAATTTTTCAAAATTTGGCAAATCGATTGTTTTTATGCAATATGATTGTTTATTGTTAATTACTATAGACCGAAAAAATAATAAAAAAATTCTGGCATAACTATCAAAACAGGAAATTTTTTTTTTTCATATTGGATTTGCTAACTTATTGCACTCTTATTATTTTTGTTGGTTAAATGGTTTCCGGGGTGTTGTCTTTATTTATTTTTTCGGTTCTCATAAAAATAAAATATAGAAAATTTGATAAGCTGATTCTAGATACGATTTGAACATAATATATTACACGAACTTTTTTGTTAATTGAGTTAAATAGATGTAGTTTTAAAAAAAATTAGTTTTAGGACTTTTAGCGTAAATATTTCTTTGCATCTATTTATATTACCTACAAGTAAATTCATACTTTTGACTTTAATTTAAAAAAAAATTCGACCAATTCTGTCGATCAGAACCGGAGATATGATTTTTTTAAAGACAGCCTCGCTTGGAGACTCTAAGGGCGAGAAATAATATTTTTATTAAAATGCATACTTTAATACTTCAAAAAAATTCATTAATAAGATGAACATATCGGAGACTAATTAAAATAATATGCGTTCTACATTTTTTGAAAACCCACATTAATGTAATAATTTTTTTTTTAATTATTGAGACCGTATTTGCTTAAATTTAATTAATTAAAAAAAATTAAAACCCTCTTTCAATCGGAGCATGCATTTTCTATTAATAAAAACTGTTTTTTTTTGTTAACAAGACTATATTTTAATACAAATCCGGCTCATCTCTTCGCCCGAGTTCAAATAATTAATATTTTTATCACAACTGATTATGATATTTAAACACAGTTTTAATTCTGTTCAAATTCATTATTTTATGCCTTAATTCTTAAAATTTTTCTCAAGATTCTTTGAAAGGATAAATATTGGCGATCAATTAAAATAATACTGACTCTAAATTTTGTGCGCAAGAAAAAAATTTAAACAATTTTTTTTCAAAATATTTCCAAGATCCGTATATGCTCAAATTTAATGAGTTTTTGATTAGTAGAAGCGCCATTTAAATCGGAGTATGTGTTTTTCAACAATAAATAATTTGTGACCACGAATTGTATAGTTCAATATAAATCTGGCAATATGTTTGTAGAATGTTCGAATAAAAATTGATTTTATCAAAACTAATTAATTGAATTGGTTCCTTTAGACGAAAATACGTAAGTTGGCTGCTGATCAACTAAAAACAGCTTTTACTTCATAAAAATCGTCCTTTTACTTCCTCAAAACAGATCCTTGGTATATTTCCAAATGAAACCTTCCGCGACTCGCATCAATCTCTTTTAATTTGAAATGCTCGAAACAGCAAGGCTTCTTCGCGCTTCAATGTAGAAAAATTAAAATTTTGATACCGAAATATTTTAATAACCGAGAAAAATGACTGAATTCGCAGCGAAACGCACCTAAAATATTGCGGCGTCGACATTATTGCGATTTACGTTAACGTTTTTCTTAGGAATCGGCTTCATAATGCGGCTGTGAAGACGTTTCTTGATGCTTCAAGATTGCAATTTCACACTTAATTTGATGGCGAAATTTACTTCATAACTTTATGAGAGGAGGGAGATCGTCTTTGAAAAAAATCGATTAATTTTATTGTTATTTAGTTATGTGTTAAAAACTAAAAGGTTTTGGTGAGAAAATAATTTTGGAGCTTTTTAAAAGCTCATTAGGCATTATGCTTTTTAATAAAATAAAGCTTATGTTAACCGAACAAATAAAACTAACTCAAATTAAGCTCCAATCCAGATTTTACTGTTAATTTCTCGAAGCACCAAGTTCGAGCTTTATGAACCGCAGTTATGAAGTGCTACGCCCCCAGAATATCGTATCAAATATAATTCTCGTCTAAAAACCCTTAAAAACAACCTCATCCGGCCGAAAAAGCCGAATGTTTTGCTTCTATCTACCGGCGTGTTGCATTTTTCAACCGCGGCCATAAATTCGAAGTGCAGCAAAGGAATAAATTTCTTTTGCCCACCTCACTTTTGTGCACGTATCGAATGCGGATTTAGGTTTGAATTTAAATCGAGTTCTTAACTTGTAAAAATGCACCAATTTCTTCATTTTAATATTTATCGAAGTTTGAAAAGGTTTTTCTATTTTTTTTAAATTACGATTGCAAATTCGAAGCAGACTCTTGCCGGTGATATTGAGAGATGTGAGTACAGTGTGCGTCAAAAGAGAATGGACATGTGAATTTAACATGGGAAGTTAAAGCTCTGAAAGTTAGAGGACCAATCTTACATTAAATTGAACGCCCAATTTATGACAATAAAATATTGTATTAGAATTTGAATGTTATAATATTGTATTTTTACATGTTCACAAAATGCCTTTTGTAAATATATTAATGATATTCCATGGATATGTAGACACTATAGAAATATAAAGATCCTGAAAATTTTAGACCTTAATCTATATCGGTTCCTTCAAAAAGTCTAAATAAATAAAAATAGGAAAAAAAATTTTTTTTTGGATTGAGTGAATCGATTATTTTGAAAATTCAGCCGTTTCAGAAAGTAAATTAATTATTGTGAACCATGTTTAAAACCTAGTGCACACTAGGTTAAAACCTAGTGTGCACATTCGAGCTCAAAGTGGCACATTCCGATCTCGGAAAATGAAGCGCGCCGCTCCGCGTCGCGCTTCATTTGCCTCCCTCGCTCGGAAATGTGCCACTTTTCGCTCGAATGCGCACATCTTCGTATTTATTTTTATTAATAATTTAATGAAATTACTGAGTAAACATAATATAACTTTGTATGTTACCTGGAAATTTGAAGGAATTTCTTTTAGGTATAACTCGATGGCGCGCTTTTCAAATTTGATAATTTGACTAAAAATTTTTTAATTGTTTTATTAAAAAATCACCAAAACATGTATTTACTCAAAAGTGCTGCAATTACTTGACAACAGTGGACTTATGCCTAGGTCAAAAAGACAAAAACCTTTTGAACTAGTGTAAGTTAAGTTAGTGATAGTGAATTAAGGACATTTAAAACATGTGAAAGAAGTGTTTTAAACCATATGTGGAATGCGCCAATGGGAGTACATCCATCAACTACTAAGACTTAGATTTAAGACATTAGACTTAGATTTAAGTAACAAATTATTCAATTTAAATTGTTAGATAGTATTTACTAGTTGCAATATATACGCCAAGAGCGTGCTTAAAAAAAAACAAAAGAAATTTATTTCTTAAAAACCAGTAAAGATAATTAAATGCAGTTTTCGTCGAATTAAACTAAGATTAATTGTGTCTCATATGTAAATTTTATACCTTAATCTATATCTATCTCTTCAAAAAGTCTTAATAAGTAAAATTGGAAAATAATTTTTTTCTTTGGATTGAGTAAATCAATTATTTTGAAAATTTAGTATATTATGCAGGCAATAGAAAGCTTTTACGGACACCATGGACTAATTTTTAGTTGAATAAATTGATGATCAAAAAAATTACTTTCTCTTACTTTTTCAATTGTTATTATGATACTTTTGAGCAAAATTATGATTCTATCATTTTTACATTTCTCTTAAAAGACCTATAATCACTCAGAATTTTTTCAAATTTTTTTTTAATGGTACGCCATTGTTAAAAAAATAAAAGCTATTATTATTACATAAATAATAAGCCGAAATAAATCTATTACATTAGAAAATAAAAAAAATATACTGAATTTTCGAAATAATTGATTCACTTAATCCAAAGAAAAAAATTATTTTCCAATTTTTACTTATTTTGGCTTTTTGAAGAACCGATATAGATTAAGGTCTAAAATTTTCAGAATCTTTATATTTCTATAGTGTCTACATATCCATAGAATATCATTAAGATATTTACAAAAGGCATTTTAATCATGCTTATCCCCCTATGGCCTTTCCTAAATTTTATGATGATTTTTGACCAGCTGTATTTTAGTTCAAAAAATTGCAAAGCGGTTTTGGAAATTGGATAAAACGCCCTACAAGAAACGGCTATAATTTTTGGGAAATTTTTTTTCTATGGCTAAAATCAATTTGAAAAAACATGAAAAAATGAGTAATTTATCGTTTTTTAGAAAATTGACGACTAAGTTACAAATATTCATGAAATGACTAATGTTAAGCGTGATTTTTATAGCTGAATATACCCAATAAAACTCTGTGAAGTTACAATTCGATCTAGCGAACCGTTTTTTTGTTTAAAACAATAAAATTTAAAAAATTAAAGAATTGCGTTTATCCTCGCTACACACTTTATAATCATGATTAAAATAAAAAAATATTTTTTTTAGCCTTTTTAACATTTTTACCGCAAACAGCATAACGGAAATTTTTTTCAAAAATAAATCTATTTTTTTAATTAATTAAAATATTGAAAAGTATGTAGTAAGATTACAGATTTTTTTAAATCTGCAAATAAATCTTATTGTTAATATTTTAATATTTTTTCCATAACTTCACCTATTTTCTAAGTTCACATTTTTTCTAGCAACATTTTGTGTGAAGTTAGGGAGGTAAAACTGTATTGTATTAGAATTTGAAAGTTATAATATTTTATTTTTTCTATTGTCATTATACTAACCGTTTTTTAAGAGCTGATTGTACCTTTTTAATAATATAATATTGTATTTTTACATGTTCACAAAATTTATAATCAAAAAAGAACCTTTCCAAGGTTGCCGGACTAGCCGACTGAGATAATCGAGCAATGCATGACACGCTTATTGTTATTATTTTTAATAAAGATTCTCAAAATTGTTAAAGCGCTTTGGATGAGAAAAAATTCAGAAGGACTTTTAAAAGTCTTCAAAATTAAGTATTTTAGGTAAATAGTTTCTTTTTGTGCGAATAAAAATAGATAGGAATTGATTTGTTCGCTATATCAGTGTCATTCAACGAAATTAAGACAAATAAATACGAGGATGCGCGCATTCGAGCGAAAAGTGGCACATTTCCGAGCGAGGGAGGCAAATGAAGCGCGACGCGGAGCGGCGCGCTTCATTTTCCCGAGATCGGAATGTGCCACTTTGAGCTCGAATGTGCGCACTCGGTTTTAAGCACGATTCACAAAAATTAATTACTTTCTTAGTCGCCTATCTTCAACAATTGAATTTTCGTAAACAGTGCGCGCGCAACTTCCGTTGCCCACTAACATTTTACTATTAACGCACCAAAAGAAGTATAACTTCAAAAAAATAGTGATGTCCTTCGATTACCTTACAAAACAATTTTTTTATCTCGAAAAAATAAAAAATATTAAGCTCGCCCTTACTTCGAGGCAGTCTTTTTAGATTAAGTATATGTCTGGGTGCTTTGGGGGTCGCAGACAGGGAACAAAAGTATAAATAACAAATTATCGGTTGTGCAGTAAAGTTTATTCAAAATTCAATAGGAGTTTATATCGCACGGCTTACAGAAAAGACGAGTGTCTGTATCCAAAGGGATTCGCCTATAATAAAAGCAAATACCCACCAAATACAAACCCCTATTTCGTTGGCTGTTTATAGACATTGCGCAAGTATCCATTTGACTTTGACGGTCCGTGGGGAACAACTTAAAACATTTGCATGCAGAGTTTGCGTTATGGCGTTATTAGGGTTGAGAATATAAACGAATCTTCTTTCATTACGTTGTCGGAATAAACTGGAAGATTTTCCCCGGCCGAACTTTTCTTTGAATTAATAAAACGCGGCATTGTTTCGAAGAGGCGCGAATAACAGAAATTCTTATTTTACTGCCGCCCGGATTTGATCGAAGATCGAGTTTTTCTCTTCCGATTTTTTTTTTTTTGTAGGGCGCAACAACGAGGTGGAAGCTCGAGATTTACATTTTTTCGGCAATTTTCAGGTTCGCGTAGACGACACTTATTCTTTGAGATCATCGAGCATTTCTTATCGTTTACCGAGCGATCGAGCAGAAGCGAATTTGTTCAGAAGTCGACCTCTTTTTTTTATGTTTTTAAGAAAAATAAAATTGATCCATTTAGTTTTCGGGTACTTAACGATCTTACCGGTTTTTTTACGCATATTACCTCTATCACCTTTCCAGACAAGAATTATTTATAAACGCTTTTATTAATTTTGTAACTTTTGGGTTTTTTTAATTAAAAGTTTGAATAATTGAAAATTAAAAACAAATTAAAACAGTGCGAACAATAGCAGAGCTACGGGACTTCAAAAAAAAATTTTAATTAAATTATTAAATTTTTTTAAACAACAAAACAAATTAGCAAGCTCTTGGACACTCAATATAAAAATTTTTATTAATTCAGCAACGTTTCGTTTTTTGGGACTTCGTCGGGCCTTTACGTCATTAAATTAAAATGTTTTTTTGATTTTCGAGTGAGGCTATTTTTTATAGAAACACGAGGTACCTTACGATCTATTTAAAAAAAATAATACACCATAATACACCTCTGGAATATTATAATTTAATTGTACAGCCCTTATTTTTAAAGTTTAAATTAAACTACAGTAAAGCCTCGATTAACACTGATTCGTTATGACGCGGTCTGGCCAAAATCTAAGAGAATTCAATTTATCGCAGCATTTCAAAATTACTTTCGTTTAGTGCTTTGTCTTCTACGAACGCGGAGTAAGCACTAAACGAGGCTTCACTGTATTTAGTTTAACTCGTAGTAAATACATAATAAGTTTTTTGAAAATCGTAATTGTGTTCGGAAATGGTTTATAATAATTTGTTTGAACTCAATAATAGAAAAAATTCAAGATAGCATACAAACGGATTTTTAACAAACAAAAAATTTGATTTTTAATTAATTGAATTGTTAGTAGAATTTTAATTAAACAAATGAAAAACAAATTAAAACAGTTCGAAAAATAGCAGAGCTACGGGCCCTTACAAATTAATTTTTAAAAATTAAATTATAAAATTTTTTTGAACGACAAAACAAATTAGCAGGATCTTGGATACTCAATATAAAAACTTATATTAATTCAGCAACGTTTCGGTTTTTTTTGCGACTCCGTCGGGCCTTTACGTCTTTAAATTAAATTGTTTTCTTCACTTTTCGAGTGAGACTATTTTTTTATAGAAACACGAGGTACCTTTGGTTCTATTTAAAAAAAAATTAATAGACAATAATACACCTCTGGAATGTCATAATTTAATTGTACAGCCCTTATTTTTAACGTTTAAATTGAACTACAGTAAAACTTCGATTAACACAGATTCGTTCTGACGCGGTCTAGCGGAAATTAAAGAGAATTCAATTTTTGCAGCATTTTAAAATTACTTTCGTTTAGTACTTTGTCTTCTACGAACGCCTCGTAAGCACTAAACGAGGCTCCACTGTATTTAGTTTAACTCATAATAAATAATAGGTTTTTTGAAAATCGCTTTTATGGGCGTAATTGTGTTCGGAAATGGTTCATAATAATTCGTTTGGACTCATAAAAATGATAAAAAAAATTCAAAATAGCGAACAAACGAATTTTTAACAAACAAAACATTTTGATTTTTAATTAATTGAATTGTTAGTAGAATTTTAATTAAACTGAAACGATTGTTATTTTCCATTTTAGTTGGAAAACTAGTTTATTCTAAGCCGATGCTTTTTATTAGACTTTTAGTCGAACGGGGGAAGAGGAAAAAGAAATTAAAAAGCAACATGCGTCGTTCGCTAAATTTCGTTTCGCGTACATCCAACAGCAAAGTTCGGCATAAATTATATGCATTTTCTGAGGTTAACTTGCAAAGTACATAGTAATGCTTAAAATAAAATTTATGGCCCGAGTTGGCAATGTTTGTGATTTATTCAAACTCCACAGTTCCTACGCAGTTTGCGAAATCTCTTTCTAAGCTATCATAGTTGAAATTTAGTGCGTCAGTTTAATTATTATTTCGTGGGCTGCACCGAAGTGCTAATTTCTATTTATTGTATTTTCATACAAAGAAGTTCGGCTCTGCAGCTTTAGATGTATTGTATCTTCATTTGTATGCAAGCCTTTGTAGTTCGGAAACCGAGCAAATCCTACACCTTATCCCTTTATAGAACTTTGAAAGTTTTTTTCTCTGCCATTTCGTTAGAGGAAGGAATAAACCAAGAGTTTGCGGTTACAATTCCCTTTTATTACAGTTATGAATACTGCTATCAGATTCACTGATCTTTTCCTGATTCTTATCGTTTGTAGAGACTTTCTGCGAGTTTCTTCCCTCAAAATTTTCAAGTTTTCCCCCAAACTTTTGACCGTCTTAAAATAAATAACGCTGGCCCAAAAGCGTCGCTGTTAAAATTGGGACGAGCTACGAAAACTGATAAAGGTGCGTATTTTAATGGAGTTTTGAGTTAATTATTATAAATTAATTTTGAAAAAAATTGGTTCCTTAACTTCCCAAGTTAAATACGCATGTCCATTCTCTTTTGATGGGCACTATACAAATTGATGGCAGTCAGTTCGAAAATTAGAATGCATTTGCTTTGTTCTGACTTTGATTACGCGACGGAAACGACGAAGCCCTTTCGGCTATTTGCCGGTTCGCGTTATCGCACATTTTGTGATACCATGCATTCGAGTTTTTAAATGTTTACACGTTTATTTATTCGTTATAGCATTGCTTTCTAAAGAATTATAAAACATCGTTACGGCCGTTTAGGATAGTTTCCAATTCTTTGCATTTAACATAATGTTTAATTGTATAGCAATAAGTCACTCACCGGCTGCGATGGGTGCACGTCAATGCTCGGTCGTTTAACCCACGCAATGTAGACGTACCGCAAACTGAATCTTTCGCTTGGGTGGAAGCCCGTAAGCCGATGCTTCGATCGCACTAAGACACCTTTGCGCAGTAGTCGGGCGAATGCCGGCGCTGCGTTGACCGTCTCTAATTTAGAACTTTGTGCGAACTTTTATTCTAAACCGATTTCGACACTCATAAGTCTCTCTCTTTCGCACTCGTAACAAATTAAAACACTAATTAAATACAGTTAAAACACTAATTTGTGGCGGTTTACGTGGCAGCGAGCGACGAATGCAGGTTCGTTTACGGGCAACGCATAAATCGGCTTCCCTTAAACATAACATAACCAATGAAAATTTTTGGCGATGTCACTACCTGTTTGGCATATCTAAAAATGAATAGTTTGTTGACCTCGTGAAAAATCAATACATAAACTCTGCCGCTTTACTTACAAATATGCCTTAACTTATACGAAGCTTCAATACGAAGTGCTTCGTGAACGGCTTCGTGAAAAATCAATACATAAACTCCGCCCCTTTACTTAACCCAAATTTTTCATAACATATACATAGGCAGCTTGAATACAACGTGCTTTGAATGTAACATATGTGCTTCGAAGAAAAATTAGGAAATTTAAATTATATCAGTCGTTAAAACATTTTTTTAAATGACTTTAATACATTATTTAAAACTTGAAAATGCAAAGATTTGTTTAATTGAATTATTTATTTGAACTCTTATAAATCGATTTAAACTAGTGCGTGTACCGCAGATGGGTCGCACAATTTTATTTAAATTAGTTACATTATTTGTTTTTGGTGTGTACAAACTTTCCGGAATCGTGCGTTTGAGTTTTTAAATAGGCACACGTGTTTATCGGTTTGTAATAATAATCTTTTATAAACAATTACAAAGCCTCGTAACGATCGTTTTTGGCAATTTTTGAAAATCTTAATATTTTCCGCTTTAATTTGAAACGCCCTTTATAATGGAATTTACGTTTGCACGTAATTAATTTGGAAAGAAGTATTACTTCTAACGTGCGTACATAAGTACATGCACCGGTTTTTTTTTACATAGAATGAAATTCTGTTTTAAACATTTAGCAAAATTATTAAAGTAAACTCGAAGAATAAATTATTTTAAGTTTTTAGACAACTCAAATTAAATAAATTAATAACTTTGAAAATTTTTAAAATATATTTAAGAACTTTAGAAATTTTTAATTATCAATTTTTTTTGTATAACACAAATTTAATAAAACAAAACTTTATTCGGTAAATTTAAAAGGAAATTTTGATGAAAAAATTATTATGTATTTTGAGAAAACTCAAATAGAGTAAATACAGAATTTGTGGTTTTTCAAAAAACTTTGAAGATCATTAATTTACGCAAATAAAATTAATATTAGAGAAAACTCAATAAATAAATTATCTTATTTGATCAGAAATATTAAATTTATAAAATTAAATACAGTCAAACCTCAATAGGTAGAAGTTGAAGAGAAACTAAAAATAATTCGTGTTATCAAAAATTCGAGCTATCCATATAAAAATATTTGTTACTTTATGTTTTTAAAATTTACTTATTGTTTCTTTTTCTTAATAATTTCCTAGTGATTTCTTGCTAAAACCAAAATCTTGTGTCTTGAACAAGTTGTAATTAGGCTTCATTTATGGAATAATTCAATTTTTAAATATAAAAAAAATATTTATATGTTATATATTATATGCATCAGAATTTTAGAATGACTTAGGTGGGGAATGTTAAAAAAAGATTGGGAAACACTGCTCTACATATTTCAAAATATTTTAAAACTATTAATTATTTATTTTATGTTACTTGTGTATGCTCGTAACAGTTAAGTTGAGCCAAATTAATAGTTTTTTTCGGACTCATCAAATTCGTTTTTTTTTATATGTCAAGGAGTTAAGTATTTAGTAATTATTATTATTATATTATTTTGTTCAATAGATTTCATATTTATAAGTTTGGGAACCGCTGCCTTAGACCACAGTTACATTCAGAAGTCGCCTTTATGAGTAAAGCAAAACGAATTGGTTTCGCAGATAACGAATTAAACAGAAATTTCTTATCGCCTATGCTTACGACTTTATCGCAAGCGACCTACTTTCGACTTTGTAGCCTTCTATAAAAATTTTGATAGAAGTAAATCAATAATTTGAGTGCTTAATATTTGATCCTGTTTATAAGTAAATCTAACAATACGCCGTCTAAAAATAAAACTAATAATAAAGTGTTTAAAATGAAATCGCCAGATTATTATAACTCGAAAATTTAAGCAGATAAAAAATTTAATAAAAAATTCCCGCTAAGTCTATTTACTGAAATTTAATTATCTTTTGATCGGTCAAAACGGCATTTCAAACAGAGCACTCGTTTTCGCGTTGTAAACCATTTATTGTTTGGATTTGTATTAATTTTCGAACGCGCACTGCCATCTGTTTGTGTAAATTCAAATAGAAACTAAGTTTACCAAAAGCCATAAAGTTACTCGTATGCAGTTTCAAATTAATTAAAAATAAGGCAATTTAGACATGAATCCCCAAGCTTTAAATTAAATTAATTATTGATAATTAATAACTTTGCACGTAGCATAAAAAAAATTGTATGTTTCAATCCAAAATCTGCACCATTACTCAATGGAAAACAAAATCAATAAATTTAATACAATTTCTCCAAATAAAACAACAAACTTTTTAATGCTACATAATTTCGAGATGCGAAACTTTTAAAAGGTTGTCGAAAAAACAACTTTTTATCTTATTAGCAGACTCTTTTAAGCGAGAATTTAATAGCTCTGGGAATATCCTAACGACACTTACGAACAAAATCAAAGCCGTAAATCTATTTCACTTTTTAGAATTCGACCGACAAGCCAAATCGCTACTTCCCTCCTCCTCCTTTTCCAAAAAATATTTTAAAATTTTCCCAGGGCGCAATTTTCCGCAACGTTCTCGATCGGAGAGAAAGAAACGCGCCGAAACGTCGCGTTGCTCTGATTTAAAAGCGAATTTCGAGGGGCATTCGGGGACGATTTTTACAACTTTGCGGGGGTTATTTCGTGCCCTTAGTACTTTTATGAAGTCGTTTCGTGGCCGCCGTTTTATCTTACTCTCCGCAAAACTCATCATGATAATTCGAGCCGAGGGGAATCGTCCAGAATTGCAGCGGCTTCCGTCGAAACCGTTTCGATTTTTGCTTGGAAAAAGGAAGTAATTATTTTTTTGAGCGGCGAGCAATTGCGCGTTCCGCAGAAGCGGCGAGTTTGCCGTCGAATTTATGGGCGCGCGTTTTTTATTTTAGTCGGAGAGCGATGACAAGAAGTAGCAGTTTGCTGACAGATTTCTCTGAGCAGTCGAGGATGTGAGTCTTTATTAGAGTCACGTGCGTAGAAGTAAAGTCGACTCAATTTCCCTTTTCTGAAGTTTACGCGGATTTCGGCTACAGGGATGTAATATTAAGCTGCGAGCTTTCGCGTTTATATGACGTTCTATAGATCAAGCCGCCGAGCAATATTTTAATGGTAAACTGTCGCACATTAATTTTGCGGAAAACTTGCCTATGATTTTACTCAGTCATGTTAAAATTAACTTTGCGGTTAACTCAGAAATTGAAATTTATGTAATCAATTAGGCGCACGTTCAAAGTTTTTCGGAGGTAAGCATCCAGCGGAGTAGTTCCTTTTGAGCTTCGTGGGTTTTAAGCTTAAAGTTCTGAGAGCAAAGCACAGATAGTAATTATTTTCAGGTCGTCCATCTTGGGGACTGTAATTAATTATTTATAAATACCTTTCGATTTAGATGGAGCCAATTTTTTATTTTCGGCGTTATACTTCTTTTGGCGCGTTGAGGGTACGATTTTAGCAAATTTTAAGCAACCGGACACGCCTTAATGCAGTTTAAAAAAAATTGATTTTAAATAAGTTAAGACACACAAATTCGGTGAAACTCGTGTAAGTAAGGTACGAATGGTAGCGTAGAATAAGCCTCAAAAATAATTTAAAAAAATTAATTATTCTTAAAGAAACAGCCAACGCTTTAATGCAATTGGAAATATAACACATTTTTCATTTAAGTTAAAATAAAATTTCTCAAAAATTGCAAATTCAGAAAAACTAACACACAAGAGGCCTTAATTGGAGCTTATACTAAACGAGAAAAATAATAAAAAAATTATAACCACCCCTAAAAGAACACCAAAGGCTTTAATGCAACCGGAAATGTATCAAAATTTGACCTAACAATAAGTTATAAAATAATTCTTTTCAAAATCGCAAATTCAAACAAACTAACACACAGAAAGCCTTAATTGGAGTTTATACTAAACGAAAAAAATAATAAAAAAATTCTAACCACCCCTAGAACAACACCAAAGGCTTTAATGCAATGGAAATTTATCAAAATTTGATCTAAGTTAAAAAAAATTTAATCGCAAATTTAAATAAACTAACACACAGAGGTCTTAATTGAAGTTTATACTAAACAAAAAAAATAATAGAAAAATTCTAACCACCCCCAAAACAACAGCAAAGGCTTTGATTCAACTGGAAATGTAAGAACTTAATTTGACCAAAGTTAAAAAATACAATTTTTGATAATCGCAAATTTAGGCAAACTATCACACACAGGGCATTAATTGGAGTCTATGCTAAACCAAAAAAATTATAAAAAAATTCTAACTACCCCTCAAAGAACAGCAAAGGCTTTAAGGCAACTTGAAATGTAACAAATTTATTTGACCTAAGTTAAAAAATACAATTTTTCTAAATCGCAAAATCAGGCAAACTAACACACAAGAGGCCTTAATTAAAGTTTAAACTAAACGAGAACAATAATAGAAAAATTCTAACCACCCCAAGAAAAACAGCAAAAGCTTTAATACAACTGAAAATGTAACAAATATTTACACCGAAATTAAAAAAATACAATTTTTGAAAATCGCAAATTCAGGCAAACTAACACACAAAAGGCTTTAATTGGAGTTTAAAGTACAGGAAAAAACTAATAGAAAATTTCTAACCACCCTTAAAACAACAGCAAAGGCTTGAATTCAACTGGAAATGTAACATTTTTATTTGACCTAAGTTAAAAAATACAATTTTTTTAAATCGCAAAATCAGGCAAACTAACACACAAGAGGCTTTAATTGGAGTTTAAACTAAACGAAAAAAATTATAGAAAAATTCTAACCACCCAAAAAAAACAGCAAAGGCTGTAATACAACTGGAAATGTAACAAATTTATTTGACCAAAAGTAAAAAAATACAATTCTGCAAAATCGCAAATTCGGGCAAACTAAAACTCAGGAGGTCTTAATTAGAGTTTATACTAAACCAAAAAAATAATAGAAAAATTTTAATCACCCCTAAAAGAACACCAAAGTCTTTAATACAACTGGAAACATAACAAATTTATTTGACCAAAAGTAAAAAAATACAATTTTTAAAAATCGCAATTTTAGGCAAACTTTTATACAGAGGGCCTTAATTGAGTTTATACTAATCTAAAAAAATAATAGAAAAATTCTAACCACCCGTAAAACAACAGAAAAGGCTTTAATTCAACTGGAAATGTAAAACTTTATTTCGCCCAAGTTAAAAAATACAATTTTTGAAAATCGCTAATTTAGGCAAACTAACACACACAGGGCATTAACTAGAGTCTATGCTAACCAAAAAATAATAAAAAAATTCTAACCATCCTTAAAAGAACAGCAAAGGCTTTAAGGTAACTTGAAATGTAACAAATTTATTTGACCTAAGTTAAAAAATACAATTTTTCTAAATCGCAAAATCAGGCAAACTAACACACAAGAGGCCTTAATTGGAGTTTATACTAAACAAGAAAATTAATTAAAAAAATCTAACCACCCTTAAAAAAACAGCAAAGGCTTTAATACAACTGAAAATGTAACAAATTTATTTGACCAAAAGTAAAAAAATACACTTTTTCAAAATTGCAAATTCAGGCAAACTAACACACACGGGTCCTTAATTGAAGTTTATACTAAACCAGAAAAATTATAAAAAAATTCTAACCATTTTTAAAAGAACAGGAAAACTATTAACGCATTTAAAAATGTAAGACAGTTCAGTTTTAACGATTTTAAAATTTTTCTAAAATATTATCAAGTGCAAATGCTTTCCTGAAAATTATATATGTGCTTGAAACATATCTAGAACTGTTAAAAAAATCAGCCACCTTGGTCCTAACCCAAAAGTTGAAAAAAAAATTCCAAACCAAATAAAGAGAATAAATTGTATTAAAATAAAAAATGAGAACGAGGTACTTTATAAATTTTTAACATCTAGTTCTTTCGGTTTATAATCTTTTCCTTACGCTTTAATTAATTCTTTTACTACTACCCAATTTTTGCGGGCTAACAACAAGCGCCCTTTTACAATAATAATAATTGTTGCCAGAGCAATTAACTCGAGCGAAAGAAATAAGCGATGCCGTTAATGATACTTTGTTTAGTTTAAAATCCTCTGTTGATTTATCTACATAACATTAGTAATTTCCATAGAATTAACTTGATCTAACCCTTATAAGCCAGTATAACAGTATCCAAGGGGTTTAAACGTTAATTCGTGAAACTTTCTAAAATGCCAATCCGCAACGCACAAGTTTTAGTCCTGGGATTCAAAGGAATTCTTTATACTCCTGGAAGCGTTAGGCACTTCACCTTCCTCAAGCCCTTTTTCCACCAATTTTTTCTACATAATTAGTCGCTTCGTTAAGCACATTTATAATGAATTTGTTCTGTTGTTTTCATTTTAAAAATCGCCCCCGACGAAATAATTACGGACGTAATAATAACAATAAAGCTTTATAGGGGTGTGTTTGTATCGGTGCGTTCTTTGTAAAACTACGAGTGCGCTTTTCTTGATAGCCCAACTCTGCTATTCCCTAATAAAATTGCAAAATTTCCGAGTTTAACCCCACAATTTGTCAAGTCAATGCTGACATTGAGTAATAATATTTGCCTTTGGTATTAATATGAAAAGTTTGTTGAAGCACGGTGATGATAACTACCTACTTTTAGAAGGATTACTAATTTAAGTCATAAAAATTATCGTTATAAATCATAAAGTACGCGTAATAATAACGCGTGAAATTAAAAGCAAAAAAAAATAATTAAAGCTGCTCAAGCACGCAGTCCTTCTTCGCCGAGACGGGCGGAAAGAGCGACGCCCGTCCGAAAAAAAAGAGAAAAAGTGCGGATTGATTGAATATTTAATTAAGGCGTCCTCCGAATCGAAAGGTAAAATATGTTGTTAATTCTGGTAGCGGATGCTCCCCTGATTACTTATCAGTAAATAAAGCAATTGTATGCACAACCCAAATAACCCTTGCAGAACTAAATTTGGGAATATCAAATTATTTGGTGACTGGGAATTGTAGCCGCTTTAATAGATTAGATCCCGTATAACTAACTATGGAGGTAAATTTAGATTGTTATGAAAAAAATTAGATCTCCGTATTTTACTCGTTTTATATCGAAAACTACTCAATAAGGAAAAACCGGTACGCGCGTTAGAAGTCATACTTCTTTGGCGTGACTAAATGAAAAATAAATTAATTCGATACTAATAGCGAAGGATAAAGTAAAAAGAACATATAAATACGAAGATGTGCGCATTCGAGCGAAAAGTGGCACATTTCCGAGCGAGGGAGGCAAATGAAGCGCGACGCGGAGCGGCGCGCTTCATTTTCCCGAGATCGGAATGTGCCACTTTGAGCTCGAATGTGCACACTCGATTAAAAGCATGATTCACAATAAGTAATTTACTTTCTTAGACGTATGAACTTTCAACTTCACTCTCAACGCGCCCAAAGATGTTTAACTTCAAAAAGTTTTCAAATTATTGAAATTCTACCAGACACATTAAATTTCTGATTTTTCTAACCTCTGCCTCTAAAGATCCCCTTAAATTTTGTTTGTTTTAAAATAATGAATAAACAAACTTAATGTCTGACAAAAAAATTAGATCTTCGTATTTTACTTGAAATTTTGTTCATTTTATATCGAAAATTACTCAATAAAAAAACCGGTGCGTCTACTTGTGTACGCGCGTTAGAAGTTATACTTCTTTGGCGTGATTAAATAAAAAATAAATTAATTCGATACTAATAGCGAAGGATAAAGTAAAAAAAAACATATAAATACGAAGATGTGCGCATTCGAGCGAAAAGTGGCACATTTCCGAGCGAGGGAGGCAAATGAAGCGCGACGCGGAGCGGCGCGCTTCATTTTCCCGAGATCGGAATGTGCCACTTTGAGCTCGAATGTGCACACTCGATTAAAGCATGATTCACAATAAGTAATTTACTTTCTTAGACGTATGAACTTTCAACTTCACTCTCAACGCGCCCAAAGATGTTTAACTTCAAAAGTTTTCAAATTATTGAAATTCTACCAGACACATTAAATTTCTGATTTTTCTAACCTCTACCTCTAAATATCCCCTTAAATTTTTTTGTTTTAAAATAATGAATAAACAAACTTAATGTCTGACAAAAAAAATTAGAGCTTCGTATTTTACTTGAAATTTTATTCATTTTATATCGAAAATTACTCAATAAAAAAACGGGTGCGTCTACTTGTGTACGCGCGTTAGAAGTTATACTTCTTTGGCGTGACTAAATAAATAATAAATTAATTCGATACTAATAGCGAAGGGTAAAGTAAAAAAACATATAAATACGAGGATGTGCGCATTCGAGCGAAAAGTGGCACATTTCCGAGCGAGGGAGGCAAATGAAGCGCGACGCGGAGCGGCGCGCTTCATTTTCCCGAGATCGGAATGTGCCACTTTGAGCTCGAATGTGCACACTCGATTAAAGCATGATTCACAATAAGTAATTTACTTTCTTAGACGTATGAACTTTCAACTTCACTCTCAACGCGCCCAAAGATGTTTAACTTCAAAAAGTTTTCAAATTATTGAAATTCTACCAGACACATTAAATTTCTGATTTTTCTAACCTCTGCCTCTAAATATCCCCTTAAATTTTGTTTGTTTTAAAATAATGAATAAACAAACTTAATGTCTGACAAAAAAAATTAGAGCTTCGTATTTTACTTGAAATTTTATTCATTTTATATCGAAAATTACTCAATAAAAAAACCGGTGCGTCTACTTGTGTACGCGCGTTAGAAGTTATACTTCTTTGGCGTGACTAAATGCATATATAAATTAATTCGATAAATATAGCGGCCGTAAAATCTATAATAAACTTAAAAGTTGGCCAGTCTGTATACAAAGCGTGTCTATTTATAATTTCTAATTTTTTGAATCCAATAACAAACTGGAATTTGTTTATTTAAAACGGTTTCTGGCCCGACCGATCCAGTTAAATTTATTTAAATAAATTAGTCTTAATTCTTATTTAATACGAACTGAATTCCCTTTTGGACAGCTTATTTTCGAATAAAAATTGAAACGACCGGTAGGGTGGGTACCGTTAAAAAATTAAAATTTGAAATCTTAATTAAAAAAATCATTTCGCTTGCCAAATCTATTAAATCGGTTTTTAAAACCATCCAAAATCAAAATCCGCCATCTCTTCTTTATATTGTAAGGTTAAAAAACGAATTAAATTTACAAAAAAATCATGAGAGAAGCCTCACTAATCAAATTTATCTTACAAATTTATATATATTATTTAATCTTATAAAACTTTTATAATTTCGAATACTTTTTTTGAAAAAATAAAACCATAACTAATTCTACTAAAAAAATTAAGAAAACCCCTCGAAAAAATTGGTCTAAAATGATACACACAAAAATCAACTTAAAAATTTTTATCTCCGTTGTTTGCTGAAATAGCTTTCATAACTAAGAGAAAAAGATTAAAAACTTTGAGAAGGTGCTATGTAAAAAATGTGCACACTCCGTTTTAAGCTCGATTCACAATAATTAATTTATTTTGTTAAATGGCTAACTTCGACTCTCTAGTTTTCGTTAGATGTGCCTGCTAAAATTTAATTCTCAGTGTGCCAAAAGAAGCAAAACTTCAAAAATCTTAAAACAAGAAGAAAAATAGATAAGTAATTTATTTTCGCGCTTCTTAATGTTATTTCTTTATTATAAACGTCGTCGTCAATTGTGCTTTAAATATTTTTTTTTATAGGTTTTAAAACGCAACCATTTATAATACATTTAAAGACATAAAAATTCCGAACAGATATCTGGACAAAAATAAACAAATCAAATTTATCTTAAAAATTTATAGGGGTAAACAGTACAGTGATTGGCCTTTTATTAAAAAACATAGTTATTGGCCATATAAATATGTATAGTAATTGACAGTGAATTTACAGTGATTGGCCAATATTTTCTAATTAAGATAAAATATAGTTAGCCAAAAAAATCGAACCATTTATTAAAAAAATTATTGTATTTTCCACGTACTACACAAAAAATAATCATAAATTTTGTATACTTATTAAAAAAACAATTTAAATATGAATTTAATAAATAACTTTATGATATTTAAGAAGGCATATCGTCGCTTCCGAAGTCAAAACCTCGTATCTCAAAATTCGAAACTATTTAGGAAATATAGATTTATTATTATAAGTATAATTTTCTAAACAGGGCCAATTATTGTCGACTGGCCAACAACGGTACTATTTACCCCTATGTTATTTAATCTTAATAAACTTTTAAAATTTCCAAACTTTTTTTTTTGAAAAATAAAACCATAACAAAATTTGCTAAAAAAATTGAGAAAACCCCTCTCAAAAATTGGTCTAAAGTGACAATAAATAATGTTAATCGTTCCCTTTCACTCGCACTGACGCGATTGTCTTATCTTTCGGCTCCTTTCCACTCAATGCTATGATTAAAACGTTTTTCGAACATAAAATCAATATTTACTTAATTTAATTTAACTTTTTTACTTGTAATAGCAAAGGGTAAAGTAAAAAAAATCAAATAAATACAAAGATGGGCGCATTCGAGCGAAAAGTGGCACATTTCCGAGCGAGGGAAGCAAATGAAGCGCGACGCGGAGCGGCGCGCTTCATTTTCCCGAGATCGGAATGTGTCACTTTGAGCTCGAATGCGCACACTCCGTTTTAAGCGCGATTCACAATAATTAATTTATTTTCTTAGACGTATGAACTTTCAGCTTCACTCTCAACGCGCCAAAAGAAGTGTAACTTCAAAAAATTTTCAAATTATAAAATTTTACCAGACACATTAAATTTCTGATTTTTCTAACCTCCTACCCCGGTCTTAAAGATATTATTTTGTCTTAAAATAATTAATAAACAAACTTAATGTCTGAAAAAAAAATTAATGAAATTGCATCCCGATAAAAAGAGCGATTCGTTTTAATTTTTGGCCGGGAGTCTCTGGGCGAAAGAGCGGACATGCCATATTTCTATAAGTAATACCGAGAAAATTTATCTGTTCTTTTAAATGCAGTAAACATACTTTGGTATCCCGAAGGAGCACTAGTTATCTCTTTGATTACAATGAATGTGACAATGCACTATCGCCACTGTCACCGAGGATCCGCTTTAAATCTCGTTTTCCAAGATTAACGTGCTTGCCTGATGGTAGTTTTGGATAAACGCAAGTCTCGTTCGTTATTGCAAGTTTTCGTGGGGAAGGATCTCGCGAATTTCCGAATATTTAAGAGCTACACATAGTATTAGTACTTTGAGCGCTTGAAAAAAATGTATACATATGTATTTAGTTTTACAAAAATTCTTGAGACAGCTGTTTGCTTAAATTTAACCCTCTTCCGATTAGTTAAAGCCTTATTTAAATCAGAGGGTTCGTTTTTGTCTAATTAATAATAATTTGTTGTAATGACATGACTATTTTTTAAATGGTCATGCCATCTATCGTTGTGCTTTGAAAGAGCCACTTAATTTTTGTAAAACTGACAAAAATATTGAATTGTTTTTTTAATCAAATTAAACTTAATTATTTTTCGCATAGTTTCCCCAAATTAGATGATTTTTTATTAAGGCATAAAGTATTAGTGATCGCGTCGACGATTGTTTGTCCCTAATTTATGTGCGTTTGAAAAAAAACATTTTTTACTGTTGGGCGCATATAATATTTAAGAATCTTTCGATTTTTAAAAACCTTATTAATTATAAAACAAAATTCGTACACTGTTCAACGCTTTCGATCACCTGTACTATGTTTAAAACTCCTGAAAATATTGTAAGACCGTTTTAATTAAAGTAAATTGCATTATATTTGGTATAAATAGCATAAATCGCAAGAAGTTTCGTCACAAGAAAAATATTGGCGCCCATTACAAAATAAATAACAAGAAAATCGTAAATACAATGCGAACATTAAATATACAAGATCAAAATACAATTTCAATAAAAAAAGTCGAAAAGCCACTGAAATAAACCTAAGAAACATTTGAGAGACATATTTTGATCACAAATTGGTTTTTTGCAGTGGCTTTTCTTCGAAAAAAAATAATTGTCGCCTACCTTTTTGGAAGTTCTGCGTTGAATTGTGTCCGAAAAGACCGTCGCCAGTTCAACACTCTCAAACCCCGACACGGCACTCCCGTTACACTTCAAAACTCTACGTTAAACTTCTTGAGAAAAGCAAAAACACAATTTAAACGGACGGATAAACTATTTTTATAAGGACCACTTTTACTTTTACTGGGAGGACTTTGTACGGTTTTAGACTACGGTTAGAAAAACGCGAGTTTCCCGAAAAACGGTGCGGAAAAACGAACACTGTTTGAGAGTAAAATAATGCGTTTAATTAGCATTAAACACTAACTGAAATATCAAATTTTTGTTAAGCATAATTTAAAAGACAAACAAGCAGGCAAATTCAAGGTTTCCTGCAGACTGATATTAAATTCACAATATCAAATAGCAGGTAGTAAATGTGACGTCAAAAATGGTAAAGTTTTTTGAAAGGTTACACATTTGGCTGATAAATAAAAATCAATACCAGAAATCGTACACGTGCAATAAACAAATTGAAATAGAACAGCAGCTATATATAGTAAATTATCAGTAGAAAATTAAATCTTTTTATTCGCACAATTATTTCAAATTAATTAAACAAAGAACTTTAAAACGCGTTGTCTAAAAAAATATTTTTAAACACAAGCAAAAATTTGTAAAACTCCAATCTAATTTACAAGAAATTCATTAATTTACCATTAAATAATTATTAAAAGTCCTAAACAAACATTTTTCGTTGTTTTTTCAATTTTTTTGAAATTTGAAAAAGTTAGCTAACTGCAGGTTTCCTTATTCATTGCCTGTACAAACAATTTTTTTATTTATTTAAAAAGCGTGGAATAACATCTGATGACATATCCCAGAATACAGCACCTAATGATAAATTAAGCAATAAATGAGATGATGCGTTTCTGATTCTGCGATTGGGTGCTCCTCCGGTGCAATTTTGATCAAAATAAAAGCTGAAAAATGTTAATACTCAAATAAATAGTTACCATCCAACTTTTCATTGTGTCTGCAGCTTCTTCAGTACTAAAAGAGACGTTCTAGTCGTTCACGTTCCACAAATTTCATAAAATTAAAGTTTTTAACGCCGGACCTGGAGCAGCATAGATTCACCTGGAAAGAACAAGTACTGATGAGAAATTAAAATTTTCCTTTATATATACCCTTGCTTAACCAGTTAAATTACGTATATTCACAAGCCCCGCCTCTTTGATTATTCATTTACTAATGAAATCGATGCATACTTACTTAACTGCATTTACATACAATTACAGGTATAAGATATCTTTTTGCGTAAGATTACAATCAATTTAACTAAATATATAGCATTTAACTAAGCATCAAACTCCATTTGTACGACTATGATAAAAAAAATAATTGTTCAATTTCATCGTCGTCGGCCGAAAACAACATATCGTTAGTGACCGCGCAATCGGGCCAATTTACCGTACTCACGACGAATCGCTTATTGTGATACCGATAGATAAAACATTCAGCGTGGATGCGCCAATGTACCTATGATCTAAAAAAGTATTTTTAAACACAAGCCAAATTTGTAAAACTCCAATCTAATTTACAACAAATTCATTAATTTACCATTAAACAATTATTAAAAGGCCGAAACATAAACATTTTTCGTGTTTTTTTTTTAATTTGAAGAAGTTTGCTAAACTGCAGGTTTCCTTATTCCTTGGCTGTATACACAATTTTTGTTATTTATTTTTATGTATTACTTTAATTGAACAAAATGCTTTAATAAAATCGAAAACGTAGGGTCTAAAATACATTTTCCAGACATAAGCAAAATTTTTTAATTAATTTCAGACCTCATTCTAGTTTACATCGAACTAATTAATTTAATACTAAACAATTATCAAAAGTGACAAATACAAAATTTTTCTTTGTTTTTTAGATTTTGTTGAAATTTAAAAAAGTTAGCAAAAGTACAACTTTTCCTGTTCATTGCCTTTACAAGTTTGTCTAAAAAAAACAATTTTTTATTTATTTCTAAAAGTGTGCAATAAAATCTGATGAGATTTCCCAGGATACAGCATCTAAAGAGAAATTAGGCAATAAATGAGATGATACATTTCTGATTCTGCGATTGGGTGCTCCTCCGGTCCGATTTTGATCGCAATAAAAGCTGAAAAATGTTAATACTCAAAAAAATAGTTACCATCCAACTTTTTATTGTGCCTACAGCTTGTTCGGTACGGAAAGAGACGTTCTAGTTGTTCTGATGCCGTAGTAACACACGATTTCACAAAATTAAAAGTTTTTAGCCCGGGACCCGGAGCAACATAGATTCACCCGGAAAAAACCAGTACTGATGAGAAATTAAAATTTTCCTTTATATATACCCTTGCTTAACCAGTTAAAATACGTATATTCACAAGCCCCGCCCCTTTCAATATTCATTTACTAATGAAATCCTTGCATACTTACTTAACTGCATTTACATACAATTACAGGTATAAGATATCTTTTTGCGTAATATTACAATCAAATTTAATAAATACTCCTATATAGCCTTTGACAAAGCATCAAACTCCATTTGTACGACTGTGATAAAAAAAAATATTTTTTAAATTTTACCGACGTCCGCCGAAAACAACATATGGTTAACGAACGACTCACAATCAGACCAATTTAACGTAGGTCCCCACGACGAATCGGTGTATACTTAAATGTGTTTACCTGCAATTACAGATGTAAGTTATATTTCTACGTAATACCACATCAATATATGTATGGCATTATAAGAAAGCGTTAAACTTTACCATCGTTGAAAACAACATATTGATAATGACGGCGCAACCGGCCCAATTTAGCGTACTCACGACGGATCGCTTTTTATAATATCGATAAATAGGGCATTCCGCGTGGATACAGTAATGTAGGATTGTCCGATTACAGATAATATATAGAAATCGACATTTAAAAATTAATTGTTATCAAATTATTTTCGGGAGATTTGTCACGCAATCCGAGGTACATTTTCGAAAAATTTAGGCAACGCAATCATATATTCAGGTTAACAAATATTTTATTTATTATCGACATGTGCTAGATATTATTTTATGGAGACAGATCTGCAGGGTAACTCTTTAATTACCTAGAATATATCTTATCTCATGCTCAACGTATAGTCGCGCTTTGTCCTTCACTCCGTAATCGAATGATTAGAAATTAAAAATTTTCACTTTATATACTAAAGTACGTTTACTTAAAAGCTCCGCCCATTCAAGTATTCATTTACCAATAAAATCTAAGTGTACTTATATGTATTTTCCTGCAGTTTCAGGTGTAAGATATCTTTCCGCGTAATAAGACATCAATAAATGTATGGCATATAACACAGCATCGAACTCCATTTCAACGACTCGTCGGCCGAAAACAACATATAGTTAATAACCGCACAATGGGGTTAATTTAGCGTACCCACAACGAATCGCTTATTATGATACAGATACATAGGACATTCAACGTGGCTGCGCAAATGTAAGACTGTCTGATTGTGCGGTCACAGGCGATACCTAGATGTCGGCCGGCGACACTGAAATTTAAAATTGAATTTTTATCAAATTATTTTGACGTAACTTTTCACTCAATTCTAGGTGCATGTTCGAAAAGTTTGCGCAACAGAAGTATAAATTGAGAATTAACCCTTTGCACTCCGTAGGCGCCGCTATTGCGCCATTAGTTATGGGTACTTGTGTTTTGTTTTACATTTTTTACAAAAAAAAAATAAATAAAAATATTCCGAGATTAAAAGAATATTATGAAATTAATTTATTCGCATAATATGATGTAAATTTTCGGTGAGATTCTTATTTTCTTGATGTGCAAATAAAATAGTGTACTCATAACTAATGGCGCAATAGCGGCGCTTACGGAGTGCAAAGGGTTAATTAATATAATATTTATTATTAACATGGACAAGATTGTGTTTTATTGGGGTACATATGCAGTGTAATTTTGTAATTACCAAGAATGTGGTTTATCTTATGCTCAACGATGAGTCCTGCTTTGTACTTAACTACGTAATCGAATGATTAGAAATTAAAATTTTCCACTTTATATACTAAAGCATGTTTACTTACAAGCTCCGCCTATTTAATTATACATTTACCAATAAAATCTAAGTATACGTAGATACTTGTATTTTCCTGCAGTTTCAGATGTAAAATATCTTTACGCGTAATAACACATCAATAAATTTATGGCTTATAACAAATCATTAAACTCCATATCTACCATACTTTGATAAAAAAAATGAATTGGTAAACTTCACCGTCGTTTGCTGAAAACAAAATATTGATATGACCGCGCACCGGGCCAAAAAATTTGGGCAACGGAATTATTTATTCAGGGTTAATTAATATTTTATTTATTATCGACAAAAGCGCGATATTGTTGTATAGGAACAGATCTGCAGGGTAACTTAGTAATTATCTGGAATGTATCTTATCTCATGCTTAACGATGTGTCGCCTTTGTCCTTGGCTCCGTAATAGACTGATTATAAATTAAAATTTCCACTTTATATACTAAAGCACGTTTACTTACAGGCTCCGCCCACTTAATTATACATTTACCAATAAAATCTAAGTATTCTTATATGTATTTACCTGCATTTACAGGTGTAAGTTATCTTTCTGCGTAATAACACTTCAATAAATGTATGGCATATAACATAGCATTAAACTGCATATCTACGACTGTTTGTTAAAAAAAAATAACTGCTAAATTTTATTGTCGTCGGCCGAAAACAACATATTGTTATTGACCGCGGAATCGGGCAAAGTTAGCGTACCCACGACAGATCGATTATTACGATACCGATGGATAGGACATTCAACGTGGCTGCTCAAATGTAAGACTGTCTGATTGTGCGGTTACAGGCGATACCTAGATATCGGCCGACGACGCTGAAAATTAAAAAATTGAATTTTTATCAAATTATTTTAAAGTGACTTCGCACTCAATTCGAGGTGCATGTTCGAAAAGTTTGCATAACGGAAGTATAAATTGAGTATTAATTAATATATTATTTATTATTAACATGGACGAGATTGTGTTTTATTGGGGTACATATGCAGTGTAATTTTATAATTACCAAGAATGTATTTTATCTCATGCTCAACGATGAGTCCTGCTTTGTACTTGACTGCGTAATCGAATGATTAGAAATTAAAATTTTCCACTTTATATACTTAAGCATGTTTACTTACAAGCTCCATCCATTTAATTATACATTTACCAATAAAATCTAAGTATACGTAGATACTTGTATTTTCCTGCAGTTTCAGATGTAAAATATCTTTACGCGTAATAACACATCAATAAATTTATAGCTTATAACAAATTATTAAACTCCATATCTACCATAATTTGATAAAAAAATGAATTGTTAAACTTCACCGTCGTACTCTGAAAACAACATATTGATATGACCGCGCGAACGGCCCAATTTAGCGTACTTATAACGCAGCGCTTTTTATAATATCGATATGCCCTATTGGGCATTCCGCGTGGATGCAGCAATGTAAGGTTGTCCGATTACAGATGATATGTAGAAATCGACATTTTAAAATTAATTTTTATCAAATTATTTTGGCGAGATTTGTCACGCAATCTGAGGTACATTTCCGAAAAATTTAAGCAACGCAATCATAAATTCAAGGTTAATAAATATTTTATTTATTATCTACATGTGCGAGATATTGTTGTATGGGGACAGATCTGCAGGGTAACTCTTTAATTACCTAGAATATATCTTATCTCATGCTCAACGTATAGTCGCGCTTTGTCCTTCACTCCGTAATCGAATGATTACAAATTAAAAATTTTCACTTTATATACTAAAGTACGTTTACTTGCAAGCTCCGCCCATTTAAGTATTCATTTACCAATAAAATCTAAGTGTACTTATATGTATTTTCCTGCAGTTTCAGGTGTAAGATATCTTTCCGCGTAATAAGACATCAATAAATGTATGGCATATAACACAGCATCGAACTCCATTTCAACGACTCGTCGGCCGAAAACAACATATAGTTAATGACCGCGCAATCGGGTTAATTTAGCGTATCCACGACAAATCGCCTATTTTGATACCGATAGATAGGACATTCAACGTGGCTGCGCAAATGTAAGACGGTCTGATTGTGCGGTCACTGGCGATACCTAGATGCCGGCCGCCGAGGCTGAAATTTAAAATTTAATTTTTATCAAATTATTTTGATGTGACTTCTCGCTTATTACCAGGTGCATGTTCGAAAAGTTTGCGCAACGAAAGTATAAATTGAGTATTAATTAATATATTATTTATTCTTTACATGGGCGAGATTTTGTTTTATTGGGGTTCATCTGCAGTGTAATTTTGTAATTACCAAGAATGTTTTTTATCTCATGCTTAACGAAGAGTCGTGCTTTGTCCTAGACTCCGTAATCAAATGATTAGAAATTAAAATTTCCCACTTTATATACTTAAGCACGTTTACTTACAAGCTCCGCCCATTTAATTATACATTTACCAATCAAATCTAAGTATACGTACCTGTATTTTCCTGCAGTTTCAGGTGTAATATCACATCAATTAATATATGGCATATAACAAGACATCATACCCCATTTCTACGTCTAAAAATGCATGTTTATCAAATTATTTTAACGTGACTTTGGAACAGAGATGGGAGTTTTTCTTTTCATAGCCAATACTTGACACTTTCAGTTTTCTAATTTAAAAATAAATTAACATTGGAAAATAACAGATCGCCAAAAACTTGTTAGTTTTATAGAAAGATCTCACATTGTTGAGTTACTTTCATTCCCTCGTATAGGTATATAAAAATAAATAAATATATTTCGAGAGTAACAGAATGTTATGAAATTCATTTATTCGCATAATATGATGTAAATTTTCGGTGAGATTCCTATTTTCTTGATGTGCCAATAAAATAGTGTACTCATAACTAATGACGCAATAGCGGCGCCTACAGAGTGCAAAGGGTTAATTAATATATTATTTATTATTAACATGGGCGAGATTTTGTTTTATTGGGGTTCATCTGCAGTGTAATTTTGTAATTACCAAGAATGTTTTTTATCTCATGCTCAACGATGAGTCCTGCTTTGTACTTGACTACGTAATCGAATGATTAGAAATTAAAATTTTCCACTTTATATACTTAAGCATGTTTACTTACAAGCTCCACCCATTTAATTATACATTTACCAATAAAATCTAAGTATACGTAGATACTTGTATTTTCCTGCAGTTTCAGATGTAAAATATCTTTACGCGTAATAACACATAAATAAATTTATAGCATATAACAAATCATTAAACTCTATTTCTACCACACTTTGATAAAAAAATGAATTGGTAAACTTCACCGTCGTACTCTGAAAACAACATATTGATATGACCGCGCGAACGGCCCCATTTAGCGTACTTATAACGCAGCGCTTTTTATAATATCGATATGCCCTATTGGGCATTCCGCGTGGATGCAGCAATGTAAGGTTGTCCGATTACAGATGATATGTAGAAATCGACATTTTAAAATTAATTTTTATCAAATTATTTTGGCGAGATTTGTCACGCAATCTGAGGTACATTTCCGAAAAATTTAAGCAACGCAATCATAAATTCAAGGTTAATAAATATTTTATTTATTATCGACATGTGCGAGATATTGTTGTATGGGGACAGATCTGCAGGGTAACTGTTTAATTACCTAGAATATATCTTATCTCATGCTCAACGTATAGTGGCGCTTTGTCCTTCACTCCGTAATCGAATGATTAGAAATTAAAAATTTTCACTTTATATACTAAAGTACGTTTACTTATAAGCTCCGCCCATTCGAGTATTCATTTACCAATAAAATCTAAGTGTACTTATATGTATTTTCTTGCAGTTTCAGGTGTAAGATATCTTTCCGCGTAATAAGACATCAATAAATGTATGGCATATAACACAGCATCGAACTCCATATCTACGACTCGTCGGCCGAAAACAACATATAGTTAATGACCGCGCAATAGGGTTAATTTAGCGTACCCACGACGAATCGCTTATTATGATACCGATAGATAGGACAAACAGCGTAGCTGCGCAAATGTAACAGCATCAAACTTCATTTCTACTAGTTATCTTTCTGCGTAATAACACTTCAATAAATGTATGGCATATAACACAGCATTAAACTGCATATCTACGACTGTTTGTTAAAAAAAAATAACTGCTAAATTTTATTGTCGTCGGCCGAAAACAACATATTGTTATTGACCGCGCAATCGGGCAAAGTTAGCGTACCCACGACAAATCGCTTATTACGATACCGATGGATAGGACATTTAACGTGGCTGCTCAAATGTAAGACTGTCTGATTGTGCGGTTACAGGCGATACCTAGATGTCGGCCGACGACGCTGTAAATTAAAAAATTGAATTTTTATCAAATTATTTTAAAGTGACTTCGCACTCAATTCGAGGTGCATGTTCGAAAAGTTTGCGTAACGGAAGTATAAATTGAGTATTAATTAATATATTATTTATTATTAACATGGACGAGATTTTGTTTTATTGGGGTTCATCTGCAGTGTAATTTTGTAATTACCAAGAATGTTTTTTATCTCATGCTTAACGAAGAGTCGTGCTTTGTCCTAGACTCCGTAATCAAATGATTAGAAATTAAAATTTCCCACTTTATATACTTAAGCACGTTTACTTACAAGCTCCGCCCATTTAATTATACATTTACCAATCAAATCTAAGTATACGTACCTGTATTTTCCTGCAGTTTCAGGTGTAATATCACATCAATTAATATATGGCATATAACAAGACATCATACCCCATTTCTACGTCTAAAAATGCATGTTTATCAAATTATTTTAACGTGACTTTGGAACAGAGATGGGAGTTTTTCTTTTCATAGCCAATACTTGACACTTTCAGTTTTCTAATTTAAAAATAAATTAACATTGGAAAATAACAGATCGCCAAAAACTTGTTAGTTTTATAGAAAGATCTCACATTGTTGAGTTACTTTCATTCCCTCGTATAGGTATATAAAAATAAATAAATATATTTCGAGAGTAACAGAATGTTATGATATTCATTTATTCGCATAATATGATGTAAATTTTCGGTGAGATTCCTATTTTCTTGATGTGCAAATAAAATAGTGTACTCATAACTAATGGCGCAATAGCGGCGCCTACAGAGTGCAAAGGGTTAATTAATATATTATTTATTATTAACATGGACGAGATTGTGTTTTATTGGGGTACATATGCAGTGTAATGCAGGTAATGCAGGTAATGACTGCGCAATCAGGCCAATTAATTATACCCACGACAAATCGCTTATTATAATACCGATAGATAGGACATTCAACGTGGCTGCGCGAATGTAAGACGGTCTGATTGTGCGGTCACTGGCGATACCTAGATGTCGGCGACGATCCTGAAATTTAAAATTGAATTTTTATGAAATTATTTTGACGTGACTTCTCACTCAATTCCAGGTGCATGTTCGAAAAGTTTGAACAACAAAAGTATAAATTGAGTATTAATTAATACCTATGTTATTTATTATTAACATGGACGAGATTTTGTTTTATTGGGGTGTAATATTTGTAATTACTCCAAGAATGTTTTTTATCTCATGCTTAACGAAGGGGTCGTGCTTTGTCCTTGACTCCGTAATCGAATGATTAGAAATTAAAATTTTCCACTTTATATACTAAAGCATGTTTACTTACAAGCTCCGCCTATTTAATTATACATTTACCAATCAAATCTAAGTATACATACTTGTATTTTCCTGCACGTTTAGGTATAATATCACATCAATTAATGTATGGCATATAAGAAGGCATCATACCCCATTTCTACGACTCAAAATGCATGTTTATCAAATTATTTTGACGTGACTTTGGAACAAAGTTGGAAGTTTTTCTTTTCATAGCCAATACTTAACACTTTGACTTTTCTAATTTAAAAATAAATTAACATTGGAAAATAACGGATCGCCGAAAACTTGTTAGTTTTATAGAAAGATCTCACATTGTTGAGTTCCTTGCATTTCCTCATATATTTTTTTAACAGTCAAGTCAAATATGATTTTGAGAATTCTGTTAGATGTGACGATTAAATTCGTATGTATTTTTTATACTAATATTAGCTACATACAAATATCAGAATCTTGATGTAAAATACTGCTGTTTGGCACTGGAAAAATCACATATCAATTACTAGAATTTCAATCAGTTATAGGTATAATCCATAAATTTTGCAAAATAAGGTTTTAATTTCATAATAGACATAAAATACCTGTTTAAGCCATAATAAGCTCATTTTATTTATCTTATAAACATTTTGTAACACAGTTCATGTAAAATACATTTACCTATACGATTTAATTTCTAAAAGTGTCTACTGTTTCGTGTAGAGTCATGTCATCGGCAGGTTCGCTCACGTGTGTTGCTTGAAACCCACAGGAACGATGCATTTTCCGGGACAAAAAGTACCCTGTTACTCCCCAACCCATAAACTATATTTATGGAAGCAATAAGGTCGATAGCTTTTGCCAGCGGCTTAGTTCGCGTGGGCTAAGTTGAATCTTACGGAAACCGTGCTATTTTCCCCCATAAAAATCATTTTCCGACCCGTGAATTATCTCTATGCAAGCTTAGTTAAATCCAACAAAACCATAAATTTTTCCGGGGAAAAAGTAGCCCATGGCAGCCGCTCCGACTTATAAACTATCTCGATGAAAAAATCTTTTCGATCGGTCGCTGCGTGAAAAAAGGACAAACCAAGAAATACACTTTCGTCTTTAGAATATTAGTATGAGTATGTACATAAAGAATATAACAAAACAATAGATAGTTTTTTGTTACAGGCTTGGGCTAAGTTGGAATTCTACTGGAACTATGCATTTCTCCGAAATAAAAACTATTTTATATGCCATTTCAGAACCTAGAAAATCTCTAAACCAAATTTCATTAAAATCCGTTCAATCGTTTTAGGGCAAAGAGTAAATTACAGAAATACACTGTAAAACTATGCCACAGGAACCGTGTACTTTTCCGGGACGAAAAGTATTTTGTGTGTTATTTCAAAACCTAAGACGATTTCATACCTTTAATCAAATTTCGTTCAGTCGTTTTATCATGGAAACGTAGTTACAGAATAACACTCAGATCTATCCCACAGGAAGCGCGCATTTTTCCGGGATACAAATTAACCCAAAGCACTCGCCGGTAAATGAACCATCTTTATGCAAAAAATTGTGTCGATCAGATGCTCCGCCGCAGCGTGAAAGGACATCAAACCGACATACACAAGCACACTATCGCATTTATATATTAGCAATTACTAATTAGTAATGTATACACAACAGCAATAAGGCATTAACAACCATTTTCACTTCTGCTACTTGCTTAATTATATTTTAACCAGATCATATTTCGTTAAAAGTTCAGAGTTTTGCTATAATTCAGCGATTATTATTAAACAATAAAACAATCTCTGGTCCATGTCAAAAATGCAATAGTAATTAATTTTGAATTTATAATTCCGTTGCGCAAACTTTTTGAACATGCACCTGTAATTGAGTGGAAAGTCAAGACAAAATAATTTGATAAAAATTCATTTTGAAACTTCAGCGTCGTCGACCGACATCTACATATCGCCTGTGACCGCACCATCAGACAGTCTTACATTGGCGCATCCATGCTGAATGTCCTATCTATCGGTATCATAATAAGCGAGTCGTCGTGGGTACGCTAAATGGGTCCGATTGCTTTGTTAATTGCTATATATTTAGTTAAATTAATTGTAATCTTACGCAAAAAGACATCTTATATTTGTAATTGTAGGTAAATGCAGTTAAGTAAGTATGCATCGATTTCATTAGTAAATGAATAATCAAAGGGGCGGGGCTTGTGAATATACGTAATTTAATTGGTTAAGCAAGGGTATATATAAAGGAAAATTTTAATTTCTCATCAGTACTTGTTTTCTCCAGGTGAATCTATGCTGCTCCAGGTCCGGCGTTAAAAACTTTAATTTTGTGAAATTTGTGGAACCTGAACGACTAGAACGTCTCTTTTAGTACTCAAGAAGCTGCAGGCACAATGAAAGGTTGGATGGTAACTATTTATTTGAGTATTAACATTTTTCAGCTTTTATTTTGATCAAAATCGGACCGGAGGAGCACCCAATCGCAGAATCAGAAACGTATCATCTCATTTATTGCTTAATTTCTCTTTAGATGCTGTATCCTGGGACATGTCATCAGATTTTATTCCAGACTTTTTAAATAAATAAAAAAATTGTGTATACTGGCAATGAATAGGGAAACCTGCAGTTTAGCTAACTTTTTCAAATTTCAAAAAATCGAAAAAACAACGAAAAATGTTTGTGTTTATGACTTTTAATAATTGTTTAATGGTAAATTAATGAATTTCTTGCAAATTAGATTAGAGTTTTACAAATTTTTGCTTGTGTTTAAAAATATTTTTTTAGACGCCGTGTTTTAAAGTTCTTTGTTTAATAAATTTGAAATAATTGTGTGAATAAAATGATTCAATTTTCTACTGATACTTTACTAAATAGAAGTGCTGTTCTAAAAATTTCCATTTGTTTATTGCACGTGTACGATTTCTGGTATTGATTTTTATTTATCAGCCAAATGTGTAACCTTTCAAAAAACTTTACCATTTTGACGTCACATTTACTACCTGCTATTTCATACTGTGAATTTAATATCAGTCTGCAGGCAACCTTGAATTTGCCTGCTTGTTTGTCTTTTAAATTATGCTTAACAAAAATTTGATATTTCAGTTAGTGTTTAATGCTAATTAAACGCATTATTTTACTCTCAAACAGTGTTCGTTTTTCCGCACCGTTTTCCGGGAAAGTCGCGTTTTTCTAACCGTAGTCTAAAACCGTACAAAGTCCTCCCAGTAAAAGTAAAAGTGGTCCTTATAAAAATAGTTTATTCGTCCGTTTAAATTGTGTTTTTGCTTTTCTCAAGAAGTTTAACGTAGAATTTTGAAGTGTTACGGGAGTGCCGTGTCGGGGTTTGAGAGTGTTGAACTGGCGACGGTCTTTTCGAACACAATTCAACGCAGAACTTCCAAAAAGGTAGGTGACAATTATTTTTTTCAAAGAAAAGCCACTGCAAAAAACCAACTGTGATCAAAATATATCTCTCAAATGTTGCTTAGGTTTATTTCAGTGGCTTTTCGACTTTTTTATTGAAATTGTATTTTGATCTTGTACATTTAATGTTCGCATTGTATTTACGATTTTCTTGTTATTTGTTTTGTAATGAGCGCCAATATTTTTCTTGTGACGAAACTTCTTGCGATTTATGCTATTTATACCGAAAATAACGCAATTTACTTTAATTAAAACGGGTCATACACTATTTTCAGCAGTTTTAAACAAAGTACAGCAAAAGGATGAACGAAAACGTTGGAGAGTGTACGAATTTTTTCCATAAATTGTTTAAAACAAAGAACAAAATTTTATAATTAAATAAGGTTTTTAAAAATTGAAAGATACTTAAATAATATATGCGCCTTACAGTAAAAAATGTTTTTTTTTCAAATGCACATAAATTAGCGACGAATACAATTGTCAACGAACTCGCCAATACTTTATGCCTTAATAAAAAATCGCTTAATTTGGGAAAATATGCGACAAATAATCAAATTTAGTTTGATTAAAATAGAAATTAAATATTTTTTTTAGTTTTACAAAAATTAAGTTTTCTTTCAAAGCACAACGACCGATGGCATGACCATTTAAAAACTAATCATGTCATAACAACAAATTATAATTAATTACACAAAAACGAACCCTCTGATTTAAATAACGCTTTTACTAATCGAAATATGGTTGAATTTAAGCAAACATCTGTCTCAAGAATTTTTGTGAAACTAAATACGTTTGTTTTGTAATGAGCACCAATATTTTTCTTGTGACAAAACTTCTTGCGATTTATGCTATTTATACCGAAAATAACGCAATTTACTTTAACCCCTTGACATACAAAAAAAACCGAATTTGATGAGTCCGAAAAAAAATTAATTTGGCTCAACTTAACTGTTATGAGCATACACAAATAACATAAAATAAATAATTTATAGTTTTAAAATATGTAGAGCAGTGTTTCCCAATCTTTTTTTAACAATCCCCACCTAAGTCATTCTAAAATTTTAATGCATATAATATATAACATATAAATATTTTTTTTATATTTAAAAATTGAGTTATTCTATAAATGAAGCCTAATTACAACTTGTTCAAGACACAAGATTTAGGTTTTATCAAGAAATCACTAGGAAATTATTAAGAAAAAGAAACAATAAGTAAATTTTAAAAACATAAACTAAAATATATGTTTATATCGATAGCTCGAATTTTCGATAACGCGAATTATTTTTAGTTTCTCTTCAACTTCGACCTATCGAGGTTTGACTGTATTTAATTTTATAAATTTAATATTTCTGAACAATTAAGATAATTTATTTATTGAGTTTTCTCCAATATTAATTTTATTTGCGTAAATTAATGATCTTCAAAGTTTTTTGAAAAACCACAAATTCTGTATTTACTCTATTTGAGTTTTCTGAAAATACATAATAATTTTTCATCAAAATTTCCTTTTAAATTTACCGAATAAAGTTTTGTTTTATTCAATTTGTGTTATACAAAAAAATTGATAATTAAAAATTTCTAAAGTTCTTAAATATATTTTAAAAATTTTCCAAGTTATTAATTTATTTAATTTGAGTTGTCTAAAAACTTAAAATAATTTATTCTTCGAGTTTACTTTAATAATTTTGCTAAATGTTTAAAACTGAATTTCATTCTATGTAAAAAAACCGGTGCATGTACTTATGTACGCACGTTAGAAGTAATACTTCTTTGGCGCGACTAAATTAAATATAACAACGCGCTATGTTGCGCTTGTGTATAGCTAGACCAGTGGTTATCAAACTATATGTTACTGCGCATATGTCGTTTTATTTGAATACATTGCTATTCCTTTTAAATCCAAAAGTAATTTAAACAAATTGAATAAATACGAAGATGTGCGCGTTCGAGCGAAAAGTGGCACATTTTCGAGCGAGGAAGCAAATGAAGCGCGACGCGGGCGGCGCGCTTCATTTTCCCGAGATCGGAAATGTGCCACTTTGAGCTCGAATGTGCACACTCGGCTTTAAGCACACTTTACAAAAATTAATTTACTCTCTGACAATTCGCAATTAAATATTACAGAATTATATTAATAACAAAATTCCCAAATCGCCAATTTTGTGCCTTTTAACAAAATTATTGTTGAAAACAAACCTTTTTCTGAACATAAAATTGAATATAGTTCTTGACGTCTTAGGGACGTCAAAATCTACAATGACACCCTAAACGATATACGTCTCCTAGACGTCATTGTATGTCAAGGGGTTAATTAAAACGGTCATACAATATTTTCAGCAGTTTTAAACATAGGGGAACACGGGGGAATTGGCGCCACTTAACATAAAATTCCAATAACTTTTAACAAAAATCATTTTTTAATATAGTTTTTGCTTTTTATTATAGTGTAACTAATCAAGTTTATGCTATAAACATAGAAATTCAAAAACATACCAAACAAAGATAATTATTCTCAGTTTTTTAAAAAGTAATATTGGCTCCCATTGCCCAAGAGTATGGGGTAATGAGAACCAGAGTAGTAATTAGAACCGGAGTAAGGTAATAGATCCACGGGCAATGGTAACCAGAATAAAAATATGTAATAAAATATATACTTATACCATTTTTTTTATGTGTTTAAAACCTAAACCTATTCTCATAGGAAACATAATTATATTATCTTTAGAAACATGAAAAACACACTTAGTTTACTGAGAGCCATGCGACTCCCATTACCCCAAACTTCTTTTTTAAGTTTTCGTATTATTTTCAAAATACAATTGGTTATTTACAAAATTAACCTTTTATCTAATTTTTAATATAAACCTACAGGTTAAAAAGGCAATAATTATAATAAAATAATTTTAATACTCGCAATTCTATTTGAATATCATAAAACTTAGATCGATTGCCCGAAAATTCGATCTGCGGTCTGTTTCTGCACCAAAAATCAAATAAATAATGTGCGACAAGTCACACGTAATACTTCCGCATCCTTCTATATTACGTCAAAACCCAACAAGCTCTTACTTGTTTAGATGCACGTAAACTAGAGTAGTTCTCATTACCCCGTGGCTCCGATTCCCCCGTATTCCCCTAGTACAGCAAAAGGTGATCGAAAGCGTTAGAGCATGTACGAATTTTTTCCATAAATTGTTTGTAACAAATGTTTATAATTAAATAAGGTTTTTAAAAATCGAAAGATACTTAAATATTATATGCGCTTAACAGTAAAAATATTTTTTTTCAAACACACATAAATTAGCGACAAAGACAATCGTCGCCACGCAAATATTCGCACAACTTCAAAAAATTAATAAATACATAACACAATAAAAGAAATCAAAAAGACGCGCCATCATTTATTTCCATCAGCACGGTCGCTTTACTTTTCGAAAACAATAACATTCGCTCGCAAAGATAATTAATCTGTTTTCCTTTTCGTTTCGCCATAAATAAAATATAAACAAATAAAAAAAACGAGAGAATTTAAAGTAGGCCTTTCGCAGCACAAAATTAACTGTCTACATTTTCTAATAAACGAAATCTTTTTTTATCTGAAATAAGGCCATAAAATTCAGCAGAAACTATTGCATCTGTCAGAGGCAATACGAGATAATCAAATCGGAACATCTGATTCCCAAAGGAGAATTTATCTGCAGCAAATGTGCGTTCGGAACGAAGTCGCGAATCGACGAGTGTTATTGCCTTATTGCTATCTTAACCGACCGTCTTATCCCTTCAAATTTCCGAAAAAAGAAAAAAAAAGTAAAGCAAAACAAACACAAAAAACTCGAATTAAAAAGTTAAAAAGCCTAAGAAAATTGAAGGGGGCAAAATCGAGAAGCCTAATTACACTTCTTCGGCGGATTATTTTCGTTGGGAGGTTTTTTTCGAAGAAATAAATCTAATCGAAGTGGCAATAAATGCCCTTAGATATTCAAAAGTTGTATTGGAATACGCAACCACAACCTATTGATCGTTGTATAAGTGCTTTTACAGCTTGTCTCGATAGGTCTTGGCTCTAAAGGCCGTTTTATTGAAGCACAATTTATTGCAGAAAAACATCCAACGGGGATGTTAAATTTGCCAAACTTCAAATCATTGTCGTTTTTTTGCGCCGTGCAATTTCGGCGTTGCTTTTAAGATTTATTTTTATGATCGCACTTAAAAAGAAAGCTTCGAATTCTTAGTTTATTAAAAATTAATATCGGCTTTGCGACGAAATTCCCAGAATCCAAAAACAACATTAAGATTTTCTCTTAGATCTCGAAAATTATTTATTGCTCGAAAACCATGCGTTTTTGTATCAAATGGTCGTTGGCAAATTTGAAAAGTACGTTTTGGGACAGCAATTGCGCATTATAAAAATTTTGACTACCTACTCAAATTTTGGAATTCCTCAGAAAGTGCAGAGATTATTTTTTGACGTTTGGGTTTTAAAGATTTTTTTGGTTTTAATATGATCAAATCTTTTTGGGTGTTCCCTTTTTAAAACGTTTATTCGATTTTTTGATTTTAGACCTACAGTCGAAGAGAAAATGACCAAGTTTTGCTATAGCCCGAGACACTACTGACTGAGAACTTTCGTTTTTGGGCCGAAAATTTTTATTAATTTTAATAACAACTTATTAACATCGTGGCTTCTAATAATTTTTTGTAATTATCCAAAATGTGAGCCAATACATTGTGATACCTTTCATAAGTTGTTGTTTACATTATTTTTAAAAAAATTTGATTAAGTATTTGTTGTTTTTTCTAATGTAAACTTCGAACTTTGGGGATTTGGGTAAAAATGTTAGGATGCCAAAATAAAAAATCGTTAAAACCCTTGGCGGATTAAATTTAATTGTCTTTCGATTGGCGCAGACCCCATTTAAATCGGATTATTAGTTTTACCGTTATAAATAATTCCTCGTTTGCGTTTGGATATTTTGTTCGTACGTACTTTGTCGATTTTCTGTAATCGTACAAAAAAAAATTAATTCCGCCCCTATACTTAACGCAAATTTGCCTTAACTTATGGGCAGTTTGAATACAACATGCTTTGAATGTAAGATATGTGCCTCAAAGAAAACTTAGAAAATTTAAATTATATCAGTCTTTAAAACATTTTTTTTAAATGACTTTAATTAGATAGTTAGTACATATTGGCTGTACCATTTAAAAACACTGTAACAGTCAAAATTTAAATTTTTCGGTCAGCCATAAATAGTAATTGACAACGTACTAAGGGAAAATTGCGGTCAATTATCATTTTTTAATATAGCAATATTTGGAGAAAAAAATGATTAGGGGAACCTGTTGTACCTTTTTACTTGTATTTATTTTCTAAATTGTTTATGCAACAATTTGTTGATAAAATAAATTGCGCCATATTTGGGCACTAATAAGATACCCATCACAAAAGATTTGAAAGCATTAGCAACCGTTTTTTTCAAATTTTGATAGGATTTAAAAATTAGTGGATCTACGGCATAGCACTATGGGCCAGGATCGACCAAAACAATTTTTATTCTAAAATATAGTTATATCTATGTATTTGACCACGAGGAAACCGATTTTGAAAGAATTTTTAAAATCGGTGAGTTATTTTTTAATATAATTCCGAAAAACCAAAAAACCCGAAATTTCGGATTTAGCAAGATTTTAAAAAATCTGAGGTCCTACGATGTTTAGGATCGTTTTACTGATTTTAGAATGTATCTATTTGTCAAAATCGGTTAAGTGGTTTTTTAGTTATTGCAAAAAAACCGAAAAAAATTGTCAAAAACGGGTATTTTTGAAAAATCATATCTCCGAAACGGTATTGATTTTTCCTCACGAGTATTTTTTATAATTTAAAGAGACACTTCAACTTTCAAACAAACAAATAAAATTGAGTTTTTAACTCGGAATTTTTAAAATACGAATTTTTGAATTATTTATTGAATATATGAAAAATATGGGGAGAGAATCCAAACTTAAATTGGAGTTAATGCAATAATTAAATTAATTTTTAATATTTTTCATTAAGACGCAAAACAATGTTCTAAATGAAATATCAAACTCCAATTTAAGTTTTTATTCTTTCCTCATACTTTTCATATTTTCTATAAATAATTCTTCTTCTTCTTCTTAAAGTGCTATCAATTAAATAATGTTAGCGACCACTTCACTAAATTTCCCCCTGTCTCGGGCCACATTGAACAATTCTTGCACTCCCAGGCCAGTCCAGTTTCTGAGGTTTCTAAACCAGGACATGTTTCTTCGACCTATTCTTCTCTTGCCTTCGATTCTGCCCATCATAATGAGTTGCAATACGCGATATTTGGAGTTGCGCATTATATGTCCAAAGTATTCGGTTTTACGATGTTTTTAAAAGTTACCGTTCTCTTGCCATTCTTCTTGGGACTTCGTCATTTGTAACCCTAGCTGTCCATGGGATACGGAGCATTCGTCGAAACATCCACATATCAAATGACTCCAGCCTATAAATAATTCAAAAATCCCTATTTTAAAAATTCCGAGTTAACCTTTCGTATACTAGGTGACTAAATGTCACATGCCATACTAGGTGGGGTTAGCCATATCACGAAAATCAAATAAAATCCACAAAATTGTACTTTATGACAGTTCAATGATAAGAAATATATTTTAATAATTAATAATGAATAAGTTTAAGTAAAACACATTGTATCTTCTCGCTCCCTTCCACTCATTGCTATGGTAAATACGTTTTTCGAATATAAAATCGATACCTATTTACTAAATTAAATTATAATTTTTGATTTGAAGGAGCTTATGGTAAATTATATTAATGTAATAAATACGAGGATGTGCGCATTCGAGCGAAAAGTGGCACATTTCCGAGCGAGGGAGGCAAATGAAGCGCGACGCGGAGCGGCGCGCTTCATTTTCCCGAGATCGGAATGTGCCACTTTGAGCTCGAATGTGCACACTCCGTTTTAAGCATGATTCACAATAGTTAATTAATTTTTAAAACCAATTAAATTATTTCTCAGCATAGTATTTGAATTTAATGGTCTAAAATCAACTTATTAGATTCAAGGAGAGAAAATTAATACAGCCAAATTCAATAAAAACGAGGATGTGCGCATTCGAGCGAAAAGTGGCACATTTCCGAGCGAGGGAGGCAAATGAAGCGCGACGCGGAGCGGCGCGCTTCATTTTCCCGAGATCGGAATGTGCCACTTTGAGCTCGAATGTGCACACTCGGTTTTAAGCACCGATTACCAAGCGTCCCGTTTTAACAAGAAAAAAAATTGATCACGTTAGTTATACCTCACCTCCTACACGGAATATTAAAGACTCAATTTTATTTTTTTGTTTGAAAGTTGAAGTGTTGCTTTAAATTATAAAAAATACTCTTGGAAAAAATCAATACCATTTCGGAGATATGATTTTTCAAAAATACCCGTTTTTGTCCATTTTTTTCAATAACTAAAGAACCACTTAACCGATTTTGACAAATAAATACATTCTAAAATCAGTAAGACGATCCTAAACATCGTAGGACCTCAGATTTTTTAAAATCTTGCAAAATCCAAAATTTCGGGTTTTCGCTTTTTCGGAATTATATTAAAAACTAACTCACCGACTTCAAAAATTCTTTCAAAATCGTTTTCCTCGTAGTCAAACACATAGAAATAATTATGTTTTATAATAAAAAATTTTTGGTCGATCCTGGCCCATAGTGCACACGTACAACAGGCTCCAAATAATTGATTTTACTCTTGGGGAACGTACTCTAAACATAATTTTGCATTGGGACACGTTCCTTTTTTTATAAAAGTACTCTTTACATTAAAACTAACTTTTTTGGGACAATAATAAAAACGGACTGGGCGCAAAGAAAACTAAAGATAACCGAGGCCCGTTATGAAAATCGAAAAATTGGAGTCCCAAAACGAAAATCCGTACAAAGAGTGCGATATTAAGACAATCCAAAGTAAGAGAACGCCGCTGTCGCATTTGATATACAAGAATTTCGTTGAAAACCGCGTTATGAGCATATCCTTTTATTTGGTATGTGTGTGTTGGGATAAAATGCTTGTGTTTCTACATCCTACAATTTCGAGCAATCTTTTCGTTGGATTCCACAAGAAATTTAATTTACTTTTATCGACGTACCGAGCTTTCATACGTTCTTATGCTTTTCCATCTTACCACTTCAGAGTGCCTGCTAAGCCAATTTCCTTCTCTTAATATAAAATATAAATATTTTGATTTATTTTTTTTTTCTTCTTCCAATATGCATCGATACCGCACACACAAAGCCAAAGACAAAAAACAATCCCAAAATTGAAAGCGTTAGTTTTAGCAAAAGGCCAAAAATTGACTGGCACATCCCCCTCGTTTACGTCTCCTTAAATCAAAATTATTCAAATTTATTCTTCCTTCGGTAGAGAAGCTCCCACCCGTCTGAATAAGACAACAAATATGATCGAAAGCCTCGCACCAAAAATCAAAATTATAAACGAAACGTCTCGAAAAAGAAATTTTCGAAATCACAGATTTATTCTTGCAGTTTCGTTTTGAAATGTTTCAATTTTGAGGTTTCATTCCGCGCACGCATTTTTTGAATTATTGCTACGTTTTGTTATGCGAACAACGCGAAACGTTTTTTGATGCCGAATTTAGTCCATCTAAAAAACAACTCTTCCCGAGAATTGTAGGCCGAAATGTTAATTTAAAGTTTTGGGTTTGGGATTGTTTATTTTTCGAATTTTAAAGTCCCATTGTGGGATAAGAAAAGTTTTAATTTCCGGTCGAAATATTAGAAAGTTCTAAAACTAGAATCACTGACCCTTCTAACTAATTTCCGTTCACGAAAACAGCGCGCGAAGAGGAATTTAATTAAATAAGGGAGAAGTCCATAACAATGGGATGACATCTGTTGGAGCGAAACCGAAAAAATTTATAAAGCGAGCTTAATTTAGTAAAGTAAATTTCGGATTTCTAATAAAGTGGAATTCGGTTAGCCCTAAGCCTTTATTTATTTTAGTACACGGTGCTCTACAAAATTTCTAAGTAAACTTGTAGCAGCACTAATAAACTTTTGGATAACACGAAAATTACGATTATGTCGGTTTTTGCGGTTGTTTCCATTATCAGCAATTTTGGTTTTCGGTGTTTTCGGCGTCGTTGTTTGATTTTAACTGTTTTCGATAGCTCAACGCCGAGAGCCCTTTTTGCAAATCGAAAATTCACTTTTCCCAGAAACGCCGCTTCAACTTTGGATTTCGCGAGTCGAAGGGTTTTGGCTCGATTGAAAATTGCTTTTGGCGGGTTATTATTTTTGGGGGACTCGTTTTTAATTGAAATTAATTATAGGAAAAAACACTTATATACGGGCGTTGGAAGTTTTACTTCCGCACTCCCAGAAAACGAAATAAATCAAATATCTTTGGGTGCCGATTGCCCAGCTTACCTTAAAAAAAAAAGAAAAATCAAAATTAAATTTATTATACAGAATTTAATGCTTTTTCGTCTGGCAAAAGCCCATTATATTTTCACGCTTCATTTTTAAGAAATGTATAGGTAGGCAAATCTGTTGTACCTTGGTCCCTTTGTACGTAGGGCAACTTTATTTTTTTTAATATTTGCGGATTTTCGTAACCCATAATTTTCGATATTTCGAATGCCACATTGACAGACATTAACGTAAAGTTAGCAGCAGCTGCCCAATGTACTTTGTTAATGTATGAAATCAATTGAAATTTTTAATCGAAAAAAAGTAAGTCTTTTTATATTCTTTTTACTTAAATATCTTATTGATTTTTATTACTTAATAACAAATGACTTATCGTAATGGAAAGATTATTTATTAATGTTTGCATAGTAGTGGTCTGATTTTGGCACATCATAATTTTTAATTTTATTTTTGAGTTTAAACTTCAAAGGTCGGAGTGTTGTACCTCGGTCACTGTCAATAACTTGTACCTTGGCCCTAAGATCAAGTGCAATAAATAAAAATTTAGATATACCTTTGTTATAAATTCTTATTTTTTTTTATTTTGCTTCAGATAATATGCCTCGCAAGTCAAACGAAAAATTTAAATTTTTGCAAAGTTAACCATTAAGTATGTGAAATTTTAGTATACGAGAAAAGTTTTGTTAATTTTTGAAACAATTTTAGTGTCATCTCAAAGAAGAACATTAGTAGTTCTTATAATCCAAAAATAAATATATAGTTTTTATAAAACAATGGATTATATTTTGCTTAATGTGAATAGAGCCAAGGTACATGACCTCCGTTGTACCTAGGCCATAGATCCACTAATTTTTAAATCTTATAGCAATTTGAGTAAACGGTTGGTAATGCTTTCAAATATTTTATGATAAATGCCTTATTAGTGCCCCACTACGATGCAATTTATTTTATCAACTAATTGTTACATATACAATTTAAAAAAAATTAGAAGTGAAAAAGGCCAAGGTACAACAGGTTCCCCTATACGTTGGAAGTTATACTTCCGCACTCTCAGAAAACAAAATAAATCAAATATCTTTGGGGGCCGATTGCCCAGCTTAAAAGCTGCCTTTTTTTTCCATAAGAAAAAAAATTAAAACGAAATTTGTTATACAGAATTTAATGCTTTCGTCTGGTGAAAATCCCATTATATTTTCATGATTCGTTTTTAAGGAATGTATAGGTACCTATATATTTTTAAAATTGCAATAAATCTAAACGGAATCTTGTTATACAATTCACAGCCTCTTATCAAAAATTATATATAACTCAGAAACGGGCTCCCAAAATTTAATAAAGCTTTCACCACTATAAAAATGATCAAATTTGAGTAAAAAGGTGTCTCGGCGATTTCCTTAACGTTTTTAAATTTTCTGTGAGCGGCTTTAACCTTCCGCATACTAGATGACTAAATGTCATGTGCCATACTAGATGAGGTTTGCCATACCCCGAAAATAAAATGAAATAAAATCCACAAAATTGTACATTATGACAGTTAAATAATAAAAAATATATTTTAATAACCAATAATGAATAGATTTAAGTAAAACACATATTTATTTATGCATTAGAATAGACTTTTATTAAGAAAAATACAAAAACATAACTTTTTCTTCAACTTATAAACTATTAAGTCTTTTCTTGAGTAGAACTTCCTATGACACGTGTCAATTACGATACAGAATATTAACACTAGAACTACCAACATTTGTTTTATACCTATTTTCACCAACCGGTCAAAATGACCGTACGACTTGTGCTTGCAAAGTATTTAATATAATTCAATAAATGTATTGTTTAAAAAAAAATAGAATCATTTACAAAAAATAACGTTTATTTCTTACATTTATTGTGAACACAGAATTTTTTTTTAAATTTTAGGTAACATAAAAATAAATTCAATTATACAAAAATAAAAGTAATAAGTTCAATTATTGATTTTTATTATTAGGAATAATTTTTTTATTATTCAGATTTTATTTTTCTCAACGCAATGCTTACAAAGTGGTATTGTTTTGAATATAGGGCTAATATTATAACTGAAGAAGAATATACAAATATATTAAAACGCAATTACTACTAGCTGAAAACCACAAATATACGCAGAATATACTAATTTTGGTGAATTCTCAAAATTTTGTGTAATCTTATCATATTGAAATTTGACGTTTCTTTTGAAAATTTCTTCAAAATGACCGGTTGGTATATTTAGGTATGTTGCATACGCAACTCAAGAAATATGGGGGAGGGGAAAAAAGAAATATATGGTGTTATTGAATTCATATATTTAGAAAAAGTCATGACATATTCAAAATTTTGAAACCGGTCATTTGACCGGTTGGTAGTTCTAGTGTTAAGAAAACCCAATAAGAATTTCATTCTTGCCTCCTTATTGAAATATTAATTAATTTCACGGCAATTTCTTAATGATTCGCAATAATTTAGACCAAAAAATTACACGAACAATTAATTGAATAATTTTAATCGTTCCCTCTCACTTAAATTGCCAAGATTATCGTATCTTCTCGCTCCCTTCCACTCATTGCTATGGTAAATACGTTTTCCAAATACAAAATCGATATTTACTAAATTAAATTAAGATTTTTGATTTGAAGGAGCGTACAATAAATTATACTAATAAAATAAATACGAAGATGTGCGCATTCGAGCGAAAAGTGGCACATTTCCGAGCGAGGGAGGCAAATGAAGCGCGACGCGGAGCGGCGCGCTTCATTTTCCCGAGATCGGAATGTGCCACTTTGAGCTCGAATGTGCACACTCGGTTTTAAGCTCGATAACCAAACGCCCCGTTTTAACAAAAAAAAAAAATTGTTCACGTCAGTTATACCCCATCTAGTACACGGAAGATTAACCAACTTTTAAAACTCTTAAGCGAAAATTGATGTTTTGCCAGGCAAAAATGAATTATTTCTACCCGTTTACTCGGGTATTTTATAAAACATGATCCAAACAACAAATTTCCTTCCTTTTCGTGGAAAAATAAGGCGCGACATTTGAAAAACGACTTTGTTTTATTGTGGCGCATTTGCTAACAGAGGAAATTGATACAAATTATCGCAGCTGCCGCTTCATATCTGCCGTCCTTCTCTGCAACCCAATAAAAGCCACATTTCTAAGACCTCCGACAATTAATTTTAGTTTCCTCGAGAATAATTTAAGCGATTTCGTTTGTGTTGTTTTTGTCGCTCAATTATGTCGCATTTAAACATACGCTTCTTGCAATTTTAATTAACTTTCGAAAAACTAGCGTTTGCAATAATTATTCCTTAGTTAGGAGCGCGTAAAGCTCGTATAAATTTGGAGTATGTCTTTGATGTCGAGAGCCTTAGTTTAGAGCGACATCTTTAATGTCTCGGCGAGGAAAAAATGTGCGTTGCATTCGTAAAATTTACGCTTATTAAAAACGAAACTGCGAGAGAAAAAGTAAACTCGAAATCGTCCCTTTGAACCGCCGATATTTGCGAAAGAGAAAAGTTTAATTTCTGCCGCGTAAGCTCGAAAAAAAAGGGCGGTTTAATTGCGTAGGTCTCGGTATTAAATTTCAATTTTTAAATTGCTGACAGCGGAACATCTCTCCATCAAATGCTTTCGCCCTTTTTGAATTATGTAATTACTAAAAGGAATAATTTCGGTGAACGCGCACAATACGGACAATCTCATCAAAGTAATTGTAGAGTCCGCAGCCCGCATGGGAACCATTTTTTTCGGCTAAAGCGTATTTCGGAAGATCTTTTCGCAAGAAGATTAAAATTGCTTTTTTTATGTGCGGAGGCGTTTTGTGCTCTGCACCGACGCTTTCACTTTAAAAATTCCAAAAATTAAGATTTATTGTGGCGATTGCTTTTTTTACCAAAAAAATAAATCGGCCATTTAAATTATTTTGAACCTAAATCATTTCGCAAGATACAAATTTAAAAACCTGATCAAATTTTTACAAAGAATTTTCACAATTAAAAATTGCGTCGTTTCAAAATGCGGGTTCGTCGCTTACGGGCATTGGTGTTTCTTTTAAGGGTGCAGGAAAAAAATCGTAGCGGGCTTATTTTTTGTCAGAATTGGGCCAATTTTTTTTTAAATGAGAGCTAAAAGATGAGGCTAAAGGGCTAAGTAAAAACTTTCACAATATCTCGCCGGAGTTTTATAGCACCTTCTCAAAGTATTATATTTTTTTAATAAAAAAAAACGCATATTTCTGTCAAAAAACATTTTATCTTATTTTGCACTAACGAAATTGAAACGGCTGAGATTAATTTATTCTCAATGGCATAGGCGCTTAGAGTGATAATAGTGTTTAATGTAAATAAAAAATAATTGATTTAAAAAAAATTATGCGTGTAAGGTACCTGCGGGTAATAAGGCCTAGCTAAAAGACATTTGAAATTAAATGAAAAATATTAAACTTAGCCAACAGATTTTAATAGTAATCATTTTTCAGATTCAGTTGCTATAAAATATAAACAAAAAATGTCAACTTTTACCATATTCAAAGACAAAATTAAACCTTTTTAAAAACCTTACCAATAGGCCTTATTTTCATACCGAAGGTAATAAGGCCTACAGTTTTAAAATATTTAAATAATCAAACTATACATAATATATTTGGTAAGTCTTGTTCTTTCTCTTCTCCCAGTATACCATTATGGTATTGGACTATTGAGCCAATTTTTATATACTCGTCTCTCCCTGCAAAGGATCAAAATCTGTTTGATGGTAACGAAGATCAATAATCATACGAATGCAGAAATTGCACTTAAAATTATTTATAAAAATTACTTACGATTGATTTGGACCGCTTTTATTATTTGTGTTGCCTGCCCGCGTTTTATGACGTATGGTGCTATATTTGGGACAGGAAGCGGAATATGCCGCCTCCACAAACTTGTAGAGACATCTTCAAGCAATAGGTGTCTGTGGCCTTAAGCGCAAACGGTTATTTTAAATATGATTTTCGTTATTTAGGCCTTATTAACCGACAGGCCTTATTACCCGCAAATACCTTACTTATGTACGCGCGCTACAAGTTATACTTTTTTAGCGTAACTGAATTAAATATAAAATAATTCAATAAATACGAGGATGTGCGCATTCGAGCGAAAAGTGGCACATTTCCGAGCGAGGGAGGCAAATGAAGCGCGACGCGGAGCGGCGCGCTTCATTTTCCCGAGATCGGAATGTGCCACTTTGAGCTCGAATGTGCGCACTCGGTTTTAAGCGCTATGCACAATAATTTAAGCCAATAAATAAACGAAATTGCTATGGTAAAAACATAAAATCAATATTTGCTTAATTTAATTTAAATTTTTTATTTGTTATAAGAATTTTCTGCTAAAATTTTACTCTCAACCGTGCCAAAAGAAGTATAACTTCAAAAATAATTACACCCCGGAAAAACTTTGTGTTAATTTAATTATTTGCGAGAAATCTAAAACAGCATTTAGCAATATTAAAAATCAAGGACCTATCTAAAACCAAAACTCACAATGCTAACGTTTTTTATGTTTAACAAAGAACCTTTTGTTTAAAATAAAAACATAATTAATATTAAAAATAATACTTATACACCATCTATTAGAATTCTTTTGAAATTTCAATAAAAAGTACTACAGTTTTACTTTTCAACTGTGCAAATTTTAAATTTCCCTCTTTAATCATCAAAAATCAAAAAAGCAAGCTTAGAATGATTTACAATGGTAGATTTATCGTAAAACAAACCTATTATATTTCAAAAATAAAAAGCTAACAACGAAAAAGCTCTTTAATCAAAAATTTCTGTGAATCCCATCAAAAAAACCAAAATTAACAATTTTAAAACAGATCCGCAAAAGGAAATTAATTTCAAATCCTCTTCACAAAACCAAAATCGGTTTAATACCACACCAAAAAAAATTAATTTCGCTTTAATCCAAATAATAACAATTTCTTAAGTAAACCGGTTCGCTTTCCCATGTCTTCGGTTGACGCTGCAAGTCACCATGTTACTGCCGGGACGTCCGAACCTCGAAGAACTCTTCCCACCCGAACTCTCCTTCTTCAAACAAGACTTCAGCGGATAACTACCCCCTTTGATGTAATTCGTATTGCCCGAAGTCGTGTATCCCGCATTTTTAAACAATTTAATGCACTTCGGCTGTTGGTAGGGCGACTTGCCCTTCTTGTGCTTCCTCGAGTTCAAAATGAACGAATCGGTGTGCTTCAAACTGTTAACATTGCATTCCGAATTCGTTTCTGAAGGCATTCGAAAAGACCCCTCGTCGTTGTCAAAATCGGCGGCCTCGTGTCCCATGTCATTTGCTTCGGAGAGCTTCTCAGGTTCTTCATTTTGAAGAATTTCGGGGATTTGTTCCTGAGAATAATCGTTGGTCGCCGAGTATTCTTCTTGGATCAAAGGTGCGCTGGAGGTTTCGACCAAATTACTGTTTGAAGAGTCAAATTTTACGTTGGGGATGGCCTCATTCGAATCGCCTTTTTCGTTGTTGACGGTGCAGCTGAAGACTTGATCAGGGTCATTAATTTTCTCGTTTTCGGTGTAGAGTCCTTTGGTTTTCGGGCAAGAAGCTCTTAGGATCTGAGTGTCCTTGTTGGGTTTCCATTTGGCCCAGTACGTTTCTTCCAATTTATCGACGACCGCTTTATGCTCGGGCTTCAAGACAAAGGATTTGTTGATCCTGGCCTTACTTTGGGAGATGGCGGAACTGTACGGATCCGGGGGTGTTTTGCGAGAACGTTGGTTGCTTTTGCGTGCAGCTGGAAGAGTGTTGCTGATGCGGTTGTGCTTGGAAGCTAATGAAAGATCATCGAACTGTTTTCTAAAGCAATTAATTTTGGCGTCGTAGTAATCGCTATATTCATGTTTGTACATGGATGGGTGCGTTTCATTTCCACCTCTGAGATTTTGCATAATTAGGGATTTGTTGGGGATTTTGTTGAAGCGGTGCACGTAAACGGGGCACTTCTTTTCGGCCGACGATGATAGCCTCATCGGCGGGCTGCAGTCGTTCTCCGAAAAATCGTTGTTGTTCCGAAAGGCGTACGAGTTTGAGTTGTTTATTCCGTATTGACATCTTTGCATCTAAAAGGAATTAATTAATTCGCAGTTTTGGAATGGTTAAGGTTTTCTTACCCTCTTCTCGGAATAATTGAAAGTCTTTTGAGGTGGAAATGCTGGAGAATATGCCATTAGCACTTAGAAATTGTCACGTTAAAAATTTCCTTTAAAAACGATTGCATTTCAAATTAAATGTCAGGAACGAAGGGTTTTTTTTTACTTTTTTCAAAGTGAACTAGAATTTTTGATTTTAAAACGACTTTGTTTCATAAGCATTATTCGCACTTTTAATTTATAAAAAAAATATAGTTTAATTAAATTTGAAAAAAGCAATAGAAAAAGATCTAAAATTTTATATATTTTTGCTTTTAATTAAAAGCAATAATAAAATTATAATTTTTACTTTGATGAGATTAGAAATTTCAATAACTCAAGTTCAAAAATAATTTACTTTGATTTTATCTTTTAGAGCGGGCCTAAATTAAACTTTAATTAAGTTTTTTTCAAAATTTAAATGGTCTGCACGAAAACATAACTGGTTCTCTTTTTATTTTTATTTAAATTTAGGAAAACACATTTTTACTTCTCTATCATAAGATAAAATCAAAAAATTAATTAAAAACTAAAGCCAAAGTTCAAAAATAATGTTCTTTGATTTTTTAAAGTTTAAAATCAACACCAAACGCTTAAAACAATTTAATTGAAAGCTTTTTTCCTCATTTAACTGATCTGTTATCAAATTTAATGTGTAGTATACCATTTCTCATCTTACAATTTGGACACCCCAAAAAGGTACCATTGATTTTAAATTTAAAAAAACACATTTTTACTTCTCTGTCATAAGATAAAATCAAAAAATTAATTAAAAACTGAAGCGAAAGTTCAAAAATAATGTTCTTTGCTTTTTTAAAGTTTAAAATCAACACCAAACGCTTAAAACAATTTAATCGAAAACTTTTTTCCTCATTTAACTGATCTGTTATCAAATTTAATGTGTAAGTATACCATTTCTCATCTTACAATTTGGACAACCCAAAAAGGTACAATGGAAATCTGAACGTAAATAGTTTTTCTCCATCGCCAGCATCACAAATCAACTCCTTGCTAGTCGTACACATAAATCCAAGTTAATTTTGTAGTTTTTAAAGTGAAACCCGGAAACTGAGGTTCCCAAGTTCATCTTTCGTTACCACCGATTTCCTCTGAATAATCGCTTCATCGGTGTAATAAAACTTTTGGCCCGTCCCTCTGCCTTAAGAAAAATCACATTTATGGGCAAACAAGTCGGACGAATGAAATCTACAAAATTAAATGAAATGCGCATATAAATTAGATTTAAACATGAATACGTAATGCTTTGGTTCAATTTAAAAATACTAATATCACCAAATCGGGGATAAACATAATCCGAGATGGGATAGAAAGGATGAGCCATGATTTCCTCAATCCCGACCTCCACAACATGTCGAACATTCTTTATCAAACGTTAAATGGACACAATCTGTGGTGTTTTTCTGGTGGTGGTCTTGCAATGGGATCCAAGTAGATCTCTAAAAAAAAATTATTATTTTGGTTCGCTACAAAAAGGGATCAAAAAGTACTTCTTACACTTGTTCATCCTCTGAGGCACATCCAACACTGCTGATTTCGTAATTTAAACTGACTAAATTATCCTGGCAATAAGTCGCTTCCTTTTTGGTCTTAGAATTCACATTACATAAAAGCTGCCACCCATGGAAACTCATCAATTGATGTACCGTTCTCGTTAGAAATATAATCATCAGAATGCTGACGTCCATAATATCAAGTATCAGACAATTTCAGTTTATTTTGAGAGTTAACATTTCGTTTTGTAGAGATCTGTAATCATTTTGAGACCACAACAGACTTTGTAAGTGTATAGTTCTTCATCACAAATTAAAGCGAAGCTTATTTACTTGTCCCCTATTAGGATTAGTTAAAACGCGAAATAATGACACAAAAAATAGATACAATTATCCAAAAAAAATTTTTAATGGGAATTGAGAAATTTATTACAAAAACAGGCATAGTCCAAAAAGTATTTTCTTTATTTTTGAAGTATTTAGAAAAGTCAACAGATAGAGCTTTCAAAATATAAAAAAAACTAATTTTTGGAGTATGGCTGTTTTGGTAATAAACTCCTCAATTGTTGATTAATTTTTTGATTAGAATTATATCAGAAGTTTCCCATTCCTCTTCCACTGTTTGTTTTGCTACCACTAAAATCAAAATTTGATTAGTATGGGATCTAAGATAATTATATTGTATATACGTACCATTTGTAAGTAAAAAATTAACTGGGACGACAAGCTTTTTCTTTGCAGAAAAAAGTAATCTATTCGAAGAGTTGATGTTTTTGATAAATCTACAATTGCAATTTTAACGTTGAGCCTTTCGTTAATTCGGTACAACCGGTGATATTTGTCTGAAAACAAGATCTGCTTAGGTCAAAAACACAAATTGATAAAATTTATAGTTGAAAGTAGTAATACTGAACCGGTTTATTAAACCATAGACTAAATATTTAGTATATGATTAAACTGTTGATGAGTTGTTTACGAAATTGTTTCTATCTATATTTTAAAATTGTAAATAATTAATCCTACGTTGTTGTTTATTACGTTCTAGTCGAGTAACATTGGGTTTTAAATGAAAAGAAATACATTCTAGCGCCTTCATTTGAATTTAAAAATTTCCGCTATAAGAAAATGTGGTTTACAGCTGTGACGAGTTTTTTCGGAATTTTTAAATTATTTTTCTCGTTTATTCTAAATCATAATTAAACTTTTGAAGAAAAGAAATTCATTGAAAACGCAACTTGCAAAAATTAAGTATTATTTTTTGAGTTCAAGTGTTTAAAAAAAAATTAACCGTTTTAAATCCGAGTCTCCCAAAAATTAATTAAATTAAGGCGAGCTTAAAAAAAGGCATCTTTTGACTCGAGGTATTTGTTTATAACATTTAAATTGCAGTAGTTTTCGAAAAAGCAACCCCAACTGTGATGAAAACGTTTATCGTTTTAAACAAATTATAAACCCCTTTGTTAGGGTACCTAAATTTTTTTAAATATTTTTCTAGTTTATTATGATTTATAATGAAAGATTTGAATAAAAAATTATAGTTATTAATTACAATTTTAAAATTTGCCTGTTTTGAGCAGTGATTTTTAATTTATTTTTTCAATAATAATTCCACGTTTTAAACTGAAGCAGCCAGCAATCAAAGTGTAAAAGATAATTTTTTTAACACGGGGTTTGTTTATAAAATTAGATTGCAATAGTATTCCAAAAAATAATCCCATTTGTGACGGAAACGTAATTTTTCAAGTATGACATATAAAAAAAATATAAACACTTTCGTTAGGGCATTTGGACTTTTTTAATTATTTTCTTGTGTTATTATAAATCAGAATTACGCTTTTGAAATAAAATTTTACACAAAAATTTGAGTTTCAAAAATATAGCACTTTGAGTCCTGGTTTTAAGATTAGTTTTTTCGATAATTCAATAATGGATTACTTCAAGGCTTGATTTTGAGGCTTTTCTCAATTTGACTTAAGTTATACTCAATTCCGCAGCATCCTTTACTCAATTCCAAAGACATATTTAAAAAATTAAACATTAACTATATTTTCTGCAAAGAATCCAACACTACAAGCGTTTTAGTCTCTTAATTTTTTCAAATTTCGTTGTATGTCCTTTCCTTACATATCAATATAGTCAAAAATTAATTAAAAACCAATTCTTTCAAAATTACTGACTGGTCTTCAACCTAAAAAAGAACAAAATTAGCAGAGAAAATCAAAATATCGATTAAAATGCAAAATCTTACTCACCCAAATTTAATCCTATTTATGTTTCGCTGTTTAATTATCTCCTAGTGCCGATTTCCATTCGAAGTAAAAATAAAAAGACATAAACGATATGACTGATAAAAAATATTTATTAGATAAAATGTTAGTCAATTAAAAATCACTAAACTTATCATATTGCAACTAATTATTATAATGTGCAGTAAAAACCACATAAAAACAATTAATCCACCAATTCACTACAAATTTGACATTCATTCTATTTTCACTCTTTGAAAAAATCAAACACAAAAGTCATTGTTTTTATGTGACCAAATCGTTTCGATATCACAAAAAGAGTCAAAATAAGACTTCTCCAATTCACAAAACTGCACTCAATTTAGTGCAAAAATACTTAAACATATCACTGGTCTCAGTGGCTTTTATACATTTAAAAATTACAAATAAACATTGTAATACTTGAGACTAAACATACATAGATTTATATATTGTTTATAAAAACTTTTTTTTATTATATATATTTTTTTATATCATATATTTATATATATAATAGTTTTGCACATATTCTATTACAAACTATGCTGTGATTATATAAATTACTTCTTCCCTCTTTGTTCTTTTTGTTACCATAAAATCTAACACACAATTTTCAAAAATAATTCGAGCCATCGCCGTCTCATCGGGCGCGATGGCCCAAATTGATTTTATTTATTTTAAAAAACACACTATAAATACTTTTGTCGACAAAAATTGAACACACAAATCGTACCCGAGATTTCTATTTTTTCCTAATTTATTTATCATTAATTTTTATTCTTTTTTGTAAAGCGTATCAAATTTTAGTTCATCAATAATGATCACAAAACATACAAAATCCGCATCTTCAATTTAAATAAAGCGCGCGCGTGCCAAACCCATACACACAAGTCACTCACACGGCCGCGCACGCTTTACTTAAATTAAAGTAACCGTGGCAACGAAAAAGAATCGACTGTGATTTAAGGCGCTTCTTTTAAAATTAGGACCTGTAAGGCGAATCCAAAATTGGCCCTTAGTAAAAAAACTCTTTCAAACCATCTCAAATACGATTAATCGAAAAAAGAAAAAAAATACTAAAAATTATTAACAGCTATATATTCACAGTATAGTAAAAACCGCTCACACACAATTTAAAATAAGTCTTTCAATTTGTTAAAAGTCCTACGATATATGCAACTACTTCATAGTTACTAATAAACAACATGAATATTATATAAAGATTGTTACGATATATTTAAGACATCCCACTAGTAATTTTGATTCTCCAAAAGTGTTAACTTTAAAGGAACAAGGTTTTCTTATTTTTTCCTCGAAAAAATCAAACAATGGCAATAATTCTGCGAATTCGCAATTTTTTTTCCTGGCAGCTCATTGTTGGAACGCGCTATTTTTGGATTTGACGAAAAATGTGTACTAAATTTAGAGAATTTCGATTTTGCTATTCTGCATATGGCAATAATATGGCCTTTCTAACACTCACGGTAACTAAACTACTGGAAAACACACTTATCTAGACTTATGTAAGAGAAACCATTTAGAAATTCGTTTTTTTTTGTCATCGAGAAAAACACAAACATTTACGAAGCCAAAAAACTGTTAAACGCTAACATATTATGGCCAACCTAAACGCGGGCCAAAACATTTCTTATGTTATGCACTTACGATAGATCAAACGACCATAATACAGAATAACATTTTTAAATAGCTTCATTTAAAAAGATCTTTAAGCGATACAATGATTGCGCATCATTTTAAATGCGTGTACATAGATTAATTTTGTGCAATATATACGACGACGTGGGGTACAAGAAAACGAGTAATTTTGAGGCCAAACTCTTGTTGAACTGACGGTGATTTGTAGATTAGATTTTTTTTTTAAATATTTACATTATTAGTAATTATTTTTTATTACCTTTTTTTTAATTATTTAAAAACGAGACGCATATTATTTCATTTTTACCCAAGCAGAATGCACACACTGTTTTTATGTAAAAAGTGTACCACAGATCACCACAAATTATTTATTTTTTTTAATAATCCATCGTACGCATTTTAATTGTAATTTTTTGTTTAAAAATCGAAAAAGCAACATTAGTTGTGTTTTAAAAGAAAAAAGGGTGTATTCGATCACCTATTGATTATGCACTGTTGGTGTGTGCAGAAAAAATTGGGCAAATAATCACTCGGATGATGAATGATCTGACCATAATGCCGGAAGGGATGTATGACAAGTTGCTCCCGTTGTTGATTCAAATTCACAATGACCGTTGCTAAGATTGCAGGGCGAAGGTGACCGCCCTTTTAGCTTATCTCACCAACAAAATACCGACAATTCTCCTCCATGGTCGCTGCTGTTCCTCCAAGGGGTCACAGAACGCGCTTTTAACTGAAATCAAAAAATTCGTTAATCACAAAGTCTCCTAAAAATCCTAAAAATCCAAAATTATTCATTTAAATTTTGGGGCCTAAATTTCTCCGAAATTTAATTTCAATTTGCTAAATATCTGGTAGGAAAATGATTAAAGATGGGGGGCAAAGAGTGAAAAAATTAATTAAATTTTGAATCAAAAAAATGGAAATATGGTTGCCGTTGGTTCTTTCTTATAAAATTTAAGCGGCCGTAAAATCTATAATAAACTTAAAATTTGGCCAGTCTGTATACAAAGCGCGTCTATTTATAATTTCTAATTTTTTGAACCCAATAACAAACTGGAATTTGTTTATTTAAAACGGTTTCTGGCACGACCGATCCAGTTAAATTTATTTAAATAAATTAGTCTTAATTCTTATTTAATACGAACTGAATTCCCTTTTGGACAACTTGTTTTCGAATAAAAATTTAAACGAACGGTAGGGTGGGTACCGTTAAAAAATTAAAATTTGAAATTTTAATTAAAAAAATCATTCCGCTTGCCAAATCTATTAAATGGGTTTTTCAAACCATCCAAAATCAAAATCCGCCATTTCTTCTTTATATTATAAGGTTAAAAAACGAATTAAATTTGCAAAAAAATAATGAGAGAAGCCCCACTAATCAAATTTATCTTTAAAATTTGATATATGTTATTTGATCTTAAAAAACTTTTAAAATACTCAATCCTCTTTTGGAGAAATAAAACCATAACTAATTTTACTAAAAAAAATTGAGAAAACCCATCGAAAAAATTGGTCTAAAGTGATACACACAAAAATTAACCTAAAAATTAATATCTCCGTTGTTTGCTGAAATAGCTTTCAAAACCAAGAGAAAAAAGATTGAAACTTTGAGAAGGTGCTATTTAAAAAATATCTACGAATGTGCATCCTCCGTTTTAAGCCTGATTCACAATAATTAAATTACAATTTTATTCGACTTTAAAAATTAATAATGAATAATGTTAATCGTTCCCTCTCACTCGTACTGACGCGATTGTTGTATCTTTTCGCTCCTTTCCACTCATTGCTATGATAAAAACGTTTTTCGAACATGAAATCCATATTTACTTAATTTAATTTAATATTTTTATTTGTAATAGCGGGGGATAAAGTAAAATAAATCAAATAAATACAAAGATGGGCACATTCGAGCGAAAAGTGGCACATTTCCGAGCGAGGGAGGCAAATGAAGCGCGACGCGGAGCGGCGCGCTTCATTTTCCCGAGATCGGAAATGTGCCACTTTGAGCTCAAATGTGCACACTGGATTTTAAGCGCGATTCACAAAAATTAATTTACTTTGTTAGATGGCTAACTTCGACTCTTTAATTTTCGTTAGATGTGCCTGCTAAAATTTAATCCTCAGCGCGCCAAAAGAAGTATAACTTCAAAAATCTTAAAACGAGAGGAAAAATAGATAAGTAATTTATTTTCTCACTTCTTAACGTTATTTCTTTATTAAGCCGTCGTCAATTGTGCTTTAAATAATTTTTTTGATTAGTTTTAAAACGAGAGAAGTTTTTTCCTCAACCATTTAGAATAAATCTACTTACATTTAAAGGCATGAAAAATTCCAAACAGATGTCCGGACAAAAATAAACAACTCGTCATAAGCAACATGGCAAAGATTATAATATATCAATTATGAGCCTTCGGAGTCTCACCATTTCGAGTCTAGCTCAAAGCAAATTATAAACAGTTAGTCTAAAAAAAAAATGGAACAAGTGTTTCAGTTCGCATACCAAACGATTTAGTGTTATTTAACCGAAGATTTTAATAGACAGGCCAGACATCATCCCGCTTTAATGACGAAATCAATAAAAACTGCAGCCATACTTCCAAAATGCATAAATATGGAAACAAAGCCCTCTTAAACAGAACATTAACAGACTTGTTGAGGCTTTAGGCTTACTCACACTCAAACATCGATTTTCAACACAAAGATATCGCCATCTCGCAAAAGCGGAAGACTTCTTTCGCCGCCTCTAAAAATCCTGAATAATTTTGAGACAAAACCCTTGTTGCATTTGAGACTCCTTCAAAAATTCTTTTATTTTCTCTTTTTTTCATTCATAACTGCAGGTGAAAATCTCGGCCCTGCTCTATTGAAATAGCTAAAAAAGTTCGTGCGCACTTCACTCTCGCAAAGATAGTATTCAAAGATGTCTAGCGCCTCTTTTTAATTTTTTTTTTTTTGCAAAAAAAGCTTCTTTAGAAGAAGCTCTGAAATAATACGGCGGAAAAACGACACGCTCGTCCAAGTCATTTTTGTATTGATTTTAATTAGTGAAGGACAATTTATAAATAAACATTCGATATTGGAAGCTGTTTTCATAGATAAAGCAAACAGACTTGTATTTTTTTAACTTCTGGATTGTTGTTATTGCTTGTGAAATGATTGAAAAATATTTGATTTCTCTCCCTGAAACAACTCGAGCAGATTATCGGAAATTCAGATATTTTTTATAGATGAAATTGATAACGTAAACAAAGGTGCCCAAAAAATTCTCATCTACTTCGTAATGTTGACATACAATGCACCTGAGCAATCATTAGGCGCATAATTACGAATAATGCAAATCAGAAAATCTCTAAGAAGATTGCGAACAGATAAAGAAGCGTATTCGTGTTTATTTTAGAAATGTATATCGCATTCGGACGGACTTTTTGTTTGTTTAGATACATTATCCTAATCATTAGATATCTTTCGAGGGTTTGGACCGAATCCAAGAATGTAGCGGATATTTCTATAAGTGGGGAAAGAATTAGAAATAACGAGTGCATTATCTTAAGCACGAGGTACGATAAAAATGCAATAAATAATCGTTACGGCCGCAACGCTTCGCCGAAATTATGTTTTATATCGAAAATCAAGAACTTTTTTTTTACGAAACACCCTATACTTTTTGGCATTTTTAGATGGCTCTTTGAAAATAAAAACAACTTTATTTAACACACCACATGCCCAAGTACCATCATTTTCGAGTTAGTAACTCTTTATGCAATAGAGAGGCCAATTTAGGCGCATTTTAGTGGAGCTTTTTTCTAATAACTCTTCTCCTAGTCAAAATAGAAAAAAAAGTTTTTTATAAAAGTTTCCTCGTTTCTTAGGGCAATTTTCTCTAAATTATTTTAAAAAATGGCGGACTTTCGGGTATATGGTAAATCGCCCCCAACTCCCTTATTTTAAATGGGACCCCCTATATTTCTGTGCATTTTTCGATGGCCCACCAAAAATTAAGGTCACTTTATTCAAAACACTATGGGTCTAAAGTGAACCGTTTTTGAGTTATTAATTTTTTTATATTTAAAGGAGCTTTAATCGGTGGAGCTTTAGGGGAGCTTTTTTGAATAACTCGATTTCAATCGCAGCTAGAAAAAAAAAGTTTAGATAAAAGTTTTTAGTTTTTTTCCGTAGATTCTTTCGGGAGTAAAATTAAAAATGGCGGACTTTCGGTTATACCGTAAATGGGAGCTAACTTTGTTATTTTAAATGGGACAACCTACATTTCTATATTTTTTCGGATACCTTGTTAAAAATAAAGGTGACTTTATATAAAATACTTTAGGTCTAAAGGCCACCGATTTTGAGTTATTAATTTTTTAAATATTTATTAAGACTGATTTTCACATGTTGCTTTCGACAAATTAAAATATCTCCAAAAGTAAAAATGGTAGATAGGTGAGGTTTTAATTTTTGGATTAAGCATTAAATAGTCTACCTTTTGGATTAAAAACTATTTTTTTTACAACAACAATACCCTTTGTTTTTCCCTTTTGTTTAGCAATTTTGGAATTAAATAAATTTTATTATTGATTTGGGTAGATTTTCGGTAAAAAATTAAGTTCAATTCAATGAAAAAAGAATTAAAAAGATCACAAAGACAAAGAAATTCGATACCCATCGTCAAAATTAATTATGTAGCATTCGGTCCATGTGCTAAGCAGACGACTGACAACCATAACAAACAGATTTACGTTCTAAAGCCGAACACATTGAAGAAAAATTAAAAGCGAACAATCGTCGAAACCCATAATCCTTGTTCGACAAAAGAAAAGTTAAAGTTAGCGTATCAATTAAATAAATAATTGCTTTTATGACGCATATGTGCGCGTTCGCAACCTATTCATTGCACACTTTCATGAAAGCTTTGCTAGCATGAAGCTTTACAGAAGCATATACCGCAAATTGCCAAGACTAATGACGTCATTACCTCCCTTAGATCGCTAACACTGCGCCAAGGGCTAAAACTTATTGCAGTATTTGTTTGAGAAGGCTCGGCTCTAATGCAACGTCGCCAGTTTTAGAAAAATAGGATTAGCGTTCGCTTTTTGGAAATCGATCCGATTTCGCAGAATGGTTTTTTTCGAAAAATGAAATAACTAGGGGGGCAGAATAGTAGAACGAGTCTCACCTGTTGCATTTTTTCGAAATCCAAACAAGGTCTTTGAACGTGAAGGTGTCTAGTGTGTCGAGATCGTTTTCTAGGTGAAACTTCATAATGTACAAGTTTAGGGGGAGGACTTAGGGATCGTATTTTACTATGGGACGTTCGTCCGCCGCCGGGTTTGACAGCTTCCAGAGGCGGCGAGGTCCGAAATTGTACGGGGGTTGCCATGCTGGCGAGGAGATGATGAACTTCGTCATCGGAAGACCCGGAATGTTCGAGATGGACGGCATCTTCCCCGTAGTATTTAGTTCCATAGGGTGAATACGGCGACGATGGACTGAGATTACCATATTGGGACATGTTTTCTTCGTTCTCCGGACTGTACCTCCGCGCGTAGGAGTCGCCTATTTGGGACCATTTTCGCTTTTCCGGGAGACATACCGACGCCGCTCTTAAGGGCCTCTCGGATCTGGCCTGCTTCGAATTGTTTATAACTTCTAATTCTTCTTCGGAACTGTGGGGGTCGTGTTGGTCGGGCGCTGGACTTTCCATGGAACAGCCCGTGTCTGCTGGCGAGACGCTGCACATGCGTTCAGACATCACTGAAATAAAAAAAAAGCGTTAGTAGGGTCCAAAATCAAAAATGCCAAAAAATATGGAGATCTTAGCTCATTCTCTAGATTAAAAAACAATTAAATGAAGCGGTTAAAAATGATTTGAATTAATTTATGGGGCGCTCAAAGATTAGAGTTAAATCACCAAATTTATCGTTTTAAATTTAATTATTTTATATAAAGTTCACTGTAGTTTAAATTGGAAAAAACTGGATGTAATTATCTTTATTAGTTTTAAAAAATTTTTTTTTTTGAAAAAGCAATAATTAAAATCAATTTGAACTCAAAATGCGCAGGGGTCGATGGGAAATTACTTATTGCACCACAACTAAAAGTCTGATTTAATTTCGGTTTAAAACAGTCGAAAGGGGACTAAATTTGAGTGAAAAGTGCATTGGCTATTTAAAAAAAATATATTTTTTAATTTTCTTCGGGCACACAAAGAATAGAGCACCTATCGAAATTGAAATACGCGCCCTTACTTTATTTGTTCAGGAAATCTTTTCAAATTAACAAACTTTTCGGTTTAGAAATAAAAGTCCTTAAGTTATTTTTTAAGGCAATTTTTGTATTTTTTTTATTTTATGCAAAATTAGTTGTAGTTTAAATTGGTGAAAACAGCATTTAATTATGTCTACTATTCTCAATGAAATATATTTTTTTAAAATGATAAGTTTATATTAACAGATATGGGAATTGACAAGATATTAATTTCTCAAAAACTCAAGGTCTAATTAAATTGTTGTTTAAAGCAATGAAAAAAGGACTTAATTTTAGTAAAAAAAATGTATCGGTGATTGTTTTAAACATTAATTATTAATTTTCTTCCTGTGTTGAAAAATTAGGATTCGCCCCCGAAGTTGAAATAAAATATTGTTCAATTTAGACAAAATTACTTCTAATTTATTTGGTGAAAACTGCATTTAACCTTTCGTGTACGAGGTGGGGTATAACTAACGTGACTAATTTTTTTATTGTTAAAACGGGACGCTTGGTAATCGTGCTTACAACCGAGTGTGCACATTCGAGCTCAAAGTGGCACATTCCGATCTCGGGAAAATGAAGCGCGCCGCTCCGCGTCGCGCTTCATTTGCCTCCCTCGCTCGGAAATGTGCCACTTTTCGCTCGAATGCGCACATCCTCGTTTTTATTAAATTTGGCTGTATTAATTTTCTCTCCTTGAATCTAATAAGTTGATTTTAGCCCATTAAATTCAAATACTATGCTGAGAAATAATTTAATTGGTTTTAAAAATTAATTAACTATTGTGAATCACGCTTAAAACGGAGTGTGCACATTCGAGCTCAAAGTGGCACATTCCGATCTCGGGAAAATGAAGCGCGCCGCTCCGCGTCGCGCTTCATTTGCCTCCCTCGCTCGGAAATGTGCCACTTTTCGCTCGAATGCGCACATCCTCGTATTTATTACATTAATATAATTTACCATAAGCTCCCTCAAATCAAAATTTTAATTTAATTTAGTAAATATCGATTTTATGGTCAAAAAACGTATTTACCATAGCAATGAGTGGAAGGGAGCGAGAAGATACAATGTGTTTTACTTAAACCTATTCATTATTGGTTATTAAAATATATTTCTTATCATTGAACTGTCATAAAGTACAATTTTGTGGATTTTATTTCAATTTATTTTCGGGATATGGCAAACCCCACCTAGTATGGCATGTGACATTTAGTCACCTAGTATGCGGAGGGTTAATTATCTCATTTAATTTCAAATATTTATTTTTTTTGAAAACGTCGAAGAAAAATCATTAATTGCTGCAAAATCAAAAGTGAGGTTTGAAGCAATCAAAAATATTAAATTTAAGCAAATAGGAGTCGCAGCGTTTTTTTAAAAACGATTTTTTGTGTTTTTTCGGCCGTCCAAAAATCACTGACGCTTTGTACCACCATCTCGACCTTTCGACGAGTACTTTTTAATCGCCCAAAAACTATTTTTTTGAAACGGCTATAAATACAATTTAAAACCCCTGCTACGTTCTAATTCGGTACGAAGAGATAATCTTATTTAACATTCCAAGCTATTTACTCAAAAAAATTTCCATAGAAGAGAAAACAAGCTCGTATTATTTATTATTACATTAAAAAAAATCTAACGGAGACACTAGTTCTTTATTCGTAATCATTTTAAGCGGAGATAAATCTGGAGATAGCCGAGAAATATAGTTAAAAGCACATAAAAGTGTACAAAACCATCCTTTAATATTCAGTAAACATTTTATCTGACATTCACATTCTCCATATCTGGTAAACAAATTATCTGTGTGTTATCGCAAAACTGACATAATAAGCCTCTATTATAAATACTACATTTGATACGAGCCTCTCCACAAAATACTATGTCACAATAGAATAAAAATAATGAGTAATAATGTAATACTTTTACTATAATAAAAGTGATAACCCCCGCTTGTTTTTGCTTCGACAGATTAAACAACTTACGAAATACAGAGCAATTAAAATAATTGGAAACTATCGATTACTAATTTTCAGGGATTCCTCGGCTCGTTTTCGCGAGCACTGCAATTTTTTCGAATATTGCCCCTCTAAGAAGCTCGCAAGTTCCACTTTATTGCCAATTTTTTGATCCGTTGTTTGAACTTCCCGTTTTAATTGGGGAACGTATCGGCTAAAAATGTTCGAAAGCGTAGGTAGAAATCCGTATTGCCGTAGTAATTAGCTATCAATACCAAGTTTTTTTTTATACATATTTCCTTTTACTTTATTTTCCCAACTGGAAACCCAAAGCTAACGAAATTCTGCACCGTCGATTACGAAATTACAACGTTTCCTTTTCGGAGGACGAAAAAATAAATCGCGCAACAAAAACCGATTGCATTTTTCACAATTTAAGCGAATTAAATTAATTAAACGCTAAGGCTTGGCGACCGGTGCGTTAGAAGTTATACTTCTTTGGCGCGGGCTAAATTAGATAAAAATTTATGTGAATAAATACGAAGATGTGCGCATTCGAGCGAAAAGTGGCACATTTCCGAGCGAGGGAGGCAAATGAAGCGCGACGCGGGCGGCGCGCTTCTTTTCCGAGATCGGAATGTGCCACTTTGAGCTCGAATGTGCACACTCGGTTTTAAGCATTATTTGCAATAATTTTGTCAACGAAAAATTAGTAAATAATTTTTATCATTCCCTCTCACTTGTACTTTATGGGTTTACCTTTCTTTTTGCTCGCTCCCACTCATTGCTATGGTAAAATACGTTTTTGAATATATAATCGATATATTTACTGAACTAAATTAAATTTGTTGATTGAAGAGAAAGTTTAATTTGCAAAATTCAATAAATCGAGGATGTGCGCATTCGAGCGAAAAGTGGCACATTTCCGAGCGAGGGAGCAAATGAAGCGCGACGCGGGCGGCGCGTTCATTTTCCGAGATCGGAATGTGCCACTTTGAGCTCGAATGTGCACACTCGGTTTTAAGCATTATTTGCAATAATTTTGTCAACGAAAAATTAGTAAATAATTTTTATCATTCCCTCTCACTCGTACTTATGAGTTTATCGTATCTTTTTGCTCGCTCCCACTCATTGCTATGGTAAAAATACGTTTTTTGAATATATAATCGATATATTTACTGAACTAAATTAAATTTGTTGATTGAAGAGAAAGTTTAATTTGCAAAATTCAATAAATACGAGGATGTGCGCATTCGAGCGAAAAGTGGCACATTTCCGAGCGAGGGAGGCAAATGAAGCGCGACGCGGAGCGGCGCGCTTCATTTTCCCGAGATCGGAATGTGCCACTTTGAGCTCGAATGTGCACACTCGGTTTTAAGCATTATTTGCAATAATTTTGTCAACGAAAAATTCGTAAATAATTTTTATCATTCCCTCTCACTCGTACTTATGATTTTATCGTATCTTTTTACTCGCTCCCACTTATTGCTATGGTAAAAATACGTTTTTTGAATATATAATCGATATATTTACTGAACTAAATTAAATTTGTTGATTGAAGAGAAAGTTTAATTTGCAAAACGTAAATAAATAATTGGTATTGTGGGTACTGTAGATACGACGTTTTTGCAAAATGAGATTTTTGAATAACACTACAAGCAGTTACGCCAATTGGCCAACAGATGGCACAAGGGTCGGTATAGCGGGAAAATTAAATATAATATATTGCAGCACAAAATACTAAGTACGTTCATCATAATAACTCGATATTTTTAAAAATGTTGACTAAGACGTTATTGCTTAATTCCATCCAATTGAAATTTTTAATCGAAAATAAGTAAGCCTTTTTATATACTTTTTACTTAAATATCTTATTGATTTTTATTACCTAATAACAAATGGCTCATAGTAATAGAAAGATTATTTATTAATGTTTGCATAGTATTGATCTGTTTTTGGCACAGCATAATATTTAATTTTATTTTTGAGTTTAAACATCAAGGGTCGGTGTGTTGTACCTCGGCACTGTCAATAAATTGTACCTTGGCCCTAAGAACAACGTGCAATAAATAATAATTTAAATATACATTTGTTATAAATTCTTATTTTATTTTTATTTTGCTTCATATAATATGCCTCGCAAGTCTAACAAAAATTTAAATTTTTGCAAAGTTAACCATTAAGTATGTCAAATTTTAGTATACAAGAAAAGTTTTGTTAATTTTTGAAACAATTTTAGTGTCATCTCAAATAAGAACATTAGTAGTTCTTCTAATCCAAAAATAAATACATACACCTATAGTTTTCATAGAACAATGGGTTTTATTTTGTTAAACGTGAATAGAGCCAAGGTACATCACTTCTGTTATACCTAGGCCATAGATCCACTAATTTTGAAATCTCATAGCAATTTGAGTAAACAGTTGGTAATGCTTTCAAATATTTTACGATGAATACCTTATTAGTGCCCCACTACGATGCAAGTAATTTTATCAACAAATTGTTACATATACAATGGCAAAAAAATTACAAGTAAAAAAAGGACCAAAGTACAACAGGTTCCCGTACCCACCACGCGCCAAAAGAAGTACAACGTCAAAAGGATCGATCGAAATATTTACGGAATTAAGTAAGCGTCTAAAAATAATTCAAAAACACAATGCTGCGTTTGAGGACCGAATAAAAAATTAACGGCTCGCCAAATTCGATGCGAAGCTAGCGATAAACGCGAACGAGCAACATCTTTTCGGGATTATCTCGAATTTTTGCCACGGCAAACGGGTCTTTCGGTCGGCCGATATGTGCATGCATATGCATACACGGTACGTAGGTGTAAATATTTCGAAATGAACCTCCGGCAACGCTGACATATCGATCCTGGGGGTTGCAAACGAAAAGAACAAAGCTCTCTTCAAAAAGTGCTTTGCTCGAAATTTCGAATCCGCAGAATCCCATTTATTTATAAATAATTTGTCGAAATAACAATTGTCGTAAGCGCTAAGAGTTGCATGCGAGCTAGCAATTTTTAAAATCTGTTAACCGTTATTTATTGCTCGAATTATACATAATTCAGAGGGCAATTTTAAAACACGAGAACTAACTGATAAATTGTTAAATATGGAATTAGGATTAATCGATCGGGAAACTCGACCGACTGTTTTAATACTCGCGCACTCAAAAATCGGTATTCGCGATGGCCAATTTTTCGATTCGAAATTAGAGGACTATTTTTGCGCCAGATCTCCGAACAAAGTTATTAGAGAAAATGAACGCTTTAACGTTTTCCGAACGTAAAAAATTGAAGAGGAGCCTTCGGGGCCTACGTTGGCTGAATTATTCTAAAAACCAGTCTCGAAACAAGCAGTAATCCCGCTTTCTAACTTAATATTATTACCACTACTTGTTTCTTCGATCTGCATTTTATTGATGCAAAAAATGCAGCTCCGCTCGGGATGATCAAATTTTTAAGCTCGTTTCGAATGCCAACGCGATCGATAAAAGTACGTAAATGAAAGTCGTTTCGAAATGTTTCTACTAAAGCCGTAATTACCATTAGATTTGATCTAGTTTCACTATTCAATGATTAAAACGTAATATATATGCACATTTATTAAGATATGCATTCGAAACGCATGCAATTCGTTTCGTTATTAATTAAATTTTTCAATTTCGTGCCCAGGTTTCGCGAAAAAAAAATTATTTACACGTCGAAGACGAAAAGCAAAGAGCGAGAGTCGCTATTTAGATAATTTTCCTTCGAGTGAAACTCGATTATTTATTAAATTGTTTAATTAACGTTGGGTGTTGCGATTAAGAAAGTCTTTCGTTTTTCATTTTTTGAAGTTGTACTTCTATGGGCGCGCGAAGGGTCCAATTTTAGCAGGCAACGGACGTTGGCCGCCTAAGAAAGTAATTTAATTAATGTGGATCGTGCTTAAAGCCGAGTGTGCGCATTATATAGATTAAATGAAATATGTAAAAAAATAATTACAATTTTTTAGACGTTTACCCCACCTATGGGGCAAGATGACGATTACGGTAGGACGCCACGTTTAATCTTCCGTGTACTAGGTGGGGTATAACTAACGTGAACAATTTTTTTTTGTTGTTAAAACGGCACGTTTTGTAATCTAGCTTAAAACCGAGTGTGCACATTCGAGCTCAAAGTGGCACATTTCCGATCTCGGGAAAATGAAGCGCGCCGCTCCGCGTCGCGCTTCATTTGCCTCCCTCGCTCGGAAATGTGCCACTTTTCGCTCGAACGTGCCCATCTTTGTATTTATTCGATTTTTTTACGTTTCTCAAACTTTTCAAATAAGACCTAAGTGTTATTTTGCCCAAATTCAATACTAGAAGATTAAATAATTATAGATCTAAAAGTCTTTAGATATATCTTTTGAAAAACTTGTGTTATGAGTTTAAAAAAAAAACAACCATTAGTTTCTTTGGCTTTGTATTAATTGGAAAAATTTGATGATAATTTATTTCATGGGAAATAATCTGAAGATTATCGATTTTTATTTATTTTTTGAAAATAATTGAGTTACATCCAATTTTAGTTCATTTTTATTCAATACTTTTGAATCGGTTGCCACAGAAACAACTAATAATTAATTTTGAACCATCTTTTTTGGGTATTTATGTAGGTATTTATTTTTTAAATAATTCGAAGAATGATATTTGCTATTTTAGGTATGGTTTTTGGTTCGATTTTGTGAGAGAACATCGAATTCGCATGCAATTAAAAATTTTGATTATTTTTTGGTTTTTGTACGACCGAAAATATATTTTTTTGGTTCCCAACACCTCTGTTTGCTTAAATTTGTTCTTTTTTTGACTGATGAAGGCGGAATTTAAATCCAACTTGTCGTTTTTGAGCAATCATGTTTTTTTTAATGGCATTGTATTTTTTATGAAGGAATAAATAATGTTTTGCTGATTAATCTTGAGAAAAATAATATTTTTGAAGTTTTACTTCTTTTGGCGCGTTGAGGGTAAAATTTTAGCAGGCAATGGACGTTGTGCACGCACAACTAACGAAACTTGTATAGTATGAAGTTAGCCGTCTAAGAAAGTAAATTATTTATTGTGAATCGTGCTTAAGACCGGGTGCGCACATTCGAGCTCAAAGTGGCACATTCCGATCTCGGGAAAATGAAGCGCGCCGCTCCGCGTCGCGCTTCATTTGCCTCCCTCGCTCGGAAATGTGCCACTTTTCGCTCGAATGCGCACATCCTCGTGTTTATTATATTAGTATAATTTACCGTGCGCTCTTTCAAATCAAAAATTTTAATTTAATTTATTACATATCGATTTTATATTCAAAAATATGTTTACCATAGCAATGAGTGCAAGGGAGCGAGAAGATACGATCATCTTGTCAATGAAAGTGAGAGGGAACGATTAAATTATTCAATTAATTTTTCGTGTAATTTATTGGTCTAAATTATTGCGAATCATTAAGAAATTGCCGTGAAATGAATTTGTATTTCAATAATGAGGCAAGAATAAATTATATTATATTTTGGAAAAGGTCTAATTTCAATTTTCTTTAATATTGCTGGAGGGAGTGGGCAATGTTGTTGATTAAACAATAGAATAAACAATAGAAATTCTTGGAGTTAAGACAGATTGACAGGTAATGGACTTGGATTTGAATTTAGGACAATTGTATGAAATTATAAATGTTTGCATCGCTATGTATTGCTATGGAGGAGAATAGAATAGTTAAAGAACAGGGGAAAAAATTAAATGACAGTTGCAATAGGGGCAAGATGACGAATTCATCATCTTCGTCCCGTCATCTTGCCCCAGGACAAATTTGACAGTTTTTCTAATTACAGAGAAATGGGTCAAAATAATCGTGTCATTTATGGGGTACACTGGATACTTCTATTATTTCAATAATTGCAAAAATTCTTTGTTTGATAAAATATTACCCGTAAGAAATAAAAATTCTTATGTTCATATCAAATATTTTACAAGCAGCATATTTACAATTACACTTTTTCAATTCACAGTTGACACAATGAACAACGATATCATTTATTTGTATAAATTACACATCATACATAGTATTTACGGAAAAAATTAACAAAAAGAAGAACATCTTTTTTAAAGGTCATAAAAAATTAAGTTCTCCACTTTGCCCCACTCTCCCTTACTGTTTTTTTTTCTCTGAACAATCCAGTCTTAACTTGTCGAATGCCTACGCAAATAAAGCAAAGGTATTTTTCGCCCGCGAAGAGTAGGTGAAGAAAAATAGATTTTAAAATTGATGACCCAACTTTCTTATAACGTTTATTTTAAAACTAAAGTTTAAAGACTTACGTGTACATTTACCGGTTTTAAAAATAGATGAAAATTCGCTGAAACTTTATAGCATAAACGACATGTTATTTCAAAGCGAAACATAATAGTTTCGGTGGACGTTTTCTCGGCTTATGCATTATTTAAAACGTTTAATGTCGAGAAAGAAGGAAAATTGAACAAGTCGAATTAACTCGTTCTCGGGCCGCACATTTAAAATTAATCTTTCGAAAAAATAAATATAAAAGCTGGCGGGATGCAATTAAAAATTAGTTGATAAGCCGAACTATTCGTCTCGATAAAAATTAGAGGCGAGAAACTATAAAAATACGCTTTGTCCCGTCGACGTGTCAACGAACTCTTTGCATAATAACGGCACTTTGCATAAAAAAATATTTTTTAATAAACAAAATCGAATTTAAATATTCAAATTGTAATATGCAACGCTTTCCTGATACGAGCAGGCTCGAGGCTGTAAACATTTCTTCCTTTGTAATCGTCCAAAAGCAATCAAAATTATAATTTTCTTCTTTGTGTTTCGCGTTTTAAAATCGAAATTTTCGATTGGAACTATGAAACGGAATTTCCTAACGTAATGTCGGTCGACGTATCAATTTTAAAATTAGAAAAGGTCGTTTCTTTAGATTTTTAATTTAAAATTTAGAATGATACACAAAATTTAGTGCAATTTAATTTTATTTTGGAATTCGTTTTGGGGAAAAAAATGTTATTTTAATTGTCACGTCGTAAAAAATACAGGACGAAGTGACCAAGTCTTTAATAGTAACAAAACGAAGAGTGCGATTTAAATGCGGTTGTCGCGGCAAAGAATTAAAATTAAACAAAAAAGTCTCACGGAAATTTTCGAAAAAAACTTGTACTGTTTATGGCTCCGAATTTTGAAAGGGGCGTCATTTCGTGATTTGTTTGGGAAAGCGATTCAAATCTGTATATCATACACAAAATGAATACATTTAAGGTTAACCAATAGGGCATTTAATTGTCTTTATTAGTTTTGAAAAAATTAGTTTTTTTGAAAATGCATTGGGAACGAAACGAGTTTCATAATAAAATAGGCAATGTCCACAAGAAATATTTTATAGCATGTAAACGGAAAGTCCAATTTAAATGCAGTTTTCACCAATGAAAAAAGGAGCAAAATTAAGTAAATAGGTGTCTCTGGAATTTTTGAAAAAAAAAATTCTTCAATTTAATACAGCCCTACAACGATTAAAGGTAGCTCTCAATTTAAAAAGAGCGCCTTTTTTAACTCGAGTATCATATACAAAATTAATCTACTTTTTGTCCAAAATGGACCTTAATTATCTTGATTAGTTTCAAAAAAAAATTTTTTTTCAAAATTATTTAAAACACAAAGATCTCAACGACAAATTCTTTACAGTTAAAAAACAAAGCGTCCAATTCAAATGCGGTTTTCACCAATCGAAAAAGAACTAAATTTAACTAAACACGTGTTCCGGCGATTTCGAAAAAAAATTATTTTGAATTTTTAAAAACAATTCAAAGACGTACGTGAATTTTCAAGGCGCTTTGAATAAAATCCTTTCAGATTTACGCGTGTTATTATAAATATTTTCAAAATTTTGGCCAACATCGCTATTGTGTAAGAAAAAGTCATTGCAAAAGACCTAAAAAAAGAAAAATGTTATAAACAAAAAAATTGGATCGTGTGGGAGATTCGAAGTAAAACATGCCACTGCGACTCGGACAAAAGAAACGTTTTGCTTTTTTGGCAGGTCAAAATGCGCTTATTGAATTTCGAAAATTAAGCATCCATGCATGTGGGGGAGCAACACATCCGAAAGACGAATTTCGTATCGTTATCGTTACATTTGGTGCGGCATTAATTTATCTACAATTCCATGTCCAAAGGCACGATAATAACTTCTCTATTTTCTGCATTAAGTTTTAACGACTTTAATAAATGAATCCTCTCGGAGGAGGACACATGATACGCAATTAGATATAACTGCTCATAAATTAAAGAGGGTTTGTTAAATAAACGGTTATTTAAATGCATACGTTTTTTTCGACCGAAACACATCTCGCCATTTTTTTTCCGGCTGTAAATTTTATTAATAATCAATCGTAAAAAGAAATCCAAGAGCGAAATCAATCGCGAATTAATTAAAGTAAACAAAAACCGTGGTGTACGTAGTTTTCGAATTGTGTAAACTTATGCTAATTCGAAATTATTATTCAAAATGCAAATGTATATATCACGGCGCACAAAAACCTTGAGATTTGAATATTATTTCGCGTATAAAACAATAACATCGAAACCAGAACGAAGACTACACACTTTAATTGGAAGAAGTCACCTGCTCGATCCCTTTTCCTAACGCCAAGGGTGCCTTAATATAGGAAATCTTGAATCGGCCGCAATTTGCATTGCTTCATAAAAAACGAACCCACGAAATAACAAAAATTTTGGAGGAAACCGATTTGAAACAGTGCACATTCGGCTTCTTGAAATTTAGACAAAAATCGGGTACAGTGGACTCCGCCTATAACGAAATCTACTTATAGTGATGTCCGGTTATAACGATATAAATATAAGGGTCCCTTGTAAACGGAAACTACTGTACTTTAATTTTGATTTTTTCAATATTTAGGCTTAAATAATTTAAAAAGATATTTTTTAAGTTATACTTCTTTTGGCGAATGAGAGTATTGATCGGATTTGTCTATTTTCGCTTTTTATTAAATGTAGTCCAATAAATTAAAAATTGAAATTAATTCCCAAATACATTATTGTGATTTTTACTTAAAATTATTTAGAAAGTAAATTAATTATTGTGAATCGTGCTTAAAACCGAGTGGGCACATTCGAGCTCAAAGTGGCACATTCCGATCTCGGGAAAATGAAGCGCGCCGCTCCGCGTCGCGCTTCATTTGCCTCCCTCGCTCGGAAATGTGCCACTTTTCGCTCGAATGCGCCCATCTTTGTATTTATTCGATTTTTTTACGTTTCTCAAACTTTTCAAATAAAACCTAAGTGTTATTTTGCCCAAATTCAATACTAAAAGATTAAATAATTATAGATCTAAAGGACTTTAGATATATCTTTTGAAAAACTTGTGTTATGAGTTTAAAAAAAAACAACCATTAGTTTCTTTGGCTTTGTTTTAATTGGAAAAATTTGAAGATAATTTATTTCATGAGAAATAATCTGAAGATGATCGATTTTTATTTATTTTTTGAAAATAATTGAGTTACATCCAATTTTAGTTCATTTTTATTAAATACTTTTGAATCAGTTGCCACAGAAACAACTAATAATTAATTTTGAACCATCTTTTTTGGGTATTTATGTAGGTATTTATTTTTTTAAAAATTTGAAGGACGATATTTGCTTTTTTAGGTGTGGTTTTTGGTTCTATTTTGTGAGAGAACATCGAATTCGCATGCAATTAAAAATTTTGATTATTTTTTGGTTTTTGTACGACCAAAAATATTTTTTTTTTGGTTCCCCACACCTCTGTTTACTTAAATTTGTTTTTTTTTTGACTGATGAAGGCGGAATTTAAATCCAACTTGTCGTTTTTGAGCAATCATGTTTTTTTTAATGGCATTGTATTTTTTATGAAGAAATAAATAATGTTTTGCTGATTAATCTTGAGAAAAATAATATTTTTGAAGTTATACTTCTTTTGGCGCGTGGAAGGTAAATTTTAGCAGACAATGTAAGTTGTGCACGCACAACTAACGAAAATAGTATAGTATGAAGTTAGCCGTCTAAGAAGTAAATTAATTATTGTGAATCGTGCTTAAGACCGGGTGCGCACATTCGAGCTCAAAGTGGCACATTTCCGATCTCGGGAAAATGAAGCGCGCCGCTCCGCGTCGCGCTTCATTTGCCTCCCTCGCTCGGAAATGTGCCACTTTTCGCTCGAATGCGCACATCCTCGTATTTATTGAATTTTGTAAATTAAACTTTCTCTTCAATCAACAAATCTAATTTACTTCGGTAAATATATCGATTATATATTCAAAAAACGTATTTTTACCATAGCAATAAGTGGGAGCGAGCAAAAAGATACGATAAACTCATAAGTAGGAGTGAGAGGAAATGATAAAAATTATTTACTAATTTTTCGTTGACGAAATTATTGCAAATAATGCTTAAAACCGAGTGTGAACATTCGAGCTCAAAGTGGCACATTCCGATCTCGGGAAAATGAAGCGCGCCGCTCCGCGTCGCGCTTCATTTGCTTCCCTCGCTCGGAAATGTGCCACTTTTCGCTCGAATGTGCCCATCTTCATGTTTATTAGATTTTTACTTATCCCCGCTATTATAAATAAAAAATTGAATTAAATTAAGTAAATATTGATTTCATGTTCGAAAAACATTTTTACCATAGCAATGAGTAAAAAAGAGCGAAAAGATACGACAATCGCACCGGTGCGAGTGCGAGGGAACGATTAACATTATCCATTAGGAATTTTTAAAGTGGAATAAAATTGTAAATTAATTAATAATTAAATAATGTGCACATTTCAATCTCGGTTTTTATCAAGAACCGAATTAGTAATTTCAATTGGACAAAAATTCCATTGAACTCATTTAATTTGTAGTGCTGCTCTAATTCTTTTTTGGACACCCCCACAAACAATTTTAATATAACTTTTTCACAATAACACCTAAGATTTATAATGTAATTTAAAATAAATCAAAAATACACAGATAAAAATGGATTATAAGTCTAAGCAATCAAAAATCTGGTGGAATAAACATATTTTTCAACTCGAATCTCTTTGGAACTAAATATAAACACTTTAAAAATAAATTAAAAAATAACACCGCAAGATTATTATAAAAGTACGTCGATAAAATCCGTTCGACTGTAACACCTCCAATGTTTCTCTGGTCGCCTGTATACGTAGGTATTTGAAACACCTGTTTACTTGTTTACAATGTTTGTTGGTCTCTTTTTGATACCAAAGGGTCGACTTCGTCCCTTTCGACCCTTCACAATCATCTGGCCGCTCTGTGATTTACATTGCTCTTTCGAAATTCCTCCAAAAATAATATTGTAAACGTGTTCGTTCACAATTAATCAATTTATTAATTGAATAAAGTTGGTACTACGTAATATTCCACACTTACGAACGAAAGTAGAAAATGCCATGAACAAATTTTCTATTGTACAAAGAATTCCTAATTGTTTAAACAAGTGTTGCGGTCTCTCTAATATTTGCAAGTCTATTGACCCCCAGTTATTGAAAAAAATAATTAATTGCATTAGTGTCTTAATTTTAATTCAGGACCAAGTCTGACGTCTCGAACACATCCCATTGTTGCTCGCTCGCAAAAGACAATGCAGAAAAATGCAAAATTAAAAATAAATGTCCTTTGGCAAGAGACAAAGGCGACCACAAAAAAATTACAAAGTCAAATTAATATATTGCTAATACCTCGCCCGATTCGATTATTAGCAATTTGTTTGTATGCAAAATTTCGCACCGGTCGCGATTCGATCGCCGGAAAGCGCTTTTCTTTTCCCCACAATCCGACGATATAACAATGCACTTAAACGTAAGTCACGGTCAGATATAAATATCAAGGTTTAGGTCACAACTTGAATTCATCATTTGCACGGGAGTAGTAAATATTTATCTATTTTATTTTTGTGAGTTACTTAATATTTTAGCGCTGACGCATTTTATATATTTATAACAAACGTTACAAACTCGCCTTGGATTAATGCAAGTTTTATTTGATTTTTTTGGGAAGAATTTACATAACAACTTACGTCGAGTTTACGGACCACGACCTCGGTCATGAAATTTCATACTAAACCGAATACACACACACACACTGTACAGAGAGGAAAAAAAAAGGTTTAATAGAAAGTAATGGTGCGTGACAAGAATTGGAATTTGTATGTATCGCAGGGTTAATGTGCGCGTATACAATCGTTTAGAAGAGTTTCCCAAACTTTTTTCAAGTAAAGAAAACGGCAAATTTTCCCCACGTGGATCGATTATTTTTTACGGCTTCCCTCAGTCAAACAATTTTAGCCGGCTGTGCAAAAATTCGAGTTGGCTTACGATCTTGCAAAATTCGCCTCAAAAAGAAAATATTTCAAAGAGCATAGGGTGATAACCATGGTAAAAATGCCTTTTGTAAATATCTTATTGACATTCTATGGATATATAGACACTATAGAAATATAAAGATCCTGAAAATTTTTGACCTTAATCTATATCGGTCTCTCTAAAAGGTCTAAATAAGTAAAAATTGAAAAATAATTTTTTTCTTTGGATTGAGTGAATAAATTATTTTGAAAATTTTGTATATTATGCAGGCGATACAAACCTATTACGGACACCATGGACTAATTGTTAGCTTAATAAATTGATGATCAAAAAAATTATTTTCTCTTACTTTTTCAATTTTTATTGTGATACTTTTTGAGCAAAATTATGATTCTATCATTTTTACATTTCTTAAAAGACCTATAATCACTCAGAATGTTTTAAAAATTTTCTTAACACTAGATTTACGGATATTTATTGTACACCTTTTGGCGGGTATGTTAAAATGCAATTTTGTTGTAAATTATTTATAAAAAAAATAGTTTTTTATTCACTATTGTCTTCAATACATTTTTTACATGTAAACTCCTTCCGCATACATATTTATTACATTTAATGCAAATATGTATTGTTAGACCTATTTTTCTTACATGGCCCAATTTGACAAGATTTTCGCACATTTGCATTTCGTACATCAGACAATGAATTGAATTCATTTTGTTCGTCCTGATAATCACTACGCAATTCCTCAGCTAATTGAAAAAGAAAATTCTTCCGAGATATGTTTACTCCAGTGGTACCTTTGTACAATATCCAGGCATTGATAGCTGCCAAATCTAAAATATTATAAAACACGTGAAGGGGCCATCTACAAGATCCTGCTTTCACGTTATATTTTCTAGCCATTTGATCGACAATATCAACACCATATTTGATTTTGTTGTAAAATGTGACTGTTTTATGGACACGTTGGACATTATTTTCTATTTTCAAATTTTTGTGCTTAGAACTGAGCAATAATACCTTTTTATTTGGTTTTGATTTGGAAATTGTGAGAATGTACTCCTCTGATTTATACAATTTAATTTCGATTATTTCCAGATGTGGTATACCTATATAAATTTACCCGTCAAATTGACGGATTTCCATTAAAATAGGTATACTACATCTGGAAATAATAAAATAAAGGTGTTCCAGACAAAATGACTAGAAATATATATTCAGTGCATTAGATTATTAAAAACTAATATGTAATATTTAAAAAATAATATTTCCATGTTAAGAATTTTTAACTATTAAATCTAAAATCCGTCAAATTGACGGGTTCCGTATAGATATCTAGCATAAAAAATTTGAAAAAATTCTGAGTGATTATACGTCTTATAAGAAATGTAAAAATGATGGAATCATAATTTTGCTCTAAAAGTATCATAATAAAAATTGAAAAAGTAAGAGAAAATAATTTTTTTAATCATCAATTTATTAAGCTAAAAATTAGTCCATGGTGACCGTAAAAGCTTTCTATCGCCTGCATAATATACTAAATTTTCAAAATAATTGATTCACTCAATCCAAAGAAAAAAATTATTTTCCCATTTTTACTTATTTAGACTTTTTGAAAAGACCGATATAGGTTAAGGTCAAAAATTGTCAGGATCTTTATATTTCTATAGCCTCTACACATCCATAGAATGTCATTACGATATTTACAAAAGGCATTTTTACCATGCTTATCCCCCTATGGCCTTTATATATGAGACACAATTAATCTTAGTTTAATTCGATAAAACTGCATTTAATTATCTTTACTGGTTTTTAAGAAATAAATTTCTTTTGTGAGAAATTTGTTAAAGGGGTTCTATTTATATTATCGCGCCAAGAAATTACCCATTGGGGCATGTCTGATTTAAATGCAGTCTTCGGCAATCAAAAAGAACAAAATTTGAATAAATGCGTATAGTGGCGATTTTTAAAAAATCAATTATAAATATTTTTAGTCAAATTATCAAATTTGAAAAGCGCGCCATAGAGTTATACCTTAAAGAAATCCCTTCAAAATGGCGCGCAATATACAAATTTATATTATGTTTACTCAGTAAAAATTTCATTAACTTATTAATATATCTAAATACGAAGATGTGCGCATTCGAGCGAAAAGTGGCACATTTCCGAGCGAGGGAGGCAAATGAAGCGCGACGCGGAGCGGCGCGCTTCATTTTCCCGAGATCGGAATGTGCCACTTTGAGCTCGAATGTGCGCACTCGGTCTTAAGCACTATTCACAATAATTAATTTACTTTCTTAGACGGCTAACTTCATACAATACAATTTACGTTAGTTGTGCGTGCGCAACTTCCATTATCTTCAAAAATTTTATCCTCAAGCGCCAAAAGAAGTATAACTTCAAAAATATTATTTTTCAAGATTAATCAGCAAAACATTATTTATTTCTTCGTAAAAAAATACAGATGACATTAAAAAAAAATTATTGCTCAAAAACGAAAAGTTCGATGCAAATTCCGCCTTCGTGGATAAAAAAACCAAATTTACACAAACAGGGTGTCGGGAACCAAAAAAAAACTATTTTCGGTCGTACAAAAATCAAAATTTTTAATTGCATGCGAATTCGACGTTCTCTCACAAAAACGAACCCGATCAGTCGATCCATTAAACATCTAAAGCAACTCACAGTTTGGGAACCTCTGATTTATACCAAAAGCGGTGTGTATTGTATGTAGGGGGAAAGTGACATGAAACAGCCAAGTTTTGAAACAGCCATTATCAATTACGCGGTAGTTTTCATACGAATCGTTTATGTATTATTATTGTAAGATAGCAACACTAGCCAGATATCCCCCACAAAAATTTGACCGTTCACCGTCAATAAACGGCGCCGATACGACGTATTGAAGATTTTGTCGTCAAAAGTAAGGTTTTGAGTTCAGTTTATTTGTTTTCTAACGCCTATACGTACAAAACTAATAATAATATGATTACACTATAATTTTATAGATATATTAGGCCTTCTAATAACGTATATATTTTGTAGACTAATATTTGATTTCATAGTAATTTTCGAGATTTTGTTTCTTGAGAGAATATGTTTTGAAATAGCCGGACTGCAGTGTAATGAAACAGCCACCTTTTAATTCCATAAAATGCAATAATAATTGTAGTAACAGCAATCAAGAGTGGTACGATGCAAAAGAATGTTGGGCATATAATCCTGTGGCATAAAAGAATTGCATTATTTTTGCTAAAAACGTTTTAAGTTTTTGCAATGATTGATCTCAAACGTCAAATTTTTGACAGTTTCTTAGATTTATTAATAATATTTTATCAAATTTGCGTTTTTTAAAATTTTATAATTATATAAGATCTAAAATTATATTAAGTTTATTATTAAATAATATCTTCGTTAATGTGCAGTTTTAATCTTGTAATAAGAACATGGCTTTCAAATTGGGGTTGCTTTTTCAAACCTATAGGTTGATTTTGTTTCTTGAGAGAATATGTTTTGAAATAGCCGGACTGCAGTGTAATGAAACAGCCATTTTAATTCCATAAAATGCAATAATAATTGTAGTAACAGCAATCAAGAGTGGCGATGCAAAATTGTAATGGTTGGGCATATAAATCCTGTGGCATAAAAGGAAATTGCATTATTTTTGCTAAAAACGTTTTAAGTTTTGCAATGATTGATCTCAAACGTCAAATTTTTGACAGTTTCTTAGATTTATGTAAGTCAATATTTTATCAACATTGCGTTATTTAAAAGTTTTATAATTATATAAGATCTAAAATTATGCTAATTTATTTTTAAAAATATTTTCGTTAATGTGCAGTTTAATCTTGTAATAAGAAGTTTAAATGTTGGCGGTTTCATATATAGGTTATAAACAGCCAAATTTTAATCTATTATAACATGATTAGAAGTCCAAAAATAACGTTAATTTTACAAAAAAAGTTTTACTGACATTACGTTTACATAAATCGAACAATTAGCGATTTGATTTATTTATGCCCAATTATTTATCCTTATTTAAAACTGGTGTATCATGCCTACTTGTACAGACATTTTTATTACACACGCAGATTATATAAGAAAATATACGATCTTACAATTACGCTATTTACATACGCCGAAACCTCGACTCGAAGGAAATTATAAAAAAAAATCAGTGGCGGTTTTATTTAGCTCTTAACCCGCCGGTATTTAATCTAAAACTAGGGGTGGCGTTATGGCCCATATAAATAACACGATAATTTACAAAAAACAAGTACCGAAGCATATTTTACCATAATCCCGTACTAGCCGGTTTCTTATGTAATTATTTATTTATTTAAATTTAATCAACCTACTCTGGTAACTATTTTCCAATCCCACACAAAACTACAAACACACAACTTACGTACATTTTTCTACAATTAAATTTATATTTAACGTTTTAATATTCTTAACGCCATAATTAATTTTTTTAATAAATATTACGAGAGTTGGACGTTGCTCGTCGATTTTCTAAGCCTCTTTACATTAACAACTTTAATTATGGAATTGCAATAACTAGGAATAATAATAATAAAATTAAGAGCCTGGAATCGGTAATAAACTCGACCTCGTAAAAGCTGTAACCCCATAAAATTATTAATTTGAAATATTATTTTTTCGACCCAATAACCCCTAACATTGATAGTAAGAAAAGTGTTGGTCAGCCTTCATCGCGATCAGTCCTTCGATACGATTATACGGACGTTTCGTACCACCAAATACAGTAAGACCTCGTTTAGCGCTTCCTCGATTAAAAATAGCTCAAAATTTACATCGATTCGGCTTATTGTGATGTGTTTGAAAGTGAGCTCGTTCAACGCCGTTTCGTTTGGCGCTTAAACTCGTGGGAACGTCTGCCCCGCGTTAACCGGGGTCTTACTGTACTTTTTTTAAACAAACTGCCGCGTTAACAGTATTATTTTTTGCTTTATACAAACAGTCTTGCTTGGATTTTTCAATTTGATTTGGGATTTTCGAAAATTCTTTAGTCTCGTTACGAATTTTCAAAATAAAATCGTCCAAGACGCAGCCAAGCGAGCTGTCTGCGGAATTGCATCGAAATTGATGAGCTAAACTATAACAGTACATGATAAGATAATATGAATGCTCGCCCGAGAAATTCTCACTACAATTCTAGGAATTTAACAGGTTTTTCTTGTAAATAGATCTTCGGAGTTGTACTTTACACTTCATATGGAAACATAATCGTGTATGCATAATATCAATCCGCTCGACTCGTTTTTAATTAAATACTTTTATCAAGCATTACACAGGCCATTAAAATTGTTCTCCGATATTAACAATAATAATATTAATAATTATAGGTATTTCCAACAGTTTAAAAAGGTATTTCCTTCGGTAAAAACGGTGGCCGCATAAAATACACCTTAAACGCTTTTACTTTAAGCTAATCATTTCGAAGCACGAGATTTGTACGCAGCGGGGACGTTTTAATTAATGTACGACCTTTTTTTTTATATTTTTATCGAAAATACTAATGAAATCCGTTTGATATTCTTATCGCAATATCCGCTAGCGAATGCAGAAATTACAACTGCAGATTAGCATTTTATTTCTTATTAACAATTTGCAACAATTATTATTTTGCATTAGATTTCTTTTAAAACAAGCTTCCTATGACTCATAAGATTGCCTTAAATTAATAAGTTTCAATCACATTTTTAATTTGCTTTTGGAGAAATAAAATGTTTGGTAATATGTATTTAAAATAGAATATGGGTCCGTGTTGTATGAATTACATGTGGACGTGACAAATTGTTTATAGCGGAAAAACGGAAGCTTGGATTTAAATGCGGTTTTCACTAATCGAAAAAGGATTGAATTTAAGCAAATAGGTGTCTCGGGAAATTTTTCGAAAAAAATGTTTGCCTTTTTCTGCGGCGCACAAACAATAAAGGTAGCTGTTCAATTTGAAATACACGCCACTAAGCCATTTTTTTAGTCAATCGCTTGAAATTTCTCTATTATGTATGATAGTTGTATATTTGATCAACCCCTACACAAAATAGTTTTATTAGTTTGAAAGAAATTATTATTTTTCTAAAAATGCATTAATAGAAAGTGTTTTATAATAAAACATACGGGTGGCAAAGAGAAATTATTTATATCGAGAAAACGGGGGGTGCGATTTAAATTCGGTTTTCACCAGTCGAAAGAGAATTAAAAATAAGCAAATAGGTGTCTCGGGAAAATTTTCGAAAAAAATGTTTGCCTATTTTCTGCGGCGCACAAACAATAAAGATAGCTGTTCAATTTGAAATACACGCCACTATGCCATTTTTTTGGGTAATCAGTTCAAATTTCTCTATTATGTATGACAGTTGTATATTTAATAGACCCCTAAACGGCATATAAATAATAATATTAGTTTGAAAGAAATTATTATTTTCTCAAAACAGCATTAATAGTGTTTTATAATAAAAAATACGGGTGGCAAAGAGAAATTATTTATAGCAAGAAAACGGGGGGTGCGATTTAAATTCGGTTTTCACCAGTCGCAAGAGAATTAAAGTTAAGTAAATAGGTGTCTCAGGAATATTTCGAAAAAAAATTCTAGAATTTTATACGGTCGCGCAATGATTAAACACGGATCCTAAATTTGAAAAATGCGTCACGACGCCAGTTTTTTTATAAATGCTCTTCAAATTAGTTTTGCATATTCAAAATAACTATATTTCAACGCCCCCAAAACGGCGTTTCATTATGTTTATTAATTTTGAAGAAATTTATTTTTCTCGAAAAAACTGAATTTCGTATATGGGTATCAAGTAAAAAATCTTTATAGCAAGAAAACGGGTAGTCCGATTTGAATGCAGTTTTCGCCAATCGCAAAAGGACTAAATTTGACTAGACAGGTGTGTCAAGAATATTTCGAAAAAAATTCTATAATTTTATACGGCCGTGCAATGATTAAACATGCATCGTAAATTTGAAAAATCCGTCACGACGTCAGTTTTTTTATAAATGCACTTCAAATTAGTTTTGCATATTCAAAATCACTATATTTCAACGCCCCCAAAACGGCGTTCAATTATGTTTATTAATTTTAAAGAAATTGATTTTTCTCCAAAAAACTGAATTTCGTATATGGTATCAAGCAAAAAAATCTTTATAGCAAGAAAACGGATAGTCCGATTTGAATGCAGTTTTCGCCAATAAAAAAAGGCCTAAATTTGACTAAACAGGTGTCTCAGGAATTTTTTGAAAAAAACTGTTTCAATTTGGTTTTTTGGTTCATGTAAAAACTGAAGTTACTTTAGCAATTTGATCAGAAGTTTTCCAAAGCAAATTAAAACTTAATAGTGTACCTCATCATTTAAAGTATTGCAATTGATTTTGCTTGAAAACAAGCCTATTCAAAGATGTTTAGCCTCCCAGAGAAAAAATGTTTGCGTAAATTAAAAAAAATTGTGTCACACAAAGCGATCTCTTTGTTAGTCAACGTTAGGGTTAAATCCTTTATAAGAAATCGGGATTGGGAGGGATGTAGCACAAAGGAACTCTTTTTATGTCAGCCTCCAAAAACAAACCCATGTATATTACGGAGCCTAACAGCTTCTCGCGTTTGTTATTAGAAATTGATAGTGAAAGTGAGTGACCCTTAACAAATAGTTTCGACGTCGATTCCTACAAAAAGGACCGGAGCCATACCTGGGGCAGACAAATCGGTATCTTCTATCTCGTCATCGGACTCAGTTCCCGAATCGTGATCCTCATCGGCCTATACAAAAAGAAATAATTATTAGATTAGTGTTGCAGTACGTGGGATACAATGTCGGCCATATTTAACCGGTACAAAAATTCCTCGATTTCTCCAAAACTACATCGAGAAACCCCACGAAAGGTCGGCCAAAAAATAAAGCGAACTTGGGGAAAGCTCGTCGTAAATTTTTCGAAGCCATAGGGGCAGGGGCTTTCGAGAAATTCCGTCCCAAAACATGCATTCCTTTGTTCCAGTGAAAGAGGCGGCCATTTTTCAGTCAAATATGACCTTCAGCGGGGTTATCCTGGTGTGAATTACTTCTTCCTAATTCGTTACGTACCTTTTCCATAAAATTATCCTCATTTATCGAATGCGTTCGTAGCTTATGCGTTAGGAACTTGAGCATATTTCGCCTCCGGGGGTACTTTGTGTCCGGTTTGGCCGCCACTATTGCCGATTTTCCGTACTTATTTCACATGTAAACAACACTTACCACCGATAACATCCTCACGCAGCTCGCGAACTTTCCAAAGCTTCAAAACAATCGGTTGACATTTCCCGGAAAACCTTCACGATTACCTCCAACTACCGGACCGTACTATACTACTGATTGTACGTGTAGTCAGCTGCACTACGTGATGGGATTCTTCCACTCTTACTACAGAAGGGGAGTCACTTCGGAGATTACTATTCATCTCCGAAGTCCATTCCCGACACGCTTCTCCTCTTTTGGCCAAATCGATACTCTCGCATTACTCGCACAAAGCGCCCAACTCACCAAAGGTATTCCTTTCGATTATCGTCACAGAAGCCCAAAAATTACGGAAGCACCCATATGGTTCCCCCTCGGTTATATTGTGGACTTTTCCATAACCCATTGATGACAGAGGTAGGTCTGCTTGCCGAAAGCTCTCCGATTGGTGAGTTCGTGGCTATAACTCATTCATCAAGGCTTCCATGAGCTTTTCTGTCTCTTCGAAGCTATTGCATAACGGACGTAACATCTGGACGCGTATGGCGTAGCGCAGTAACATCGTACTCCACTGAAAACCGACGTAGCTCGAACGGTTGCATATCCTCCGTTTCTGTTCTTCCTACGGGAAACGCTCGGCGAGAGAGAGACGCACGCGGAAAACTATACCGGTCTTTAATGTTTCAAACATATATATGTGTTAGTATGCTTTTACAAGCTTGGAGTAAGTCTTTATTTAGTTCTGGATTCGAAGCTAGCGGCACTGAGCATTTGAAAGTCTTTGTGCCCGTATTTTTGCTAATGACATTTAAAATGCGCTCCGTTCTGATGAGGAGGGACGTAGTAAAGGGTCGTGGAGTAGTATACGCAGTTGTGAATGAACACACACCAATAACCCATAAGGGTGAATTGCATTCTTCCCATCTCGGAAAATTGCTCTTTGTTGCTCGACGAGTTACGAATAAAATTCGGTCGGAAGCTTAATTAACTTTATTCACATTTATTTATTCGATTATACAACTGATATCAGTTTATTATGACATAGAAAATCATCGTTTTCAATCGACATCCCTTTTTGAACAAAGGAAATGGTCATATAAAGGTTCTAAGCGGAATTTAAATAATTCTGAGCAAAAGACTGAGGATTTCCTAGAAGTGCAGTAATAAAACAGTTCATAAAAATGAAATAAATTGCTTTTTGATAAACTCGATCCCTTTTGTAAAGGAAAAGAATGTCCTTAAATGTCAATAAATTAAAGTAATGGGAATTTAAAAATGTGGTATTTATTATTTCTTTAAAATAAACACGTGTGCCCAAGCTTCGATTTTTATACACACGTAGCTTTTCGCTGACTCGCTTCTTCGTATTATTTCTGTATCTTCCATCGATTTTTATTTGTATTTTGATTTTCGAAGGGCCCCGAATTTTCTAAAAACTTTACGGAGGCTTTGAAAAATTATAAAATCAAGATGTTGGTATTAAAATTTAATTTAAAATAATTTGATTAGATCTAAATTATGACCTCAGCTCTTTGTGACAAACAACCTTTATCTTAATCTTGCAATTAGATTGTTTGAAAAAATATTTTGTAGATTTTCGATTAAAACTGTTATTAAATTGTTAATCTATTGTTGTATTTGGAGAGCTTTAGATAATCTAATTAAATTTTTGGGAGAACAATTAGCGATAATGAGCTTGAAGATAACGAACCCGACCTACGCAAACGTTTTTTAAAAATGTATTTTGAAAGTTATAAAAAAAAACGATGTGAGCAAGCGTTTTTGTAAATAAAAAACTCGTTTATTGAGTTCTTTTACAAATGAGATCTTATATTTTATTAGATATATAAAATTCTTATAAAACTTAACTTACGGAGAAAAATCGCTCGCTTATTTCTAAGTTTCTGTACAAAATTATAAATATAAGTTTTATAAATCTTTTTTTTTTAATACATAAGTCTCTTTGTTGTGCGCCGTATGACTACTTTCGACGGGTACCGTAGGATAATTACATTTTAAAACTTTAATGTTACTTTTTTAAAACTAATTTAAAATTTAATGAACGTTACAGGTTCTTACTTAAAGTTAAATTTAAAACGTGTAGGGACATTCTTAAAATAATTAAAACAGTAATTGTTTTTTTTTAAATAAAACGATTAATACAATAAAAATTATTAATTCAATATAAATTAAGCGTTTAAAGAAATTAGACAAAACATTAGGTTCTTTGATGAAATTTTTAATTTGACGTGCTTGTAAAAAATTAAACAATTACTCAAACAAAAATTGGCTTAAAAATTAGGCCCTTTTTGATTAGTGAAATCCGCATTTAAAAAGGACTATTCGTTTTGTGGCTATACAGTATTCGTTACTTCATTATGTAGGTCTATGATGCGATCAAATGGAAAAACTTTGGTAATTAACAAAAAAAATATTTTTTCGAAAACGGTTAAAGATATTTAAGTGTAATTTAATATCAAGTAAATATGTTGGATTATGGATACGATTTGCAAATTTGAAGTAATTTTATCAAAGGATAATGAAATGGCGATTTAAATAATAACAAACTATATCTTTAAGCTTGGGATTATTGTAAAAAATAAGAAAATAGTTTTTAAAAAAATCGCCGCGACACCTATTAGCTAAAATTTGATCCTTTTTCGATTAGTGAAAACCGCATGTAAACAGGGCCTTTCGTTTTGTTGTTATAAACAATTTGTTACATCAGTCTGTAATTGATGCATTAAATTCAAAAATCTTTGATAACTATTTCAAAAAAATAATAATTATTTGAAAATGCGTACGTATATTTAATTGCAATTTAGGGCAAAGTAACCACGTCAGTTTATGTGTATATTTTGAAAATTGGAAGTAATTTTATCAAAGGATAACAAAATGACAATTTTTTAAAAGTGGAACTATACTTTTTATAATAATTATTTTTAAAAACTTTAGAAAATTTTCACAATTCTAAAAATTATAATCAAAATGGAAACCAAACATATAAATTACATAATTACACCACGGTTTGGGTCGAAAGTGTGCATGCGACGTGCACAACCAAATAATTGCACTTTGTTGGATGGAACAAATTACTACATCTTTATAAGGCAGTCATGATATTACAGTCAAATCTTCTCAACTCTTAATAAAGCGTAAACTCCTCCAAAAAGAGGGAAAAAATACGATACACCTAAAATCAAAAAACTTAAATCTAAACTAAAACCTTAATCTCCTCAACTCACGAATATCACACAAGCGTCAAAGTTTTACGTTTTTCAAACGAGTCTCAATTTTTAAAAAATCATTAGTATCACAAAAACGCATATAGTCTTTAAGTATTTTTTTTTAATCTTATCACATTGCGGTCTCCAGCGGCTGACTCTTACTTCTAGTCACTTGCGACATCGCCTGACCAACGAACGGTTGATCTTCGGGCTCATAATCAAAATTAGTCTCTAAAACCACCTCACTCTTCGACCTAGCCGCCGGCTTGGGCCTCTCTCTTGGAGGCTCGGGCTCATCAAAGCTCGTCTCCAAAAGTGAACTAGGTGGAGGCGGCCTCTCGGGAGCCTCTTCGCGACTCGAAGAACTCCCCAAATCGGGCGAAAAATTAATATTTTGTATCTTCTCTTCAAACGCATTCTTTTGGGCCACGTCTGGTGCTGGAGGTGGAGGTAACTCCCTTCCGGGCAGACGATTCTTAAGCTCTTTAAGAAAATTCATATCGGGTTTGCCCGGGGTGTAAGCCCCACCATATTCCTTGTAATCGTCCAAAGTAGAATCGGATTTGATGGTATCCGACTTACTACTCAATGGGAGAGTATCGGAGTTGTAATAGTCGTATGGAGGGTAGGAGATGTTAGGTTTTCCGTTGTTCACATTCATAATCGGTGTTTCATCGGTGATAGAATGTTCTTGCGCGCTATCAGCTCTGGATTGGTAGTTTGAATTGTTGCCACTTCCACCAAAGGTCGAGTTATCCCGAAAGCCTTCATTTTTGAAAGCTAGGGCATAGGACTCGGTGGACGGAGCATTATTTCCTAAGCGAGCTGGGGATTTGTGGTACTCAATGGTGGGGTTGTAGGTAAAAGCAGAAGCGTTGGGGTTATGGGCTTCGTAAATGTCATACGACTGATTGTCCTCAATCGATGAGTTATAAGTCGATTTTTCCATGCTGTCGATGGAACCATTGCTCTCCATCTTTTTATAGTCGGAATTCTTCGTTATGGTGTCCGTTGAACGCGTGCTCTGAAACCATATAATTAGTTTTTTGATCAAGTCATGAATTGAGTGCGCACCATTTGCGTCCCTTTTCTCCGATAGCCGATGTCCGAGAAGCCACCTTGAACGGAGCCCAAAGAGCGCACGGAATGAAGACTTTGCCTGATACTGTTGCGCCTTTCGAGTCTTTGGGAATGTCTGTATTTGGACTTTCCCCACCAACAAAATACCAAGATGATTATTAAAAATATGGCAACGGCGACACTGCCGACTACGGCGATGGTAACGGCGTCACCGTGCCAAGTCAATGGGTTAATGGAGACCTTTGGGTCTAAAACAAAATCGTTTTAAACACCATTAAAAAATGTAATAAACCAAAAGGCTTACCGATCTCGCAGATAAAAGGTAGTCGCCTTTCGCAGTCTTCAATCTCGATGGCTTGATAAGAAAACATGGTGCATTGATTGATTCGATCGATGTGCTGAACCCAGACTCGATCAGAGTACAAATACCATTGTTGCTGGGTTTGCAAGAAATAATACAAGTCCTTATAATTAACTTTACCGACTAGATAAGGCAGTGTTGCGTTATCCTCCTAAAAATTTAAAAAAAATGGAATTTTTATTGAGTGACTGGTTAAAAAAAACTTACAAAACAAAAGGATCGCGCTTCGAAGAATGTCATGGGTGCTCCAATGTACATGTAACAAGTATTGCCAACCAAATTCCATCCAGGTGGACATTTTCCGTTTAAGATACTTTTGTTGTTCATGTGATAAGGCGAGTAAACGACTTCCAAAAGTCTCGGGTCGTCAGCTTGATCTTTGATTCGGCTGCCCACAGCTAGGGTCGTGTTTACGCCCCAATAATTATGGGCTGCGTCGATTTTGGTTTTCCATAATTCGAGTGTACTGAAATTTCGATTAGTTTATTTACAAAAATTCAGGAACCTTATAAAAAGGCGAGTGTTCAGCAAAAGGACTAAGATTTAAAAACAATTTAGTAAAATTCAAAATGATTTCTTTAAAGGTTTATTAAAATTTAATTGGGATAAGAATTTTTTAAATAATTGTTTTAGCCAATTGAAATGAAATTATGTTTTAATTAAATTGCCTAAATTGTTATTAGAAAAACAATTAAACTAATCAAAGTTTTTGACAGTTCAATACCTGTTAACTTTAACAATTTTTAAAAGATATAAGACGTTAACATTTCGATTAATTCTAATTAAAATTATTTTGAAAAATTTTCCAAAAATTCCTACGACAAAACACTCGCCCTAAAAATTCAGCAAACACAAAATAAACTACATGAAACAATGAACAAACAAATTAAAGCACACATAAAAAGCAATACTCGACACAAAATCAATTTAAAAAAAATCACAACGGGCACCACAAAAAATATATTAATTTAATAATCTTACCTGTTAAAATTAAACCTGCAAGCATGCGCCATGCAACATAAAAAAAGAGAAACTGTGTTAGTATTTCATTTGCAAACGGATGATTCTTTATAAAATGCAAATCTTACTCGAATTTTAGTGACAATTTGTTTTTAATTGCAAAACTGCAACGCTAATGGATAATGAAAGATGAAAAATTAAAGCAATTTCCTTTTTTTTTAAAAACATGTTGATCCATCTAAAATTAAATCTACCCCTTCAGATTTACAGTCGTTTTCAATTGTAATTTTCAAAAACTAAATACCAAATCTAAATCTAACACTAAATTTCACATAACCCATACTTTTACTTCAAAATTACGTTTCTACTCTGGAATTATCGAAATTAAGCATTTTATTTATTTTGATTGTAATTAAAAGCAAGGTTTTTGTACTTACAGAGATCTATTCACTGTGATCATCTCATAATCATTATCGGGGTTGAAAAAAATATTATCGACATACTGTTGACCAGCAGTACCAGCAACAATGGTCGAACGACTATGTAAATGGATCGCATAATTACTGAAAAATTATGTTTTTTATAAATCAATTATTATTTAAATATTTAATAATAAAAAAACGCATACTTATAAAATCCATTATGCGCCGTACTCTGATAAATCGGTAATCGCACTTTATCGAAACCTGAAACCTCTAAATTTTGCAACCCAATATTCCTTTTGATAAAATTAAAAGTAAAATTCGAAACAACTTGTCTCAAAACAATATTATTCTGGTACTTGGCGAAGTTCCTCGTAAAATAATTGCGATAGATCGTAAACTCTTGATAAGGGGAGGACTTGCGTCCTTCCACATAAAGCGTCGGAAGATCCTTGTTGTTCACAAATAAATTGTTATGAATCCATCCCTTAAGGGAAGTCGCCGACCCTCGAGAATCGGCCCTTATAAACAACCCCCCTTGGTTCATCTCCACCAAATTATTCTGCAAAAGCCGCAACATATCATTTAATTATTTACACTCGCGAAAAAAGGCACTCACCCTGAAAAACACGGTTTGAGTGTTTTGAATGTCCAAATCGACGGCGGCCCGGCAAGTCGAAAAATTCCCATACAACTTCTCGCAGTTTTTCTTGAATTGCGTTTTTTCGATGGTCACGATGGGATTCACTTCCCCGGCTGAGACGTAGAGCAGGCCACCCTCGCGATTCTCGTCGACCACGGAAGCCGATATGTTGTGCTGCACGTCACGATCTAAAAGATAATTTAGTTTTTGCCCTAAAGTAAAAACAAAAGCGAACTTACTGAATCCGATGGCCGAAATGGGAAGAGTCACAACTTCTGCAATGAACCCATGATTTGAAGAAGCGCCTTTGGCAAAAAGCTTAACACTGAGGCTCGACTCCCTAGTCCTGAACATCTGATTAGCATTGTGACTATCCATCGTGATCCTTCCAATAACTCTCGAAGAGATATTATAAATATCGCCATCGTGCAAAGAAATAAAATCGGGAATACCATAGGTCTCGGTGGCATTGAACAAATTAAACTGCAAAAGTCGAAAACCAAAAGGCTTGACGTTGTAGGCACTGCGAAAAATCTTCACGCAATTCACCGGGTGATTGTCATATTTGTAATAAAGAAGGATGCGTTCTTCAACTCTGATTTCCTTCGTAGTGTCACAGATGTCGATTAAACTGAATAAATTGTATGGAATATTAAGATCCTTCAAAGGCGTGAAACTGGATTCATCGGCCTCTCGTCCTTCCCCGGTCAAAGATAAGATATTGATCCCAACTCCCAAAGTATCCCGGATTGAATTGGAGAGTAAATGAAGGTTGTTGGTGGGCGAAACCAGATTGATCCCATGAGATGCAGCCTTCGTGATATTCACATATTGAATTTTAGGACTTTTAACGATGCTTTGAACAGCTGGAGATTTTTCATTGTGCAAAATCCCGGCCCCGATAATGTTAACGAACTGAAGACTCGATTCTGCAGTTTTGAGGGTGTCATGGGTGTGCACATCGTGAATTCGATGCTCGTAAAAGTGTTGTTCGAATTCTGAGTCGGCAAAACGCACACCGCCCCAATACTCCATCTTCGAGTTTCGCATGCCGCAATGGATGAAGACAAACTTATCGTTCCATTTGCATTCGTGCCGATGCCCGAATTGTTGACCGTTTAATCGGATCGGGCAATCTTCGTATTTTTGCTCGGTTCCTTTGCATTGAAGAGGCTCGGGCCAGGACCAAATTCTCGACAAAGAGTTGCTATGAAACTCAATTCTGATATCGTAATCGAAGAAGACGTTTAAAGGATCAAAACCTAATTCTCTACAAACAACTTGCGCGTTTCTTTCGGTAAAACGAGGATCGCACATTGGGATCCATTGTAGGGTGGTTCTGTTGAAGTACTCCAAAAAACCTTCGTTGGTATTTAATTGCTTTCCATCCATGCAGTTGCGACCTTGGCACAAACGAATGCTTTCCGTAGGACTGCCCAAATCGCGCTTTCCAAGTCGCGGAAGACCCAAATGATTAGTCAAAGGTCTCATAGTAATTTCATAACCCTTCATTCCTTCTGCTTTCAAAGTACCCAAAACTAAAATTCCCACATTTGGCGCAAACTCCATAATCACACCTCCTTGTATTGTCAAGGTCGTCTTAGGCATTACTGTTAAGTCTGATCGAATCACATAAGGAGCATTTCTGAGAGGTATCAATAAATCTTCTTGAAGTCTCCCCCCTAAATTATTCAAATCCACCGGCTTTTGGTACTCAAAGGACGACGAGTAGCTCGCTTTAAAAGAATCTTCGGTCAAGTAGGGCCTAAATTTCGCAATCGCATGATTATTCCAATCGTCAAAATCGAAAATGCTCAACTCGATAGCCCTTTCGTCAAAAGTCCCCCACCAATTCTCAGTCGCGTCTAGGAAGTTATCAATTTTGGCCGTTTTAATTCCGGCTACCAAATTATAATTTAAGCTGTTCTGAGAGAGTAGATTTCTGCTGACTTTCACTTTTTGGATGCCTTTGAAGCCCATCACGCAGGTGGGCTCGTTGAATAGTTGATAAGTTCCAAAATCGCGCAGTTTGTCGAAATGGCGATTTAGGCGAAGCTCGTTATAAACAAATCTAGCGAAGACATCTCCCAAAATTTCAGATTGACTGTCGGAACTGAACTCGACCATGAAACGTCCGTCGTTGTTCTCGATGCGATTGTAATCGATTAATAATTTTTTCTCCATCCCGCGGATCGAGATCAGGCCTTCTTTGCAACGATTGTCTGAGAATGTGCTACGCGTTATGTTGACCAAAGCAAAATGCCCGTCGATGATAAAACCAAATTCTTTGTTGGCTCGCCACGTGTTATTATTCATGTAAACGGAATGAGTAAAATTTTCGTTGTACTGCCAAACGTAAGGGAGATTTACATCGAAACCGCCTTTCTCATTTCTCTCAATCGTATCGTCTTGAAGGGTGTAATGGAATAAGTTATTAGAGAAGCGCATGTCCCTCGAAAAATGATAAACACCTCGCCCATTATCGATGATCAACGAATTATTAATCATAATTGTAATCTCAGAAATGTTACTCTTATGCAAGTCCCAGTGCGGCGAATGGATGTAAAGAGCTTCAAAAGTATTATGAGAAATCTCGCAGTTGATGAACTTAAGAGTTTCGTTGGCTTTCCTTAGAAAATGATCCCCGAGTTCATTTAAATATCGATTATAAAATGAACCGTGTATTCCAAAATTATTATTACGAATCTTAGTGTTTGAGACCGTAAGCGTTGGAACTGGGCCCTTTACGATTTTATTGTAAACGTTTTGAATGGGAGCTGTTATAGAACTAAGGACCAAAACTGTTCCTCCGATAGCAAATGTTCCACTGCTATAATCTAGAATAACGCCATGCCCATTGGAAGTAGTTGGAAAAACTGTGAGATCTCTCGTTAGATTCCAAACATCGGAATTATTGTTATAAGTTAAACTGTTGTGGATGAAGATGGCTTCGGAACTTCTATTTTCGATGGGATTAAGCAATTGGATTCCGATTGAGTACCCAGTTTGGCAATGGATCTTATAAGAGCGCTGGACCCCGTCGCCTTCGATCTTGGTGGTGACGAAATACTTAGTCTCTCCATTTTTGATGTAAATCTCATTGATGTCGTTTTCAAACGGGATCAAAAAAGGTTTATAATGAAGCTCAATGTCTTGCGTGTTAAACCAACCAGCGAGTTCCCTTTGTTGAAGACTTGTTAAGGCAGGATTGTGTCTAATACCAAATTCATTGTTTTCAATCAAGCTCCCATGAACTCTCAACCCTAATTGTTTAAAACTTATTCCGGCACCTCTATTCCTCGAAAATTCAGAATTTTTGACTATATTGACGCTATCCAAAGTGTAGATGTCTGAGTACATAATTCCTAAGCCGTCGTGAAAGTTATTGGTTACTTTAATGCTCTCGAAATTGTGATGAGCAAAATCAATCTGAAGAGCTGGCTTGAAGGAATTTGTCGCGTAATCGAGCAGCCCAGATTTTTCGATGGTAATATATTGCAGATTTGAGCGATCCGCCAGCGCCCCAAATCTCACCCCGGCCCACGAGGTCTCATAACAACGCACCCCAACATCGTGATCGTGCGTACAAGAATTTTCAAAATTCGCCGACCGCTCGGCGCGACATTGCGTTATATCAGTATCAAAATCGTCGCATTGGACGTTAGATAAAATAACATCCTCCGAAGTCCCGGCACTCGGGATCTGGCTCCGTTCCATAAACCAATCATCGGGATTTAAAGTAAAGCCCAATTGGTGACAGACTAAAGCCGCGTTTTTGATATTCCATCCATAATTACACACCGTCCCCCATTGATTATTAATTTTTACTTGGAGACGGCCTTCGGTGGGTGCTCTTTCTCCCAGAAGTCGTATTGGAATCTTGGGTTCGATCACCACAATTTCAGTTTCTTGGTCGTAAGACTCGGTATCACTATCGTAGGTATTGTTGTCTTGGGGATAGGTCATCTCTTCCTTTAGCGTTAAACGGATGCTGTCGGGACCCAAACCACGAGCTTCCAAACGGCCGCCGACCATGATGCCGATGGATGGAGGGAAACGAAGAGTGACGCCGGGCTCCAAAGTTAATTTTCCACCAGGTCTTATATTAATGTCTTTATCAACGATGTACTCGCCTTGAGTCAAGGTCTCTTCGCCTTCAACCTCGCCTCCTACCACATTAGAATCCTTAGAGCTAAACATAGGCACGTATAGCGGCAAATAATTAAATCTCGTGGTGAGAGGATTGGAATTATGTAAGAGATAAGGCACAAAAATAATCTTAGCCAAATTATAGCGATCAGTTCGGTCAAAAATGCGGTTGAAAATTCGACCTTCGTTACTGGAACCGAGCCAATTATAAGTACAATTAATTACTTTGCTCTGATCTTCCAAATGGCTCCCAATTTCATACTTCGAGCTCGGATTCTCGATGATATTTCGATAAATCATGATGTTATTGGAAGCGATCACAATGGCGGCGGAAACCCGACTCCTGGGGTTTAATTTCGAAACTGAACCGTCCTCCGGTTGAAAGGGCTCAGTTATATTATTGTACCTCACAAAATTTCTGGTGAACAAAAGGCTTTGTTTCTCGCTGTACGGCGAAAGGCCTAAATTCACAACAAAGAACCCTCGGTTCTCCAAGAAATAATTCTGCTCCACTACGATTTTCGTGGGCAAAACACTGAATTCTTCTAAGAGCTGATTGCGGATGACCATGCCTCCAAAACGCCCATATTTAAACCAATTAAATTCGATCCTAGCGTTGAGATTTAAAGCGGGTCGGAGCTTGATCGATATCTTCTGATTGTTTAAGAACACGTTATGCCCAATTTGAAGATTGCTGGAGCAATTCGTGAGCCGCCAGCAAGAGAGGATTTCGAGGGCCGTATTTAACGAATTTTCAAAGGTGTTCCCTGTGATGTTAATATAAGAATTGCCGCAAAAATTCCCATGGAGGACCCCGATGTCGAGGTTCCTTGTGATCTCCGAATACTGAAGCACCGAAGATTGATTTACATAATGGTACTCAGTTTCGCGGGTGTCGTTCAGCCAAATCGCAATTCCGTAGCCTTCGTTTGAGCTGATCGAAGTTCTGGAGATGTTTCGATTGCCGCCCGTGTACGTGATGTTAATTCCATCCCCTAAATTGAAAGAGATGCGGCTCTCGGTAACGTTCACATCTCCGACCCCACTTGTGACATGTATTCCGGCAACATGATCATTCTTAGAAATGGAGCTGTTGTGAACGTGAAGCAACGATCTGAGATTATCGATCGCGACACCTCGTCCGGAATTTTCCGAAATGTACGAATTACTAACGTTCAATTCGTACGATTTATAAACACCGGAAGTGAGCCGCATGTAACTAACCAAATTGACCCGGGGCTCAGCTTTGAATTTGATAAAAATCTGATTACTGGTCGTGGTGACCGACTGAGGCCTTGTATTATTTCTAACAAAAAACGATGTGAGCAGTCTGTTGTTGATCGAAGATCCGTCGTAGATCTCGATAAAGGCGCTGTTATTCCGATCGGTGATCGATTGCAGAAAATCCAAAGTAATCACCTGTCCATAGCGCGTCGTAAAAACTTTTGAGCAAAACTTATCGGTTCCGTAAAAAATCGATTGGTCCACGTAGACTTGAATTGGGTACGTTTGTCTGGACGCAGTGGCCAAAGTACAAAAATCGAGAACATTAGAAAGGTCCTTTTTCTCGTCGGGTCTGGCTTCGTTATGCACATATCTAACCCCGTCTGCGCCGTTTTCCGTGATGGTACTTTGATCGATGTGGGCCAACCCATAGCTCGAATTGATAAAAATTCCGTAACCTCGATTCCCTCTGATGGTACAATTATTCAACTTGATGGGTGCGTCCGGCAATGTTATATTGATCCCATTGTAACCCGAGTTAAGGATGACCAAATGGTTCATAACAGGAGGTGTCCCTACGATGTGGAGGGCACTGGTAACATTATGGTCCCTTCCAGCCCCCGCGTAAGTTAAAATAACATTTTCTAAGACGGAGAGGGAGGTGGGGACGTAGAGAGTATTTTGTAGCTCCAAAATTTTATCGAACTTAGCATTTTCGAAACGTAGGCCTCTCCAGAAGGGTTTGGGGTTGTCGTGCCTTGGTAAGCAACTGATTGCTAAATCTGGGTGGTAGTCGCACACCCCCGAACCCAATTGTCTCCCATTCCATTGACATTCATTTAAGGTCTTTTCGTTCCCAAAGCATCCCGGTTCTTCGAAGAGCAGGCGCGGCTTTAAAGGCATTTCGCGATTAACCCAGTTAAAAAAGCTGCCACCTTGGAAGCCCAGTTGTCGGCAAGCCGTCTGCATGTCTGATAAGGTCCAACTGGAAATTTGATCGAATTAAATTTTACGGGGGCGATTTTTCTCGCATAGCTTACTTTTTTGAGTTTGTACAAACGCTTCTCCATGTTCCTTTGTGGAAGAGTTGGACGCGGCCCGAGAGTATCGTGGGGCCGTCGACGAGACGAATGTTGGGGAGTTCTCGGGCCTCGGAGAAGGTGTCGGCTGCGGTTGTTAGCGTAATTCGGTTATCTTGCGTTCCCTGGAAAATAATGGGTGTTGTTTAATTGAATTATGTAACGAGTTCGTTAATCATGACCTACAATTGTTGGAAATTTAGTATGTGAGTGACCCATATTGTGCGCTGGCAAGTGCACCGTAATTATGTTAAGGTTCATTGATATTCTACATTGTTGTGCGTTACGGTGTATGAAGGATTATTGTGCTTAATTTGTTTAATTGAGGAACTGATCCTCCGTCTGGCTCGCGATTTGTTAGTTCTTTTTGGGTGTTTGATTGTGTAATTTAGCTGGGCTTCTGCTTTTGAAAATGAGGTGTTTTATTTTAGAAACAAAAAATTTTCTTTGAGAATCGCGTTGGGAACATTATTACAATTTTTAACAATTCGAAAATATTATGTTGCCTTTGATTTTTCGTAAAAATTTAGAAATAAAAGACTTTTGCTTAAGAAAAATTTAAAAACTATTTACAACTATAAAAAACATGCAAACTTAACCTTAATATTTAATTCTCAAAGTTTCACGTCTCGTATTTCACTCCACGAATTTTTTTTGTATAAAAAATAGGAAAAAAATTTTCAGGTAGTGAATTTTGTTCCAGGGGGATTAAATAAATCAAAAATAATCCACTACGCGTATACTCAGCAAATTTTTTACAGTGTACACTGCTTCTGAAATTTCAAAATAACGTCGTAATTAAATTAAAAAAATGTTTGTAAAATAATGGGAACCCTAAGAAAAAAAATATAACTTAAGAATTTTTTGGGGATCAAGGGGCTCTGGCACAACTTTTCTATAAATTCGAAATAAATACAAGTATTTTGAAACAGTGGAAATTAATTTAATAGTTTAATGATTTTTGAGTAAAATACGTAACTGGGCAAATGCAAATGTTGGCCAAAAAAAATTTTTATTGACCATCTTTATTAAACATTTAGAAAAAAACATAATTTTAATTATTTACGGTTGAGCTTTCCTATCTTAATAGTAAGCATTTTATAATTGTACTTATGCGCACGCTTAATTGTATATAAATCTAAATTAAAATATAATTATAATTAAAATGCAATAATAACAGCCATTAGAAACCGAAGATCTTAATTTAAACGAAAGCAATTGTAGTAAAAACAAATAACTTTAAAAAAAACTTACTTTTGCATTTGAACAAAAAGAAGAGTAGCATGCAGGTGATAATTAAAGCAAACACTAATCCACGAAACAATTTTACTACTACCATTATGAGCTATGCACACGTGCAACTATTTTGTTCAATTATTTAAATACAAAGGAAACGACTATCTTATCATGAAAACCATGTTTTTGTTGTTAAATCACTTAAAAGTTCGTTAAAATCAAAGACCACATTTTATTGGGTATTAAATTGGGAATTTTAATTCAGCTTCTTGCATCCATCTAAAATCTACTGAAAACCACACACAACGTTAAATCGTTAAACATATAAACAATTTCTTTTGTTAACAAAAACACTCATACTCCAAAAAACAACTTAAACGCCTTAATTTCCCGGAAAACAATCAAAAACCATTCAAATAGAAAACTTACGGTATATAAAAATCGTTTATAACGTATTAATTTTTTTTAAACAAACAATTTCGCTACTGATGCGTTTTTAAAATTGTTAAAACGCATCAAGTTGGAATGTAGCTTCTTATGGAGCTTTACTCATTGTTATAATTAAGCGTTTTTAAGGTCTTTTGTCTTAAGGTCAAGTTTAATGACGTACATTAACCGCCTCCTTAAGGTTAATTGTTAAATTACCCTTATTTTAATGTTTTTAAGTAAATATGCGATTGTTATTTCGAGCTACCATTAATAGATGTCTCCAGCGGTCTTCCTTCTAATTAATTCCAAAATCGATTCTGAGCCGTTTTTAAAAAAATATACATACTTAAACAACCAGGAAGAGAAAGGGCTTAAGTTGTAATTCCACCACAAAAAATTAACAATAACGTGAGTAACTTAATTAATTAAAAGGTCGACTTCGGGGCCAATTATTTTAACCTTACGATCGTTAGGTGGGCTTTATTTATTTTTATTCTTCCCACTCGCAAAAGTCCAGATAAAAGTTTATACTTTGGCCAATTTTTGACGTTGAAACAAATTAAATACAGTAAAACCTCTATTATCCGGACCTCAGTTATACGGATTCGCGATTATCCGGATTGTCAACCGCGTTCGGACTTCGGTGTTTCTAACTAAATATTTTATTTTGTATTTCGCACTGATTTTATGATTTTATGATAATGTGCGACTGTTTTATTGAGCGATTAATATTTGTTGCATTTTTTGTAAACGTATATCTAACAATTTGACCAAGTTTTTTCCTGTTAAAACGGGACGCTTCGTAATCGTGCTTAAAACCGAGTGTGCACATTCGAGCTCAAAGTGGCACATTCCGATCTCGGGAAAATGAAGCGCGCCGCTCCGCGTCGCGCTTCATTTGCCTCCCTCGCTCGGAAATGTGCCACTTTTCGCTCGAACGCGCACTTTCTCGTATTTATCGGATTTGCCTATATTATTATTATATTCTTCAATTCAAAAAATTAAAAGTCGAATAAATTGGATCTATTTTTTGTTTGAAAAAGGTTAGATATTTTATTCCTTTTGGTAAGTTATCATGGCGCTCTTCCGCACGCCTAATTGTAGCGAGCTTGATAAAAATATCTTCAGGTGTACTTTCAAATGTTTACTAATTCGCATTTTTCATTAATTAAAATTGTATATGAGTCAAATTTTCTGAAGTGGGCCACTAAAAATTAACTAGTTGATTTTTTATAATCTTTTGCAGATTGTTGAAGGTTTATATGTCAAAATTAATGTCTCCAAATATTTTTGGGTAATTTTCATTTTTCTGAAAATTATAAACAAATTAGTTTTAAGGCACATTTTGTATACACTGTTCTAATTAGACTTCATTTATGGATTAATTCAATTTTTAAATATAAAAAAATATTTATATGTTACATAAGAGGTGCATCAAAATTTTAGAATAACTTGGATGGGGTATGTTAAAAAAAAAGGTTGGAAAATAAGAGTCAAAATTCCGAAAAAGTTAAAGTATTTTTTTTTCATGTACGACGAAGTCTCCCATCTAGTATAGTTTAAAAGTACTAAATTAGAAATGTGGTTTTTGGCAAAAATACCCTACTGTAATTTTTAATTAAAAGAAATGCGAGAAGTGGTACATTTAGTTCAGTTTGATTTAATTAATATTATTTGTAAGAGAGAAGAATAAGATAGGCAAATTCAATTATTAAGGAGTATGTGCACTTTCAAGCAAAAACTTTCCGAATAGAAAATCTGGATGTGAGGAATTTGTTATTAATATAGTCGAATCTAATTAACACGAAGATGTGCACGTTCGAGCGAAAAGTGGCACATTTCCAAGCGAGGGAGGCAAATGAAGCGCGACGCGGAGCGGCGCGCTTCATTTTCCCGAGATCGGAATGTGCCACTTTGAGCTCGAATGTGCACACTCCGCTTTTCGCCACGATTATTAATGATCAATTTACTTTAAAAAAATTCAAGTAATTCTAAAACCGTAGTTGCGTTCTCAAAATGTTTCCTTTGGGCTTCGCTTATTTTTCATAATTTTTTACTTTTTTCATTGCGAAATTGCCGTGAAATTAATTTGTATTTACATAAGGAGGCAAGAATGAAATTCTTGTTAGGATTTCTCAATATTTGGTATCGTAATTGGCAATTTTTTGAAAACAGGACATTTTGGCGTCCCGAATGATTGCTCGGGGACAACGGGACAAATGATCTGAACACGGAACAGTCCCATTAAAAACAGGAAGTATGGTCACATTATATATAGCTAAAATTCTTTTTTTTTCCTATACATTCACTTAACCGAATTTTCGATTATCCGAATGAGCTGCAACAATAATTAGTCCGGATAACCGAGTTTCAACTGTATTAAAGAAAACTGGAACACCTTCGTGCGTTTAACAATAAGAGACACATGCTCATCGTAGATTAATTTGTGCTCTTAATTACTTATTTTTTTAACGATTAAGAGCTTGTTTAATTGATGAAATGAGCTCTTTCTTTTGCTCAAGAAACTGCATACCTTGACTCAAAAAGAAATGATAAGGTTCGGAGTTGGAAAAATCACTGAGCGAGAAAAAATTTCGAAGACAAGTGTGTTTTGTAGATAATTTCTTAGGAATTCGATTGCGGCAAACAAAGGTTATAAAATGCCATGACGAACAATACAGGAAAAAGAAATAGTTATTATTCCGAAGTCGTTCAAGGCTAGTTGTTGACTCTTGGTCCATCGTACAATGTTTTTCCGGCGTACAAAACCGAAGAAATTATTTAAGGGACCTAAGTGCGCACACCAGTAACCCATTCTCACGTCCGTTTGACCAATTTTTTGAGCGAAAAAAATTAATTACGCCCGCTACACAAGCAACGATCGTGGTGGAAATTCAAGAAGGCGTAAAGCGAGACGAACCTCAACCAAGCAAGGCAGTTAGTACGGTATCATCCAGGTCAACGGCTTCGCGCTAAAGGATGTTTTCTTCCTTCTGCAAATTATTTTAAATTTTTTTTTCGCAATTAAAGGTCGGTCGCGTTTAGGTACACCTTCGAGATCACTTTCGAAGCTTACAAAGCACTTTGCTCGTTTTACCGTTTTCGCATAAAAAAATGTCATGCTTAGGTAATTATATAAAACTGTCGTTGTAAGTTTGATAATTATGAACCAAGCGTTAATAAATTTTTGCTCCAATAAATAAGAAATTCTTCAATTTGGTATGTTTGCGGCAAAGTTTCTTTTTTTTGGGAACTCAAAGAAGGTGACCATTTAATTAATTATGGTACTGTTTTTTTTGTTTAAGAGATCTTTTATTGGTCGATTTAAAAAAAAATATTAAAAAGCAAATTCAAACTGCAGAATTATTTTGAGAAGAGTTAAGCTTGATAATGCTTCACCTTTGATTAGCCTTTTAATTACTTCTTTATTATTTTAAATGGGAAGATTACTAACAAACATTTTTTCTGCTTTATGGAACTTATTTCTTCTCAATTCTATTAACGCTAAACACAATAGGATTATTGTATAAAATAACGGCGATATTTAAAAAGTAAAAACTATTTTAACAAGGACTTTGGACGTATTTGTTTTTCAATCACATTAATTTTTAAATAGACGTAACTTTGTTGTTTATTAATATAAATTAAATCTAAAAACACTTCTTTAGGGCACTTTTTTCCGCTCTATACGATGGCAAATCTAAATTTTGCGATCAATGTTTAATAGCCCCGGTAGCAATGTCAATTTCGTTAAATCAAGTAGGCGCTGTATTTAGTTTTCCATTCATTAAGCAGCTTATCTCTCTACGATTCTAACGATACCAAACAGTCTAGGAAAATCTTTAAAAATAACGAAGATATTTAATAAAAACCATTTTTAATATAAAGGTTTTCCACCAAATTGGGCGATTTTTCATAGAAAACCCATTTTCCTAACTTTCTTATTAGTAGAGATAAATTCGTTCTGTAAAAACTTTCGTGATGCACTTTTTTGCGTACTTTGCGATGATGTACTCAAAAATTTTTGGGCCATTATTTGTTCTCATTTTAGCACCAATTTTGTTATTTCAAATGGGGACCTCGCTATATTCCAACAAAAATGTATTGGTTATTTTTTTCTGATTTCAAAAATATATAATTGTCTTGGGCAATTTAAAAAAATAACGAAGTTACATACAAAGAATAACAAAACAATTAAAAAATTAGTTTAGACAAAATTTTAATTTCTGTAACTTTTTTATTACTTGAGATACATCGATTCTGTAGAAACTTTCTTAATTTTTACGCGTACTTTTCGATGACAAAGTCAAAAATTTTTTTTTAAATTTATTTGGGGGTAATTTGGCATCAACTTTGTTATTTCACATTGAGATCTTGTTACATCTTGATACAATTAAAAAGATTATTTTTTTCTGATCTCAACAATATATCGTTGTCTACAAAAAATTAAGAAATAACGCCCTTATTAAAAATAAATAAGCATTCCTTCTGTTTATTTCCTTTGTCAATTATTAAAATGAATCAGTGTTCAAAACACTTTCTTGTGGTACGTTTTAATGCTCTTATCGGTGGTACAAATCACAAAAAAAATTAATGCTTCATTGTTGCAATCCGTAAACAATTAATCGAGAGATGTTACTATGTCAGGAGTCGAGAAAATTTAATTTAATGGGAAAAAATGGTGTGTTACAATAATCTTGTTACAATACATTTTTCCCACATTTAAAAGGGGAACAATGTTGGCAATTAATTTTAAAATGTTGCTAAAATATTTGCGCACAAACAATAATTAAAAAGCCGGCACAGAACGTCGTTGGGAGATGCAAATTATATAAATATTGATACAAACAGAGCACGTTTCAAAAAATAGACATCGTAAGCTTTTAATTATAAATATAGGTCATGTTCAATGAAGCACCAGTGTAAATTTATTAAACGCTTATTCAGTCTTGTTATAATTAATAAATTAAAAATAAAAAAGTTAACTTTGCATAATTCTCGTCGAAGGATGCGTACACGTCAAAACTGTAACATTTCCATTGAAATTTTAACGCTTTTTTAGAAACGCAAAGCAACATTACCCATTTAAATATTTCGCTTACGTAAACAATCGGTTTTCTTACGATTCAAAACTGAAAAAGACGTTACATAAATCAAATTTCACAATTCTTTCAAAACGCGCGCTCCACGAACTGTTGCTTAATTTTATTTAATTGAAATGATTTAAATAATGCGCTTTTATAAATATGCAGGACGGAAGTCTGTCTTCATCCGTGAATAAAATTTTTCGTTTAAATCTGATAGCATTGTAAAAAAGTAAACTTATGGAAATATTAATTTTTAGTTTTATTATAAATAAATTGAGATCTTGATTATGCAATTAAATTTTGTTGGTAAACAACGGTATAAGAGCTGATTAAAATAAAAACAATTATAAAAATAGCTTTACTAGAACAAAATGGGTCAACAAATAGAGTTGTCATTGTGGTTGTCATATTACCTGCTTAATCCCAATATTCTGAGTCAGTGTTAATTAATTTTAAATGACTCACACATTCTTACACGTGAATTCTTAGAGAACTTACTTTCGTTTAGGAAATTGCTGTTACGTGCACGGAAGGCCATAATTAAAATTACTTTAAAATCGTAAAACACAAGATTAATTTTGGCGTAAATCATCTACAAACACAATTTGTTGATAACCGTTTTGAATATTATTTCTTTAATCAAAAGATCCCAATGCACCTCTCATTTAAATATTTTCTTTTGGAATTTTATCAAAATTATTGCATACAATCGTGGAAAATATTTTTTGGTGATTATTTCATATCGGTTTTGTAGATTGTTTTTAATAAAAACGAATTTGAAGAAAAATGTATTAATGCAATGCTTATAATTAATAATATTCTAATTGGTTTTGTGTCTTTACAGAAGTACCTATGGAAATTTCAATAGAATCAAGATCCCATGACTGCTTTTAAAAATTCTTAGTTCTGGAACCATTACTTGAAGAATTTTTAAATAGGGAACTTGGTCTGAGCCTGTGAAGGAGAGCAAAGATATTGAGATCTTTGATTTTAATTATTTTTACAAGGAAATATCTGATTGTCCATTTAAGGACACAGCTACCAGTTCAAAATATAGTTCAATTTTGTATCTTTTTCTATTTCACTTACTCATCTGTATCCCCCATTTTCAAGAAATTAAATTCTATCATTATTTTTGCTTTCAATAAATAAATGATTTCCAGTCTACCCTAATTTGGAGTTTATTTGGTAAGAAAATGATTGCTGCAAATTTTTTTTTTTTTTTTAAATTGGATTTTACGGTGTTTTGGAATTCATTTACAGAGAATCAAGTTTATTTATCAGAAAGTAGAAAATTCACTTAGAAAATCAGATATACCATATAATTTATTAGTATGATGTTTATAAATTCTATTTTGTAATTTAACAAAAATTTTAGCAAATTGTAATTAATACTAAGAAGCCACTAAGAGCTTTTGCAAATCATTCAAACACAATAACAATTGTTTAAGTTTTTATCGTATAAAATTAATTACAGGAAATATTTTTATTTTTCTGTTTTTCACCAATTTATTGAATATAATTTTTAAAAAATTTCAAAGTCTGGGACCATACACTGTATACATATTTTTTTTTAAATTGTAAACAAATCAAAAGAATTTTTTACATTAAACAATTAAATACAATTTTTTTTAAATTAAAAAATTCAATTTTACAACTTTTGGAGAGGACAGGGCAGCTGTTAGGGGATGGAGGAGGCTGCAACTTGCTTTAATAATTTTTTTCAAATGAAACGATTATTTAATTATTTAATGTTGATAAAAAATTATAATTGTTTTGTGGAATTACAAAATTGGTTGTCTTACATTAGTAAACATAATCCAAAAAATTAATCTCAACCTAATAATGAATAACTTTAATTGCAAGTAACACTTTTACACTTTAAATTGTTTATTAAGAACGTTAAATTATTGATTTCTTTCATGTAAGAGCTGAGTCATGCACGTGCGTTGGCCTGGCCTTACATTTTATCAATTTTTTTGTTCAGATAGCCCATATCTACATTTGCAATGCCTTTGTGTTGGGTAACAAAATTTATTTGTGAATTGAATTTTGACGCAAACAGACGTACATTTCGACTTGATTCTATTCCAAATCTAAATTAAATTTTACTGGTATTTAATACGTCTTACAATTAATTAAATTCACTACAGTTAGCAAAAAATCATATCTGATCTTTAATGTTTATATTACATGGAATGGAGCTCCCAGAATACCACCCATGGCATTCCTCCAAAGGACAACAGGATTCCAGGAAAAAAATATTTTAAGGTGAGTTTCCTTTTACCATCATTTTTTTAATTTAGATTTTCTGTCTTCGATGTTTGGAGGAGTTCCAGTCCAACACAACATTATAAATTGTATTTTTTTAATTTTTAGGTCTACAAGAATTGCTGGGTTAATATTAATTATTTAAGTTTGGGGCTAAAAAATTACTTTTTTACCCTCAATCTTAAAACAGATTATTTGCGTTTCCAATGCCTTTGTGCTTGGCGTTTTGAAACCACCAATTTCGAAGAGATCCAATCAAAATTTAATCAATTTTGGTTGGAACTCTCGTTGTGACTTTAATGAATAAATATTAATTTATTAATATTTATTGATTATGGTCGCAACGAACCAAAACAATTAAACTAATTTTTTTGATGTCTTTCAGCTTGGTACGCCGATTTTTCAACTTTCGCGGAAATCGTTTGCTACCGTAGTTCTATAACCGAGTGTTTGCCCTCCCAGTACAAGTAGTGGTCCCTTTAATTCAAAATAACGCGCGTTTCCATTTTAAAAGTGTTCTTCGAGATCCGGACCGAGAGGGGCCCCAGGAGGAGGATTGCGGAAGGCCACACCAGAGTCAGCTCGCAACCCTCTGGTGTTAAGACTTCTTTAACCGGACGTCAGGTAGGTCCGTCCAGCGTTAGGGACATTGGAAGAGGAAGAAGGCACTCTTCGGTAAGTACCTTTAATATTTTCCCATTGCAGAAGGTGAACTGGATGGTGGAGACTTTTTTTTCTTCTTCTTATTTTTACCGTAGGAAATTATGCGTTGCGCCTGCGATTTTGTTGGGGTGGGTCGCCTTTAATTCGAATGGCGGAAAGCCCTTCAGACACTTATCTAATAATTATCGACAATTTAACTTCGTAAACCTTATGATTGTTTATTACTTATAAAGTTTTTCTCGAATTGTTTAAATTAATTTTTTTTGTAGTACTCAGTCATAAGTGTTTGAACTTTTTTTTGCGTTTTTAGAGCAGGGTTAAAAGTCTCCACCTGAAAGGTTTGTTCATGATTTAATAGCCATGCGTTGTTTTTCGTAAATGTTAAATATTAATTTTTCAAAGCTTTTATTTGCAATCAATTTTTCTTGAATTGTTTTTATCAATATCTGCATCCGGTTTTCTTTCACACTGGAAACAATTTGCACAAGTACAATCACAAAATTTGGATGGTTAATTGTGTCTTTCATTTTACACTTAATTATTTTGCTGAATAATTCATTTTTAAATTGTTTAAATTTAATTATTTGTAATCTGAAATTTAAAGGCTCTAAAAAATTAAATAAACTTATTTAACTTGTTAATAAAAGATTTAACTTTCCATTTTTATTAAATTTTGAGAATTATTATTCTGAATCATAAATGATTATCGAGTAACAAATTAATATTAATTTTTAAATTATTAAGTGATTATTTTTTTAAATAAATTTAATTTGCACCTTTATTTAAAGATTCAAACGTACCGTTAAATAATTGTTTAATTACTAAATTGCATTTCCAAAACTTGTAGTGTTATTATAAAAATAATTAATTTGCTTCAACAGTTTTATTAATAATTTTATTAAATTTCAAACTGCCTAATTTTTTTATTCTAAATTAAAAGCAATTATGTAATAATTTGTGATGTTCAATTCCGGTTGCAAATCTTAATTATGAAATTTTGAATTAGAGCAATAACGTTTTTTTTTATCAAAACTTTGATTAATTATTTCACAAATTTTTCTTTTACATTATCGTTGTTCACATAATTTGTTATTTAATAAAAACATATTTTTTGAACCAAAAGTCTGATCTGTATTTTGCATTAAGTTTTCAATTTTATATTTGTTGTAATCGAAATAAAATATTAATTTCATTGTTAACAACAAAATCCTATCAAAAATGATTGCTTTCTATATGAGTCAATATAAAGATTTTATTAACCATGTGTTTGGTTAATAAAAAAAAATGGCTTTGCATTAAATTAAGCAAAGGACGAAATAAAAACTCGGAGAGTACGCCTTTCAGAGTTGGATGTTCGTTTCTTTGCTTAAAAACCAGTTCACCCCTGCAATTAATTTTCTTTTTTTATATCTGTGTATGGGGGTTTTTAGTAAGGTCGGACTTTATTTCGAATGCATCGCTTTCGATTTAATTTCCCAACCGCTGAAAACTCTTGCGTTGATTCAATAAGCTGCAAAAAGTCTTCGCGCTTTTGCAATCGGAACATATTCAAGCCTTTGGGTTTTGGTACATGCTGTGTTATCTTTCTTAAGCACCCTGCGCCCCCTCGCTTAGTTTTTAGTATTGATTTTATAAAACGCCAAAAACCCAAACGGGGAGACTATTTCCGATTATTGTCTCAACTTTTGTGCAATTTGCCGAAACACCAATCTTTACAAAGTACTATTCAAATTTTAAATATGTTTTAACTTATTTTTAATTTAACTCGATTGGTCCGAATGCAATTGTACAAAAAAAAATTGTTATATATCTGTGTACTGTTTGTATATATTTGTGTGCCGCCCCATGCCACGCTAGCTGGGCAAGGGGCACCCTTTAGAGACCGCGATTTTTAAATGCCGCCACTCCTAAAAAGATTTTGTAAAAACGAGGGGCGCGAGCTCCAAGTTTTTTTTGCTCATTCCAAATCAATCTTTTTAGGGGCGGCGGAAGAGGGGGCATAGATTTTTCACCAATTTTCAGGCGCGAAAGCTCTTAGGTCAGAGCGCTGGCGCGAGACTTTTGTCTTCTTGTGGTTAAGTTTTTAAGTTTTGGCTTTCTCTGGAAGTCATCGAGTTCTGTTCCGCTTTGTCTTCTCAAAAATAGTTCTTAAGTCTTTGGTACCCCGAAAAGGGGTCGCCAGTTTGCGTTTAGGCTCAGACGGGCCTGTTTAACAGTTTAATTTAAATTTAATTTTGGGGATCTAAAAATGCGGCTAAAATGTTGGGAGAGTTGCGTTTTTCGGATATTTTTGATTTGCGGCCCTTTGGGCCCATCGTAATCGTTTTTTGCGCACTTTCGGGCACGGGTTAGTGTTTGTGAATTTTCGTTACCGATATTGCGGACCTTTTTGACTAAATGATGTGTTTCCTTTTCAGCTTTTTCTTATTATTTTTTTGAAATACCTAATCAATCAACTTTTGCTTTTCAGGGCGTTAATTTTGTTTTCAGGGCGTTTATTTATAATTACGTTTAAGATGTGGCTCTTAAAAGTGGAGCTTTTGTCCCTTAGGTTTCCCAAAAATTTATGTCCCCTTATCTATAAGTTGCAGATTTTTGCGTCTCGATTTTTGTCGTAAAGTCGTTATGCGTTTTGACTCTCCCACATTTTTTCGACTTGAAAAATCTGGAGCTGTTGCCGGCTTAGCTCGATTTTTTGAGTTTAAATTCGGTTGTTAAAGGGGTGGGTTTCGTTTCGCGAAAACTTGCAGTAAATCGAACTGCGCAAGAAAAACACGTTTCATTTGAAACATTTTTACAAACAATTTTTTTTTAACTTAAGGAGCGGATGAGGCAGGTGTAGGGGAGGAGGAGCCTGCTATTTTTGAATTATTTTGGTTCTTGGATAATTACATTCCACAAAAAAATTTAGAAAAATATTAATTAATTTAGAATACAATTTTATAATAGAACAATCAATTTCATCACAATACAAGCCTTAGAAAAAAAAAAAAAAAATTTTAAAACCGGTGCATGTACTTTTGTACGCACTTCTTTGGCGTAACCAAATTAAATATAACCACGTGTACAATTTAATATAAATAAATGCAATAAATACGAGGATGTGCGCATTCGAGCGAAAAGTGGCACATTTCCGAGCGAGGGAGGCAAATGAAGCGCGACGCGGAGCGGCGCGCTTCATTTTCCCGAGATCGGAATGTGCCACTTTGAGCTCGAATGTGCACACTCGGTTTTAAGCATTATTCGCAATCATTTTGTCAACAAAAAATTCGTAAATAATTTTTAACATTCCCTCTCACTCGTACTTATGAGTTTATCGTATCTTTTTACTCGCTCCCACTTATTGCTATGGTACAAATACGTTTTTTAATATATAATCGATATATTTACTGAACTAAATTAAATTTGTTGATTGAAGGGAAAGTTTAATTTACAAAATTCAATAAATACGAGGATGTGCGCATTCGAGCGAAAAGTGGCACATTTCCGAGCGAGGGAGGCAAATGAAGCGCGACGCGAAGCGGAGCGCTTCATTTTCCCGAGATCGGAAATGTGCCACTTTGAGCTCAAATGCGCACACTCCGTTTTGAGCACTATTCACAATCATTTAAGCCAATAAATTAACAAAATTGCTATAGTAAAACCGTTTTTTGAACATAAAATCAATTTTAATTAATTTAATTTAATTTTTTTATTTGTTATAAGAATAAAATAAAAAAAATCTAATAAACACCATCGAATTTCCGTTAGCTGTGCGCACGCAACATCTCTTGCCTGCTAATATTCTACTCACAAGCGCCCAAAGAAGTATAACTTCAAAAAGTGCGCTTCTCAGCCACAAAAATAAATTGAATAAACAATTCCTGAAATTGCTAAGAAAACAACCGACCAACTATCTGGCCAATAATATATTCAAAAATGTAAATAAGAGTCAGGTAGGTAGTTGTCCCCGGTTGAACGGTCAGCACGTCCGTTACTGGCCTTGGCTAACAATTCAAAACCCCCTTTTCAAAAGGCACCCCAACAATCCTACCGTAAAAATTAAATGCCTCCGCATCTCTCGCATTCCAACGTGACTCATGAAATTCAAACGAAAATTATTCATTTTCGATTAAACGCCTAATTACTTCATCGAGCAACTTTCGCAAAACGAATCAAGTAGCCTAATAGTGTAAGTTCGTCACTTTCCAAATATTTCCAAATATTTATTCAATTCTACTACTACGAAGCCAAGTTTATTTAGTTAGATAGCAAAAGTACCTGTTACCCACTTTTCATCAAAACCAAACAAAAAGTGATAAGATTAGAGGACATGATTCATTGATTAACGCGTCGAGCAAAAATCACGAAGGCTATACCAAAACCGTTTAATTAAATCACCCGTTGCAAGGTCACTAATGATTAATAACAAACGATTCTTAGAATGCATAAAATTAATTCGAATTATTTCCAACTCACCAGGGCCGTCAAGATACCCCTAACGGTGATCCCTATTTGCGGCTCGATCAAAATCGTCACTCCGGCCTCGACGATCAATTCTGCGTTCTCTTCGATGACGAGATCGTTCCTCAGCAAAAAAGGTCTTCCCGTGTCGTTCCTGAAGACCAGACGGTCGCTCACGATCGTCCCTCCTGGGTGCTCGATGGCGTTGGGAAAGTAACGATCAGGAGGCGGTTGCGTGGGCCCCCAGTAATAGGGTGGCAAATCTTGCGTCCAGGCGCCCTTGGTCCACGCGAAAATCATCAAAAGCACCAGCTTAAATTTCACCATTTTCTCATGAATTTGTCGCGCACGAAAAAAACAAACACCATCACTCTTTGGGCCTGACCTATTTCCCGAAATTATTTAAATTAAAGCGCGATCCGGCGATAGGGGATTGGGGGCCTCGAAAAGACCATTTACTCTTTGTGTTCGCGAGAGCTTTAATCAAGATTTAATGAACACAACGTGTATTCTCCCACTTGCATTCTTCTCGAGGATATTTCGAAGACTAACCACCTTTTATCGAACGCACTCGACGACTTTTACGCGAATCGCACTTGGAACCGTCCGTTTGCTCATGATCTTATCACGATATTAATTGGTTTAAAAAAACAACTAAAAAAACGTAACGACAAAAGGCTTCGGGTTCGCTCTTTGCGAGCAACGTTCGCCATAGGCGCGGTTGGAGAGTTGTTTTTTACGGTAAAAAAGCGAATGTCACGTGACCTACGTCATCCAGGTAAATATCCCCTCTCACCTGTGATACAGGTGAAAATCTCATGCATTGTCTTACCGGTAGATAGCGATATTCGATCGGGACCTACAGAAAGCGGTTCGTTCGAATGGGGAAAGGCGCGACCGAAAGACTGGCTTCGAACGCTGGCCGACCTTTGTTTATGAGAACGATAATTAAATACGTAGGTGGATCGTTTAAAATGAATTTAGTAATTAGTGCAGTTTAAGAACTGCTGTGTTTAGTTGCTTAATTGATAACAGGACGTTAGCTTCCGTTTCTCACATTTTATTTACATATTTACCTTTTTAACAAATTATTTATATCTAAACGTGATTATTTTCGAATTTTGATCGCTACGAAATTTTAAATTAAATAGCTTTGCTCTAAGTTTTATAATTTATTACTAAATTTGATTGTTTTTTAATTTTAATTATAAAAAACACAAATTTGACAATTTTAAATCAATCAATTTTGTACTCATTTTTTTTTTTTGATAAAAAGAATTAATTATTTACGAATTTAAACAATTTAAAATCTTTTTTATAATACATATAATTAAATAAAATCTGGTTCATAATAAATTGATTTTGCTTTATAAATTAATTTTAACAAGGTAATTGCGAAATTTCTAAATTGTATGGGCATTTACCTTTAAATTAAGAGGTTTTGATTCGCCCCAAGCGCACGCCCGTGGTGACACGTATCAAATTTTGTAAACTTATTAATCTCATTAAAATCTACAATTTTTATTAAGAGCCTTTTTGTCTATCTCTCTTAGTTTCGTAGTTACGCAGTAGGATTTAATTATCTTTAACAAATAGATTTAGTACTTTTTCGATTAAAAAACGTCAAAATTTGAGAGAGCGTCTTAGAAAAATTCGACTAGATATCACAAAAAATTTTATGTGAGCCTTTAGCCCCATCTTTTATCTTTAATTTAAAAAAAAATAAATCGGAATTGGCGAAAGGATAAGGGAGCTACGATTTTTTTTCTACGACCCTAAAAGAGATACCAACGGCCGATAAGCGACGAACCCTCATTTTAGTATTTAAATGCTTCACAACTTCCTCATTTTCAATTTTATTTATGACTTCATTTTAGCACAAATTGATCAGAATTATTTTTATATAAAACTAATAAGGATTGTTTTTTAACTATAATACCTTTTTTTTCATATACATTATTTAAAACAATTAATATTACTATAACAATTTAAATCAAATTAAATATCAAAGTATTATAGGAATTAAACTAATATCAAAAAATAAATAAGAGCCATCGACTAAGAGAAAAGCTCAACAGTCACATTTGAAAAAGAAGATAAGAACAATAAGCCATACTGATGAAATCAATTAAAACGAGTTCAACCAATTAAATCACATATATTTAAATTTAGAATTTGGGGATATTTAAAATCGTTCCCGTCAAACATTCGCATCCAACTTCAGACCAAGAAAAATCCTTCAAGGATGTCAGCAGAAAGCAATTACGAAATTACGGTCCTATTTGAAGGATATTCAAAGGTGATCGACGGCGCCTCATTAGCAAATTGCACTTGCACCCTAATCAAGGGCCCGAAAACAATAATCGTCGACACAATGACGGCCTGGGATGGGCCGAAATTATTGGAGGCCCTACAAAAGGAAAAAGTATCCTGCGACGATATCGATTATGTCATCTGCACGCACGGCCATTCGGACCACGTCGGCTGCAATCATTTATTCCAAAGGGCCGTCCACATCGTCGGTTTTTGTATTTCACATGGCCACGTTTATTTTCATCATGATTTTAATACTAAACCCGAATATATTATTGATGACGATTTAAAAATCGTCGCCACTCCCGGACATACTCTTCAAGACGTTACTATTCTCGCCAAAACCAAAGACAAAGGAATCGTTGCCGTGACGGGCGACTTATTCGAATGCGAAGAAGATCTCAAAGACGACTGCATCTGGAAAGAAGCTGGGAGCGACTCTGAGCGCTTGCAGCAACAAAATAGGAATCTCATCCTGGGCATCGCCGATTGGATAATTCCGGGACACGGAGCCATGTTCAAAGTTACCAAAGAATACAGAAATTTCAAAGATGCCTAAGTCAAATATTAACAAAGAAAATAGAACAATATTTAAGTCAATAAAAAAGTTAACTTTTGAAGTGTTTAATAAAATACAATCGTCAGACTTTGAATATAAAAATACTTAAGATTAAAATTAAGGGCTTAGAGCATTAAAAAGAACATAAAGAGAACTAAGACTTAATCTAACTAAAATTAGGATCCACACATGTCACAATTATTGGGGTTTTGTAAGGAGCATAGCAAAGCAGCATCTTCGTTTTCGTCGTCAACGTTTTTGGCACTTTCGGAATGCTTAAATCCATTGCTTTTTGACGTATTCCCAACAAGCAATTTCGTTTTATCCACCGTGAACTGAATAGGTTGACTAGCAGGCTTCGTCCTCAAATAATACATCCCCGTCTTCAGTCCTTTGTGCCACCCATAAAAATGCATGGAAGTGATATTAGCCAAGTTGGGCTTTTCAATGTGTATATTAAGACTCTGGCTTTGATCAATAAAAGCCCCTCGATCAGCGGCCATATTAATAATAACCTTCTGCTTGATCTCCCAAACAGTCTTGTAAATCTCTTTGATGTTCTCTGGAATCCCTGGAATATTCTGGATGGAGCCATAATTGGCAATGATCTGATTTTTCATCACGTCATCCCACAACCCCAATTCAGTCAAATCATTAATTAAATACTGATTGACGATGAAGAACTCGCCGCTCAAGACTCTTCTGGTATAAATATTTGAGGTGTAAGGCTCAATGGACTCATTGTTGCCCAAAATCTGCGCAGTCGACGCTGTCGGCATTGGAGCTAACAGAAGAGAATTCCTAACACCGAATTTGGCGATTTTGGCTTTTAACTCAACCCAATTCCAGAGATCTGTAGGAGTTTTATTCCACATATCGTATTGGAGGACACCTTGGCTCACAGGACTTCCTTCATAAGTTGAATAAGGTCCTTCGACCTCGGCAAGCTCACAACTCGCCTCTAAGGCACCATAATACAGCGTTTCAAAGATTTGTTGGTTCAACACAGCGGCCTCATCGCTATCAAAAGGCATTCGAAGCAAAATAAAAGCATCTGCTAATCCTTGTATTCCAATCCCAATCGGACGGTGCCTCATATTGGAATTCTTCGCCTCAGGTACAGGATAATAATTTACATCAATAATCTTATTGAGATTCTTAGTGACGATCTTGGTAACTTTTTTAAGCTGCTGAAAATCGTACGATTTACGATCGGAAGTGACGAAAGAATTGACTGCAATTGAAGCCAAGTTACATACAGCAACTTCATCAGGAGAAGTGTACTCAATAATTTCAGTACATAGATTACTACTCTTAATCGTCCCTAAATTTTGCTGGTTACTTTTCCTATTACAGGCGTCTTTGTATAACATATAAGGAGTGCCCGTTTCAACCTGGGAAGTCACGATGGCTTTCCAAAGTTCTTGAGCTCGGACTTGACGTACAAAACGCTCTTCCTTTTCGTATTTTTCGTAGAGTTTCTCGAAGTCCTCCCCCCAACAATCTGATAGTCCTTGGCTGATGTGAGGACACATCAAAGACCAAACACCATCGGCTTCGACGCGTTTCATAAACAAATCAGGTACCCAAAGGCCGTAGAATAGGTCGCGTGCTCTCATCTCTTCTTTGCCCGTGTTTTTCTTTAAGTTTAAAAATTCGAAAATATCGGCGTGCCAGGGCTCGAGGTAAATCGCGAAAGCTCCGGGCCTTTTGTTGCCTCCTTGGTCAACGTATCGGGCTACATTATTGAAAACTCTCAGAAGAGGAACTAAGCCATTAGAGACCCCATTCGTGCCGGCTATGTAGGTGCCTTTAGCTCTAATGTTGTGGATGTTGACGCCGATGCCACCAGCACATTTGGAGATAAAGGCACATTGGGTGATGCATTCGAAGATGCCTTCGATGCTATCTGCGGGCATCATGAGAAGGAAACAGGACGAGAGCTGAGGCTTAGGGGTTGCTGCTGAGAATAAAGTGGGACTAGCGTGGGTGAAGAAGCGTTCAGACATGTAATTGTACGTTTCGATTGCGGATTCGATGTCTTCGCCATGGATTCCGACCGCCGTTCTCATCAGCATGTGTTGGGGTCGTTCCACAATTTTTCCGTTGATTTTTAATAAGTAGGAGCGTTCTAAGGTCTTAAAGCCGAAGTAATTGTAAGAGAAATCGCGATCGTAGATAATTACAGAATTTAAACGGTCTGCATTTTGCATTATTATGGTGTGATGTTCTTTGGATATCATTGGGGTCGGGGTGTTCGTTTTTTGACTAACCATTTTAAAAAGATCATCAACGACATCTGGAAATTAAAAATCGATTACGATTTAATTAAAAACACACTTTAAGATTTGAGAAAAGTCATAAAGATTACAGATCTATAATTTTTTTAAATTAGTTCACAAGCAACGCCGGTTTGAATTTATTTAAATCAATTTTGAGTCATAGGAACATAAGTTCAATGTCAAATTCAAAAAATTAACCAAAGTCGTATTTTGATTCTTGCTATGAAAAAATTAGAAAATTGCAAATAGAGTTTTTTAAGATTTCTTAACAAACAACTAATGTTTTAATTTATTTAATGAATTTTGTGACTCAAAAACTACTTAACTTCAATTTAGTCAAAAAATTAACATTCGGTCTTGTGCAGATTTTCACCAAGTCTTACGTGAAGAAGTATCAACATTATAAATCCATAGTTTTCAAAGACATCTTAATGAACAACAAAGTCTTTAATTTATTTGACTAATTTTGTGTCCTAAATACTTGTTAACTTCAATTGAATCAAAAAATTAACATTGGGCCTTATTCAGATTTTCACCAAATGTTATGTGAAGAAGTATTTATGATTATAAATTCATAGTTTTTACAGATATCTTAACAAACAACTAAGTTATTAGTTTTTTAACTAATTTTGTGTCTCAAAAACTTGTTAACTTCAATTTAATCAAAAAATTAACATTGGGCCTTGTGCACATTTTCACCAAATCTTATGTGAAGAAGTATCAACATTATAAATCTATAGTTTTTAAAGATATCTTAACAAACAACAAAATTCTTAGTTTTTTTAACTAATTTTATGTCTCAAAAACTTTTTAACTTCAATTTATTCAAAAAATTAACATTGGTCCTTGTGCTGATTTTCACCAAATCTTATATGAAGAAGTATGAAGATTACAAATCTAATTCAAATCAGTTTTTAAAGTTATCTTCACAAAAAACAGAGGTTTTAATTTTTTTTAATTCATTTGAAATCCCAAAAACTTTATTATGCTGATTTTCTGCAATTTACTTAAAAAAATAATGCTAAGGCCATACTAATTTTAGCTTATTCTCATGCACCATAAGAAATGCATGCCTATTTTAAAGATATCTCAAAAAATAACAAAGTTACAACATTCTAAATTGTTCATACTCTTCAAAGATTCTTATTTTTAATTAAATCAAAATCAGAATAAATTGTTTTGAAAATATGGCGTGAAAATAACAGGCGTTTACCACTAAATTGCTTCTTAGTTTGCTTATGTAGATTAGAGACCTCAATCCTGGCTGCTAAGGTCTGATAGTCAGGATGATCTGTAGCCATAGTGGCTGCTGTTTCAGCAGCCAAAGTGTCCAATTCTACAGTTGTAACACCAGGATATAAACCCCTGATCACCTTCAGAGTAACTGCCACCTAAAATTAATCATTTTATAAAATAAAACCCTTAAGTATGAGGGTGGTTGAATGCTCACAGGGTCCACATAGTCCATATTTAAACCATAGCATAACTTTTGTATCCTAGAAGTAATTTTATCGAAATGGACCTCTTCCTTTCGGCCATCTGAAGAATAATAATTATTATTATACGTAAACATGGTTTCTATTTGATCATTTACCTCTTTTCAAGACGTAGTTCTTCTTTTGGGGTTTGTTGACCATTGTGGATGTATTGATTAAACTGAATTAAGTACTAAAATATTAAAATTATCAAAAACAGTAGACACACACACTAAAATGACGGCTTTATCACACAAAATGGAAGATTTTGCATGATTTCCCGCGAAATGCATAGTCAGCTGCTTTGTAACGACATCGGACAAACTCAGTGAAAATAACGACTGTGAACATTGAACGGAATACAACAAACCGAGTAGGGCAAGAACCAGTCCTAGTGAAACTCGGTTGGGCACTTTTACTTTTACACTATTTCTTAGGGTGAATCAAATAACACATAGTTTTGCTAAAATTTATACATATAATGGTGTAATGCCCATGGAACATTATGATTTTCTAAAAAATTTATAATCTAATGTTTTTAAATTGTTTGCATTAGGTCTTTTGGCTATTTTAAATTAAAGTTATGTTCTTAAAATCAAAGATTTAGCGTCAATTAAATTTTGAATCTCTTCTAAAAATATCAATTTTTAAATTAAGACTTTGAGGAGAAAATTGATTAAAACTTTTACACTAATTTATTTGAAATTTTCTAAAGGTAACCCTTTAATTTTTTTGATCTTACCCGAAGTAAAAAAGTCTGCTAAGTTCAAAATTTTAAAGTGTTTAGAGATATCTTAAAAATTAATAAAGATACAGAAGTTTTAAGTCTATGAAATTGTAAAAATTAGATGTTCTATAAAATCAATGGAGAGCGCAAAATTATTTCGAAAACTACTCGATGGAATTAAATTATTTTTTAACAGTTACTTTAGGACTTAAATATAAGGAGACCTTTTTGATTTTACCTTTGTAACTCTATTAACAATTGAGATTTTCTCAAATTTCGTAATTTGATCTTTTTATTAGATTCCACTAATAATCATACATTTGTTACTTTTGGGCCTCTTGCAATTGAGCAAAGCCTGTAGTTTTTGATATATTTAAACTTTTATTTAATTATTGATTAAAATTCTAAGAATGAAGTTTCCTAACTTAGCAAGCCGTATGACGGGTTGCCGGACGACAGGCTCAGAACTTTCATTATTTTAAATCAATTCTCTTCAAAGCTCAATCAAAAGGCTTCTTTCTTGTTTTATACTAAACAAATCAAAGTTAATAATTCAAATTAATAGGAAATTAAATTTTATCCAAAAATATTCAAAATTTCAGTTAAATTCGTTTGTCAAAAATATGAAACAACAAATAAAACTCTTCTTATGAATTGATTTTAAAAACTTTATTATTTTTACTATTGAAATCAATATTTAATTTATCGATTGATTAATTTTTTTTCGGTTTTCGCCCCATAAATCGCGCATATTCTAATGCCGAAACTGCGCCTTAAAACTGCCAATCCAGAATCGCATTAAGAACGACGCCCTTTTAATAAAATCGATTTAAAATTGTTGCAATCTATAAGGATGCATAAAGCTGCCTTTTTCTTCTCTTCATAACAAAGCCGGGGGTCGAGAAAGACATAAAAGGTAGATATAAACCAATTAGGATATAAGTTCTTGCAATGAACAAACAGTGGAGTGCTCGTCGTCAATGGCAACCCCTAGACAAAGCCCGAGCTAACTCATCTTTAATAAGACGATCAATTATGAAGCGAAAGAAACTTCTGCACAACTTGGAACAATAATTACATTTTTCTAATTACCTCCGCCCGTAGAGTTTTTGCTTTTGTTGCCCAATAGCGCCCCTTTTGCAGTTCCTTTTTTAACGTTTCTAATTGTCGGCAGGGGGGGTGTGCGTGCGTGTTTCTTCCCATCCGAAAATTCCAGCGATTTGTAGATGTATTCGGGAATTATAGTAATGCCCTACGCGAATGCATTTCGCATAACTACCCCGATGAAAAGACACAGTCGGTCAGCTTAGGGGTTGATGCCGCCCTTCCCGCTAAGGACATGTTGGATTTCTTTGACTCCTTCTAATTCCACCCACATAAAATGTCGAGAATATTTATTATTGCATCGCCTGTACATTCTGAATAGAAATTGTTTGTTTTGCTTTTTCGATTTCAAATTATATTTTTCAAAATCAAATTCACTGTTGTGGTAGAGCCCTATCACAATTTTCTCCTAAATTCATAATGTATTATAATTTTTAGTATTCACAAAATGCAAAGGTTTTAATTGCCAAAATTTCTATAAATAGTTTTTTTTTAAATAATCTTGTGAAATTATTTTCAAATAGATTTCACCAAAAATAAGGAATGCTTTTCAATTTTGCTTTTATAACTGTATAAACAACTTAGTCTTTAAATTCTCTTTGATTTTGAAAATAAACATTAATACATTTTGAGATTTTTATAATTGGATTTTTATAAAGTGTTTTGCATTCAAAAAAAACAAGAAAGAAATTAATTAGGAACTTTTGTCGGGCAATGTACAAAACTACCTCTGCATGAAGCACATAAGGGTAGTTTTTCTAATGAAGGCAGCCAGAAGCAAAAGCGAGGGTGAAACAAAGAAATACAGATTTAGCTAATATTCTTACTACTTCCACAAAATTTATTTAAGGACCTTTATATATATTTTTCAGCTCTCGCAAAACAGAATACTGTTGGTCCTTAAATCTAAATTATAATTAATATAAAATGGGAAAGCGAAGTGGAGGAAAAAAAATTTAGAGCTTTTAGAAAGTTTTCTTTAAAAGCTTAGCTTTGACAAAGAAAATCAAAGATCTAATATTTCATATAAACTCGAAGAAACAGGCACAAATATGATCTCCCATTATTGGCAGGGTTAATTGTTTGAAAGCGCGCCATGTTCGCCAACGGCAGTCAATCAATAATCGAATAATGAAATAAAAGACAGGGTACGGCGGGAAAATTAGCCGCTAATCACTTGTGACGTCCCCTGGCATTTCTACAAATTTCCAAAAAAATGCCCAAAACATCATCCGCCGTCTCCGATCAGATCGCATTACATTACGTGCAATTTTTCTAAATTAATTCCTAAATCGAAAAAGGGAAGAGGAATTGTTGACAAAACATACGCTTATTTTAGTACAACAACAATAAAACCGCTAAAATAAAATTTGTCTACGCTCCTGTTATATTTTACAACCCCCACAGCTTTTCATAAAGCCACAATCATACAACGCATTAAAAATCATAGCACCCCACAGCGGTTTCTGGTACATTACTTCACTTCATGTCCACGCCTCGTTAAATTTTCTGCTTTTCCGATTTTCCATGAAATATTTCTAATTTTCCACAAAACTCACAAAGTCTGTATGTGCTTATTTACTTTTCTCGTTGCTCCTTTGTAAAACTCACCCTCTAATACTCTTCTAGATTTAAATTTAAAAAAAAACAATGTAGACAAATCAAATCAATAACGATTTATTAACACAAAGATCAAAATAATCAAAAACCCATGATTTAATTCAAATTACAAGAGCACAGTTCTTGGGTTTGCGCACAGATGGCACGAGCTCCGCAATTTGACGAATTAATTCTAAGAAAGTTATTTTTAAACATTTAAAGCTAGGCGATAACAAAAACAAATAACGTACACTAATGTAAATGCGTTTTTATCCAACAAAAGTGTTTGCGTTGAATTTTTTGCTAATTGCGGTACCTATTTTGTTTTTTACCCCTTTGAGCAGCTGCTTCAGGAGGGTGTAACAAACCCTTTTAAGAGCAATAACAAGAGTTGATTTTTTATGTAGGAAGTGGTATTACCGAGCACTTAATTTTTTTGTAGTGGCACCGAGTTTTAGGGGGTTGACCACGTGCTGTATATTTTTTTATCTTAGTGCGCAATTTTTGTTTTACCCTTTTTTTTAGTGTGAAGACGAAATTAATATATATTCTAAAACTTGGTTGTATCTTTTTAAATCAATAAGTTTATTTATATATTTTAAACGATTTTATTTTAGATATCTCAATGTTAACTCAGATCTATGGGTTTTGCTTTAAGGATATAGGGGATGAAATAATTAGAAAAGGAGGCACAAGACGATTTTAAAATCCTATGAAAAAATAATGAAAAACCATGAGAATACAAATTGGTATGAGATTTAGAAGAAATAATGACCCAATCAGATTTTTAAGGGGCCCAGCACCCCCACCAATTTCAGGGCAAACAATACATCTAAAAAGTTGTTAAAAAGGGTTGGCACCCTCAGTTATAAAAGGGTTCATATGTTAAATAATGTAAAAAAATAGGGTTGAATCTCTGCGCAGAGCAATCCTCTATCGAAAGCTTTCGATCCCCTCTTCGGAGTCCTATCGGAGAACTTTAGAATTCAGTAGTCTTCCAGGTTTCCTTTAAGGTGGATGTAAATTTTTTAAACTTGAAGTAATTTTTAAAAATATTTCTGCAAGTTGTTTTTTGAATTTGGTGCCATTTTTTGGATTAATACTGTGATGTGGGGACACATATCAGAGGGGTAGGTGTGTGTGCAATAAGTAGATTGTTTTGATTTTTAATTTTTTGAGGAGTAATTGAATCAAAGTTAAGGCCCAAATTTTTTGAAAACTCAAAAAACATTGGGTATATGCAATAATTAAATATTTTTTAAATTAATAACTTGGTTGTTTGGTGAGATATCTTTAAAAATTTGGAATTGCAGGCTTTCTAGTATAAAATAGCATTTAAAAAAAAAGAAGGCATTGGGAAAAGTTTTGGGGACCACATAAAACTGTATTTCTTAAAAAAAAAGATTGAAATTCTGATGGCTCATTTTAAAATCTAGTTTATAGCAACTGCAAAAGGGGGTAGTTTATTTATTTTTGATAATACTTTAATAAAAGGGAAAAATTGTGATATTTAGAATTTTTTATTTAACTTAGCTTCACAAAAACACTAAGGCATAAAGGGAAGTTTTTGAGAAAACTATTTTACAAAACTAATTGTAAGTTTAAAAAAATTAATATCTCATTTTTTAGGCAAGCTATCTTCAAAAATTTCAAAAATGAATAAATTCTTCAAATATTTTAGCACAAGACAAGATCAAAAAATAATATACTTCAGAAAATTACAGAGACATATTAGGGAAGGTTATGAACTTCAGTTTATTTAAAGGAAGTTTAAATTTTACTTTTTCAATTAACAAATTTAAATTTTGTCTACTGCAAACGGGCGTATCTCTTTTACTTTTAAAATATATTAATAAAAGGCATAAAATTAACATATACAATTTTTTTTATATAACTGCATGAAACCAATACTGAAAACTGGAAATTAGTTAACTTTTAATTCACAAAACTATCTGTAAAATTATTAATAACTCTGTTTTTGGCTATATATCTTTAAAAATTTGGCATCCTCAAATCCTTTAGTACACTTAAAATAAAATAAGAAGCTCTTTGGATAATATTTTGAAATTTTGATAATTAATTGATTTTATTTTCAAAACTAATTTAAAAATTACTTATAATTCATTTTAGGGCCCTTCAACTAATAATTTTTTTTGAATCTATCTAACTTTTTTAGAACTTGAGAATTAATAGAAATTTCAAAGTGAACTTGTGTAATTCTAAGGGAACAACAACAAAGAATAGTGTAACCATTCAAAGGAATTGTAATTCTGTTTTCCTACATGTTTGCTTTCGGATGCAGCAGTTTTTTTATATCCGGGAATCCAGGGGCCTAAGAACCTCGCGTCAAACTTGTATCCCAAGGGACAAAGCCCTCTCGTCCTACCAATAACGCAAGAAAAACGGGAAAATGTTATTTTAAATGTCCTGATCGGATATTTATGTTTGAAGACGCCCAAGCAACACTTAAAAAATCGCTCTTGCAAAAAAGAAAGCCGCCACCAATCATTTTCAATATTTTTTCTTCCGATTAACGTCGAACAATAAGGGTGGCGCTTTATTTTGGCTTAACCTGGCTGACCCCCGTCATCTTCTCTAAGATCAAAACGGCCATAGCGGAGTGCCGGAAAATTGCGACATAAAATCATCCCTAAGTCTTCGCCTCGAGCAATCTCATATTGCCCTCTCACTATGTATTCATTTCTCGGGAAAAAGATTGATATCGTGTGTCGCATCGCTAAAAATCCATTTTTCGTCGTCAGCGAAAATATTAAAAAGTTCCACTTTTAAAAGATTTTTCGGAGCTCGAGAACTTCGCTTCTGTCCTACCCTTCAGTTCCTGGACGTCACCTCCTGTCAGCTAAAGCTGTAACGATGAGCTCATTTCCTTTTCCTTGACTTCAGATAGAATTTCCCTCTACTTATGCGATATTTACCCATTATTGGTCGATATCATGTTCCGCGAATATAACAATCAAATAAGAAATGGTAGGTCTGCGCTATCGAGCGAATTTTTGCTATAAAAAACTGATATATTTGAATTTCGCTTTCCTCTGCAACGATGCAGGGGGGTAATTTGGCTGGTCGCTTGGCCCCCATACATATTCTCGATCGAATAGAAACGGGAACATTAAAGCAGGATATCGCCCGTGTTGAATACTGTATGAGCTTCGCTGCTCATCGTCGCCCTGCCCGAATATTCCATATTATTAAAGGCATCACAACTTTTCCTACAGCAGCCACCTTTTGAAGCACAAAAACCGACAATTCTTCCGGCACTTCGCCCCAAAAGTCGCGTTCGCACTTTAAATTACACGCATCCATTTCGGGAGCGCTTTCCAAGGAAGCCCGGCTGGTTGTACTTAAAAATTGGAGAAAATGAGCATTTTCCAACGTCACTCACTTACGATTAGATTGTTAAGCAAAAAAGAGAGCTAAAGGTTCGACATTTATATAATTTTATAGTTCGCATCCTGAAACACTGAAACTGACGCCATCAAACTTCCACCCCAATAGAGTTCGGCGGTCAGTGAAGACATTTTAATGCGACAGCTTCGGCGGGCTCCACGGGAATCCGAAGGGATGACGCACTTTCGATATCTTTTTCTGTTTTATGTGACATGATTATTATACTATGAACGCAGGTGGTTACGACTATCGGGATATATGGGGTTGCTTATTGGAATATAGGAAAAATGAAAAATGGGCCGGCGAGATCTGAATTTTTGAGAGGTTCTCCGCAAGGAAAACCCTTACTCGATTGCAAAAGAATATATTTTTTGTACGTGTGGTATAAAATGAGCTCCATAACTAGAAGAAGTTTTTGAAAAGACAACGGGGGGAATTATCGATTTGTTTGTTCAGCACAATTTTTCTTAAAAATTAATAAGGGTTAGGTTTAATATTTCGACTGGATTTTGACAAAATTCTTGTTTATACCACGTTTTATAATTTAAGGGTTGATTCTACTTTATAACACAGGATAATATACAAAAACAATGCTATGTCGAATTAGTTTTTATCGAACAATTTTAGATATTTGGGAAAATATTTTTTTCTATTGCAGTGTTTTATATTTTAGGGATCTATTCTCTAATATAATAGAAGATTTTTTTCTTATTACACTTTGTCTCAAAAATCAATAACGAGCTAATGGCAAATTAGTTTATATCAAAAAATGTGAAGTTTCGTTGACTCTCTTTTGAATAATTGGTAAATTCAATTTTTTTAATGATGTTGTTTTATCTTTAAGGGTTTATTCTCGAATATAATAAAAGGTTTTTCTCTTAATAAACTTTGGCCCAAAAATCAGAAATTTAGCAATACCAAATAATTTGGAAAAGAAAACTATAGGTTTTTAGAGACCATCTCAATCAGAATTTGAAATAATTATATTTTTTTAATGTGGCTCTTTCCATTTTAGGGGTTGATTCTTCAACACAATAGAAGGTTTTTTTATTAATAAACTTTACCCCAAAAATTAAGAACAACTATTGGCAAATTAGTTTCTAAGTGAAAAATGTTAAATTTCATTAACCTTTGAATATCTGGTAAAATCAATTTTTTTAATGAGGCGTTTTATATTTTAGGGGTTGTTTTTTCAATATAATAGAAGGTTTTTCTCTTACTTCACTGTGCCCCAAAAAGCAAAAATCGAGCCATGGCGAAAGATTTTTTGATAAAAATGTAAGATTTTAAAAACCATCACTAAAAGAGTTTGAAAGAAATTTTTTTTAATTCAATTTTTTTATATCTTTGGTGTTGATTTCACATTAAAACAAAAGCTTTGTTTTTTTATAAAATTGTCCCAAGAAATTAAAAATAAAGGAAAGGAGAATGTAGAATGAAAAGAAAAATTATACACGTACTTAAAAAAATTACCGTCAAATCTGTTTCGGGTGCGAGCCTTCTAATTTTGGCACCTTCTGCTTAGGTAAAAGGAAACCGAAGTAATCGATAGCGCAATATCCCATCGATTAGCGTGCCACGCCCCGTGTATTGCTTGAGTTACGATGTGCCAGCACTCATCGTACTCTTTGAATGCATTCAGTACACTCTTTCGCACGTTTTAACGAGTTAAAATGTTTTCACTGTCGATTACCGAGAGCGATTTTTCTTTTGGAGCACCCAGAGCACTCGTTTTATGGCACACTCGGATAAGCAAACTTTGAGTAACTCAACTTACAATGTTATTTTCTGTGGGAGTTACGGTGCCATTGCACTCGATCGGCGTGTTTCGCATTTTGGCTTGTTTTCTTACGCAAATATTAAATTTACTGGGCGGGAACGAAGTTATACTTCTTTGGCGCGACTCAATGAAATATAACAAGCGGGCCAACATTGGTTCAAGCCTGGGACTAGGCTGTTCAGTATTGGGCCAAGACTGGCCCAGTCCTGAATTAACTTTGACGTGATGATATCGTGGCAAGCCTGGCACGCAGACTTGGGCCTAACCTGGGTGACAGGTCTTCGCCCAATTCTCACCACCATGAATTCGCCTAAAATTAGCAAATACCATGAATATGATTTTTTTACAGGCTTAGTTTGTAATAAGTTTAGTTTACCAGGCTTTGCCCAGACCTGGGGCCATTACTTATATTCCAACCCTTGATTACCCAATGGTGGACCAAGCTTGTTTTGGTCGTCCGTCTTATATGGGATGCTATATTGCTTACCTTCGGTTATGTATAGCTAGACCCTATAAAGCTAAACTAAAATATTTTTTTTTGTTTGAGAGAGAGAAAATTAATGTAGAAAATGTAATAATGAATAATGTTAATTATTCTGCCTCACTCGCACTGACGCGTTTGTTGTATATTTTCACTCCTTTCCACTCGTTGCTATGGTAAAAACGTTTTTCGAACATAAAATCAATATTTACTTAATTCAATTTAATTTTTTGATTTGTAGGGGTAAATAGTACAGTTGTTGGCCAGATGACAATGATTGGCTATAGTTAGAAAATTAAATAATTATAAATCTATATTTTAGCGATATAATTTTTCATCAACACCAGAAAATTCTTTATTTCTCTCTGTACTGGATATAACTAGTAATTTTTGTATAATTTCCTGTTTTGTGAGTATATTTAATCATTAAAATGACCAGGCCGAGATTCTCACAAATTTGCTTCATTTTATACAAAAATCTCCAAGCGGAGACTTTACTATTCTTAGATTTTTTTATGCTCAAAAAAAGCTTTTTTTAAGAATTATAAATCAATAAAGGTTTGTGTTCTGTGAAAAAAAATTATTTAAATTAAAATAAAGCACAGTTTACAAAAATTTATTAAATTCATATTTAAATTGTTTTTTTTAAATAAGTATACTAAATTATAATTAATAAAATTAATAAAATAATTTTTATTTTAATAAATGGTTGTTATTTTTTTGCTAATTTACTATATATTATCTATATTGGCCAATCACTGTAAATTCACTGGTCATTTACTATATCAATATAACCAATAACTATGTTTTTTAATAAACCAAATATTTTTATTTTTATTTTATACCCTTTACTTAATTCAATTTAATTTTTTCATTTGTAGGGGTAAATAGTACAGTTGTTGGCCAGACGACAATTATTGACCATATTTAGATAATTATATAATTATAAAACTATATTTTAGCGAGATAATTTTTTATCAATACCAGAAAATTCTTTAACTAGTAATTTTTTTATAATTTACTGTTTTGTGAGTATATTCAATCATTAAAATGACCAGGCAGAGATTCTCACAAATTTACTTCATTTTATACAGAAATCTTAGATTTTTTTATGCTTAAAAAAAGCTTTTGGTACGAATTTTTAAGAATTATAAATCAATAAAGTTTTAAGTTCTGTGAAAAAAAATTATTTAAATTAAAATAAAGCACAGATTACAAAAAATTATTAAATTCACATTTAAATTGTTTTTTTTAAATAAGTAGTATACAAAATTATAATTATCTTTTGTTTGGTACGTGGGAAACAAAATATTTTTTTTTTAATAAATTGTTCGTTTTTTTTGCTAATTTACTATATACTATCTTAATTAGAAAATATTGGCCAATCACTGTAAGTTCACTGGTCATTTACTATATTTATATGGCCAATAACTATGTTTTTTGATCAATCAAATATTTTTATTTTTATTTTATATAAAACGTAAAATTTTTTATTTATATTGAAAAATATAGTATGCAAAATATAGTTTTTTTACAGTTACGAGCACAATAAAAAATTATAAATACATTTTATATAAGTATGAAATTTAGTATTTTAATTGTTCAGTTTCTAAAAGGGTTTATCACTGTACTGTTTACCCCTAATAGCGGAGGATAAGGTAAAAAAATGTAATGAACACGAAGATGGGCACATTCGAGCGAAAAGTGGCACATTTTCGAGATCGGAGTGTGCAACTTTGAGCTCGAATTTGCACACTCGGTTTTAAGCACTATTCACAATAATTTAGGTCAATAAATTAACGAAATTGTTATGGTAAAAACGTTTTTCGAACATAAAATCAATATTTACTTAATTTAATTGAATTTTTTTATTTGTTATAAGAATAAAGTAAAAAAATCTAATAAATGCTGACGAATTTCTATTAACTGACAAAAAATCAATTTAAATTTATTCGACTTTAAATTTTTTGAGTTGAAGAATAGAAAATTAATATAGGCAAATTCAGTAAATACGAGGATGTGCGCATTCGAGCGAAAAGTGGCACATTTCCGAGCGAGGGAGGCAAATGAAGCGCGACGCGGAGCGGCGCGCTTCATTTTCCCGAGATCGGAATGTGCCACTTTGAGCTCGAATGTGCACACTCGGTTTTAAGCGTGATTCACAATATCTAATAGACTTTCTTAGACGGTTTATTTCAACTGCCGACTTTTCGCCCGCCGTGCGCGCGCAACTTCCGATGCCTGCTAAAATTTTATTCTAAGCACGCCAAAAGAAGTATAACTTCAAATGCAGAATACTTCGAATTCTATTAAAATATAAAAAAAGGCTCCGAACGCGATTGCGTTTTCTTCGAAAGCTTTCCGAAGAAAAAAAGAAAAGAAAACCATAACCGTAACAACCCTTAAATGCTTTACTCAAACACCAACAATAAAATAAATCGTATTTGCTTCAGCGTCTTTTAGATCTATTGAACTTTTAGGGTGAATTTGTATCCAAGGCGAGGGATTTCGGAGTACCGAACGTTTTACTTTATGGAATTGTGGACGTCGTGTTTGTATTAAATTATGTCGGGGGGGTTTTAGATTTTAGATCGAAATTAACTTCCGCCTGTCTAAATTATTTTTTGCGGCGATGCGACGCTAAATAGATACGAAAAAAAAGTGGAAGTGCGGCGGAATATTTTGAGAGGAGAAAATGTAAGCAGCTTTCGCTGCGCGAAGCTACAACACTTTACGAATCCCTCACACGCGCGCTGAATAACATCAGAATTCGCAACTTCTCGTCCGCTTTTGCCTCCATTGAATACGGAAATTCTATACAAAAGTTCTTTTACTCCCTTTTCCATCAGACATGTGCGTGAACTTTTGCTGAAAGCATTTTTATGTGGGTTTTAGTAATATTAAAACTTATCTCCGACTTCTCGTCGGAGCTTTGCCTCGAAAGCTCCGCATTTGATTTTTTAACTCGCTCAATTTTTGGAATTCATTTGAAAGCGACACGGAATCAAAAATTTTGTTGTTTTTTGCCTAGGAAACGTATAAAAATTAATATGGTCGTATTTAAAATTTCAGAGAAAAGTAAGGGGGTAGGTTTCGGTTTGTTTTTTTAAAATTAATTTTATTTTTAAATATTCTAGTTTTGTTTAAATGTTTTTAAAATCTAAAAATGTATTTTTACATAGCATGCAATTCAAATAATGCGAAGGTTTTTAATAAAGGTATTGGGTAAAATAAAAGGGAAGAAATAGAAATGCGTTTCGTATAAAACCCACTAAAATAATTTAAAAAAAATAATTAAAAGTAAAAATTATCAATTTTGTTTATGTTTTGTTAAAATACACGGGTAAACAATCATTTTTGTTATTTAGATTTTTTTTGATCAGACGCAAACTTTTCGAGATATTCAAGATACAAGAAAATCCCAAAAGAGAGCCTGCGCCCTTAAATATTTACCTTTAATTTTCTCAAAAATTAATCGGGCGTCGCCCATATTGTTATACACCATTTTGTAGCCCCAAGGTGGATATTTTCAAAATTAAAAAGCATCCCCACCGACGTCGGACTACTTTTTGCGTTTTCGGTCCTCGAATGGGACCTTAATTTTTAATAGAAATTCCTTTTATGAGATAATAACTTAAAAACTATGCATCTTAGAAAAGAAACACAAGAGAACAAATTTGTAGGCTCAAAAAAAAGGGATAATGTGGAATAGTCAGTTTTATTATAGATGGCGCTGTTGTTCACAAACCTGATATTTTGTTACAAATTATTTTGATAAACTACTTTTACTTTTGGTTACATTGTTTTCAAATAATAAAACTAACAAAAAAAGTCAATCAACAATTAAAAGTAAATAAAAACAGTAAAATATAATTGAAAATTTAATAAATCGCTGTAAAAACAATGAATTAATTGTTTTCGATGAAAACTTTTACAAAATATTTATTTAAACGTTTTTATCGTAGTTGTCTTGTGAGATATTTTTCGAAGCTCTTCATATTTGAAATCAGGGGGGGTCTTTAGTATAGGATTCGATTAAAAATAGATGAGTATTAAAGGCGACTTTTGAAAAAAAATTGTTGTGGAATTTTTATTGTAGCACTTAAGTTGCCGTTTAATAAAAAAAAAGGATGCGTTAGAAGTTATACTTCTTTGGCGTGACTCAATTAAATATGACCACGTGTGAAAAATTAATATAAATAAATTTAGTCGACTTCGATTTACTGAAATTCGAGTTATTGACATAAAAATATTAACGTTGAGATAGGCATATCTTAGGTAAACTGATTCTAGTTCGAACTATCAAAAATTCGGCTAATCGGCATTCGACTTATGGAAGTTCGACTGTATTTAGATTTATAATATTAAGAACATTTTTGGTTAAAGTATATCATAGCCTTTAATTTATGATTTTAAAAGAGTAGTTTCTTGTCAGATTTCTAAATTTAAAAAGCCGGCAAAGAAAAAAAACAGCACATCCAAGGGTAATTAATTTAAAATTCTCATAATTTCTTAAATAAATTGAGTTTTGAACCGAATATTTCGATTTGTGTTTGAGAAGAGATCCAGCAGTGATTTTCTTTACAAAATATGATCTCTAATAAAACCGTATTTCAATGATCTGGAGAGATTTAATTAATAATTTAATAAAACCCAAAACTTTCTGTTTTTAACAAAATATAATTGAAAATATAAGAAACGGGCTACCATACAAAAATTTGAAATAAACCGAAAAGAAAACGTTTGAAAAATAATTGTTATAGAATTTTTATTGGAATACTTATGTTGCTCTTTAATAAAAATGAACGGAGGCGCTAGAAGTTATACTTCTTTGGCGTAACTAATTAAATATGACCACGTGTGAAAAATTAATATAAATTAATTCAGTAAATACGAAGATGTGCGCATTCGAGCGAAAAGTGGCACATTTCCGAGCGAGGGAAGCAAATGAAGCGCGACGCGGAGCGGCGCGCTTCATTTTCCCGAGATCGGAATGTGCCACTTTGAGCTCGAATGTGCACACTCGGTTTTAAGCACCATTCACAATAATTTCGGCCAATAAATTAGACGAAAAAGCAGTTGAATAATTTTCATTGCTTTCTCTCACTCGCACTGACGCAATGATCGTATCTTTTCGCTCTCTTCCACTCATTGCTATGGTAAATACATTTTTTGAACATAAAATCGATTTTTATCAAACTAATGATTTGAAACGATTAAAGATAAAGTAGACAAATCCAATGAGTACGACGATGTGCGCATTCGAGCGAAAAGTGGCACATTTCCGAGCGAGGGAGGCAAATGAAGCGCGACGCGGAGCGGCGCGCTTCATTTTCCCGAGATCGGAATGTGCCACTTTGAGCTCGAATGTGCACACTCCGTTTTAAGCACCATTCACAATAATTTCGGCCAATAAATTAGACGAAAAAGCAGTTGAATAATTTTTATTGCTTTCTCTCACTCGCACTGACGCAATGATTTTGCAAGATCGGAATGTGCCACTTTGAGCTCGAATGTGCACACTCGATTCACAATAATTAATTTACTTTCTTAGACGGCTAACCTCGACTCTCTAATTTTCGTCAGATGTGCCTGCTAAAATTTCGAAAGCGTCAAAAGAAGTATAACTTCAATAAACCGATCCATAGTCGCAATCTCGGATTAAAATAAAAGCGCGAAATTTGAATAATAACGAGCGAGGCGCCTTTAGCAAATTAAGGGATCGGTTTTTCGCGTCGCCGAGGGGGATTCGGTACAGTAAATGTTTTTTTACGCGATAAAAGTTTTCTTTAGTTCTCGCCCTCTTTTCAGTCCGGTGTTGCAATCGTTTCAGAAGCTTTGATGTCGTCTGACGAGAATCTCAAGTAACAACTTTTATTGGACTCCAATATTTATAACCAAGGGCGATTCGCTCCCCGAAATTCGAATATAACCAAGATCAAACGAAAACCAAATATCCAATTTTTCGTCGTGCCTTTTCTCGTAATCATATTGCCTTCGGTAGATACAATAAAATTCCGGTGTTTGATTATAGGACAAATATTTTATGCTTTCGACGTCAGTTTTTATTTTTCTGCCGTTTTGGAAGTCCGTGCAGAATTTAATTTTGAGGTGGGCTCTTTTGTCGTGCGCTTTTTTTTAATTTTCTTCTTGCTCGTGGAGATGCGTGCTCGCGCGGGGCGGAGGGGCAAGAGTGCGAAACATCCAACTAATGAGTATTTTTCAATTTGTCGAATTGGATGCCGGCTTTGATTCGACACGTCATTGTGCCCTTCTTGAATTGTCCGGCGGTCGAGTGGCGAGGTCGAGATTAGACTAGCTCGTGTGACCCCAAGCAGGGGTTGAAATCCAATCTTGATTTGCTATTGCATTCCTGTAATGACGGACCGTCCGAAATCAGTCTGGCCGTTTGTTTGCCACTCTTTGTTTAAGCGACACATCGCACAAAATTTCTGGAACGCCTTTTCGATTATTTTTTCCTCTCCAGATCTCCTCTCCATTCTTCTCCGGCAAATCGTTCTTGCAAACTTCTAATTTAATTGTCGGATTGTAATCAATTTGGCGCGTTTAAGTTGTTTTGTATTCAGGCCCGCGCGCGGGTCGCGTTGTCAGCAAGATAATTTACTAACGAGCCCTCTTGTCATTACGGTCATGAGGTAGCCGGCTATTTGCGAAAAAAAAAGAAGGGAACTACTAAAAGGACCTTCGAGCCATCCAGACTCGAACTAATTTTCCGGACTACATTCCGGAATGGAGAAAATTTGTTATCAAGGAGAGTACAGCGTAGGATAATGCGAACTGATTCGAATAAGGGTCTCTTTAACTATTGAGCCTCGTTGGGCTCAGAAGAGTGGCAGAGAGCGATAAGGCAACTTGCGTAAACCGGGGATTCCATCCCTACATCGCTTTTGAAATACCTTACAGCTCGTATTACACTTTATTTTTGTAAACAAACTTTCTAATGGTGCTTTTGTGCGCCTTTAAAATTTTTGGGTAGAGTTATTATTGGATTTCTTTCCCAAGCTTTCAAATGTCTTGATTGGCTAAAAGAAAAACATTTTTTTTATTATTTAGAAATTTTAAAGCGTTTAGTTAATTCCAAATTGAAAGTAATATTTTGTCTAAAGAAATTTTAAAAATTGTGGAAGCGGATCTGCTGCAGATACGGTCTTGATATTTTAGGGGGTTATTAATAGATTTATTATTTATTTGGAAAAAAATAAAGAACATTTTAACTTAAGTGAATATTGATTCAGAATTATTAAAAAAGTTTTTGTGGAAATTTTGAGCGATTTAATTTAAAAAATTTGACAAACCTATTATGTGCTAAATACGGTTCTGATATTTTATGAGGCTATTAATAAACTTTTAGTAAATCGAGAAAAAAATCAGGGAAGTTGTAACTTGAGCGCAAATTGTTTGAGAATTATTTAAAAAAATATTTGGTAACAAATTCGAAGTGTTTTGAAAAGTAATTATTGGAGCATAAATACGGTTCTGATATTTTGGGAGGCGTTTCATAGGCTCTTTATTTACTCAGAAAAAAATTAATGAAAAAGGAACTTAAACGGAAAGGGTTTTAGTTTTATTAAAAAAAATTTAAATAAAATTTTTGGAATTTTTAAAATTTAAATATTCCACTAATGTTTTAGTCGGTAGATACAGGCCTGATATTTTAAGATGTAATTAATAGATGTAATAATTACTCAAAAAAAAAATCAGGAAGCTCGTTACTTAACTTGAAATTGATTTTCATATTTTTGTAATTTATCTTAAATTTTTTATACATACAATTTAAGTATTTTAAAGTTCTAAAAGTGTTCTATTACAAAAACGGTCCTGATATTTTAAAGGGCAATTAATATGTTTATCATTTGCTCCAAAAAATTTGAAAAGGCTGGAGTTTAAGAGAAAATTGTTTGGAAATTATTGAAAAAAAAACTTGGTTACAAATTCGAGGTGTTTTGAAAAGTAATTCTTGGAGCATAAATACGGACCTGATATTTTAGGGGGCGTTACATAGGCTCTTTATTTACTCAGAAAAAAATAAAATTGTAATTTAAATGGAAAGGGTTTTAGTTTATTAAAAAAATTGAAAACAAATTTTTTGAATTTTTAAAATTTAAATATTCCACAAATGTTTTAGTCGGTAGATACACGTCTGATATTTTAAGATATAATTAATAGATGTAATAATTACTCAAAAAAAAATCAGGAAGGTTGTCACTTAACTAAAATTGATTTTAATATTTTTGTAATTTATTTTAAATTTTTTATACATACAATTTAAGTGTTTTAAAGTTCTAAAAGTATTTTATTACAAATACGGTCTTGATATTTTAAAAGGAAATTAATAAGTTTATTATTTGCTCAAAAAAATTTTAAAAGGCTGTACTTTAAAAGAAAATTGTTTGAAAATTATTTTAAAAAAAAATTGTTATTAGATTTTAAAGTTTAGTTAACTTCATTTTAAAATCCAATTAGGATTTTTTTTTTAATTCGGCTAATTTTTGAGATTTTTGTACATCGTAAAAAAGTGTAATACGTGCTTAGAGAGGGAAATAAACACCCCTTGTTATGCGATTGCATACGGGTCTCCTCGCTTCTATCACACATGCACTAATGGCCCTCGCTAAAGTCCATCTCATGTTTTTATTTTTATTATTTTTTTATCTTCCACGACCACTCTCAGATAATGTAGAATTATATTTCAATTTTCTGGAAATGGTGTGAGTGTGCAGCAGAAAACGGTTGCCAGTTACTAATAGCGAACTGAGCGGTTATTGCTTCCAAATTTAATGAAAACATTATTTAAGTGTTTTAAAGTTCGCAGATAAAATTCGAGCTTAGATACAATGGCAACATCTGCTCAGCTTATCTCGAGTTCTTCTGAAAAATTACTCCATTTCGTCTGCCAAGATTGCAATCTGTGGCGCCATCACATTATGCTGACTTCTTGAGTCCTTTCCTTCTATAAGGACTCGCTCCTTCGACTTTATTCCTTCTTGTTTAGGCCCCAGGTAAAAACAATTATCTCTTTTCGCACCTCTCGCTCCCGATCGTCCGTCTTTCTCTTTCGCATTAATCGCTTTTCTCGCAGTCAAATAAATTAGGAAGCTTTTCGGGGGGGCCCCATTAAAAAATAAATTGGGATATCAAAAAAAGGAAGACGGCGGTGTGTAATCCAATTATACGGTTAAAAGCTGAATATAACGTAATAGACCATATGCCACAACATTTCTAAATAAATAACCCATATAAATTTTAATAGTGGCACGTTAACTCTACAAGAAACTATTAGGGTCATTTTTATTTCTAACCAACTGTTACTAAACTTCCTAAATTAAGTGGCGTGCCAATAAAAAGTCATTCAATTACGGGCTGCTTCTGCCTTTTTAAATGAATTATAAGTTCACCCACACCATTCCCCTAATTAAATACTAATTTTGCCCGTTTGCAAATTCATATTTTGCCTTCCACCTCGAAAATTTGCCCCTTGACTATTCTTTTAATGGGTTTTTAATCATAAACGGCGGAGTTGAGCGACTAACGATCGTTGTATTTTGTAAATTTATCAATTATAACAATAAGTAAGGAAGTTGATAAAATTGAAGGTTAAACATATCAATAAAGACACGTAGAAAATAATAAAAGCATATTTCAAGTAGAGATAAGGTAGTAAAACATATTTGCGACGTAAGGAATATTGTTGGTAAAATACTTTATAGAAGCAAAATAAGACAAAAGAGAAAAGAGAAAAAGGAAGCCTTTGTTCACGTAAATTGAATTTGAAAATTGGCCTCTATACCGTGTGTCTTTATTCGCAACTTGCCACGAGCCGATCGTCCGCAAAACGAATTAACAAATTGTTTATAGCAGCCGGACGAAGAGTTTCATTGAAATGGGGGTTTCGTAAATCGAAGAAGGCTTAAATTTGAGCCGATCGGTGTCTTTGGGATTTAAGAAAAAAAATTCTTGTGGTTCTTTATCGGCGCGCTAAGTTCAAAGTTGCAATGCAATAGTATTAAAACCGTCATTTCGGGATTTTTGATAAAATGACTTTAAATTTTTAAATTATAAATAAGAGACTTTGGTCCAAATGACAGTTAATTATTTTTATTCCGTTTTCAAAAAATCAGTTTTTTTTAAACCATTTTGGAAAATTTTCGTTTTTATAACATACGCAACGAAAATTTTATTTAAATGCGGTCTCTACCAATTAAAAAATAATTATATTTAAGCAAAGGATTTTGAAAAAAATTGTTTTTTAATTTTTTAACAAAGCACAAAAATAAAGTTGGAATTTAATTGAATTCAAACCGTCATGTTGTTATTCCTTGACAAAATCCTTTGAAATTTACAAATTATTTGTATAAAGTAACGTGTTCAATATGGTTTAAGTGCCATTTAATTATCTGCATCCGTTTTGGAAAAATTAATTTTTTTTAATTATTATTATAAATGAATCATAAATAAAATGAAGTGGCAAATTTTTTATAACGAAAGTCTTATTTAAACGTAATTTTTAATAATCTAAGAAGTACTCAATTTGAGCTCATAAATGTCTTAGCGATGTAAAAAAAATAGTTTTCCGATGTACTGCAGGTGCGCGAAGTTTGATGCTACAAATCTCAGAATAAGAATTCGATAAGAGCCAACGGGATCCTAAAAGCTTCTTTTTAAGAGTTTTTTTGCCCAGATTAATAAATAATCGAGACGAAAATTGAAAATAAATGTATGCTAATAACGGACATACCGTATACAAGTTGGCTACTTCTGGACGATACAGGATATTTTTATCTCTTTGTTTCATATTTTAACTTTTTTTTTGCTTGCTCTCGTTCTCCTTCGACCTATAACGAATTTGCGAAGAATAATATTAAAGAAATGCCGTGGGATATTGATCGGCGAAAAGACCCAAAACACAACCAACGGCAGTGCCTCTGATGATATTAAGAACCTCGCACATTATATTGTTGCAGACGCGATATCCATTATACACTTTGCACTCGAGTGTTCCTATAATTGCATAAAGGTGCTGCTGTGTCTGGTGCTGAAATAACACAATTATAACATTCGCTGAGTAAATATGAATCCCTTGGAAACATCACCAACCCTTATACCCTAATTCTCTCTCTCTTATTTTAAGTTGACGCGTTTCTTCTCGACATTCTATTCCATAAATCCTCATGTGATTTACTCGTTCGTCTAGCCATCTTCGGATTAATTGAGGAAGCGTTAAACGAGGTCTTACTGTATTTTTTTGTAAAACCAAGTATGGGAACCTGTTGTACCGGGGTCCTTTGTACCTAGAGCATCTTTATTTTTTTTAATATTTGCGGGCTTTCGTGACCCCTAATTTTCGATATTTTAAATGTCACATTGACAGACATTAACGTAAAGTTAGCAGCAGTTGGCTAATGTACTTTGTTATTGTATGAGATCAATTGAAATTTTTAATCGAAAAAAAGTAAGTCTTTTTATATTATTGATATTATTGATATTTATTAGATAATAACAAATGACTTATTGTAATAGAAAGATTATTTATTAATGTTTGCATAGTAGTTGGTCTGATTTTGGCACAGCATAATCTTTAATTTTATTTTTGAGTGTTAAACATAAAGGGTCGGTGTGTTGTACCTCGGTCACTCTCAATAAATTGTACCTTGGATCTTAGGATCGACGTGCAATAAATTCAAATTTAGATATACCTTTGTTATAAATTCTAATTTTTATTTATTTTGCTTCAGATAATATGCCTCGCAAGTCTAACGAAAAATTTAAATTTTTGCAAAGTTAACCATTAAGTATGTGAAATTTTAGTATACGAGAAAAGTTTTGTTAATTTATGAAACAATTTTAGTGTCATCTCAAAGAAGAACATTAGTAGTTCTTATAATCCAAAAATAAATATATAGTTTTCGTAGAGCAATGGGTTCTATTTTGCTTAATGTGAATAGAGCCAAGATACATCACCTCTGTTGTACCTAGGCCATAGATCCACTAATTTTTAAATCTTCTAGCAATTTGATTAAACGGTTGGTAATGCTTTCAAATATTTTATGATGAATACCTTATTAGTGCCCCACTACGATGCAATTCATTTTATCAACAAATTGTTATATATATATTTAAAAAAAATTACAAGTAAAAAGGGCCCTGGTGCAACAGCTTCTCCTACACTAAGTCTAGATTTTTTTAAGAGAGCCTCAGTAACATGTAATTTGAAAAATAGTGGTCAAGCTATACATAACACCTGGTTATATTGAATTTAGTACGCCAAAGAAGTATAACCTCTAACATGCACCGGTTTTTTTTATTCGAAATTGCTATAATTTAATTTTCTATTATCTGAAAAATAAATTATTTTTTTCTTAATAATTTTCATTGTTGAAATAATTAAAATTATTATTTGAGAATTATGGAATTATAAAAATTGTATTTCTGTTAAAAATATTGATTATTTAGAAATTTCAAACTTATTTTGTCTTTTAAAATTAAAAAAGGGCCAAGGTACAACAAGTCCCCTTACTTATAACAGTGATTTCCCAACTGGCAGGCACAAAAAATGTATTTTTTGCATTTTTATGAAATACACTAATTTTTAAATCTTCTAGCAATTTGATTAAACGGTTGGTAATGCTTTCAAATATTTTATGATAATACCTTATTAGTGCCCCACTACGATGCAATTCATTTTATCAACAAATTGTTATATATATTTAAAAAATTACAAGTAAAAAGGGCCTGGTGCAACAGCTTCTCCTACACTAAGTCAAAAATTTTTTAAGAGAACCTCAGTAACATGTAATTTGAAAATAGTGGTCAAGCTATACATAACACCTGGTTATATTGAATTTAGTACGCCAAAGAAGTATAACCTCTAACATGCACGGTTTCTTTATTCGAAATTGCTATAATTTAATTTTCTATTATCTGAAAAATAAGATTTTCTTAATAATTTTTATTGTTGAAATAATTAAAATTATTATTTGAGAACTATGGAATTATAAAAATTGTATTTCTGTTAAAAATATTGATTATTTAGAAATTTCAAACTTATTTTGTCTTTTAAAATTAAAAAAGGGCCAAGGTACAACAAGTCCCTTTACTTATAACAGTGATTTCCCAACTGGCAGGCACAAAAAATGTATTTTTTGCATTTTTTATGAAATACACCTATTTCTCTATTTACACGCCATACTTTTTCTACGCGGTTTACAAACATGAAAATTCTAAAAATTTTCAAGAATGAAAGTTATTAAAAATATACATTTTTGCAAATTAGTAAACACTCATAAGTAAGTACATCTAAAAATATTTTTATCAGAATCGTCGCAATTAGGCGCGCAGAAGAGCACCATGATAAGTTACTAAAAAGAATAAAATCTATAATCCTTTCCACTCTAAAAATAAATCTAAAGTTAGACTTAAAATTTTTTGAATTGAAGGATAGAAGATAAGGTAAATGCGGACGAGATGCCGCACATTTCCAAAAAAAAATAATGAATACGAGGATGTGCGCATTCGAGCGAAAAGTGGCACATTTCCGAGCGAGGGAGGCAAATGAAGCGCGACGCGGAGCGGCGCGCTTCATTTTCCCGAGATCGGAATGTGCCACTTTGAGCTCGAATGTGCACACACGGTTTTAAGCCCGATTCACAATAAATTAAACGAAAAATCAGTTGGTAAATTTTAATCGTTCCCTTTCGCTCGTACTAACAAGATTGTCGTATCTTTTTGCTCTCTTCCACTCCTTGCTATGGTAACGAACATAAAATCGATATTTACTGAACTAAATTAAAATTTATGATTTGAATGAAAGAAAGATAAAGTGGACAAATCTAATAAATACGAGGATGTGCGCATTCGAGCGAAAAGTGGCACATTTCCGAGCGAGGGAGGCAAATGAGGCGCGACGCGGAGCGGCGCGCTTCATTTTCCCGAGATCGGAAATGTGCCACTTTGAGCTCGAATGTGCACACTCGGTTTTAAGCCCGATTCACAATAATTTAGGCCAATAAATTAAACGAAAAATCAGTTGGTAAATTTTAATCGTTCCTTTTCGCTCGTACTAACAAGATTGTCGTATCTTTTTGCTCTCTTCCACTCCTTGCTATGGTAACGAACATAAAATCGATATTTACTGAACTAAATTAAAATTTATGATTTGAATGAAAGAAAGATAAAGTGGACAAATCTAATAAATACGAGGATGTGCGCATTCGAGCGAAAAGTGGCACATTTCCGAGCGAGGGAGGCAAATGAAGCGCGACGCGGAGCGGCGCGCTTCATTTTCCCGAGATCGGAATGTGCCACTTTGAGCTCGAATGTGCACACTCGATTTAAGCCTGATTCACAATAATTTAGGCCAATAAATTAAACGAAAAATCAGTTGGTAAATTTTAATCGTTCCTTTTCGCTCGTACTAACAAGATTGTCGTATCTTTTTGCTCTCTTCCACTCCTTGCTATGGTAACGAACATAAAATCGATATTTACTGAACTAAATTTAAATTTATGATTTGAATGAAAGAAAGATAAAGTGGACAAATCTAATAAATACGAGGATGTGCGCATTCGAGCGAAAAGTGGCACATTTCCGAGCGAGGGAGGCAAATGAAGCGCGACGCGGAGCGGCGCGCTTCATTTTCCCGAGATCGGAAATGTGCCACTTTGAGCTCGAATGTGCACACTCGGTTTTAAGCCCGATTCACAATAATTTAGGCCAATAAATTAAACGAAAAATCAGTTGGTAAATTTGAATCGTTCCCTTTCGCTTATACTAACAAGATTGTCGTATCTTTTTGCTCTCTTCCACTCCTTGCTATGTTAACGAATATAAAATCGATATTTACTGAACTAAATTTAAATTTATGATTTGAATGAAAGAAAGATAAAGTGGACAAATCTAATAAATACGAGGATGTGCGCATTCGAGCGAAAAGTGGCACATTTCCGAGCGAGGAGGCAAATGAAGCGCGACGCGGAGCGGCGCGCTTCATTTTCCCGAGATCGGAAATGTGCCACTTTGAGCTCGAATGCGCACACTGGTTTTAAGCACGGTTACCAAGCCTTCCGTTTTAACAGGAAAAAAATTGGTCACATTAGTTATGAGCCAATTTTGCAATAAAAATATAAATTAATTTATCAAAAAATTGTTACATATACAATTTAAAAAAAATCACAAGTGAAAAAAGGGCCAAGGTACAACAGATTCCCCTACTAAAAAAATTATAACTCGGTTATTCGAAGATGTTTGATTAAGATGTTTAAAAATTCAAAATCCTCAGCTAGGACAACAAATTTCCGCACCAAAAAAAGCATCCTTGCTTAAACAGAAAAAATCGGGCGGCGAAAAAGCGAACCGTTCGAGATATCGAGTTAAAGAGAAGCTTGTCGAAGGAATTCAAAAAAGCGCCATAGAGAACCCATCCAGCGTAATAATACAATTTAATCAGGACAGGTCAAGCAAAGGATAATAACAATGGAGATGGTGCAGCTTGAGACAATAGAGGCACGGGCCAGTGGACTTAGAATCAGAGCTTGTAATGAAATACCCGGCATTCTTTTCGTGTCGTAACATCGTACACAAGGAACACAACTACCTTTTTATTCCTTATCGGTTTTATAGTATCTTTGAGCAAAAGCTAAGTCTTTCGGAATTGCTTCTCGATAAGTACAAAAAAAAAACATCCACAACGCCGACCTTCTCGCGAATAATTACCTCCGCCGCCCTTCCCCTCGAATAATTTTTAAATAAACTCGATTTTATAGGGGTGGAAGAGAACAAATCCCCTGTCAAATCTTTTATAAACCGCGAACAATTTCGGAGGGGGTGGGACCCTCCTCGGACCTTATAAAATTCTCGCATCGAGAATTTTAATGGGGTCGATTTTCTTCGATCGCGATTATCTACGGAAGAAGATTGCGATCGAAGGCGCCGTTCGAGAGGGTTGCAAGAGGGAACTCACAAAGGCGCAGAAAGGGTTGTTTCGAACTCTCCATCTGGATAATCCATCAACTATTCAGCGAGTGACAGGCGGAGGTGTCATTTATCCCTCCTACGCATTAGTGTATTGCTTGAACTTTTCCAAGCGTGACCGTTTTTCCATCGCGGAAAATAAACTCCGGGATTAAGTTACTCGACGGCGTACTTACGTAATTTTATGAAAAATTCTAATCCTTAATGGAATAGAAAGGAGACGCACGATTTTAAAGGCGAAAAAATGAGGGAGAAGCGTCTCCAGTTCATTTTTATACAACGCATGCCCATTCCCGATTCATCCTAATCCCCCGTCGAGCTGAGATAATGCCTGCCATTTTTCCGGACACCAGGCGCATTATTTTAAAAACTTTTTATATCCCAGCGACACTCCGAATGCAGGAAACTTGGGGTCCCATCAATAATACACCAATCCCTAAGCTTAGTGATCTGTCATTGTATGCAAGATTTTTCTTCTAATTCGCAAGCTCATTGTTAAACATTATAAAACCCTCTTCGAACTTTATATATTTTTTTTTTGTTATTTTTTATCTTGATTTAATTCATAGTTTTTTATTTTAAATGAGGAAACTTTGAGTTTGCTTATTATTATGAATTATTCTTTTTTATTATTTGAATTCTGTGAGGGGTCTGAGGGTTAATTTTCAATTGAGTCGGATATTTAGGGGGCCAAAAATTAGATTAAAGAATAATGGATTAAAAATTTGAAAAAATTATAAATAAAGCATAAATCATTTTGGTTATCGGCTTAAATATTTTTAAAAACCACTCAGATTTAGATTTTCCCGAATTTTGAGTCCCGAATTAAGCCTAAGTTTTAATTAAAACTATACAAAAATTATGAGAAAATAAAATAAAAGCACTCAAAGTGTAATTTACGACAATTCCTAATTATTCTGACAAAACACTTCCTAAAAAATCATATCTGGGTTAGGGGTTGAAATATCTTTAAAATCAACCAGATTTAGATTTTTTAGACTTTTGAGCCCCAGATAAAGTCTAGGTTTTAATTAAAAGTGCATCAAAATTTTGAGGATATAACATAAAACCACTCATAGTGTAATTTTTTAAAAAAATTTACTTATCGCACAAAATACTTTATAAAAAAATTCATATCTCAGTTAAGGGTTGAAATATCTTTAGAAACAATCCAATTTTGAATTTTGCAGACTTTTCAACACCAGATAACGTCTAAGTTTTAATTAAAAGTGCATCCAACTTTTGAGGGTATAATATAAAATCATTCAAAGTGTAATTTTTGAAAATTTTTTACTTATCTCACCAAATATTTCATAAAAAAATTCATATCTCACCTAAGGGTTGAAATATCTTTAGAAGAAATCCAAATTTGAATTTTGCAGACTTTTCAACTCCAGATAATGTCTAAGTTTTAATTTGAAGTGCATCAAAATTTTGAGGATATAATATAAAACCACGCAAAGTGTAATTCTTAAAAGAATTTTACTGATTTTGACAAAATACTTTCTAAAAAAAATTAAATCTCGGTTATGGGTCGAAATATTTATAGAAACAATCTTAATTTAGAATTCTCAGACATTTCAACCCCATATAAAGTCTAAGTTTTAATTTAAAGTGCATCAAAATTTTGAGGATATAATATAAAACCACTCAAAGTGTAATTCTTAAAAGAATTTCACTTATTTTGACAAAATACTTTCTAAAAAAAATCATATCTTGGTCATGGGTTGAAATATCTTTAAAATCAACTAAGATTTAGATTTTTCAGACTTCTGGGCCTCAGATAAAGTCTAAGTTTTAATTAAAACCGAATCAAAATTTTGGAAATATAATATAAAACCACTGAAAGTGTAATTTAAAAAAAAAATTACTTATTTTGACAAAATACTTTCTAAAAAAATTCATATCTCAGTTATGGGTTGAAATATTTTTAGAAACAATTTAAATTTAGATTTCGCAGACATTTCAACCCCAGATAAAGTCCAAGTTTTAATTTAAAGTGCATCAAAATTTTGAGGATATAACATAAAACAACTCAAAGTTTAATTTTTTTTTTAAATTTATTTATCTCACAAAATGCTTTATAAAAAAATTTATAGCTCAGTAAAGGGTTGAAATATTTTTAGAAACAATCTAAATTTGAATTTTGCAGATTTTTCAACTCCAGATAACGTGTCTAAGTTTTAATTAAAAGTGCATCAAAATTTTGAGGATATAATATAAAACCACTCAAAGTACAACTCTTAAAACAATTTCACTTATTTTGACAAAATACTTTCTAAAAAAATCAAATCTCAGTTATGGGTTGAAATATCTTTAGAAATAATCCAAATTTAGATTTCTCAGACATTTCAACCAAATATAAAGTTTTAATTTAAAGTGCATCAAAATTTTGGAGATATAACATAAAACCACTCAAAGTGTAATTTTTAATAAAATTTCACTTATTTTGACATAATACTTTCTATAAAAAATTGATATTTCGGTTAAGGGTTAAAATATCTTTAAAAAAATTGAAACGCACGTTGGAAGTTATACTTCTTTGTTGTAACTAAATTATTTATAATCACCTGTAAAAATTAATATAAATAAATTCAATAAATACGAGGATGTGCGCATTCGAGCGAAAAGTGGCACATTTCCGAGCGAGGGAGGCAAATGAAGCGCGACGCGGAGCGGCGCGCTTCATTTTCCCGAGATCGGAATGTGCCACTTTGAGCTCGAATGTGCACACTTCGTTTTAAGCACGATTCACAATAATTAATTGATTTTCTTAGACGGCCAACTTCATACTGTCGAATTTCCGTTGTTTGCTAAAATTTTACTCTCAGCCCGCCAAAACAAGTATAACTTCAAAAATTCCAAAATTGTAATCTTTAAACTTTTGAGCATTAGATAAGTTACTTAATTGGGTTTAAATTTGAAAAGTATACGTTATGTAACTTTCCCCCCCTTCGTGCGGACCTTTTGAATTATCGAAGACAAGAAAAAAAAAGGAAATTTATTTTAATATCGAAAAAGATGATGTTTACTAACATCGGGGGGCAAATGTCGCGTATAGAACGCAGTTTTGACCACGCAAAATACATATATCAAACTTGCCATCAACTCCTGTTCCTTATTCCCATTTCCGCTTTCTATATTTACTATGTTCGATATACAATATTTTAAATTGTTGGGGCTTCATGGGCGAAACTGTATTTTATCTGGAAGCGCTTTATAAATATGAAATATTGTTTGATTTTTTGAAGTAAAACGTTATTTATTGGTGCGAAGGGGATGAAAACGTCTCCCGTCTCATTTTTTCCCAACGCCAAAAATTCTAATGGAAGGCACGAGAAAAATCGCAACCCTTTCCGCCTTCCACCCCCGACAAAAAAACCGGTTGTTGTTATACTTTGCAAGTAAAACGTCAACTTATGTAGAAAGAGTAGTAGCTGGTGGTCCAGACGGGGGGTGAATCTCTCAATATCGATCAGACAGTGGCCCAATCAAACTATGTGCGTGACAACTCTCACTTCTGCATCCCCAAAGCGAAACGCACCCTCGAATCCGGCATGCAAATATTGAGCATTTCTGTGTCCTCTCGCTAATGACGTGTTCTCTCCACCATTTTCGAGGAGGGTTGCGAGTAATCTTCGTCGTTAATTAAAAATTCGGAAGTGGACGAAGAACGCTAGAAACGCGCGCTATCGACGAGGGTCGTTTTTCGTCCCCTTAAAAAGTTAAAGTTAAAAAGCGTCTGATATGATTTAGACGGTTTTTGACTGCATTATTCGATGATTTATGATGGAAAAATGCAGTTTTTATTCAGAAATGCTTAGTTACTCGGTACTTTAGCATAGTGTATCAGTCAGGACGTGACAGGAAGCTTATAAATCATCATTTGATCCGTGTCAAGGAACGTCGGGATCATTTATCCCATTTTTTCCTCCGCGCGCTGAAAACTTTTCCCTTTTTGTTCTAAATCGATTTTAAATGTCCGATTTTCTAGTTAAATCTCGGCAAAAATTTTATATCTCGGAATTGAATTCTTTTTGTAAACGGGACCTGCTGCTGGCAACAAAGGGATGTAATTGGTGTTCCAACTTTGACTTCGCTTCACCCCGTAACGACGTCGGCCTTTGAATTTTCCTTATCATTTTTTTAGGGACAAAAAATCCGGTCTCCTCTCCATCTTATCAGAAGCCGCCGCCTCCGAGTCCCAATTTACAATTTAAAATGAGGGCAGACGAGGGACGCGATTGGCTGAGGAGTTTAAAGCCTCGGGGGTTGCGAAGGACTCGCTTGGGTTCCCTAAGGATTGATCATGCGTATGGATATGCAGAATAGGCAAGGGTAGTTTTACATAAGGTGCGCTTGTTACCCCATTGGTTACCGATTTATATAGAGCTATTTTTTAGAGGAAAAGGGTGCGAGGGTTTGATCGTCGTTTCGTTTAAAATGAGCGCCTTTTTGGCCCTTAGTAGAAATTTAGGTTTGGTTTGTTTCGGATTTGAGTTGTTTGATTGCTTTAAAACAAATTAATTTCGTTGAACTAAAATCAAAATTTTGAGTTTTTACAAAAAACAAAGCTTTTTACATTTTTTTAGTGTTTGCTTTATTAATAATTTAATTAGGGCAATAGATGCACATAAAATAAGTGTGTTATTAAGTATTAAATTTATTTTTATAAATATAAGATGTGAGTTTAGAAAATTATATTTAATTTCATAGTTTGTTTTAAATTATTGTTATAATTTTAAGTGGTAATTGAGTTTTTGATTTTTGTTTGTAGATGGCAGTACTTATCAGTTTTAAGAATTGATAAGGATTTCTATAGGCAAAATTTTATTAAAAACTATAATCAAATAACATAATGATGTAGTTATAAAAGTACTCAAACATACATAAAGAAGAAACTTAAATTTTCTACAAAATTACAGTAAATATCTTTAATAATTTAGTATTTATAAAATTCGTATTTTTTTTGTCGTATGTAAAAAAAAATACATCTTAAAACATTGTTTAAAGTTAACAGGAATTGGACTGTCAGTGAAACAACTCTTGTTAGATATACAACGTTTCGTTTCTTTATTGAAATTTCTTCAAGCATCTCAAAAATATGTTAACCATCAAAACTCAAAATTGTACATTTAGTAAAATTATCACTAAGAGAATTCTTTTTCAATTTTACCAATAAATTTATTTTGTAACTTAATAGTCGGATCTTTATCAACATTTTTATATATCACATCATCTTGTAATATTTCTTTTAATGTTTTCTTATATTCTTCTTTATACAGTTCCATTACCTTTACTTGGTAACAATTATATTTATATCTTCATTTAAGGAAAATATTTTTTTTTTGTTTCAATAATATCTCTAATAAATTGATCCATATGTTTAGGCTTCTTTTTATTGTAAAAATTATTTAATAAATTTGTTTTCTTGGAAGGTAGATTATAGTGATGAGCAAAACAAGAACAAGGCCAAGACTGTAAGAGTCTTGGTCTTGGTCTTGTTCTTGCTTATTCGGTCTTGGTCTTGGCCTTGGTCTTGCGTATTCAGTCTTGGTCTCAACCATTTATATGCAACTTTTTGGCAAATTTTTCATTTTTCCAACGCATAAATTGACTTTTTAGCGAAAAAAATTGTACAAGGTACTTGAAAGGAGTGAAAATATTGAAAAAAATTAATTTGTTTCTATATATCAAGCATGTGTTATCCAGACATAGGAACAAAGAACTCGTACTCCGAGGACATTCTTGTAAATTCCTGTTGTCAAACAGTGGTAAAGTTTCTTTATATTTAGTATTAAAGTCTAGTAAAGCAAATTGAAAATTTCCACTACAAAAAATGTTTTGTTCCAAGAAAAGAATGCATTAAAGTTGCTTCGAATAGTTTAACTCATAAATCCACCCGAAGTAATAATTTTTGGTTTAGTCTTGCGTATTTGGTCTTGTTCTTGCATACTCAGTCTTGGTTTTGGTCTTGTTTTTGTTTGTTTGGTCTTGGTCTTGGTCTTGCAAAAATGCAAGACCAAGACCAAGACTGCAAGAACAAGACCAATTTTGCTCATCATTGGTAGATTACTAATAGAATACTCTATATATTTAATTAATACGACTCAGTATTCTTTGGAGGTAAATCAAATTTTGGATAAACACATAAATTTTGAGTTTTGATTGTTAACACATTTAAAATGTTTAAGTTGCTTGAAAAAGTTTCAATAAAGAAACGAAACGTTGCATATTTAACAAGCGTTGTTTTCCTAACAGTCCACTTCCGGTTAACTTTAAATAACATTAAAAGATAAGGACGTTAATATTATAATTGACATCTTAAAACTTTTAAATATTGACTTCTCAGATTTCTTAGCTTCAGACAGGCTAATTTGTCTAAAAGTGTTTTGATTATTAAAAACTAACTCAACTTTTTGCTCTAGCTCAAATTATCACGATTTATTCAGTTACAAAAATATTCGAAAATTGTACTAATGATAATAAGAAATTTAAAAATGAAAAAGTGGCAATGTAAAGGCCGTTGCATTCGGAAGTCTAAACGATTTCCTCTAATAAATTTGCATGGGATCTTATCAGGGTGTTTAATGAGCAGTGGACTTATGAAATTAATATGCGAGCACTTGTATGTACGTAATATAATTTAATAATAATAACTTCCACCGTAACAAGGAGCTTACTTATGCAACAATAAATTCCATTTAATTTTATTTACATCTTAACAGGGCATATAAAATAAATTACAAAATTATAAGAAAGCACGTACTTACAAAGCGTAAATTTTCTATGCTTTACACAACTCCTCATATATAATCGGAATCCTTGTTAGTAAGTGTAAAAGTGTTAAAACTCTTTCTGCAAATACTCTTCTTAATTAATTAATTATTTATATCGCAAATTGAATTTTTAAACCGAAAAACGTTCTTAAACAAAAAAAACCGCATGTGTTTCCACAAAACGAAATGTTTTGGGAAAGCTGTAAAATCGAACCTTTGGGATTTTATGGGGACGAAAGCTTTGCTTCTTTGAGTGATGTCGGAGTTGTGACAGGATTTGAATGTATTCCTGTTTCGTGGGGTCGGGGAGCTCCTAATCGGTGCCCTCGTCGCCGGGCAGCGCGATCCGGCCCTTCCCAACGACCCCGATCGATCCCGTCCGCGTTTTAATCCGCAGAAAAAATTAAAACAAATATCGGGACAACTTTGGAGATATTTTTGAGAGCGATTTCGGTGCGAGTGCGGGCTCGTGGAGGCCGTAACCTGAGAGAAATACGTTGACAGACTCTTCGTTTCGGTAGTCGCAACTAAAGTGCTAAGAAAATTTCTCCCTTGTGAATATACAAGCGAGTAGGGGTAGAAACATTCCTTTTGAAACTGAAAATGCACGGACACATCCATACACATGTGTCCTATTTCGATCGTTTGGTATTCCGTACGCGAAAAGCCCCGGGCGCCACGAAGAAAAACCGCCCCCGAAAAAAAACGATATGACGAAGGGCGAACTCAATATTCATTTGCTTTAAATTAATTTCTTGCGATTATTCGAAACAATTAAGCGCACTCTGTTAGCTCTTCGACTGCGAAAATAACTCAGGAACGCACTCAGCGCATCTATCAGCCACATTGCATTTTAATTTTAATAGAGTAGTCTTAATTATTACTTCTTTTTCCTATAAATAATGCAATAAGCCTTGGAGATAAAGGCGAGAATATTTTTTTTTAATAATTATTTGCGTGTTTCTTTGCACTTTTTTCCAGATCGGAGATGTGTTGTTTCTAATGGGGCAATTTTCTTCGTTTTTAAATTAACTCTGGCATTACTCTTTTGCTCCAATTATATTTAAAAAAAATTATCAAGTCTAAATTTAAATTAAGCAGTAAATAATTTTGATTCTTTGTGGTTTTAATTTATTTAAATTAAATATTGGGATTCACATAGTAGAAAACAATAAAAAGTTCACATTTGTTGAGGTGGAGAGTAAAATATTAGCAGGAAACGGAAATTGCGTGTGCACAGCTGACCAAAAATTCGATAGTTGAAGTTAGTCGTTTAAAAAATCGTGAATCGTGCTTAAAACCGAGTGTGCACATTCGAGCTCAAAGTGGCACATTCCGATCTCGGGAAAATGAAGCGCGCCGCTCCGCGTCGCGCTTTATTTGCCTCCCTCGCTCGGAAATGTGCCACTTTTCGCTCGAATGCGCACATCGTCGTACTTATTAGATTTGTCTACTTTATGTTTAATTGTTTCGAATCATTAGTTTGATAAAAATCGATTTTATGTTCAAAACATGTATTTACCATAGCAATGAGTGGAAGAGAGCGAAAAGATACGATAATTGCGTCAGTGCGAGTGAGAGAAAACAATGAAAATTATTCAACTGCTTTTTCGTCTAATTTATTGGCCTAAATTATTGTGAATGGTGCTTATAACCGAGTGTGCACATTCGAGCTCAAAGTGGCACATTCTGATCTCGGGAAAATGAAGCGCGCCGCTCCGCGTCGCGCTTCATTTGCCTCCCTCGCTCGGAAATGTGCCACTTTTCGCTCGAATGCGCACATCTTTGTATTTATTTGATTTTTTTACTTTTCTTAAACTTTTCAAATAAGACCTATGTGTTATTTTGCCCAAATTCAATACTAGAAGATTTAATAATTATAGATCTAAAAGTCTTTACATATATCTGTTGAAAAATTTGTGTTATGAGTAAAGACTGGAAAATATGTCTAATATATGCATGCAATATGCACTAAAATATGCAAAAAGCATTAATAATATGTAATTTAGTTTTTTTAAAAATAAAATACATTCGCAAATATTAACAAATTATTTATTATAACAATATATAATCTTATATTTTTCAATATTTGCCATACCTACGATTACTTAAAATATATTTGTGCGATAAAAATGATCTTTTCCACATCGCAAGATGTTATCGCTGTATATTTAAAACTGGTGACTATAGCAGGTCTTATAGGTATACTTTTATTAACATTGTCATTTAAAACGTTGTTAGCCAATTTTAAAATATTTATCCTCTATTTTTATTTAAAATATTCGTCAATTTATTTTTAATGTTGTTCCCAACTAATCCCCCAATGACTCCTATTTTTTTTCAATCCGGTTGACAATGTAATACTATTGTTTAATGATAATTTTGGGTCTTCTAACTGTATAATTCCCTCTCCAATTATTTCAAAATGCGGTTTTATAAATAGTAATTCTTTTTTAATTAAAATAGGTATTTTGTAACGTTTTAGTTGCTAAAGACTACTTCTTTAAATATAAATATTGACTTGAAAAAAAACAACTTGCAGTTTTATTACAAAGAGTACGGAAAAAAAATTTTTTGGCAATGATTTTTAATTCCCTAAGATTGCCTATCCATCCTTTTAGTGCTGTCAATTTTCCTTTTGGTGCTTTTGGCATTTTCAGAACGTAAAAATGGTTTAAAAAAGATTCGTTAGTAAATAAACGATGTACAGCACGATGAACGATGTATGAACAACAATAGATTGAAGATATTCCATTTTCGTTCTTACATTTACTTACCTAAGTATTAAGGTTTCTGTGAAAAATTCTAAAATTTTGAACCGATTGTCCGTAGAGTCAATAGAAATTGTTTCTACCCCAAGGATTAGCATTGTCCTTTAATCCCTTTTTCGTAAATTCACACCCAGGTAATTTGTTGTCGGAATTTTTACCTATTAGGAGAAATGCAATAGCTTTCAGAATATTTAAAAATGGCAACATATGCAAAAAAAGCAAATATGAACCAGCATATGCATTTATGGTATAAAGTCCAAATATGCATTATATGCACCAAAAAAAACTTATAAAAAACACCATGTTAGTAAGTGAAACGGTTAAATATATAATTTGGGGCAAATATACCCAAAAATAAAATTATGCTTTTTGCATATTTTCCAGTCTTCAGTTATGAGTTTAAAAAAAACAACCACCAGTTTCTTTGGCTTTGTTTTAATTGTAAAATTTAGAAGATAATTTATTTCATGGGAAATACTATGAACATTATCAATTTGTATTTAATTTTTGAAAATAATTGAGTTACATCCAATTTTAGTGCATTTTTATTAAATACTTTTGATTCAGTTGCCACAGAAACAACAAATAATTAATTTTGGACCATCTTTTTCGGGTATTTATGTATTTATTTTTTAAATAATTTTGAAGAACGATATTTGCTATTTTAGGTGTGGTTTTTGGTCGAGTTTGGATTAAAAAAGGAGGGCGTACATTAAGTAAATAAATAAATGCTAATAAGATTGATAAAAAGAAGTTTGAAAAGAAGATAAAGCATTGTAATTTGTAATGGAAATGGCGTTTTATGGGAACATCCATACATCATCCGTAATACATGGGAAGGCCTGATCTTGCAACTAATTATTAAGTCGATACGGCATTGGAAATGTATCAATAACAAGGTATTATTATCATTGCATTGCATATCGGCATCAGAAGAGTTTTTAAAGATTTGATTTAAGAAATGTATAAATATATTAGCCATTATTTAATGTTTTCATTGTTTCGCAGATGGGAATATGAAGTCCGAGACAGAACCGACGCAGATATAAAAACTTGAAAAAGAAAATGGAAGATAAGCAGTAGGAATATGTACGAAGAAATAGCTTCTTACATTATTCAGTTTTATTCTGAAATTCATGGTCCAGTAAATCCGGGCGAGATGGCGAGCTTTCCTCGCCCGTCCCTGAATATTAGAAACAAGCGGACCGCTATCTTTTTCCGCATCCGTTTTTACCAAGTCAATAGGGTCTTTTACAATCGCATGTAACTCTCAGGTATGTTATTATAGATTTTTTTCCTAATAATTTCACTTACAAAATCCCACATTTTATCTTCTCTCTATTTTTAGGCTTGCGAATCGCAGGACTTTGAGAATAAAGACGTAGCCCCGAAGCTCAACATTAATTAATGAAATATTGTTCGCTTTCATTGTTAAATCTAATTTTCTTTTATTTTTAGGTTCGTCCAAAAGAAAAGTCTAGTGTTTAAACCTTTTAAAGCCAAACTCTGAGGTGAAACGTGCAACTTTTGCTCAAACCTCTTAAATCGTAGATTTATAAAATTTTGACTTTAACACTAGAACCGCGGAATCGGTCATTTTGACCGTTTCGCAACTTTATCGTCTTGCTACTTTTTATTAGTAGAATATATTTCCGCTATATTAAATGACTTTTCCTAATTTTAATTGATAATTACTGTCCTATAATTGTTTTTCTTTTTAAATTGTGTTTTTCCTTTAATATGAGACGTTGTACCAACAGACACATACTCTTTTCTTCTAGTAAAGATGCAATTATTAACTGTAAAAAATCGGTAGCCCAGGTTTTTGTTCAAGGTCCAATCTATCTCTATATCAAAATTCATCAAAATTGGTTCAGTGGTTTAGGCGCGAAAAGGTGACAGACAGACGGACAGACAGACAGAGTTACTTTCGCTTTTATAATATTAGTTTGGGTAATTAAATTTTTTTAGAAAATAAATTAAGTATTGTGAATCGTGCTTAAAGTGGAGTGTGCACCTTCGACCTCAAAGTGGCACATTCCGATCTCGGGAAAATGAAGCGCGCCGCTTCGCGTCGCGCTTCATTTGCCTCCCTCGCTCGGAAATGTGCCACTTTTCGCTCGAATGCCCACATCTTTGTTTAATTGGAATTGTTTATTTTCTCTTTTTATTAAATTTAATGGAATAAATTAAAAATTGAAATTAACGGTTACTTTTAATGAAAATTATTTATTTAGAAAGTAAATTAATTGTTGTGAATCGTGCTTAAAACCGAGTGTGCACATTCGAGCTCAAAGTGGCACATTCCGATCTCGGAATGAAGCGCGCGCCCGCGTCGCGCTTCATTTGCCTCCCTCGCTCGGAAATGTGCCACTTTTCGCTCGAATGCGCACATCCTCGTATTTATTGAATTTTGTAAATTAAACTTTCTCTTCAATCAACAAATTTAATTTAGTTAAGTAAATATATCGATTATATATTCAAAAAACGTATTTGTACCATAGCAATAAGTGGGAGCGAGTAAAAAGATACGATAAACTCATAAGTACGAGTGAGAGGGAATAATAAAAATTATTTACTAATTTTTTGTTGACAAAATTATTGCGAATAATGCTTAAAACCGAGTGTGCACATTCGAGCTCAGTGGCACATTCCGATCTCGGAATGAAGCGCGCCGCTCCGCGTCGCGCTTCATTTGCCTCCCTCGCTCGGAAATGTGCCACTTTTTGCTCGAATGCGCACATCTTCGTTTTTATTACATTTGTTACATGAATTCTTTTTTTTTCAAATCAAACAATTACAATTTCAATCAATTTTGATTTTATATTCGGTGAAAGTTATGGATTTTATTGTTTTTAAAAACTGTTCAAAAGCATTAAATATGTTGTAATAAATATTTAATTGCTAAAAGACGAAATTTTCTTAAAGGTCTAATTGACCGATAACTGCGGTTGTAGTAAGTCTAAAACTTCCGCGGTTCTAGTGTTAATACACAGAAGAAAAATATTAAAGAGTTTTATGCATTTTATATAAATTATCTTCTTAAGAAGGTCTTTAAGTTATTATTAATTTAATTTAATTCCTTAACTTGTTTAATTTACCGATAAAATTTTAATATTTAATTTTAAAATCTGATTTCAAAACTGCCTGATTCTAATATTTATAATGTAACTATGGTTACGAAGTAATTATGCCCGTCTGATTGGCTCATCAATTGGCGGCCATAATGATTTATCGAAAATGAGCCAATTACAGTGAATAATTGAAAGCGGCACTTTTGAAAGTCGAGTTTAGAATAACTTATATTTACTTTTGAGATTTTTTGGATAACTTGAATTGTTTTTGCTTTTCGTCTGGATTTCGTGTTGTTTCCCCTTAAAAAAAGCAAAGTAATTAGTTGTACTTAATAACCTGGCTTTAATTTTTTAATTAAATTTAAGGATAAACACATGTTCGAATTGCACACATTTTTTTGATAACTTAAATGTTTTATAGCTCCAATTATTTTAGTTACCTCTTCGTCGTGACTTATCGAAGTTCGACTGTAATTCTCTCTGCCCCATTTTGATTCATTCAATTAATTTACCGAAGTCCTTCAAAATCTATTTTATTTAAAAGATTGTGTTCTACGATTTAAAAGGTTTTTCAAAAGTACGTAAAACGCATTTACCGCTGCAGGTTGGGGTGAAATGAAGTGCTATTGCATTATTCAAGTATCCATCCAGCTCGGAGTGGTGAGCAAACATGAACAGAGAATGCTGGAAGAATCGTCTTCGAAAATTCCGGGACTTGGAAAACTTAGAAAAAACAGTAATTCGATTCTAAAATCGAACACTTTAAAAATGTCATCGTTCACGAAGATATACCAATTAATATCTATGGCTTTTACATAAATTGGTAACAGGATCTTTTGGGTACATAAGCAAAGTCCATAGCGTTTTCAGGATACGACGATATATGACAAGTTTCCTAATGAATTGAAATTCCGTCAACAATGTCAACACAGGGAAAGAACACACACAATTCCGTGCCAACGTTGATTGGCCTCCCTGGTCTTGCTTGTTGGACTTTCAAACAAAAAGCTCGTTTGCTTTGAAGTTTACTTTGAGTCTGTTTGACAATGACGAGAATTTACAATTTTAGATGATACAAGTCCACCGAGGAAATCGTAAAGGAAAAACCTGGGCGAAGAAAGGGAGCCTTTATTCGTTTTAGTCACAGCATTTACATGGTCTTTATGTTTTTTTTCGCGCTCCGAATTAAAAAGTCTTAAACTATTAACTACGTGCTTAAATTTAAATCATTTAAAATAATGCGATGAATTACGCAGCATATTCATTCAAAAAGACTCTTAAAGAAGCGCTCACCGGCATTAAACTGCTTTACGTGAGGAGTGTTTTTAAGTCCTTTAAACCTTTTAATCGGCATCGAATCAGAACCGGTCTATGTGTAAAATTCTCTCATAAAATTATGCATGCACGTACTTTTCCGCAAATTCGTTTTAGGTCCTCGGCCAGGGGCGTACAAGTTCAGAGCCCGAATTTTAATAAACAAATATTGATTTTGATGTTTTCTTGTAATGCATTTTTTGCAAACACATTACGTTAATAATTCAATAATTTATTGATTATCAATTCGATTAATCATCAAATTCAAACAAATCAGGCGTCGATGCATTGCTTAATTTATAGCCAAAAAAAATCAATGATTTAATTTTTTCTGAGTAGGTACATCTATAAAAAATGCATTAACACAGTTTTTACAAAATTAATGAGAAAGTTGGTGTTATGCTCCAAATAATTTTTTATTAATTTAATTTTTTGAATAATTGATTTTCAAAATTTTAAAATAGACAATTATATATTTCTGGGAATCGAAGAAAATGAGCTTTTATCTGATGCCAAAATAAAATACAGCTTGTATTAGAAATACCAAAGTTGACGTCAAAATCGAAATAATTAAACACTATTTTTTTTTAATTCACCATCGTAAAGTACACAAAAAAGTGCTACAAGAAAGTTTTTACAGAATCAATTTATCTCAATTAATAAAAAAAAATAGAAAAATTAAAATTTTGTCTAAACTAGTTTTTTAATTATTTTGTCTTTTTCGTAAATAACTTCGTTATTTTTTTAAATTACTTTAGACAATTATATATCGTTGAAATCGGAAAAAAATAAGCTTTACATTTCTGCAAAAATAAAATAAGGTCCCCATTTAAAATAACCAAGTTGGTGCCAAAAGTGGAACAAATAATGGCCCTAAAACTTTTTTGACTTCACCATCCTAAAGTACGCAAAAAAGTGCATCAAGAAAGTTTTTACGGAATGACTTTATCTTAACTAATAAGAAAGTTAGCAAAAAGGGTTTTCCGCGAAAAGCCCCCAATTTGGTGGAAACTCTTTTATATTTTAAAATGGCTTTTATTAAATATCTTCGTTGTTTTTAGAGATTTTCCTAGACTGTTTGGTATCGTTGGAATCCTAAAGAAATAAGCTTTTTCATGAACACAAAATTTAATACAGCGCCTACTTGATTTAACAAAGTTAGCATTGCTATCGACGCTATTTAAAACCGGCGATGAAATCTAAGTTCACCATCGTAAAAAGCTAACAAAAAGCCCTAAGAAAGTGTGTCTAAATTTAACCACTCTTGTGCCAAAATCCAACCAAAGGTCGAAAATCATATTTGATAGTAGTACGCAAGACATTGTTTTAAGAAAGTCTTTTTAGTTTTTTTCGATGTTATAAAATGATTAAATTATAACCAATTGTGTAAAACTGGGTGAAATAACCAAATACGTCCACATGCAGCATCTTCTGACCACAAAACCCTTACATATTGTTTAAATTAGTAATAAACCATTTTTTAACTTCAATTAAACAAGAGAAAAAAATTGATAGGGATATTAAGCCGAGCGCACTATTGTTGATATGGCAGGCCCAATAAATTTCGCAAGTTTATAAAAGTGAAGCGTTTACAGAAAAGATAGTTAAAGTGTTGTAACGATGCACCCTTACAACTTTAAATGGAATTTCTTCGCAGATTAATTTGGGCAGTTAAAATTTCCCCATAAACGTCCAACTATTAAAAAGTGTATTATTATATAAAATTTACGATAGCAGCGATTTGCTGGCGATCTAAAAAAGCGCAACCATCCACACCTAAAGATATACGAGCCCATAATTCAAAAAGTGCAAATAAGCCCGAGAGTTGCGCAAAAACAATATTGAATACGTAATTGATTGTTATAAAACTAAATTTACGAGCGACGAGCAAATTGAGTCGTCAACGTTTCTTTATTATTTTTTTCGATCATAACCGTCGAAGCGCCTTCAAGGATAAATCGCTTAGAAATTTTTGAAAAAAGGAAACGGGCGCTTTCCTTTTGTCTTTAACCGATAACTTTTGAAATTTGGCAAAAGTCTATATCAGAAATATGCCGGAAATGCTCTTTTGATATACTGTCTTTGTGAATCGGAACTAGAATGTATATTTTCACAGCCGGTTTCCGCTTCTTCTGATTTATGGACCAGACTAGGGGGTTATTGTTGTATTTTATTGTTTTATTTTTCTCGTATGTTATGTTCGAAAGTGTATATTATGGGTCGACTATAAAATTCATATTGTGTGTGCGCGCCTTACATTTTGGTAATGTAAATACATCGACAATGTTGCACATTTTTATGCCAATCGTTCGCTGGTTATGGCTTTTATAACGCAAACGCAGCAGTCACATAAGTTAATCAACTGAATATTTTTAAATCGCGCAGAAGGGGTCATTATGGCATGGAAGTTATTAATTAGAATATATAACAAATCGAAAAAATGGTTAGGAAATTCTCACTAGCTTTAAAAATGCAGGGGAGACATTAACCCCTTGACATACGAATAAAACCGAATTTGATAAGTCCGAAAAAAACTATTAATTCGTTAATGCGAGTGAGAGGAAACGAATATAATAATTCTAATGATTTTCCGTTTAATTTATCGAACTATTTTATTGTGAATCGTGCTTAAAACCGAGTGTGCACATTCGAGCTCAAAGTGGCACATTCCGATCTCGGGAAAATGAAGCGCGCCGCCCGCGTCGCGCTTCATTTGCTTCCCTCGCTCGGAAATGTGCCACTTTTCGCTCGAATGCGCACATTGTCGTACTCATTAGATTTGTCTACTTTATCTTTAATCGTTTCAAATCATTAGTTTGATAAAAATCGATTTTATGTTCGAAAAATGTATTTACCATAGCAATGAGTGGAAGAGAGCGAAAAGATACGATAATTGCGTCAGTGCGAGTGAGAGAAAACAATAAAAATTATTCAACTACTTTTTCGTCTAATTTAATGGCTTAAATTATTGTGAATGGTGCTTAAAACCGAGTGTGCACATTCGAGCTCAAAGTGGCACATTCCGATCTCGGGAAAATGAAGCGCGCCGCTCCGCGTCGCGCTTCATTTGCGTCCCTCGCTCGGAAATGTGCCACTTTTCGCTCGAACGCGCACATCTTCGTATTCATTGGAAATAGGTAGATTAAGCATCTCGAAAAACTTAAATTTTTATTAATTTCTTGCTTTTGTTCCAAAGATTATGATTTTTAACATTTTGTATTAATTAACGAAAATATTAAGTCGGAAAATTTCTTTTTGTGCTTCCCAAAATTTTCATTCGGTATATTCTTTGTTTTAAAGTAGCTTTGCGCTAAAGATATGTAGAGAAACCTGTTGTACCTTGGTCCCTTTCTACCTAGGGCAACTTTCTTTTCTATTAGAATCAAAATTGACTTGAAAATGATTAATTATAATTGTTAAAGTTTTGATTTCGTCAAAGTTGAATAAAAAAATTTCAAAATTACTAATTTTGAAAATTATTGCAGGGAAATTATTAACTATAGTTTATAATAAACTAGAAAAACAATTAAAACAATCAACCTACTTTTAAAAAGACAGGGTAGGCCGTAATGTAATTGGATATGTAGAACTTTTAATTTCGCCAATGTTAAAAGACACAATTTTTTAAAATCGCGAATTCGGAAAATCTTTTGCAGGAAGTTATCAACTATAGTTTATAATGAACCAAAAAAATTATTAAAAATTCTAGCTATTTTTAAAAAGACAGGGTAGGCCGTAATCCAATTGAATATGTAGAACTTTTAATTTCGCTCATGTTAAAAACACAATTTTTTAAAATCCCGAATTTGGGAAATCTATTGCTGGGAAGTTATCAACTATAGTTTATAATGAACTAAAAAAATAATTAAAAAATTTTAGCTCTCTCGAAAGAGACAGGGTCGGCTGTAATCCAATTGAATATGTAGAACTTTTAATTTCGCTCATGTTAAAAACACAATTTTAAAAAATTGCGAATTCGGAAAATCTATTGCACGGAAGTTATTAGTTATAGTTCATAGTCAAAAAAATAAATAAAAATTTTAGCTACTTTTAAAAAACAGGGTGGGTTGTAATGTAATTGGACATGTAGAACTTTTAATTTCGCCAATGTTGAAACACACCATTTTTTAAAATCGCGAATTCGGGAACTTTGGAACAGAAAAGTTATTAACTATAGTTTATAATGAACTAGAAAAATAATTAAAAAATTCTAGCTAACTCTAAAAAACAGAGTAGACTGTAATTTAATTGAATATGTAGAACTTTTAGTTTCTTCAATGTTAAAATACACAATTTCTTAAAATCGCAAATTTGAGGAAAATATTTTATGGAAGTTATTAATTAGTGTTTACAATGAATCAGAAAAATAATTAAAAAATTTTAACTAGCCTTAAAAAGGCAGGGGTGTCTTTAATTCAATTAGAAATGTTACAGTTTCGATTGTATCAAAGAAAACACAATTTTTGAAGTGTGTAATTTTGGGGAAATAATTTAATGGAAAATATTAATTAAAGTAGATAATAAAACAAAACAATAATTAAAATATTTTAGTCATCCCTTAAAATAAAACGCATTTAAATTTTGTAACAAAAATATTGTTTATTTTTCAAACGTCTTTGCATTTATTTAGTTTTATCATAATGCTACACACTTATTATCTTTATCGAAGATTTTAAAAGCAACACCAAAGCTCCCAAATCGCGTATTTCGAACAAAATCCCAAATAATTCAGAAAACTGCAAGTCAATGTGGGGAACGAAAAAACTCAAAGCGTTAAAAAAAAGGAGTAAAATTAATTTAACATCCCGTCATAACAAACGATCGAAAATTGTTTACAACTGTTGTTATGCACGGCTAGTTTTAAAGACAAAGTTGAACCGATAATGAAACAAACCTTCACCGTAAAAACGCAACTTTTAAAGCTAAATTATTTAATGAGGCATGTCCGCTTTTTTCCGTTCCTAGTTTTTCTCACGAAACTGTTTTACATTTTCATGGTGAATAAATGTCCGAGTCGATCTTTAATTCAAGAAGCCGAAGAGGCTAAACTAAATATTCGGCACGACAATTTAACTAATCCAATTTTATAAAAGCCGCTCTCGTGTTGTTTATTAATGCGCTACTTTCCTTCGCAGTGGCGTACCACCGAGATTTTTAATCTTTGCCGCGTTTTTTCTTTCTAATAAAAAAAACGTGGCGTTGTGCGACTTAGAAAAAAGTTGGCTTTACAAAAGAAGACTTGCAAATTGAATAAAGTGTCGCTGAAATTCGAAAATAATAGTAGGAATAATAAGATAATAAACGAGATGAAATAGGATCAATGCCAAATTGGCAATTCCGCAGATTATCCGTGGGAAAAGCGAGACGACTGGCTATTTAATGCGTGACAACGGTTTTACTTGTTTAAAGTACCGCAAATTTTTAGAATAATGCAGCCAATTATGGTGGATTTTAATGGACTGTAGATTTTTCCAAGATCTCATTGGCGCAGTTTTATATCACACTTTATATTCCTCGCATATAAAGAAACTCACTATAGCAATGTGGGTAGATGTATGTAATTTAATGAGCGTTTGTTATTTATTTTATATATATTCGCAGTGAAATTCTCATCAATGTTAATTGTCACTAATGGCCGTTCGCATCGTAATTCCAATAGCTGACCGTTTTTCTTCTGTATCCTGCATCGTTTCGAATGTGCATTTTCATTTTATGGGTACGACATTTTACTTGCGGGTATTTTTATAATACTCGCATTTGATGATTGCTAATTCCTTCAATTACCCGGATTCTCGACAATAATGCCACCATTCTTAGACTTTTTGCTTATCATTAATTCATAAGATGTTAACTAGCTTTTTTTCGCTTCCACGAAAAGTTTGCCACTTTAAATTCGAAGTTTGACGCGCCAAATTTGGTTATTTAATTTCTTTTTGTTGGTAGCAGAAATGGACTATTAGCCTTCCGCATGCTAGGTGACTAAATGTCGCATGCCATAATGGGTGGGGTTTGCCATACCCCAAGATTAAAATAAAATCCAGAAAATTGTACTTTATGACAATTCAATGATAAGAAATATATTTTAATAACCAATAATGAATAGCTTTAAGTAAAACACATATTTATGCATTAAAACAGTGTTTCCGAACGTGGGGCCCACGCCCCACAGGGGGGCAATTTGATTGTTCAAGGGGGCAATTGAAAAACATTTTTCGTTTTTTCATGCATATTATTACTCTATTTTATAGTAAAAATGAAAGTGCGAGAGGATTTTGCTACAACTTTAGAATATCAAGAATGAGAATCATATTTTATAATTTACATGCCACGGTACTGACATAAAATAAATTTGGTAGACATTCTTCAGAAAAATTACTAAATTCATTTATGAATTGTATTGTAACATTTTAAAACTCTTTTTTCTTGATTATTTAACATTTCAATAATCCATAGTAACTTATGTATAACAAAAAATAGAATATAATTTATATCAAACATTAATCAATTCAAATCTAACACATTTCACAAAAATTAACTTAACTAAAATTTTTTTTGGTTTTCCTTACAGCATTTTTAATTCTTAAACTTCTACACAGTGTCTCAGTCATTTTGGCAATTTTTGAACTTCTTGCGATGAATTCTCAGATTTTTTTGTTTTTTGCGTCAGTCTGTTATTTATTTTTCCCACCTTATCATTTGAAGAATAATCAATTTTTTTCATAGAAAAGTGTCTCCATACATTCTTATTAGAGCAATAAAAGCAACTTAACGGATTGGATAAAATACAATTACGTTGTAATTTATTCCACGTATATACTTTCATTGTGCCTACAAAAGGCTTAAAATTGTCTGGTAATTTAGAAAAATTGTACTCTACTAGCCCCAAAGTGTACCTACTGACTAAACTTTTGTTTCATATTTACATGAATAATTTTCAGTGAAGTCAATATTATTTATTAACACTATACTGACCGGTGACGTAGTAATACGTCATTTTTATTCCAAATCCAGTAGCCGGAGACGTAGTAGTACGTTTTTAAGACAATCATTTATAATAATAATAATAATAAATTTAATTATTGCACCATACGTACATACATGCACACATTATCGATATTAATTTGTTTAGCATACATATATTATTTTTAATTTGAGTGCAATAAAATTTTTTATTATTATTATAAAAGATTGTCTCAAAAAACGTACTGCTACGTCACCGGCTACTGGATTTCAAATAAAAATGACGTATTACTACGTCACCGGCCAGTGAAGTGTTAACAATTAAATATATTTTTATTATTTTTTGACACGGTATTGACATTTTAAATTAAAACAGCAACAGTAATTTTTTGATTATGAATTTGATAATATCCTATTACCCTATAATTTAGGCTAGTAACAAGTACAGAAAAAGAATTAATCGTTAATTAAGTTTAGCAATACCACGGTACTGACAAGTAAATTTATGACATCATCTTTTAAAAATTGCGTTTTAAAACGACAGAAACTCGCTTGAGAATTTCACTTGCGTGATGTTTGTAAATATAACTCAGTTAACGTACTTTCAATATGGCTTATTAGTTGTTTCATTAATTTCGAGGTAAATGGCGCACGCGTCATACACATTAAAATTTAAAAATTTGCTTAAATCTGAGGACAAAAGTTATTAAGCCGGTTTCAATCTTAAATTGATGTGTTAAAAAAAATCGTTAATTTCTTTTAAGTTTGATTATATACATTAAGATTTATCAGTTAATTGGTTTGAATTATTTATTGCAACAAAAACAATAACCGATTTATAGGTAAATTCTAGAAAAGGACATGACACGGTACTGACATATTGCAAGTTTTCTTTGGACTGCAACTTATATTATACAAGAAAAGTGATGAAATATGTTCATGATAATCGTATTGATACAAAAATTTTATTAATAGATTTATAATGTATGACCAGTGAGAGCAAACAGTATAGGATACAAAAAATCACAGTTAGAATGGAATCACCCATTTACTAAATTAAATTGAAATTTTTGATTTGTAAAGGAGCGCACGGTAAATTATACTAATATAATAAACACGAAGATGTGCGCATTCGAGCGAAAAGTGGCACATTACCGAGCGAGGGAGGCAAATGAAGCGCGACGCGGAGCGGCGCGCTTCATTTTCCCGAGATCGGAATGTGCCACTTTGAGCTCGAATGTGCACACTCGGTTTTAAGCCTGATTCACAAAAATGTAGACCAATAATTAGACGAAAAATCAATTGAATAACTTTAATCGGTCCCTCTCACTTATACCGACGAGATTATCGTATCTTTTCGCTCTCTTCCCCTCATTGCTATGGTAAATACGTTTTTCGAACATAAAATCAATATTTACTACACTAAATTTAGAATTATGATTTGATAAAGCGACGAATAAGTAGGCAAATATAATAAATACGAGGATGTGCGCATTCGAGCGAAAAGTGGCACATTTCCGAGCGAGGGAGGCAAATGAAGCGCGACGCGGAGCGGCGCGCTTCATTTTCCCGAGATCGGAATGTGCCACTTTGAGCTCGAATGTGCACACTCGGTTTTAAGCTCGATTACCAAACGTCCCGTTTTAACATAAAAAATGTTCACTTTGTACACGGAAGGTTAAACAAACAATAATAAAAAGAAGCGGAAAGGGTTGCGTGTGCGTTCGTACAGATTTACGTCATTTTCGACTCGATTTCGTAAAGGGATTAATTTAAAGTTGGCAGTTTTGCTAAGACAGTGAATTGAACTATGCAGAAAGCGTCCCATATTCTTTTATTTATATGCAGCCATATTTCGAGCTCTCCGGTAGCCTAGCAACGAATTCAGTTCCGCCATTTGTCATTTTCCGACGGTGTTTTTTGCGGCGAATATTTTCCTACTTTTATACACAAAGTATAGGCGGGGAGTCTCGCAACCCTTAAGTCCTATGCACACAATGGCATCAACTTGGAATAACTTTAATAATATATCTCTTTGTGCCGATGGAACGTTTTGAAAATGAAAATATAACGGGAAACGGAGTTTTTCTTATTTCGCGTATCTTATTTCGTGCTTTTTTTTTCTGCCCGAAAGCCCGGCGTTCTGTTTTTAAATAAAAAGTTTTCGGGCTTTCTGTCCGCCGGGATCCGGTCCCTCGACTTTTAATTTGGTTTTTGGAACTATTAAAAAAATACAATCGGAAGCGTTGCATTGTAAAAATGCGCCTTAATGAGCTTTCTCACATTCGAAGCACAAAAGAGGGAACGGGACGCAATCTCGAGCGCATCTGCATACTGCATAAAGATAATCGGAGGAAAGCCGAGCCGAGAAAAAATGTGAATAAATATGCATGCATAGCACATCGGGGGAATTATGAAATAAAATGTGCATCTGAAAGGGCGGCAAGTACAAAGAGGCGATTTTGGATTAGATTGTTCCGCGAAAGGCGTTCGGGGCACTCGTTACGTGACAACATCGGGCTTTATGCCTCGTATAAGTAAGAACCTTCCGGAATTTTAAATATACAACCCACACGGTCTCACTTATTTTTGGAACTATCTGAAAAAGCTGTCAAAAAATCAAAAAGTTGGTGCTTTTCTGCAAAAGTGTTAAATCGTAACGTTCGTAGGACAGGGTGGAAAATCGCTGGGAAACTTACAATTGATTAAAACAAAGTTTTTTTGATAAAATGAAATTTTGAAAATAGTTATAACTAATTTATATGTTTAAATGTTTTTTAATAATTTTTAATGTAAGACCAAAAAATAGAAGATGGATTTTCTTAACGAACATATTATTTCGACATTAGGGCGCTCGTGGAAGACTTCAAACTTTTTTTTTTAAATCGTTGAGACACCTATTAGCTTAAATTTAATTTTTTTTTAACTGGTGATTGTCTCATTTTGATTAGAATATTGGTTTTTTAATAATAAATAATTTGTTCTCAAAAAAAGGAATTTTCATAAGAAAATTTTATACTTACCTACTTAATGCAAGTTTTATAAAAAAATAAATTTTTCTAAACCTAACAAAGATAATTTAATGCCATTTTAGTTATGTAAAAATACAGTATATGTATAATTTGTAATTTTGAACAAAATTCGGTAAACAAAGTAGTGCATTTAATATAAATATTTATGAGCTTATATAAAACCCATAAATTTTTTTATAACAAATTTTTAAGACACGTATTGGCAAGAATTTAATTAATTTTTGACTGGTAAAACTCTGTCTTAATTGAACTATCCGATTTTGAGTAATAAATAATTTATGCTCAAAAAAGGAATTTTTATAAGAAAACTACGCTTTACACAAGTTCTGTAATAAAATTAATTTTTCTGTAACTAACAAAGATATTTAAATGCCGTTTTAGTCACGTAAAAATACCGTAAATATGAATGTATTTTCCAATTTTGAACAAAATTTGTAAAAATAGCTGAATAGGGAATATTTAAAATAGTACATCTAACTTAAATATTTATGGGCTTATACAAAACCCAAAAAAAAATTTATAAATAATTTCTAAGACACGTATTGGCTAAAATATAATTAATTTTTGATTTGTGCAATCTCCGTTTTAATCCAACTATTTGTTTTTGAAAAATAAATAATTTGTACTCAAAAAAGTAATTTTTATAAGTAAATCTTATGGTTTACATACATTTTATAAAAAAATTAATTTTTCTAAAACTACCAAAGATATTTAAATGCCGTTTTAGTCACGTAAAAATACAGTAAATATGCACATATTTTTCAATTTTGAACAAAATTCGTTAAAAAATAACTGAGTGGGAAATATTTAAAATAGTACATCTAACATAAATATTTATGGGCTTATACAAAACCCAAAAAAAATTTTATAAAAAATTACTAAGACACGTATTGGCTAAAATATAATTAATTTTCGATTTGTGCAATTTCCGTTTTAATGCAACTATTCGTTTTTGAAAAATAAATAATTTGTAAACAAAAAAGGAACTTTTATAAGAAAATCTTATGGTTTACATACATTTTATAAAAAATTAATTTTTCTAAAACTAATAAAGATAATTAAATGCCGTTTCAGTTACATAAAAATACAGTAAATATGTATATAATTTCCAAATTTTGAATAAAATTTATTAAAACATAACTGAATGGCGAATATTTAAAGAGGCACATTTTACATAAATCTCTATGCGTTTATACAAATCCCAAAAAAATGTTTATAAAAATTTCTTAAGACACTTATTGGCTAAAATGTAATTATTTTTCGATTGGTCAAAACTGCGTTGTAATCAAACTATCCATTTTCGACTAATAAATAATTAGTTTCTTTAATATGTACTTACTACTAATTTTTATAAAAAAATACAGTCATACTTTTAACAAACCTTCCAAAAAAATTAATTTTTTCAAAACCAACAAAGATAATAAAACACAATTCTTACCAATTAGAAACACATTAAAGCTGGACTTGTTCTCTTCAGTTTGAATAAAATTCTTCGCGAAATAACACAATTGCGAATTCTTAACGAACGATATTTAACATTTATCTTGATGCGCTTATACAAAACTCAAAAATGTTTTTTATAAAAATTCCTGAGACACCTATTACCTCAAATCTAGTCCTCTTTCGATTAGAAAAAACAAATTTAAATCTATCTATTAATTTTTGAGCAATCAACCATTTGTGCTCGCCAGTTATCCATTTTAATTTATCAATTTGCTAAAAATAAAAATTGTTAATATAAACAATGGTTGATACTTATTAACGTGAAAAGTAATTGATATGCATGTCGTGTCGGCAAACAAATTTTTAAACATTTATTAAAATAGCCGATCGACTTGCAAGAGTAGGTTTTATGCCCGGTTACCATTTTCCTTATTGTAATTCGGTAAGTTTTTATGTGCGATGCCCAACTTGGTATCGAAGTAAACGAACATGAACGCAATTATTCAATTTATTATAAAACGAAGAGGCTCCCGTACTGAATATCAAATTAATTTTTTTCAATGGAAAATAACAAACCGCAGTAGCAATTCCCATTAGTTGTATAAACGACATAACAATTACGGCGGACAATAAAAGGAAATTCGTGCAATTATTTATGCAGATTGGCATTTCAACTACTGTTTCGTATTAAAAATTCAAATTTAATCTACTGCACAGTAGTTCTTTGCGGATACCGGCGATGTTTCTTCAATTTACATATACGGGTACAATTATACACATAACTCGCTTCAAACACCAATTACTCATGATTTATGAAGATCTACGATCGCGCAGATGATAAATCATATTGCTCAAATAGTTGTATTCAAATTCCTTCGAGCGGCCCTTTTCCTTCCCGACAACGCAGCAAATATGCTAATCGCTCGAATTACATTTTACAAAGTAAAGACAAATGGGAATACTTGAGTAATTCCATTTAATTACCCGACAATCCTATTTAATTATTACGCCAATGTGCTTTCTGATGGACGTACGTTCTAAATTACTTTTTAAAAGCCCGAGTTTCTTCTCATTAGTATATTGTTTAGATTTTAATTAGATTTTTTTTTAATTCGCATAAGTTTTAATATTAAAAAATAACAAAATTAAGCATATAAATAATTAGGGAGCTTAATTACTTCTGACTTCTTAACCTTCCGCATACTAGGTGACTAAATGTCACATGCCATACTAGGTGGGGTTTGCCGTTCCCCAAAAAAAACTTTATGACAGTTAAACGATAAGAAATATATTTTAATAACCAATAATGAATAGGTTTAAGTAAAACACATATTTATTTATGCATTATGTATTAGAATAAATTTTTGTTAACAAAAATAGAAAAACTTAACTTTTTCTTCAACTTATAAATAAAGACTGGAAAATATGCACTTAAAATTGTCCATTATATGCATGCAATATGCACTAAAAATTGCCTAAATATGCAAAAAGCATTAATAATATGCAATTTAGTTTTTTTGAAAATAAAATACATTCGCAAATATTAACAAATTATTTATTATAACAATATATAATCATATATTTTTCAATATTTGCCATTGTTCAATTATACTTACAATTACTTAAAATATATTTTTACGATGAAAATGATCTTTTCCACATCGCAAGATGTTATCGCTGTATATTTAAAACTGGTGACTATAGCAGGTCTTATAGGTATACTTTTATTAACATTGCCATTTAAAACGTTGTTAGCCAATTTTAAAATATTTATTCTTTATTTTTATTTAAAATATCGGTCAATTAATTTTTAATGTTGTTCCCAACTAATCCCCCAATGGCTCCTATTTTTTTTTCAATCCGGTTGACGATGTAATACTATTGTTTAATGATAATTTTGGATCTTCTAACTGTATAATCCCTTCTCCAATTATTTCAAAATGTGCTTTTATAAATAGTAATTCTTTTTGAATTAAAATTGGTATTTTAAAACGTTTTAGTTGCTAAATACTACTTCTTTAAATATAAATATTGACTTGAAAAAAATAAACTTGCCGTTTTATTACAAAGAGTACAGAAAACATTTTTTTCGTCAATGATTTTTAATTCACTAAGATTGCCTATCCATCCTTTTAGTGCTGTCAATTTTCCTTTTGGTGCTTTTGGCATTTTCAGAACGTAAAAATAGTTTAAAAAAGATTCGTTAGTAAATAAACGATGTACAGCACGATGAACGATGTATGAACAACAACAGAATGAAGATATTCCATTTTCGTTCTTACATTTACCTACCTAACTATTAGGATTTCTGTGAAAAATGCTAAAACTTTGAACCGATTGTCCGTAGAGTCAATAGAAATTGTTTCTACCCTAAAGATTAACATTGTCCTTTAATCCCTTTTTCGTAAATTTCCACCCAGGTAATTTGTTGTCGGAATTTTTACCTATTAGAAGAAATGCAAAAGTTTTCAGAATATTTAAATATGCCAATACATGCAAAAAAAAGCAAATATGAACCAGCATATGCATTTATGGTATAAAGTCCAAATATGCATTATATGCACTAAAAAACTTATAAAAAACACCATGTTAGTACATGAAACGGTTACATATATAATTTGGGGCAAATATGCCGGAAAATAAAAGTGGTACATTTAGAAATTCATAAGTTAAACATTTTTATCATTCTACGCTTCAATATATGTATTTTTGATGATTAAATATTTTAGGGTCAAAAATTTGTAATTTTGGGTGTAGAACTTGTTGATTTTGGACCGGAAATTTGTGTTCTAAAACCAATATGTTTTTGTTTTGAATTTGGATTATGTTGAGCTAAAATTGATAATTGAAAATTTTGAAACGATTGTTTTTGATTGAGAAAAAAAATTGATGACTTTGAAATGGGTTTTTTAAGTTTTATCTCAAGTTTCTGAAATGATTTAAATTTTTAATTGATAATTCAAAGGACGATACTTAATTTTTTGTTGTTGAAAACTTGTCTTAAAAAATGATTCTGTTTCTTTTTGTATTATATTGAGCCAAATACAATCATTGAAAATTCAATAATAACTGTGATAAGTGTGAAATCATTACATTAGTATTCTTATAAATGTATTTTAATCGAGTTTTAGTCATTTTCTGTTTTAAAATAAGAAATTAGGAATGAAACATTTTTATCATTGATACGATCAAAATTTAGTAATCAAAAGCAACATTTAATTTGTTTAATGTCTAAAAAAGGGCTTAAAACGTTTTTAAAATTATTTATGAATAAATTTACCGAATATTTCTTATAAATGACCAAAATTGGGGGACAAAATTAAGTTTTCTCATACCAAAAATAATTGTTTTAAGTTTAACAAATACAAAATTATGCAAAATTTTTTGTTAACAAACCTTCTTCATCTGTGATAATTTTTTTTATTAAAAAAAAATAATTTAAGTCTAAAATTAGACGAAAAAGCAGTTGAATAATTTTAATCGTTTTTACTCACTCGAACAGGCGACATTTTCGTATCTTTTCGCTGTCTTCCCCTCATTGCTATGGTCAATACATTTTTCGAATCGATGTTTATCAAACTAATGATTTGAATAAGCCAAAGATGAAGTAGACAAATCTAATAAATACGAAGATGTGCGCATTCGAGCGAAAAGTGGCACATTTTCGAGCGAGGGAAGCAAATGAAGCGCGACGCGGAGCGGCGCGCTTCATTTTCCCGAGATCGGAAATGTGCCACTTTGAGCTCGAATGTGCACACTCGGTTTTAAGCTCGATTACCTAACGTCCGTTTTAACAAAAAAAAATTGTTCGCGTTAGTTATACCCCACCTAGTACATGGAAAATTAAAATTTTGAATTTAAAAAAATTGACACTGTGCAAACGACAAAAAAGAAATTTGATATAGAATTTGATTCTATTTTAAACAAATTGATTTTTGCGTTTTATTCATCAAACGAAGGCAAACGGGGTGGGATTTTAGCGATCCGAGAAGTCCAAATGTAAATATTAGAAAGTAAAGCAACAGGTTAATAAAATAACTCTTTGCGACTAAAAAGTAGCAACAAAATTTCTTCGAAGTACCTGTATCTATCAATAATCGACGGCAGTCGTTAAACATTCTTGTGGGCGATTTATGAAGTCGATGTATTGCGAATTCCTCACTTAGTGACGTGCTTTGAAATCATTAAATAAATTAACGGCCTTCAAAAATTAATCGCCGAGCGCGTTATATAACTGTTTAGAGCCCGTTTCATTTAAATGCCGAGCGAACTGAAAATTTTGATATTCGTTATAATTATTCATTCTAGGATAAGTAATTAATCCGGTACTTATAAACAACAATTACTGATTACGCATAAAAACTAGTAAAACCGACGTTATACCGTATTAAGTAAAATGTCCTCGGTTCAGCAGTTGTAATGAATTAGCAGTGGCCTGACAGTTACTGCTCGATTTTCTTAGAATGTAAGAAACTAATCGTGTTGTCGTAATTTTATTACGGAAAATTTGCATTTCCACAATTGTTGCGTTCGTATAATGTGGTTCGAGAGGTGTGCATAGTTCTATGCTGCAATAAAAAAATTATCTCCTGATCGACAAAAATGCCTGTTGTTGTCCATATTGAATTGAGCTCGATTAAATTCTGATCGTGTTTGTAAAATAAATTATGACAAAACAATTTTAACGACAAATTACTAAGATTTTTGAGAAAATTTTAATTATTTTAAATCGCGAAGTCGGGCAAACTATTATATGGAAGTTATTAATTCAAGTTTACCGTCGACCAGAAAAATAATAAAAAATTCTAACTGCCCTTAAATAGACAGGGTAGGCGTTAATTTACTTTAAAACGTAAGACTTGATTTGGGCTGGTAAAAAACAGAATGTTTTAAAAGCAAAATTGGGGAAAATTTTCTATGGAAGTTATTAATTCAAGTTTATAGTCAACCAGAAAAATAATTAAAAAATTTTAACTACCCTTAAATAGACACGGTAGGCATTAATTCACTTCAAAATGTAAGACTTGATTTGGGCTGATAAAAAACAGATTTTTTAAATCGCAAAATCGGGGAAATTATTATATGGAAGTTATTAATTCGAGTTTATAATTAATCAGAAAAATAGTAAAAAAATTCTAACTACCCTAACAAAGACAGGGCAAGCATTAATTTAATTCAATATGTTTAAATTTATTTCACCCAAAGCAAAGAAACTGAATTTTTCTAAAACACAAATTCGGCGAAACTATTATATGGAAGTTATTAATTCATATTTATAATCAACCAAAAAAATAATAAAAATTTTTTAATTACCCTTAAATAGACAGGGTAGGCATTAATTTACTTCAAAATGTAAGACTTGATTTGGGCTGCTAAAAAATAGAATTTTTCTAAATCGCAAAATCGGGGAAACTTCTTATATGAAGTTATTAATTCGAGTTTATAATTAATCAGAAAAATAGTCAAAAAATTTTAACTACCCTAACAAAGACAGGGCAGGCATTAATTTAATTCAATATGTTTAACTTTATTTCACCCAAAGCAAAGAAACTGAATTTTTCTAAAACGCAAATTCGGCGAAACTATTATATGGAAGTTATTAATTCATATTTATTATCAACCAGAAAAATAATAAAAAAATTTTAACTGCCGTTAAATAGACAGGGTAGGCGTTAATTTACTTCAAAATGTAAGATTTGATTTGGGCTGGTAATAAACAGAATTTTTCTAAATCGCAAAATCGGGAAACTATTATATGGAAGTTATTAATTCGAGTTTATAATTAATCAGAAAAATAGTAAAAAAATTCTAATTACCCTAACATAGACAGGGCAGGCATTAATTTAATTCAATATGTTTAACTTTATTTCACCCAAAGCAAAAACTGAATTTTTCTAAAACGCAAATTCCTGGAAACTGTTATAAGAAAGTTATTAATTCATGTTTATAATCAACCAGAAAAATAATTAAAAAATTCTAACTACCTTTAAATACACAGACTAGGCGTTAATTTAATTCAATATGTTAAATTTCATTTCACCCAATGCAGAGAACAGAATTTTTCTAAATCGCAAAATCGGTAAAAGTATTATATGGAAATTATTAATTCAAGTTTATAATCAACCAGGAAAATAATAAAAAAATTCTAACTGCCCTTAACAAGACAGGGTAGGCGTTAATGTAATTCAATATGTTAAACTTGATTTCATCCAAGGCAGAAAACAGAATTTTTTAAATCGCAAAATAAGGGAAACTATTATATGGAAGTTATTAATTCATGTTTATAATCAACCAGAAAGATAATAAAAATTTTAATTACCTTAAATAGACACGGTATGCGTTAATTCACTTCAAAATGTACGACTTGATTTGGGCTGCTAAAAAACAGATTTTTTCTAAATCGCAAAATCGGGGAAACTTTTTAGGAAGATAATAACTCGAGTTTATAATCAACCAGAAAAATAATTAAAAAATTCTAACTACCTTTAAATAGACGGGGTAGGCGTTAATTTAATTCAAAATGTAAGACTTGATTTCAGCTGCTAAAAAATACCATTTTTCTAAATCGTAAATTTGGGCAAATTATTATAAGGAAGTTATTAATTCAAGTTTATAATCAACCAGTAAAATAATAAAAAAAATCCAACTACCCTTAAAAAAATCTTTTTAAAGTACTGAGCAATAATCAAAATTAAACATATTATAAACCATTTAAAACCATACTCTATTGTCTGCATTAATTTAACCAAAAATAAAACCCTTATTTACCTAATCACAATCTAAAATACTGATTACTTAAATTACATTTATTATTCACAACTTGTCCCAAACCCGAAACCACATAAAAACAAATATTCTAACTAAAATATGGTTTTGATTAATCGATTCTCTAATCAATTTGATCTAGTGTAGTATTTTTGTGATTTTTTCTAAATTATTTGATGTTTCTATAAGAACTCTAAAATCAAAATTCAAAAGCCTTTTTTATTATTTGTACTTTTCATTAAGAATTAAATTGTAGGATCGTATCAAATTACAACAATAAGAAATATCTGCGAGTTAATCAAAGAAATGACTTTCTTAAATAGGATTATTAAAAGCAGTGAAGAATTTAATAATTAGCGATATAATAACAAGGTCTCGTCCGCACAATACCGTATAATTTAAATATGAACTCGATATTGGGCTAATAAATACAGTTCTGTCGTGTCCACGATTTACATACTGATTATATAGAAACGAAGCAACCGTTCTGTAAATATACCATCGCGATTTAATTATAGGGGCGCTCGGGTGGTCTCTGCTTTTATAGCACGACGCTTATTCACGAGAACTAAGAATAATAAAGCTGCACATTTATCTCGACAACAATCTAACGCATCCAGCAGAAATTATTATTATATTAAATTTAAACGCACCATTTTAAGCACTTTCTAAGCTCCCAACAAGAAAGCACCCATGGGCCGATCCTAGACCCCCCCGAACTTCTTTAAAATAAAATCTGTCGACTTTAGATTAACGAAGTCGAAATTTAATTTAGAAAATTGCGAGGTTGTATTGCAATTTCGCAACTTTAGGGTTATAAGTTATGATCTAAGAGCGCCGCCCATTAGTAGTCCAAAGGAAAACGAAGGATATCAAGGGTAAAACTTGAAATAACGCGGGAAATAATGAGTTCCGGACGTGATGTCATTATAACCGGAACCTGTTATTTATGTCTTCTTATTTTGATCCCACGAGGAAGAAAAATTAACACGCCAGACGAGTTCGTTACTGCGATCTCTACTTGAAAAGAATAAATTTTCACTTATTTAATCCTGCCCGTTTTGCCGTTCTAATCGCATTTTCCGAATTTTCGATATTGAAAATAGAGAAAAAGGTGCGTGCATTATGGCGAAGCAAACTGCACTACGCTACGAAAGCAGGGCTCAAGATGAATGGCAGAGCCGGACAATTAATTACTAAGATCACGATTTGGAGTCTATCTCCCGAAGAATCTTTCTTCGAGTCCCGATACTCCTACCTTTTACATTCTTTGAGAAACTTACGATATTTGTTATCTTTTCATATTAAAAAGTTGTTTTAATCTTTAATGCTTTTGGTTCGAGAAATAATTACACTAGTTTACAGGGTTTTTGGCCTTGAAACGAAAAGTGTTCCTTCTTGACGAATGAGGCGGTCCGAGTCTCAAAAAAATTATGAAAATTTTATTAATTGTTAATAAAATTAAATTGAAAAAATCGCCAACTTGTTCTTTAAGGTATCTTGCAGAATTTGGGAGCTTTTAGTTTATATTGTCACTCAGTGGCTTAACAATAGAATGGCAGGGCGGGCAAAACGCCAAGGGCCCCGGGCTCAAGAGATTAAAAATTATTTTTTTTATTCGATTAATTTAAGTTATCTTCTATGTGACACGAAAGGTTCCTCAAACTTGGCTCTTCTATTCATCGAGCATTCCGTGGCCCGAAATTTTAACTTTGACGATGTAATTAACACTTTTGCTCAAAAGAAGGCCCGCAAAAAAAATGTACACAATTAAATTTTTTATTAAAAATAAAATTTGCTATTTCAGTCCGATGCGGTTTTTAAATTAAAAGTTACTAGAAAATTAACAAAAAATGTTCGCAATAATCATAATAGCGTTTGTACGTGGGGGACTTGTTGTACCTTGGCCCTTTTTCCACTTGTAATTTTTTTTTAAATTGTATATGTAACAATTTGTTGATAAAATGAATTGCATCGTAGTGGGGCACTATTACTTTGTAGGCTTTGTGAAAAATCAATACATAAACTCCGTCCTTTTACTGCGCAAATGTGCCCTAACTTATACGAAGCTTCAATACGAAGTGCTTCGTGAACGGCTTCGTGAAAAAACAATACATAAACTCCGCCCCTTTACTTAACCCCAAATTTTCCATAACTTATACATAGGCAGCTTGAATACAACGTGCTTTGAATGTAACATATGTGCTTCAAAGAATAATTAGGAAATTTAAATTGTATCGGTCGTTAAAACATTTTTTTTATACGACTTTAACACATTACTTAAAAATTGAAAATGCAAATATTTGTTTAATTGTATTATTTATTTAAACTCTATAAATCAATTTAAACTAGTGCGTGTACCGTAGATGGCTCGCACGAGTTGATTTAAATTAGTTACATTATTTGTTTTTGGTGTGTACAAACTTATAAATAATTATAAAACATCGGTACGGCCGTTTTTAGAAAATTTCTTAATTGTATTTAACATATACCAAAATTGAAATAAACCGATAACGTTGCAAACTGCATACATCGTTCCCCCCGCACGCCAGTTCGGAATCGCAGGTTGAAGTGTTAAGAACGTTCTAGAAAATTTTGATTTTGACTAATTACTGTTTGTGTGGAACAGAATAGTGTTTACCAAAGGGTTTTCGAACTCTCCGAAGTACACCCTGTATATAAATCTGAATTGTAAGCTTATTTTTAAATATTCTATGTTTTGTCGTTTTTGCTAAGTCACAAATAATACTTTAAAAATCTTTACGCTTCCTTTCTCAAAAATCTCGGCTTTTTTGGTCGTAATGACTTTCCAAAATGTTAGTTGCGAAGCCCAAAATTAATTTTCCTTTGTTTGACGTAGCGCTTTTGGCCATTTGCAAGTTAACGTTATCGCGCTTTCCGGAATTGTGCATTTGGATTTTTAAATAGGCACACGTGTTTATCGGTTTGTAATAATAATCTCTTATAAATAATTACAAAGCCTCGTAAAAATCGTTTTTGGCAATTTTTGAAAATCTTAACATTTTCTGCTTTAATTCGAAACACCCTTTATAATGGAATTTGCGTTTGCACGTAATTAATTTGGAATTGACGCTTACTTTGTAAAATTAAAGCAAATTATTGGGGTTTTGTTTAGAGATCATAAAAAAAAATATATACAAGGTGTTTCGCATTTTGGTGCACCACTGTGAAATTTATTGCAGTCGTTGTTCAAACGTTTTTTTCGCGATTTTAAAAGTAAAATTTACTCGACGATATACTATACACAGAAAAGTATTAAACTCGACTTTTTTTGATACCTCGAATTATTTTTATTTTCCTTCGATTTCGACTTATCGAGGTTCGTCTGTAATTATAAATTGACATTAAAGTTACTATACAAATAGCATTTATTGTGTATAAAATTGAGATCTTTACTGTAAACAATTTTTTTTCATATCCCTGTCATTCTTCATTAAATGTTATAAATTGTTGTAATCGAGATCGCCCAATTTTTATTCATTAACTTTTTTATTTTACTTTTTAGCAATACAATCAAAAAGGTTTTACTAAAATTCATTCAAAGGCCCTGGATTTCGAGCTTTTGCCATTTTTACGTCTTACGGCACCCCACTAGTATGTATGTGTAATTATGTTAAATTAAATTAACTAATTTTCAATTGATCCGTTTTTAAAACCACATTAAGTTCGTTGCAAGCAAACTCGGTTACGTAACAGAAGAATGCAAGCTCCCAAAATAAAAAAAAATAGATTTTATTTTTTTTTGCCCAAAATAAGTCATGCGTTTTAATAAGTAATTCTTTAAATGCGTTTATTGTTTCGTTGTCCACGTGCAATTATGGATTTTAATTAATTAAATCGAACGACAAAATAAAAATAAAGAATTAAAATTGCAAATCGACGAGAGTATCCTGCTCGATATTCCATAAACGTAACGAAATACAAGGACGATATTTAATTAGGAGATGCGATAAAAAAGAAGTTGCGTTTGGTTGCTCTGCTTTTTTTCCATTTTTCGAAAAATGAAATAAGAAAAGGTGGTTTTAATAATTAAGAGCGTTTCTCGTACTATTCGGCTGAGAGTTACAATTAAACCGGAGTATGTAGGAATTTCAAGCGGGAATTATAATTTTTAATTAAAGCAATACAGCAGGGGACAAAGTATTGTTGATTCCAAGTTGCAGACAGGTACTCGCAGTTTTTGCTGGATGTCTAGTGGAACTGTCACCTATCAATCAGAGGCAGCGCGACTGCTTTTTGTCAAGACTTCATACTGGACGCTAGTTTTGTCTGCGTGCCCTTTCGGCATCAGATGCGAATATTTAAAATAGCCGGTCTCCTTACAAAGCTTGCATATCAATGCGCGCAACGTTCGTACTTATATTCAAAAATTTTAAGGATTTCTATGTAAATCGGGTCCGGCGGAATGCACACCTTTAATTTTCTTTTGCCCGCAAGAAATCAGTGCATTTTTCTAATCGAAAGCACTTCTTTTCAAAGCGCATCCTCGCCCTTTTTGCTTTGTTCTTAAATTAGTTGATTATTTGTACGGGCGGCAACAAACTTACGAAGGTCACGACTTTTGGTTTAACTGCGGCGTTTTTTTGGTACAGTAAGATCTCGCTTAACGCTGGTTCGATAAAACGCGATCTGCTGGAAGCTTCAAAATAGCTCTTATTGCGACATTTGAAAATGATCTCGTCTAACACTGTTTCGTTTAGCGCTTAAACTCATTGGAACGTATCCCCTGCGTTAAACGGGGTCTTACTGTATGTCTTAAAGATTTTGGACTAAGAATTTGGGGCCCACCCTCAACGTAAAGAAGCTGGACAATCATTGTAATTTTTTTATAATAAATAACACAGTCCATAAAACGTTTTTTTTTTAAGAGGTTGTAACTTACCTAACAACAAATGACTCATCGTAATAGAAAGATTATTTATTAATGTTTGCATAGTAGTGGTCTGATTTTGGCACAGCATAATCTTTAATTTTATTTTTGAGTTTAAACTTCAAAGGTCGGAGTGTTGTACCTCGGTCACTGTCAAGAAATTGTACCTTGGCCCTAAGATCAACGTGCAATAAATAAAAATTTAGATATACCTTTGTTATAAATTCTTATTTTTTTTTATTTTGCTTCAGATAAAATGCCTCACATGTCTAACGAAAAATTTAAATTATTGCAAAGTTAACCATTAAGTATGTGAAATTTTAGTATACGAGAAAAGTTTTGTTAATTTTTGAAACAATTTTAGTGTCATCTCAAAGAAGAACATTAGTAGTTCTTATAATCCAAAAATAAATATATAGTTTTTATAGAACAATGGGTTTTACTGTGCTTAATTGTGAATAGAGCCAAGGTACATCACCTCTGTTGTACCTAGGCCATAGATCCATTAATTTATAAATCTTATAGCAATTTGAGTAAACGGTTGGCAATGCTTTTAAATATTTTATGATGAATACCTTATTAGTGGCCCACTACTATGCAATTTATTTTATCAACAAATTGTTACATATCGGCGGCGATACTGCAATACCGTGTAACTAAAAATTGTAATACCGCGTAAGTACATTTGTCAATACCGCGTAACTGCTAAAAATACAATTTTACAGGAGAAAGAAAAAACATAATATTAAAAAAAATATTGAACTAATCTCTTTCAAATTAAATATATAAGCTCAGATTATGATTATTTATCGTACAGAAAGCTCAATCTATCAATAAAATAAAATTAACAATATAAAATATTTCGAATAAATTACGTGCTATCCAAATATCTAAGTAAATAAATATGAATATAAAAAGAAATTCAAATAGCATTAAAATGAAATCTCAGGCTATAGTAATAAAATATTTTAGATAACATACTAATTTGTTTAAAAAAATATCTTTATTTATAAAAAAATAAATTTTATTGTGGTTTATATTATAGTTAAGTATTTAATTATCACAAATATATAAAGTTAATATTAGAACAATACAATTTTAATAATGAACGACACTTAGGTATGTTACTTTTAATATATTTTGAATTTTCTATTAAATACGTAGTTGAACTTGAGCTGATCATAAAAGTTATTACAGTCAGCAGGTATTATCACAAACACACTTTTTTCTTCCCATGTCATTTTCCAAAATGTATCAAATATATGTTGTCTTATTTCATTAGTAAACATTGAGCACATAAATGTTTTACATTTTTGACAAAATTTAGAATCGCACGTTGTACCCAATTTTCTCTCTCCTTTTAGTGAATCTTGAACATATCTTTCTTCTGTTTTTCTATAACCAATATATTTTTGTCTCAACATCATTTGCTTTTTATTAATTTCACGTTTCCAAATATTCATATCAGCCTTACGTTTTCTCTTCTTATTGCTTTCATTTAAAGTAGGGTCGTTATGCATGTCTCTTTCAAGAAACCATGTATTTTCGGTTATTTCTGATAACTGTATTAAACTCACTGAAAAATGAATCAACTATTATTACTTGAATAAATTAGTTATTCAACTATCAAAAAAAGTTTAAGGCGTACAACCTCTATTTGAAAAAACGTCTGGGACTAAATTATCTTGATTAGTTGAGATTGCACATCACCAGAAACATTTTGAGTTTATACTTTTATATTAATTGTAATTATATTATTATTTATTTTATGATCCATTTTGTAATATAATCTCATACAAACATGCTAATTATAATGACAGAATGTTGACAGTAGTTTAAAACAATATAAAATCAAGCTTGAATTCATAGGTTACTGAGTTAAATAAGTAACGCATGTTATGCAGTATTGAAAAAATTCGTTTTTATGTTAAGAATTTTTTTTTTAAATTAATAAATATACCAAAAAATGCAGAAAAAAAAACTACATAATTTAGGTACAAAAACCCGATTTTGCTATTTTTGTACTTACGCGGTATTGCAATTTTTACTTACGCGGTATTGCAGTATCGCCGACGATATACAATTTAAAAAAAATTACAAGTGAAAGAAAGGCGAAGGTACAACAGGTTCCCCTATACCTGAAAATATTTTTATCGGACATGCAGAAGAGCACCACGGTAACTTACAAAAAGGAATAAAATCTATAACCTATTTCAAACAAAAAATAAATTTAAATTTATTCGATTTTTAATTTTTTGAATTGAAGAATAGAAGATTAATATAGGCAAATCCAGTAAATACGAGGATGTGCGCATTCGAGCGAAAAGTGGCACATTTCCGAGCGAGGGAGGCAAATGAAGCGCGACGCGGAGCGGCGCGCTTTATTTTCCCGAGATCGGAATGTGCCACTTTGAGCTCGAATGTGCACACTCGGTTTTAAGCACGATTCAAAATAATTTAGGCCACTAGATTAGACGAAAAAAAAAGAGCAGATTAAATATATTTCTCGCTAAAAAAATTAACAAGAGAGATGTAAATATTGAAAAATACATTTGATGTATTTTTTAAGAAAAGTAGTAAAGGCAAATGACGATGTTATAATGTTATTTGCAAGAAATTCGGACAAAAAGTTTAAAATGGGTCATTTGACCCGTCGTGGTAGGTTTGGTATTAAATAATTTTTTTTTAAATTATTTAATGATTTATTTATTTAAAAACGCTATAGATTAATTTAATCAAACGCGATACATTAATCTAAACACGGGCTCGAAGAAATTCTAATATTTTTTTTTTAAAAATTGAATTATTACTGAATATTTTGATTTGTTTTTGAGAAGAAATTTTCTTTACAAAATATGATCTCTAATAAAACCCTATTTCAATGAATTGGAGAAATTTAATTGAAAATTTAACAAAAACCAAAACTTCTTATTTTTTAATACACAATATAATTAGAAAAAAGAAAAAACGGGCTCCTATACAAAAATTTGAAATAAACCGAAAAGCAAACCTTTGAAAAATATAAAATCAAGGTTATTTTTGATTAAAGCAAAACGTGGCTATTCATTAAACAAACTTTTAGGTGGGCCTTCAAAATTAAAAAAACTACTAGGCGCGTTAGAAGTTATACTTCTTTGGCGTAACTAAATTAAACATAACCACGTGTTTGTGTATAGCTAGACCAGTGGTATCCAAACTATATGTTACTCTACCAATAAATACGAGGATGTGCGCATTCGAGCGAAAAGTGGCACATTTCCGAGCGAGGGAGGCAAATGAAGCGCGACGCGGAGCGGCGCGCTTCATTTTCCCGAGATCGGAATGTGCCACTTTGAGCTCGAATGTGCACACTCGGTTTTAAGCACGATTCAAAATAATTTAGGCCACTAGATTAGACGAAAAACTAGTTGAATTATTTTAGTCGTTCCCTCTCAGTCGGATTGACGAGATTGTCGTATCTTTTCGCTTTCTTCCACTCATTGCTATGGTAAAAACGTTTTTCGAACATACCAACAATATTTACTATATTTAATTTAATATTTTTATTTGAAAGAGCGAAGGATAAAACAGACGAATTTAATAAATACGAAGATGTGCGCATTCGAGCGAAAAGTGGCACATTTCCGAGCGAGGGAGGCAAATGAAGCGCGACGCGGAGCGGCGCGCTTTATTTTCCCGAGATCGGAATGTGCCACTTTGAGCTCGAATGTGCACACTCGGTTTTAAGCACGATTCAAAATAATTTAGGCCACTAGATTAGACGAAAAATTAGTTGAATTATTTTAGTCGTTCCCTCTCAGTCGGACTGACGAGATTGTCGTATCTTTTCGCTCCCTTCCACTCATTGCTATGGTAAAAACGTTTTTCGAACATACCAACAATATTTACTATATTTAATTTAATATTTTTATTTGAAAGAGCGAAAGATGAAACAGACGAATTTAATAAATATTACAGCAAAACGAACTTTTTGGTGGGCCTTAAAAATTAAAAAAAAACTACTAGGCGCGTTAGAAATTATACTTATATGGCGCAAGTAAATTAAATATAACCAAGTGTTTGTGTATAGCTAGACCAATGGTTTCTAAACTATGTCAATAAATACGAGGATGTGCGCATTCGAGCGAAAAGTGGCACATTTCCGAGCGAGGGAGGCAAATGAAGCGCGACGCGGAGCGGCGCGCTTCATTTTCCCGAGATCGGAAATGTGCCACTTTGAGCTCGAATGTGCACACTCGGTTTTAAGCACGACTATTACCAAGCCTCCCGTTATAACAGGAAAAAAATTGGTCACATTAGTTATGAGCCAATTTTGCAATAAAAATATAAACACACTCAAACGATGCAATTCATTTTATCAAAAAATTGTTACATATACAATTTTTTTTTTAAATTTATTTATTAGCAATCAGAATATACATTCTATAGGCTAATGTGATGTTTTTAGACCTTAGTCTATTGCTAAAGTCCATATGTCGGGATGAGAACTCTTCCAATAGAAAAAATTACAAGTGAAAAAAGTGCCAAGGTACAACGGGTTTCCTAATCCTTCTTTGGAGTGACCAAATTAAATTAAAAATTAATATAAATAAAATCAATAAATACAAGGATGTGCACACTCTATTTTAAGCCTCATTCACAATCATTTTGGAGTCGAATAATTAGTAATTTTTTTCATTATTTCTTCTAACTTAAACTTATGAGTTCGTTGCATCTTTTCACTCGCTCCCACTCGTTGCTGTCCTCGGGATAAGTCGCGGGGATCAATTGATTAAAAACGGGAATTGCTTTAAGCATTAAATTAATACCTCTCTCAGTTTTTAAACTGTTTGCCAGTTTTATTTTTAAGAGAGCATTTAGCAATAACGTAATTAAAAAGGTGGGTATTAGTGCTGTGTGCCCTTCTTATGAGTTTAGAAAAAAACGACACGTGAGCGTTACTTAAGTTCCCAGGAGCATAAAATTGAAATTAAAAGAGGTAAATTGAATTACATAAAGAGCTATAATTGGAAAACTGACGAAATAATTGTCGTCGTTTAATTAAAGGAGCAGTTACGGCCGTCCTTTTTAATACGTCCATCTGCCTAACAAATTCAATTGTATTTATATTGGAGCCTCGCTGCGTTCGATGGAAACGTCTCGGGGCACTAATGAAAATTCATTTTTCCGAAGGGGGAGCGCGCGTATTTTTTTGCTGCCCGCGATCCGCCGATGGTGAGGAAGGATGGGCACGACAAAAAGCTGCATCACGGGCATCTGATCATCCATTAGATGTAATGACAGTTGCGCGGACTCGTTCTTTATTATTATTGAATATAGTTTCCATGAATTAATACTAATAAAAGTAATCTTTACACGAATACCGATGCGTTTATTAATGTATTTCCCACACGTATTTCTGCGTAGCTAACTGCACATGTGCGCGGCGCATCAAAATGCAAATAGTTCGAGTTCAACGATTCGCCATCACTATAATGCGACAAAAATAAAAGTAATTAATGAGCGCATGCTGATTATTAAAAATGCTTTTGCATGCCTCGGACTGGTTTTTTACCGATCTCGCGAACCGACGATGATTTTCAAATGACATCTCCGTCATGTGTTATTTGCGGAACAGGATAATTGCAAGTTTCTGGTCGATTATATTAGTACCGCAAAAACAATTAATATTTATGGCTTTGTAAATGTTGCAAATGACTGTTAATTAGTGTGCCGTATCACGTTATCATCTACTCATCGGCTTTGAACTTGGATTTTTTCCATTTCTGATTTATTCCTCGTAAATTCTTCTCCTATTGGAAATTCATACGCTTTTAAAGTCATACTTCTTTCGGCTCGGCGAGGCAGGCAACGAACGTTGCGCGCGCATAGCTAACGAAAATTAAACAGTAAAAGCCCCTATTCCAGGCAACGTAAGTGCGCGCGCACAGTTAACAAAGAGTCACCAGTTGAAGTTAGCCGTCTAAGTAAATTAATTGTTGTGAATCGTGCTTAAAATCGCAAACCGACACAGACGAAGCCATTCTTCCCTGCTCCCCCTTCAGCCCTCAAAATTTTGGAGAAAACTGAATAAATCGAAAACAAATACATTTTGACTCACAAAAACGACCGTAGCGCCTTTATTTTTGACTCCATTATTAAAAACAACCCGGATTTCGAAACCCGAGACTTTTTTCCATAAGATACGTACAAAATCGGCGTAGGGCGCTATGTTAATTTTTTGAGTAATTAAGGGTTGAAGTTTTAGATTCATTTTATACGTTAAAAAATTGTAGCGCCGTTATTTGTGAACCGATCTTTGAAAACTATACAGATTCGCATTTGCCAGACTTTTTGGCTTTGGATGGGCCTAAAAAACCATAAGCGTGCGATTTGAAATTCTCGAGAAAATATCTCACAGAATATTGAAGTACCAATAGGCTGAAATATTCATGCAACAGATGGCAGTACATTAATATCTATATATTTTAGTACCTGGGCGACCGAAAGCCATCACATTCTCAGGGCTAAACGGAAAGACGCCGGGCAAAGCTTGGTCCCCCAGATAATGAACCTTAACTGACACATTATTTAAAGAAATCTATGTTGTTTCGTCCTTAATAAGTACGAAAAAAATTAATCATGATTTGTATCCTTTTTGAAAAAAATCCAAATATTTGTTTTGAAAATTCTATTAAAAAAAATAATTTTTTCAATCTAAAACAAGAATGTTTATTACGATTAATAAAATACAACCATTTTAATTAAATAACTAAGTCATTTTTACCTAAATTTATTTTTTCAATCGACCAATCAAAAAACGCCTTAAAAATCGAAAATAAAAAAAAGCCTATCATATAAAAGCCTAAAATCTTTATGCCACCAAGTTCTAAAAAATAATATCAATTCTTTATGTGGGATTCGGTAAGCAAAAGTCGCCCATATCGTACTCTTCAATATTTTCAGACAACGTTTCCTCATTTTGAAAATTAAATAACATAGATCCATCCTGTATATTGGAAGCAGTAAGAATACGATTCATAAATGTAGGCGTTTTTATGGGACCAATGCATATAGCAATATGTATGAAGCCGAGAGGGGACATTTATATTTCCTGCAACGAATGCACGTGAGCTTTTCTTATCATTTCAGCTTATTAAGAGGACAAGTTGAAAAACCAGCCTTCGAGCCCGATTTTAATTTTTTTTTCCCGTTTAATTAAAATCATACAAGTCACGTTTATTTACATCTTAAATTACGTTCGTGTAACTAAAACCAACTAAGCATTGTAGATTTTTACTAGCTATTTATTTGAGATGGTGTGTTCGTAGCAGTCAAGAAATGAAGAATATTGAATCAAATATAAATTAAATTTATCGGCATGATCGGCTATAATTGGCCAATTGTCCTGTCAGATCTAATTACAAGTCTTTGGCTCGTTAGGACCCTCGGCATTTCTGCGTAAACATATGTCACAGATAAGGGCACACTGTAAAATGTACTTTTCGGAAAAGTCGCCCTTATGGCCGGAACGTTCACCGTTTTATTAAGAAAAGCAAGGAGTTTATGTAAAATTATAATAGTCGTAATTGACTCCAATTTACGCTCATACGGGTTTTATCCAAACTAATCTAAATATTAATTTCAATTAAAACGAATCGTCGGAAATTAAGGACGTCAGCTTTCACTTCACTCGACGATTTATTTTTATTGTTCGCTTCGTTTTTGGTGGAATTTATAAGAATTAAAATATAAAGTGTGGATTTTAACTTTCCGTGTACTAGGTGAACAATTTCTTTTTTGTTAAAACGAGATGCTTGGTAATCGTGCTTAAAACCGAGTGTGCACATTCGAGCTCAAAGTGGCACATTCCGATCTCGGGAAAATGAAGCGCGCCGCTCCGCGTCGCGCTTCATTTGCCTCCCTCGCTCGGAAATGTGCCACTTTTCGCTCGAATGCGCACATCCTCGTATTTATTAAATTCGTCTGTTTTATCCTTCGCTCTTTCAAATAAAAATATTAAATTAAATATAGTAAATATTATTGGTATGTTCGAAAAACGTTTTTACCATAGCAATGAGTGGAAGGGAGCGAAAAGATACGACAATTTCGTCAATCCGACTGAGAGGGAACGACTAAAATAATTCACCTATTTTTCGTCTCATCTAGTGGCCTAAATTATTTTGAATCGTGCTTAAAACCGAGTGTGCACATTCGAGCTCAAAGTGGCACATTCCGATCTCGGAAAATAAAGCGCGCCGCTCCGCGTCGCGCTTCATTTGCCTCCTCGCTCGGAAAGTGCCCTTATGCCGAACGCACATCTTCGGATTTATTAAATTCGTCTGTTTTATCCTTCGCTCTTTCAAATAAAAATATTAAATTAAATATAGTAAATATTATTGATATGTTTGACAAACGTTTTTACCATAGCAATGGTGGAATAAAGCGAAAGATACACAATCTCGTCAATCCGACTGAAGGGAACACTAAAATAATTCACTTTTTGTTAATCTAGTGGCTAATTTTGAATCGTGCTTAAAACCGAGTGTGCACATTCGAGCTCAAAGTGGCACATTCCGATCTCGGGAAAATGAAGCGCGCCGCTCCGCGTCGCGCTTCATTTGCCTCCCTCGCTCGGAAATGTGCCACTTTTCGCTCCAATGCGCACATCTTCGTATTTATTAAATTCGTTTGTTTCATCCTTCGCTCTTTCAAATAAAAATATTAAATTAAATATAGTAAATATTATTGGTATGTTCGAAAAACGTTTTTACCATAGCAATGAGTGGAAGAAAGCGAAAAGATACGACAATCTCGTCAATCCGACTGAGAGGGAACGACTAAAATAATTCAACTAGTTTTTCGTCTAATCTAGTGGCCTAAATTATTTTGAATCGTGCTTAAAACCGAGTGTGCACATTCGAGCTCAAAGTGGCACATTCCGATCTCGGGAAAATGAAGCGCGCCGCTCCGCGTCGCGCTTCATTTGCCTCCCTCGCTCGGAAATGTGCCACTTTTCGCTCGAATGCGCACATCTTCGTATTTATTAAATTCGTCTGTTTTATCCTTCGCTCTTTCAAATAAAAATATTAAATTAAATATAGTAAATATTATTGATATGTTCGAAAAACGTTTTTACCATAGCAATGAGTGGAAGAAAGCGAAAAGATACGACAATCTCGTCAATCCGACTGAGAGGGAACGACTAAAATAATTCAACTAGTTTTTCGTCTAATCTAGTGGCCTAAATTATTTTGAATCGTGCTTAAAACCGAGTGTGCACATTCGAGCTCAAAGTGGCACATTCCGATCTCGGGAAAATGAAGCGCGCCGCTCCGCGTCGCGCTTCATTTGCCTCTCTCGCTCGGAAATGTGCCACTTTTCGCTCGAATGCGCACATCTTCGTATTTATTAAATTCGTCTGTTTTATCCTTCGCTCTTTCAAATAAAAATATTAAATTAAATATAGTAAATATTATTGGTATGTTCGAAAAACGTTTTTACCATAGCAATGAGTGGAAGAAAGCGAAAAGATACGACAATCTCGTCAATCCGACTGAGAGGGAACGACTAAAATAATTCAACTAGTTTTTCGTCTAATCTAGTGGCCTAAATTATTTTGAATCGTGCTTAAAACCGAGTGTGCACATTCGAGCTCAAAGTGGCACATTCCGATCTCGGAAAATGAAGCGCGCCGCCCGCGTCGCGCTTCATTTGCCTCCCTCGCTCGGAAATGTGCCACTTTTCGCTCGAATGCGCACATCCTCGTATTTATTGGTAGAGTAACATATAGTTTGGATACCACTGGTCTAGCTATACACAAACACGTGGTTATGTTTAATTTAGTTACGCCAAAGAAGTATAACTTCTAACGCGCCTAGTAGTTTTTTTAATTTTGAAGGCCCACCTAAAAGTTTGTTTAATGAATAGCCACGTTTTGCCTTAATCAAAAATAACTTGATTTTATATTTTTCAAAGGTTTTCTTTTCGGTTTATTTCAAATTTTTGTATAGGAGCCCGTTTTTCCTTTTTCTAATTATATTGTGTATTAAAAAATAAGAAGTTTTGGTTTTTGTTAAATTTTCAATTAAATTTTTCCAATTCATTGAAATAGAGTTTTATTAGAGATCATATTTTGTAAAGAAAATTTCTTCTCAAAAACAAATCGAAATATTCAGTAATAATTCAATTTATTTAAAAAAATTATTAGAATTTTCTCGAGCCCGTGTTTAGATTAATGTATCGCGTTTGATTAAATTAATCTATAGCGTTTTTAAATAAATAAATCATTAAATAATTTAAAAAAATATTTAATACTAAACCTACCACGACGGGTCAAATGACCCATTTTAAACTTTTTGTCCGAATTTCTTGCAAATAACATTATAACATCGTCATTTGCCTTTACTACTTTTCTTAAAAAATACATGAAATGTGTTTTTCAATATTTACATCTCTCTTGTTAATTTTTTTAGCGAGAAATATATTTAATCTGCTCTAATTACCGCAACGGGTCATTTGACCCGTGCAAAAATTCATGTGATATAAAGATTTGTTTGTGTGTGGAAAATGTGCCTTGGAGAACCCAATAATTTTCAAAATATGCGGTGAATAAAGTTAGCATATTACTTATTTATTTTCTAAATTTAAGATTTAATTGAAGAATATTAAATTTTTTTTGTATTTTTATGTTTTTTAAATTAAAAATAAAAAAAAAACAATTTAGAATTGTTATTTCAAAAAATTTGTTTTATTCGTATGCTAAATTATGCTAAATAATATATTTTTTCGCTATACATAGTAGAGGAGACCGGAGTTAGAAGTCACAATTTTTGTTCTTTTGCATTTATAGAGCCCATGGTCTTAATTTATCAATGACATTTATATATCAATACATAGTGTATTTATTCTAGTTTAAGAAAAAATAAAGTCTTTTTCTCTCACCATTATCTATAGAGAACATATAATTTTTATGAAAAAAAAGAAGTGTGACTTAACCCCGTGTCTGGGGTAAATAATCACACGACAAAACAAATGCTTATTTTTATTAAAGGTAAAATGTTGTTTGTAAGAAATTTTACCTAAGGAAGAAACGAAAAATATCTTATTCATAATTAAAAAATAAAAATATTTGCTGTGAGCGAACAGTAACTTCTATCTAACGAACTTAGGTTATGGTAACAAAAATGACATAAATATAATTACAGTCAATCGTTTATGTAGTAAAACCCTAGAAACCAATAAAAAAGGCCGCACATATTTATGGTGTTGCTTTGCACATGTGACAACTAGCCCCCGTTAACTTGAGATAACTTTCCTCAAAACAGTTTTAGACAATTAACTCCCAAAATAAATTTAAATCAATGGTCATTTAAGAAACCATGTGAATGATATCATGAAGCATATCTTAAACATCACAAATACACGAAAAAGTATATCACTATGCAAAATTTAAATATACTTACGAGACTCAACACAGATTCACAAAAAATTACTTTCACTCTACAAAAAAACAACGCTTATATTTCTTTTACGGTATTTCAGAGCGAACTGAAGTGAAGTACGCAAGGAGGTATTGTGCTCGGGCTTCTTTGACACGGGTAAACAAATTTATTAATTCATTAGGTTTGCTGTTATGGCTTTTGTGACAACTTACCCGTGAAACAACTATACCCGGTCTCCCCTAATACACCCATATAACATTTTAAAGACGGGTCACTTGACCCGCTGTGGTAGTAATAAGTATAAATGCAGTATCGGTAGGTTTAGTGCTAAAGATCACATTTTGTAAAACAAATCCATTACTATTTTTTTTAACAAAAAGTTGTAGATTTTATTTCATTTTATTTTCGGGGTATGGCAAACCCCACCTAGTATGGCATGTGACATTTAGTCACCTAGTATGCGGAAAATTGTCTGTTTGCGTAGAAGTCGTAGACTATTTTCAAAAAAATCCCGAAGACACGCAATGGCCCAAATTGTTTCTTATAGCTATATTTCGTTCAAGACGACAAAACAGTGATAGGATGAGATTGGGTCTTATCCTAAAAAAAAATATGAAAATTGGTCGCGCAGACAGACGACAAGGCAAATTGTATCCGAGAGTGTACCCAAGTTTTTGCGAAGTTGCGGCCTTCTTTGAGCGAGTTGCATACGTATCAAGCAGCATTTAAATAATTTATATGTATGTACGCATTCGAAGCTTACTTTTTCAATTGTGGGGCGAAACAATGCGCGGAAAGGAGATCGCCGAAAGAATCCGAGGGAAACAGACACTCGATGACATTATGGAGACAAAGATAGGATTATGGAGACATTGAATTGTAAGAAAATAAGTACATCGAGTTTATTTTGTAACGATCGCAAGCGGCGAGGCTTGTGGGGCTTATTTTTATTCCGAAAGGAATACATTACCAGGCAATTATATTATAACGTGCAGGTTCGATGCTCGGTTCCAACAGCAAAAAACTTGTAACCACTAAAAAATAACTAAGTTTCTTCTGTTGTGGGGAAAAAAGCCGAGCCGGCCTCGCATTGTATCCGAGATTTTTCCCAAGGCTCGCGGAAAATAATCGACGGACCTGTTACAAAACTCGATTCCGATGCACGAAAAATTATTTTCGAAAACTACTTCCATTTTACAACTCCCATACATTTAAAAGTTAAAATATCTTTTCGTCAACTTCCTTAAAACTTTTCCTGATAGTTTTCCTGCAACTTTTCCGAGGAAAGAAACAGAGATCAATTAAAGTTATTGGTTTCGTCCTTCAGACTTTTACGTACTTCCTTCCACGATTTACGATAAGCTGCGTCCCACAAGTAAATTTTTAAATTAATTCAAATCAAACGACAAATATTTAGTTGATTATTTAATTTGATTAGTTGATTATTTTTTAGAAACCAAAAAACATACTAACGTGCAATTTGACATGACTAAAAACTATACTATTTTACATAAAATTTAAAAAATTTAAAATTAATTTAGAAAAGAGTAACAAAATGATGAATTGATGAATATTTTAATTTTGGCGCTTCTATGCAAAGGTTAAAAAAGCATTTAAAAAAAATTCCCTGGACATCAATTCGCTCAAATTTACTATTCTTTCGACTGCTTAAAATCGCAATTAAATCAGAACTCGCGTTTTTAATTTATGAACAATTTCTCGTTGGGAAATGTTAAGTTTTAATAAAGTTACAGTGCGTTAGAAGTTATACTTCTTTAGAGTAAGCAAATTAAATGTAACCTCCCGTTATATTGCTTATTTATAGTTAAACCAACTGATTTTTTACATTATATAGTACTGCGACTTTTTAAAAAATCTAGTTTTTGCACCTCCCCACTGTACACCTATTCACAAATTTACACGGTAAATCGTGCGAATGAAAATCATAAAGTTTTGGCTGGAAAATCGTGTAAATTGAAAATAATACTAAAAATTTAACACGAGGATTCGCGCATTCGAGCGAAAAATGGCACATTTCCGAGCGAGGGAGGCAAATGAAGCGCGACTGTCGAATTTTTATTAGATCTGCGTGTACAACTTTACAATTTTACCTCCAACGCGCCAAAAGACGTATAACTTATAAAAATTAAATGTTTTTGCTTTGAATCTGCATTATGTTGAGCTAAAATTGAAAATTGAAAATTTTAAAACGATTGTTTTTGATTGAAAACAAAATTGATCGCTTTGCAATAGGCTTTTTTAAGTTTTATCTCAAATTTCTGAAATGATTAAAATTTTTAATTCTTAATTCAAAGGACGATACTTAATTTTTTGTTGTTGAAAACTGGTCTTAAAAAATTATTGTTTTTTTTGGATTATATTGAGCCAAATACATTTATTGAACATTCAATAATAATTGTGATAAGTGTGAAATCATTTCATTAGTATTCTTATTAATGTATTTTGATCCAGTTTTAATAATTTTCTGTTTTAAAAATAAGAATTTAGAAATTAAACATTTTTATCATTGATATGTTTAAAATTTAGTAATCAAAATCAACATTTAATTTGTATAATGTCTAAAAAAAGCTTAAAACATTTTAAAAATTATTTATGAATAAATTTACCGAAAATTTTTTATAAATTACCAAAATTGGGAGACAAAATTAAGTTTTCTCATGCCAAAAATAATTGTTTTAAGTTTAACAAATACTAGATTATGCAAAAATATTTTTTTATCAAACCTTTATCTGTGATAATTTTTTTTTCAAATAATTTATGCCATAAATTAGAGGAAAAAGCAGTTGAATAATTTTAATCGTTTTTCTTATTCGCACGGACGACATTTTGGTATCTTTTCGCTCTCTTCCACTCATTGCTATGGTCAATACATTTTTCGAATCGATTTTTATCAAACTAATGATTTGAAAGAGCTAAAGATAAAGTAGATAAATTTAATAAGTACGAAGATGTGCGCATTCGAGCGAAAAGTGGCACATTTCCGAGCGAGGGAAGCAAATGAAGCGCGACGCGGAGCGGCGCGCTTCATTTTCCCGAGATCGGAATGTGCCACTTTGAGCTCAAATGTGCACACTTGGTTTTAAGCAGCATTCACGATAATTTATGCCAATAAATTAGACGAAAAAGCAGTTGAATTATTTTCATTGTTTTCTCTCACTCGCACTGACGTAATTAACATATCTTTTCGCTCTCTTCCACTCATTGCTATGGTAAATACATTTTTCGAACATAAAATCTATTTTTATTAAACTAATGATTAGAAACAATTAAAGATAAAGTAGGCAAATCTAATAAGTACGAAGATGTGCGCATTCGAGCGAAAAGTGGCACATTTCCGAGCGAGGGAAGCAAATGAAGCGCGACGCGGAGCGGCGCGCTTCATTTTCCCGAGATCGGAATGTGCCACTTTGAGCTCAAATGTGCACACTTGGTTTTAAGCAGCATTCACGATAATTTATGCCAATAAATTAGACGAAAAAGCAGTTGAATTATTTTCATTGTTTTCTCTCACTCGCACTGACGCAATTATCATATCTTTTCGCTCTCTTCCACTCATTGCTATGGTAAATACATTTTTCGAACATAAAATCGATTTTTATCAAACTAATGATTTGAAACAATTAAAAATAAAGTAGGCAAATCTAATATGTATGACGATGTGCGCATTCGAGCGAAAAGTGGCACATTTCCGAGCGAGGGAAGCAAATGAAGCGCGACGCGGAGCGGCGCGCTTCATTTTCCCGAGATCGGAATGTGCCACTTTGAGCTCAAATGTGCACACTTGGTTTTAAGCAGCATTCACGATAATTTATGCCAATAAATTAGACGAAAAAGCAGTTGAATTATTTTCATTGTTTTCTCTCACTCGCACTGACGCAATTATCATATCTTTTCGCTCTCTTCCACTCATTGCTATGGTAAATACATTTTTCGAACATAAAATCTATTTTTATTAAACTAATGATTTGAAACAATTAAAAATAAAGTAGGCAAATCTAATATGTATGACGATGTGCGCATTCGAGCGAAAAGTGGCACATTTCCGAGCGAGGGAAGCAAATGAAGCGCGACGCGGAGCGGCGCGCTTCATTTTCCCGAGATCGGAATGTGCCACTTTGAGCTCGAATGCGCGCACTCGGCTTTAAAGCACGATTCACAAAAATTAATTAAATTCAACTATCGCATTTTCGTCAGCTGTGCGCGCGCAACTTCCGTACCTCCTAAAATTCTACTCTGAAGGCCCCAAAAGAAGTATAACTTCAAAAATCAATTTTTATCTTCTGATTCGAATTTTGCATCGAAAATCGCGCGAGCTTAGCGTCATATCGATTTACATGCAATTCCATGTCCTATGCGTTTTTCTAAAAAGCGAGGATGCGAGAAAAAGTGGTATGTATGAACATGGGTCGAATATGTCGATTAATTGAAGCAGCTCAAGGAACTGTCAACGGATCAGCCGGTACCGTTTTATCCCTATTAATAAATGCGATTAAGCACCGAGATTCTGCTAACTTTATAGGAAGATGCGAAAAGGCGTAATGCCGCTACTTCTTCTGCCGTTTAATACGCAATTTAATTCAAGTTGTTAAACAGTGCCGAGACTTTGATGGTGGTATGTTGTAACAACATGCTATCCGTTACGGCAAGCGGACACGTGCCGAGGAATAAGTACAACAAAATTGTAGTCGTAGGCACCTCCTTATCGAGCAAGTAATTAACCTTTAAACAATTTCCCGTTTATTCTAACGATTTCGCCTTTTTCTTTACATATTTATTTATATTGAGTGGTTCTCCGTAAAATGAAGAGCTGGCAACGCGACATCCCCGTTTAGGCATCGAAATAACAAAGGCATCGCAATCCCATATTAGTTGAGCAGCGTTTAAGGAGACTCCTACATCTGTTAGGTAACGTCTAAGAATCTTTAAATTCTGTCAGCCTTCGATATCAATTCCTAAGAGAAAAGGAAGCAATGTTGTTTATGGATTATTTGAACCCTACTTAAGCGAACACTAAATCGCCTATATGGAAAGGACTGGTCAGAAAAACGCCAACAGATATGGTAAATAGACGACTTGTTTGTAAATAAAACCTCGCCAACGTTGTCTTTCTATAAATTCTATCTGTAAACGGTTTTATTTAACATTACGAGAATTAACGAAACGGTGTTATGTCATTAGCATTATGAAAAAGCTACCGTTCAGTGCCTTCGTTGGACTTTTAATAAAATCGCTTCTTTATATGAAAAAAGCAACCAAAATAGTTGGTTATTTAATGTTGTCAAAACTGAAATTAATTTTCTTTGTTGGTTTTCGAAATAGGTATTAATATTTGTTGAAGTTGAGAGTAAAATGTTAGCAGGCAACAGAGGTTGCGCGCGCACAGCTAACAAAAAGTCGGCTGTTGAATTTATTTACATTCATTTTTTGCATATAAAAAGAAGTATAACGTCTAACGTAAGGGAGACCGGGGTTAGAAGTCACAATTTTTGTTCTTTTGCATTTATAGAGCGCATGGTCTTAATTTATCAATGACATTTATATATCAATAGATAGTGTATTTATTCTAGTTTAAGAAAAAATAAAGACTTTTTCTCTACCATTATCTAATGAGAACATATTATAATTTTTATGAAAAAAAGAGAAGTGTAACTTTTAACCCCCTGTCTGGGGTCACATACTAAATAAAAGGTAAAATACAAAACGACAAAACAAATCCCTATTTTTATTAAAGGTAAAATTTTATTTGTAAGAAATTTTACCTAAGAAAGGAACGAAAAATATCTTATTCATAATTAAAAAAAATAAAAAATATTTGCTGTGAGCGAATAGTAACTTCTATCTAACAAACTTAGGTTATGGTAACAAAAATGACATAAATATAATTACAGCCAATCGTTTATGTAGTAAAACCCTTAGAAACCAATAAAAAAAGCCGCACATACTTATGGTGTTGCTTTGCACATGTGACAACTAGCCCCCGTTAACTTGAGACAACTTTCCCCAAATTAGTTTTAGACAAGTAACTCCCAAAATAAATTTAAATCAATGGTCATTGAAGAAACCATATAATGCTATCATGAAACATATCTTAAACATCATAAATACACGAAAAGGTATATCACTATGCAAAATTTAATTATAATTACGAGATGCACAAAAAATTACTTTCACTGTACAAAAATAACAAGCGCATATATTTCTTTTACGGTATTTCAGAGCGAACTGAAGTGAAGTAAGCAAGGGGGTATTTTGGTCGGGTTTCTTTCACACGGGTAAACTAATTTATTATTTCATTAGATTTGCTGTTATGACTTTTGTGACAACTTACCCTTGAGACAACTATACCCGATTTCCCCTACTATTTTTTTATAATTAAATTTAAAAAAAATATTATGGGGATTTTTTAAATGCAATTATATAGTTAACTGAAGAACATTTAAGCAGATTTATATCATATTTCTTTCGTACCTACTAATTATAATTTTTTGAGGATACTATGCTGTTATGGGTATTATCGGCGATACTGTATGGTAGCGAAAATTTTTACTCGTTTGACGCCCGTAGCAGATAACCATATTCAATCATGTAAAATTACTTATGCTAATATTGAAGGTGCACCAAAGTTTATTTAATTAAAAAAAAATAGGTTATGTTGAATTTAGTCTTGGAATATATATTGTCTATGAATATTATATGATCGAACGCAATGTTTATAAATAGAAATATATATGAGACCAGAATATTTATAATTAATCATAAATTAAAAAATATTAGTAGAGTAAAATTTTCTAGTTTGGAATTTATTTTCTTTACATTTAAATTGATATTATACAATATTATATTTTTCATACAAATGATTTTACATAATTTTTTAACACCAAACAATTGTGCTCTAAACAAAATAATCACATTTCAGTTTGAGCAATCGACCCGCCAGCTTTTGAGCAAATTCAGCGCGCGCAACAACGACTTTTTTTAAATTTAATCTCCAAAACAAATTTTCATAATTGCTACAAAAGAAAACCAATTAAATTTTATTGAAATTTTATGGAAAATCGATACATTGAACGGGGGGGCCACCCTACTTTTTGGAAAATTTCTTCGGAACCGAACCAAAAGCGGTCGTCCGATGGGCCCGATCTCTATGGTAATTTACTCGGCGATGGTGTTTCGTAAGGATCGAAGCACCATTAATTCAAGAGCAGCTCTCGAGCTTAATACGCAATAAGACTTGAACAATCGGCTCGGTACATTAAATTTGAATTTTTACATGACTTAACCAATGGACTGAGCAATGTTTAATGCCATCAACAAACTAACCGAACCAATGAGGCTGCAGAGGAGTGGTCATGTTTATTTGTTTGTGCATATGCGATCCACGTAACTTTCTGCTTAGCATTGCACATATCTTTGAATCCAGCTTCTGACCTTGTTTGTCCACGCAACTCTTTCGTCGGATCTGCGGGTACCACTCTGCATCTCATTAATAATATCGCCTACCTCTTCGACCGAAAAAAAATCCGTACCAATCTGCCATTGGTATGCGTGCAAAGAAGGGGTACGGCGAGGACATTAACACTAATTTTTATTCCGAACGTATTTGATTACCAAATAAATGCCTGCCTTTAATTTTGTATACCTCCTAACTTGCGCAAGTTCTAGGTGCCATTTTAATTAATTAGCATGTTTGGAATTTTGGCTAGTTTTAATTTAAGGCTGATTAGGTACAATAGTCGCCTCAAGGGCGCTGAAGCCATTCGATAGTGCGATTACTCCTGGACGGTTGCGATACAACGACGATCGAAGCGTCGGGCTCACTAAAACGAAATTAAAAGGGCAGTAAAACTTTTTATTATAATATTTTTTAAAAGTTTACAGTACACGAAAAGAAGACGATGATAATTCTCACTATGCAGCATGGGAATCAAGGGCGTAGCTGGGGTGGGGCATTAATGTAAATATTTATATTTGAGAGAGTTAGGTTATTCATTAAATAAGTTATATCATTCATAATATATAAACTAAACTAAGGATTAAATCAATTTTTAATAAATTCATATATACTATAATAAATATGTATGATTTATATATTGTATATTAAAATTATAATATATAGATTAGGGTGGTCGTTAAAAATTAAATTTCTTCTGACGCCCCAAAAAAACCTTCTTTTTAATGAAAAAATACGGGGAATTTTTAAAAATTTTTTAACAAAAATAACACATGCCTCAAGACAAACAAAGTTCATTTTTTGATAAAATTGTAGTTGTTTGTAAGTATCTGTTAAAGTATACGGATCTGAGAAAAAATTATAGGAGTATTTTGTAGGAAATTCAATTCTATACAAAAAAGGGATATTCTCAATAATAAATTCATTAACTTCATATAGTCAACATTTTAAGACCCTCTAACGTCATTTTTCTTAAATATATATAATTTTGTAAAACTAATAAATTATAGTTGATACAATTTTTTTTATATTTCAGAAAAATGACATTTGTAGGTCTTAAAATGTTGACTATATGGATTTAATAAATTTATTATTGAGAATATCTCCATAAATATAAATTTCATGAAGAAAATAAAAAAGAGCTTTTTGTATAGAATTGAATTTCCTACAAAATTGTTCCTATAACTTTTTCTCAAATATGTATACTTTAAGAGATACTTACAAAAACTATAATTTTATCAAAAAATGAGCTTATAATGTCTTGGGGCACGCGTTATTTTTTAAAAATTTTACAAATTTTCCCGTATTTTTCATTAAAAAGAAGGTTTTTTTGGGGCGTTGGACAAAATTTAATTTTTAACGACCACTAATATAGATAAAAAAGTTAGTGCAAATTAAAGCTTTGAATTTTAAAGAAATGGACCCTTTGCAAATGATAAAAAATTTTGGCGATACGGGGGTAGCAAAGCAAAATGATTCCAGCTATAGAGACTATGGGCTCATAGAAACGTCCACCTGAAAAATAAAGCAAATCTATTTTTTTTAATTTTTCGTCAAAAAGCAAAGGGGTTAATCCATGTTTTTTCGCGATTTTGGGGTTTTTGAGTTAGCACCGGTTTCCGATAGAATGAAGTCCCATACTTTCGGTTACTGAAAATCCCAATTAAATCGGAGTACTCGTTTTTGATCTATAAATCGTTTATTGGCGTGAAATGTAAAGTTTTGATAGTTTTATTTGCTCGTTTCACTAAATTAAAAATATTTTACAACAGTTTTAACTGAATTAAATAAGATAAGATCTTTCTGGTAAAGAACTAACATCAATAACGAAAAACATAATGGCAATTTGATCTGAATCGTCTTGATCTGCAGAAAAACCAAAGAAAGTTATTAAACAATTTCTAAGACTATTTTTAAACACGGAATTTAAATTGTTAGTCACAAACAGTTTCCGAGTAGGTATCGATACCTACGTCCTTGGTGTTGATTAATTTTGCACAAAGGCGAAGCTTTTTCAAAAGTTATAATTAATTCCAAGGGTCGGCCTTCTAAAAAACCGACATAATATGAATTTCTTCTAGACGCACAAATAGAAAAGAACAAAATTCCCGTGAATAATTTGCAAGTTTCCCATTAAAGTCCCAAGTATGCGATATCGAGATAAATCTTCTCAATTTTGCATATATAATTGAGAAAAAATGAACGTATTACAAATTATCATTAATCTTCATTATTAAGGCGATTTTCAGTGGCAGAGAATAAGTTTTCTGCTTCAGGATCCTAATGATCCATAATTAGCAGCAACGTCCTCAAACTCATCAACATCTCCTCTCTTGTATTGTTGAAGAATTCACTTCTCGTTGATAATTACAACTCGTTTTATTAATATGACACGTACGATCCTATCTTCTTTCGATTTTAATGGATTTATGATAATTCCGTTTTTTCCACTAAAAGTAATCCAAAAAATTACGATTTAATTCCCCTTTTTTTTATTATCAATCCGGACAATCAGGACGTTACATAAAATAAATAACGAATTAATTCAGCCAATAATTAACTCTTTAATTAATTTTTCATTAAGCTTCATCTTAATTGTTCCCATTTCCTTATTTCTAACATTTTTCTATAATTTATGATGTTCTCATAAATTTGTCTTCGTTCGAAAAATCGAATCAATCTGCCACGACCGACACCTCAACCGAAAATAATTAAATCCCGTAATTTACGAGAAAAATTGTGCTTCGGAAATTTTTAAAATTTAAAATTTATATTTCATCAATCATTTTTATAAAAAAAAAACAACGTGGAGAGATTTAAAAAAGGAGATCGGCTCATTATTGTCTTAAAACAAAAAAGGTGCATTCCTTCGGAATAATCTTTGGTGGAGTTGAATATCGACTTTTTGTGCCAAGTCGAGGTTCTTGTCACTTCCAAAATAAGTCGAAGGAGTGCGTTTTATTGCACTGCTCTTTTGGCACTTGGCGCGATTTTAATTTAACATTTTTTTTCTGGCTCAAGCAAATTAGTTTTTCCAAAACGGCTAAAGGAGATCGAGTGCCTTTAGACCACAGCAAATTAATTGAATTATAATTGTATTTGATTTTATTAAAGAGTAATAAAATTTTGATTTTAATTAGATTGGAATATAAATTCAATTTTCAAGTGCTGGTCAATAATTAATAAACAATTTTTTTAAAAGTTCCAGGGACACCTGTTGGCTTAAATTTAGTACTTTTTCGAATGCCGAAAACCGCATTTCAATAAAATTGTTCGTTTTGTTGTTATGAACAATTCGTTAGGTCGCCCTGTATTTGCATTCTGTCAATTAACATTTTTTATTTACATTGAACCAAAATGATTCTCTGAAATTTTCATCTGGAAATTTTGAGCTGCATTTAAGGTTGCTTTAAGATTAGAATTTCGTGTAATCTTAATTTAAAAATAACGTAGCCGAGCAAAATAGCTTCAGCTTTGGACACTATGGGCTCATAGGAACGTCCCCCTGATAAATAAAGCAAATCTATTTCTTTCAATTTTTCGCAAAAAAGTAAAAGGGTTATTCCATGTTTTTTTTCGATTTTTGCCCATTTTGAAGGTTTTCAGTTAGCACCAGTTACAGATAGAAAAAGGTTCAATACGTTTGGAAATAAAAAAATTGGAAATAATCCAAAATAGAAAATTCAGGGCAAATTAAAACATGGAATTTTAAAGAAATGTGCGCTTTGCAACTGACAAAAATATTGGCTTTACGGGGGTAGTAGGGCTAAATGGCTCGGGCTATGGACACTATGGGCTCATAAGAACATCTCCTTGAAAAATAAAGCAAAACTATATTTTTAATTTTTCGCAAAATACCAAAGGGTTTTTTTGATTTTTGCACATTTTGAGAATTTTGAGTTAGCTCCGGTTTCAAATATAACAAGGTCCAATTCTTTTGGACATTTTTTTGAGTTAATTCCTCTCTTTGGGCTCAAAACAAATTTTCATGACTTAAAAGAAGGTTTTTGATCTATAAACAGCTGCTTGGCGAGAAATGTAAAGTTTTGATATTAAAAGTACCATTTATTTTCCAAATAAACGGTCTCTAACCTTTTTTGGTTATTAGTCCGGATTTTTCACGGTTCGGTTCGTGTGTGTTAGACGTGTTTGCGGTGCGTTTAATAAAATCTGACTAAACGGACGCCTTAATTACGTTTTTTTTTCTTCTTAATCGAAATAAATAAATTACGTGTGCGCGCAAGTGCGTGTCCCGTCCGTCGACGCACCTCTCCAAAACTATTCCGCGAAAAAATTCGCCCGAAAAGCAAACCAAAAACGCGTCGGAATTATTTCGATTCGCCTTCGCAGCGAAAGGTCAAAAGAACGCCCAACTTTCAGTCTCGAAAGTTTTCGATAAGCAACAACTTTTCATCGTCGCCGAAAAGCGGAAACTTTTTTCAAACGTAAATTCGACTTTCCGAAATTTTCAATCGCGAAAGGAAATGGGGGCTCTGCGGCCGCGCGCAATTAGGACCAAAAACGCGCGCGTCGGTTCGTGTAGGCATTCGACTTGATTAATGGTAATTTTTTTAAATGTTACAAAGGAGTCGGTCGCCTTAAAAAAACTAATTTAGCGGACTTACAAATTATAACAGCGTGATAATTATTCTCTTCTGTATGTTTAATCAGATAGAACCGCCCACGAATAGCACATTATACCTCGTATTTATTCCTTTTGTATTAATGCCGTTTTTCAGGCGGCACTGCCCGCCATAACGTATACAGTACATATCTTTTCATTAAGTTAGCGCTAGTCTGATATATCATAAGACCATACATAGTTTCTGGCACTTTTACAAAAGAGCGGTCCATTCCTCATCTTTATCTCCTAATTATTAAAACCCGAACAGGCCGACCTTAAATGGACTCCTTTTGCTGCCCGACTCGCGCTCGCTTCTTTCGACATTTTAATTTCCCGACACATTTTCCCGAAGAAAGTGTCCGCAATTTGTTTTATTAAAAATCGTCGAGAAAAATTTCGGGATTGAAAAAAAAGAGAAGTTTAAAAAGGCAATGGGGCTACTTGTTATGCGCTGTGCCGCATTATTCCATGACGAAACGAACTAAGGTAGACGTAGGGGTGAGGAATTGCTAAGTTTTCCTCATTTCGTTTCATCTGTACGGCTGATATAAGTCTCGTCCTGTGCGCCTCGGCATACTGATTAATCCATATACCATTCCAAAGGGGGATTAGCAAAAAGTCTTGAACTTAGTATTAAAACTCATTTCGTTATGAAAACTCATATTAACTTTAAGATATAATAAAATTGTTGGCACGCTTCTTTATTTTCTCTTTGCGAAGTTATGCTTCTTTTGGTGCGGCTAGAGTAAGATGTTAGTTGGCGACGAAGAGTGCGCGCGCACAACTGACGGAAATGAAACGGTAAAGCCGGCTATTCCCGGCAACGCAAGTTGCGCGCGCACAGCTAACAAAAAGTCTAAGATAGTAAAATAATTCATTGTGAATCGTGCTTAAAACCGAGTGCGCACATTCGAGCTCAAAGTGGCACATTCCGATCTCGGGAAAATGAAGCGCGCCGCTCCGCGTCGCGCTTCATTTGCCTCCCTCGCTCGGAAATGTGCCACTTTTCGCTCGAATGCGCGCATCGTCGTATTTATTGGCATAGTTCGAAACCACTGGTCTAGCTATACACGTGGTTATATTCAATTTAGTTACGCCAAAGAAGTATAACTTCTAACGTGATTAGTAGTTTTTTTTTAATTTTGAAGCCCCACCAAAAAGTTCGTTTAATGAATAGTTACGTTTTGATTTAATCAAAAATAACTTTGATTTTATATTTTTCAAAGGTTTTATTTTCAATTTATTTCAAATTCTTGTATGGTAGTCCGTTTTTTTTTCCAGTTATATTTTGTGTTAAAAAATGGGAAGTTTCGGTTTTATTAAATTATTAATTAAATCTCTCCAAATCATTGAAATAGGGTTTTAGAAGAGATCATATTTTGTAAAGAAAATCACTTCTGGATCTCTTCTCAAACACAAATCCAAATATTTAGTTTTAATATCAATTTATTTAAAAAATTATGAGAATTTTAAATTACATACTCTTGGCTTTGCTGTTTTTTTTTTGGCGACTTTTTAAATTTAGAAATCTAAGAAGTACTTTTTTAAAATCATAAATTAAAGGCTATGTAATACTTTAACCAAAAATGTTCTTTAATATTAAAAATCTAAATAGTCTTTTTTATGTTTTTCTTTAAAAAAGAATAAATGACATACTGAATTTATTTATAATAATTTTTTACACGTGGTCATATTTAATTGAGTTACGCCAAAGATGTATAACTTGTAAAGCATCCGTTTTTTTTTTTACTAAAGAGCAACTTAAGTATTACAATAAAAATTCCACAACAATTTTTTTTCAAAGGTCGCCTTTATTACTCATTTATTTTTAATCGAATTCTATGCAAAAGATTTCCGGATTTCAAATCTGAAGGGCTTCGAAAAATATCTCACAAGACAACTACGATAAAAACGTTTAAATAAATATTTTGTAAAAGTTTTCATCGAAAATAATTAATTCATTGTTTTTACAGCGATTTATTAAATTTTCAATTATATTTTACTACTTTCATTTACTTTTAATTGTTGATTTACTTTTTTTATTAGTTTTAATATTCGAAAACCATGTAACTCAAAATAAAGTTATATCTAAATAATTTTTCCAGTGCGTGTTTAGATTAATGTAACGCGTTTGCTTACGTTAATCTATCGCGTTTGATTATATTAATCTATAGCGTTTACAAATAAATCACTAAATAATTAAAATAAAATTATTTAAAGGCCACATTTTGTAAAGAAATAATGTTATCGACCGAATCCATTACTATTTTTTTTTTCCAAAAATTAAGAAACTTACTTTTCTATTTAACTTCTTTACAAAATTTGGGAAATTTAAAATTTTACACTTTTACTTAAAATAACAATTTTCTTAAAATAGACGAAGAAACAAATCAACTGCCACCCCCAAATTTCACCACAGAAAAAAAGCCTTAATTTCACGTTTACAAAACCATCAAAATTGAAAAAAATAAATGAAAGCAAATTATTGAAAAGCAACACTTCCACCCCCTTCGCTTCGTCCCATCGCGCGCTAAGCAAAACACGCCGAAGAGCGCACGAAAATAAAGACGTATTTTAGGGGAAAATTATTCATATCATGTTCTTAAAGCCTTTTGGGATGTTCGGTAGATCTCTGCACTTTAATTAAAACTTTGTTCCACGGACAATGAAAAGACATAAAACTTATTAAATCGCAAGCGTGCAAGCACAAGATTGCTCTTTCGAGAAATGTTAAGTTCGCTCTTAATTTCTATGCGCAAGCTGTCAGCGAACTGTAAAAACTAAGATAAGAATAACATATCTAAAAACTACCCTCTTTTAAAAAAAAATAATATTTCTTCTCGCGAAATTGTTTTAATTAATTTCGAAACGCAGCCAGTTTTATGGACGGCAAACGCGCCTAACGAGCCTCACAACGATTTTGATTTACGACGAATATTAAAATATCGAACGTTTAATAAAAGTTAAGGAAATGCGGAAGCCCGCGATAATATTAAAGAAGTTAAAGAGGTTCTTACGAGTTATAAGCCTTTTTAGATGGAATCTAAATGGCATTATCACGATTTATATCGTTTTAAAATATTATAATAATCGTAAATCGTTTATGCATGAAACAAATCGCCCGATATGAGAATTGCTCATTATACAGAAAATGGATAATGCACACCCGTCTCTTTAGTTAGCAAATAAAAAAACCGTTTTGCATCCAATCGAGCAAATCGCTGGTTAATTATCAAAATTTGTTCCACCGTTTCTGGAGAGTGGCACATTTCCTTTTCGCATTTTCGCTCTCTCTCACGCGGAAAACCCTCGTTTTCGTCCTCGACTTCCTCCTGGCTCTTCGGAATTAATTTTTGATTTTTTCCCGACGGGGTCTTTCTCCGAAGCCCATTTTGCTGATCGATTTGCATACGGGGCCGAAGTAGAAATTAAGCAGCTCCGAAGCAACACCATCGAGGAGGTCGTTCAGAAGAATGGTACTTTTCGAAGGCTCTTAAGATTTTATTAACCATTAACTGATCGACTGCATTATTATTATGGACTCCTATAATTACGAAACAGTTTCTTGATCACGGTTGCGGGCGGGTGGAGCCCTTCTCACTGTTGTGAACTTTGCAGAGAGATCAAATACTATCTATCAGCTACGTATTTCTTCTTTGCTATTTTATTTATCTGGTCATGATATCCTATTTAGTGTTTAATAATAAATAATTGTTTATTAATATTTCGAACTCAATTTTGAAATAGAAAGCCCGCAATCTGCATCGAACATGTCTGATTAGTTTATGGGCAAATAGGAGTGAAGGGTTGGGAAATCTTTTATAAAAAAATAAGTCCGATAAGACGTACAGAATAATATCATGTAAAGTAACCTTTTCTACTTCTTGTTTTAGATTTATTTTATAAGGTAATTAAAACACAGGGCACATGAATTTTTTTAAAGAGTCGTCTTTCAAAATAAACTTTAAGATTTGAGTTGGAAATTGAAAAAAAAAATTCTTAACTCGCTCATTTTTTAGAGTACATTTAAAAGCGACACAGAATCAAAATTCTGGGTGCTTTTATCTTAGGAAACAGATAAAAAATTAATATACTTAGTTGTATTTAAAATTACAGAGAAAAGTTAAGGGGAAGATTTCGGTTTGGTTTTTTAAATTAAATTTTATTTTTAAATATTCTTGTTTTGTTTAAATGTTTTTAAAATCTAAATGTATTTTATACATAGCATGCAATTAAAATAATGTGAAGGTCTTTAATAAAGGTATTGGGAAAACTAAAAGGGCAGAAATAGAAATTCGTTTCGTAAAAAACCCACTAAAATAATTTAAAAAAAATAATTAAAAGTAAAAATTATCAATTTTGTTTATATTTTGTTAAAATACAAGGGTAAACAATCATTTTTGTTATTTAGGTTTTTTTGATCAAACGCAAACTTTTCGAGATATTCAAGATACGAGAAAATCTCAAAGAAAAGTCTGCGTTCCTTAATATTTACTTTTAATTTTCTTAAAAATTAATCGGGCGTCGCCTATATTGTTATACACCATTTTGTAGCCCTAAGGTGGATATTTTCAAAATTGAAAAGCATCCCCACCGACGTCGGACTACTTTTTGCGTTATCGGTTCTGGAATGGAACCTCAATTTTTAATAGAAATTCCTTTTATGAGATAATAACTTAAAAAGTATGCATCTTAGAAAAAAAACACAAGAGAACAAATTTGTAGGCTCAAAAAAGACACAGTGTGGAATACTCAGTCTCTTTGTAGATGGCGCTGTTGTTTACAAACCTCATATTTTGTTCTAAATTATTTTGATAAACAACTTTTACTTTTGGTTACATTGTTTTCAAATAATAAAACTAGCAAAAAAAGTAAATCAACAATTAAAAGTAAATAAAAGCAGTAAAATATAATTGAAAATTTAATAAATCGCTGTAAAAACAATGAATTAATTATTTTCGATGAAAACTTTTACAAAATATTTATTTAAACGTTTTTATCGTAGTTGTCTTGTGAGATATTTTTCGAAGCCCTTCAGATTTGAAATCCGGGAAGTCTTTTGCATAGAATTCGATTAAAAATAGATGAGTAATAAAGGCGACCTTTGAAAAAAAATTGTTGTGGAAATTTTTTATTGTAATACTTAAGTTGCTCTTTAGTAAAAAAAAAACGGATGCTTTACGAGTTATACATCTTTGGCGTAACTCAATTAAATATGACCACGTGTGAAAAATTATTATTATTAAATTCAGTATGTCAAATGACATACTGATACTGATACTTTTTTAAAGAAAAACATAAAAAAGACTATTTAGATTTTTAATATTAAAGAACATTTTTGGTTAAAGTATTACATAGCCTTTAATTTATGATTTTAAAAAAGTACTTCTTAGATTTCTAAATTTAAAAAGTCGCCAAAAAAAAATAATTAATTTACTTTCTTAGACGGCTAACTTCAACTTTTTTATAGTTGTGCGCGCGCACTTTTCGTTGCCGCGCACCAAAAGAAGTATAACCTCAAAAAATTTTGTGGGCACCTCTGTAAATTAAAAATGGAAGTCAAGTGAACGTATATCGTGGTATTTGATAAAAATTTGAAGTGTTCGGTCGTACCGACGAGAAAAGCCTGTGCCAATTAATTAAATGCTCAAGATTCCATTGCCTTTAAACGTAACCTGCGCAAAATAGAAGGCAAAAGTATTCGCCTACGTATATTATAATCCTAGGTGTGTGCATGATCTAGATTGGAGATATTGTCACCAGATAGTGGCTGGGGCCCGGGGCACAGCCTGTGGAGATGGTGGCGATAAGCGTTTTAACGCGGGTGGTCGGTCCGCCGAAGCGCACACGACCGCCGATTTGAATACGCTCGTTCTTCACGCCGGCCTTCCGCAAGGCTGGGAAATCTGCATCCGTGCAGAGAGGCCTTCTGCTTCTTCTTCTTCTCTTTCGCCACCGCCACACCATCTCCTCCGCACACACAAACCTTTAATGATGTGTTCGTTTTAATGAGATAAGACAAGATGCCAGATAATATAAAATTTAATACTTTGGATATTGAACTCGTGCTCGAACTCGGAAAAAATAACAAGCGGCATGCGATTTTATGTGGCATTTCGGCCGAACCTACGCATTTCGACTGTGTAAGAAGGCCACCATCCCGAAAATCTAATCGCCTCCGCCCGAAATCTAATTTGTGGAGGCCGATTATGAAATAGAACATATCATCAAAGAAATCATTAATCAAAAAATACGTCGCGCGCTCTGTAATTTAAAAACTAACTTTTTAGAAATTCAGCATATAAAAATGGGACTAAATAGGCGCTGGCAATTATTACCGAATTTTTCGAATCTTCCAAACGCGAGCATTTGGTGGCGCCGAACTGTTTCTTTTTTACCTGTCGGTCGTTTCGGCATTAATTTTCGGCGAGGCCCCAGGTAGACCTGGCACTCGGACGAAGCGAAACGTAGAAAACAGTTTATGGGACGTGGAGGCATCAATCAAACTGAAAGGTGTATTTAAGGCGACCAGGAAAAAAATTTATTTATATTAGAATAAGGGTACGGTTCGATTCGCACGCGTCGGGAGGGGCGGACGAAAGCGTTTTTCGGGAAGACATTTCAATAGTGTCCTTTGACGAGAGGAGCGTCGGCGCTATTTGAAAAATAAACAAGATCAAAGGCTAGAAGAAAAGCGCCATATAATTAACAATGTCCGCTAACGAGCGTTTGAGTGGCGTGTGAGCATCTCGCGAACAATTACTATAACAATTAACGAGATGAAAAACGAATTATAATGCTCTTCCAGAGTTTTATAATTTTATTAAAGTTATTCGTTTAATTTCCAAATTGGTTTATGAAATTTAACGCTCGGAGCTGGCGCAGTCGGAGGAACTGATTAAAAAAATTAACGGGCGACCGCTTAAGAGGCGATCGTTTTTAGAAAAAAATCGAAAATTAATTCTATTGTTTTTTAAAGTAAAAAGGAATTGGACACCGTGGATAAAACAACTCTTGTTAGATATGCAACGGTTCGTTTTTTTATTGGAACTTTTTCAAGCAACTGAATATTAACAAATTTGTATAACAATAAAAATTAACACAAGTAGGGGCGACCGGGGTTAGAAGTCTCAATTTTCGAAACGGATTTATAATTTTTTCGATTGCCAAATTATGATTTGGGTTTTTGTGCGTGAGAGATTAAAACGGATTTTGTCGATGTAGATTGATGCGCAGTCGAACTTCGATAATCCGATTTTTTGGATCGCTCGAATTGAAAAATTTGAATGGTGATTGTTTGAATTTTGATGCCTCGAATTTTTTGGTAAGTCAAAAATTTAGTTTTAATTAAACATAAAGCAATAGATATTATAAAGAAAGATGAAAATAGAAAATAAATAACCTTAGGGATCAGTATAATGATACCCAAGTGAAAACACCTTTTTCTCAAATTTTTATATTTAATAAATATCGAAATATTTAAAAATATTTTGTTGGGAATTACTAATTATTAAAATATGTCACAGTTATTTTTAAATAGCTAAAATTACCAAAATATTTAATATTTATATTCGAATAATTAGAATTATTCAAATATTTTAAATATTTTAAATTGCCTTTTTAATAATGAATATTTTCCTCAAAATAAAGAGTTATTTAATAAATAATCAAAAATATTTGTGCTATATATTTTATATTTTTATTAAATTAGGTTTTAAAAATTTAAAAATATATTGAAATAATAATTAGGGGAGACCGGGGTTAGAAGTCACACTTTTATTCTTTTGCATTTATAGAGCCCATGGTCTTAATTTATCAATGACATTTATATATCAATAGATATTGTATTTATTCTAGTTTAAGAAAAAATAAATACTTTTTCTCTACCATTATCTAATGAGAACATATTATAATTTTTATGATAAAAGAGAAGTGTGATTTTTAACCCCGTGTCTGGGGTAAATAGTCACATACTAAATAAAAGGTAAAATACAAAACGACGAAACAAATGCCTATTTTTATTAAAGGTAAAATGTTATTTGTAAGAAATTTTACCTAAGAAAGGAACGAAAAATATCTTATTCATAATTAAAAAAAATAAAAAATATTTGCTATGAGCGAATAGTAACTTCTATCTAACGAACTTAGGTTATGTTAACAAAAATGACACAAATATAATTACAGACAATCGTTTATGTAGTAAAACCCCTAGAAACCAAAAAAAAAGGCCGCACATATTTATGGTGTTGCTTTGCACATGTGACAACTAGCCCCCGTTAACTTGAGACAACTATCCCCAAAACAGTTTTAGACAATTAACTCCCAAAATAAATTTAAATCAATGGTCATTTAAAAAACCATGTGAATGATATCATGAAGCATATCTTAAACATCATAAATACGCGAAAAACTATATCACTATGCAAAATTTAAATATAATTACGAGACTCAACACAGATTCAGAAAAAATTACTTTAACTGTACAAAAAAAACGAACGCATATATTTCTTTTACGGTATTTCAGAGCGAACTGAAGTGAAGTACGCAAGGAGGTATTGTGCTCGGGCTTCTTTGACACGGGTAAACAAATTTATTAATTCATTAAGTTTGCTGTTAGGGCATTTGTGACAACTTACCCGTGAGACAACTATACCCGGTCTTCCCTATTTTATAAATAAAATTATAAAATACCTTAACTTTAAATAATATTAATGATATTGGACGTTAGCACTATGATTAATTAATTTTATTATTATTTTTTCAAGATTGTTTTTAATTTAGCTTTTCCGGGAGTTGGGGATCTGGCGATTTTAAATCGGTGTTATTTTTAACGGCATTTGGAGCAGTAGGGCGGCTCTGATTTTTTTAAAATAAAATTTAAGTTTATTAAAATAATTACGATTTTTTAAAAAATAAACATTTCCAGTTTTTCTTTTAGTTACTCAAAATTTTGATATTCAGTAGGACCCCCATTCTCAAGGATAATTGAAAACCCTGGATTAAACGAATCACAATTTTTTATTGATTAAATGTGCTACGGAAGAAGATTAATTAAGAAAAACTTTGTAAAAGATATACATTTTGATTAAAAAACAAACCTTTTACTTTAATTTGCAATTTGTATACACAAATACATTTGTATTTTTAATAGACGGTGTCAATAATCATAAAACACCTTATAAAAAAAAATTGACCACTCAGGACATCGATTGATTGGAACCCCGGATAATGGAGCCCCAGATAACGGGGGTCCTACTGTAAGCATATGATTTTCATTATAATTTAATTTTTATCTGAGGCTCAAAAGTTTGAAAAATAGAAATCTAGGTTATTTTCAGAAACATTTCAACCCCTGAATCCATTTACTCCTAATAGTTAGTTTTTTGACGTTATACTTCTTTTGGCGCTTGAGAATAAAAATTTTAGTCGGCAACGGAAGTTTTACTCATTTATGTTAGGCTTTTGTGCTGGCTCTGGGTCTCGTATAACACGGTTTCGCACAACGCGGCATCTTTTAGGAACCCATCTACCGTGTTATGGGAGGGTTACCTGTACCTTGTAAGAGTAAAATCGAAATTTATGCGTTTTTCGTGCAAAAAATTACAATTTGCACTTTGAATTTTTCGAGCAAGGGTGAAATGCAGCTCGCGCGAAGAACACACATCGTTTTTAAGGAAATGACGTAGGCAATTAGAAAAGTTAAGTCGCCGGAATGTGACGTGTGTCGTGACAATGAACGAACGCGTTATCACAATCGCGATCTTCAGACACCTACACATTCCCACTCTAATTCGGGTATTTATAAAGCGTTTAGTATGCCACGTTATCCTGCAATTATTTAGCTCGTTGTCTAATTAGTTATCTGCAAGTCGAACGACATTAATTATGGGCTTATAACGGCGCAATAGGAGACGATTTTCGCTCCTTCTTCCTCCTTCTTCCCGTCCGTTTTTTCGGCGGACGCTGAAGAGGTATAAATAAAAATGAGCAGAAAACCCTATAAATAAAAATCTATAGTAAAGGATTTTGTCGAGAAAAGCCAGTACAGCACACAATGTGCATTATCATGCTCGGCTTTGCGTGCTCTGCGGACGATCGTGCCAATTATCGGCAGTAAAGTGTTCGGAAATAAAACAAACAAGGACGAAACGTTGTCTTTTTAGTCCTGGATGAGATTCGCTTATGCCGTAATATATTATTAAATACGTGTACTACTTTTCTCCAACCCTTTTGCCTTAGCTGTGCGGTACGAAGCTTCAAATTTTAACGAGGACCGTCCTCAAAAATTCATTTATCCTTCCACTCTTTTAAATAGTCCTTTTCGCGTAAAATCTTAGTCCTTGCACGAGAAAAAGCTTTGCTTTATAAAACACTTCAACCACGACTTTTAGATTATGATCTTTGTTAATTTTCTAAATTAATGGAAAATGAAAATTTAGTGGAAACTCGATTATCCGGATTAATTACTTCACGGCAATTTTGCTATGAAAAAAGTAAAAAATTATGAAAAATAAGCGAAGCGCAAAGGTGACATTTTGAGAGCGCAACTACGGTTTTAGAATTACTTGAATTTTTTTAAAGTAAGTTGATCATTGTTAATCGTGGCGAAAAGCGGAGTGTGCACATTCGAGCTCAAAGTGGCACATTCCGATCTCGGGAAAATGAAGCGCGCCGCTCCGCGTCGCGCTTCATTTGCCTCCCTCGCTCGGAAATGTGCCACTTTTCGCTCGAATGCGCACATCTTCGTGTTAATTGGATTCGACTATATTAATAACAAATCCTTCAAATCCAGATTTTCTATTCGGAAAAAGTTTTCGCTTGAAAGTGCACATGCTCCTTAATAATTGAATTTGCCTATCGTATTCTTTTTTTCCTATAAATAATATTAATTAAATCAAATTGAACTAAATGTAGCACTTCTCAATTTTTTTTAAATTAAAAATTACAGTATACGGTATTTTTACCAAAAACAACATTTCTAATTTAGTACTTTTAAGCTAGACTAAATAAGAGACTTCATCGTACATGAAAAAAAAATACTTTAACTTTTTTCCAATTTTGACTCTTATTTCCAAACCTTTTTTTAACATTCCCTACCCAAGTCATTCTAAAATTTTGATGCGCCCCCTATATAACTCACGAAGTTTTCTATATTTTCTTTGTGGATATGTTTGACATCAATGTTTATTTTTTTAGGAATTTTCTGTGCCTTCAATTTTTAATGCTTCTACCATTTTCTTCTTCGCTTATACTGAAATTTCGTTATCGAAAAATGCAAACGCAACCAGTTCTTCCGACAAATATCACAAATGGCATAGTATGTTTTGCGGCACAACAGTAGCCATTTTTTTGTTAAAGCTTTCAAAGGCTTTAAGGTCTTTCAATAATTGTAGGTCGTTTCTTGGTGTCGACCATCCGCTAGAGATATGAAACCAATATTTAATATCACCGCGAAAATGTATATTTCTCTCATAGCTTTCTCGTCCTTTTTCGTTAGTTTAAATAGGTAAATTTTCAAGCAATAAATGGCTCTTACCATGCCGCGGGGAGGTTGCCTATGCGAATCTGTATGTTCACTTGCAGTTAAAATGCTAAATAAAATCTTAAATGAACAATTACTAAGACTCTTATTTAAGCGGTCATACATTGCTTTCTGTTACGGTTTGATGACTGGTAGCGACTTCTAAATCGTATATAAAAATTTAAAAAAAAATCTGTTTCATATGTTGTTGTATATAATAGAATGACGAAGTGCCCCTATGATAATTCAAAAGTTGAAAAATAAGAACCACCTTAATAGGTATACAATTTTAATTAATCAAAAATGCGAATTAGTAAACATTCCAAACTACACCTGAAAATATTTTATCAAGTTCGCTACAATTAGACGTGCGGAAGAGCACTATGATAACTTATCAAAACGAATAAAATATATAACCCTTTTCAAACAAGAAATAAATCTAATTTATTCCACTTTTAATTTTTTGAATTGAAGAATGAAATAATAATATTGGCAAACCAAATAAATATGAGGATGTGCGCATTCGAGCGAAAAGTGGCACATTTCCGAGCGAGAGAGGCAAATGAAGCGCGACGCGGAGCGGCGCGCTTTATTTTCGCGAGATCGGAATGTGCCACTTTGAGCTCGAATGTGCACACTCGGTTTTAAGCACCATTCACAATAATTTAGGCCAATAAATTGGACGAAAAAGCAGTTGAATAATTTTCATTGTTTTCTCTTACTCGCACTGACGCAATGATCGTATCTTTTCGCTCTCTTTCACTCATTGCTATGGTAAATACATTTTTCGAACATAAAATCGATTTTTATCAAACTAATGATTTTGAACAATTAAAGATAAAGTAGACAAATCTAATAAGTACGACGATGTGCGCATTCGAGCGAAAAGTGGCACATTTCCGAGCGAGGGAGGCAAATGAAGCGCGACGCGGAGCGGCGCGCTTCATTTTCCCGAGATCGGAATGTGCCACTTTGAGCTCGAATGTGCACACTCGGTTTTAAGCACGATTACAAAGCGTCTCGTTTTAACAGGAAAAAACTTGGTCAAATTGTTACAAAAAACGCAACAAATATTAATCACTAAATAAAACAGTCGCACATTATCTTAAAATGAACAAAGCAAAAAAAAACACTGCTTAGTGCGAAATACAAAATAAAATATTTAGTAAGAAATACCGAGGTTTAATTTTCGCAACGAGTCCGAACGCGGTTGACAATCCGGATAATCGCGAATCCGTATAACTGAGGTCGGGATAATTGAGGTTTTACTGTAATATTAATTTGAGCGTTGGTCAATTGCGCGCCGCGGTCAGTTCACCTTCGGTTTATGGTGCCTTATACCAAAAGGACTATTGCGCACGGTGACCGATTTAATATTTTCATTAGCTTACCAGAAATTTCCAATAACTTTTTCAGATACATATTTGCATACTGGGATGTTACAAAAAAAAAGATTTTCTTTTTAAATTCCATTAATTTGTGCTTTAATTAAAATAATTTTTGCGATTGTGCAGTTTTAAACAATTTTATTCGTACTTCGTTTATGTGCATTTATTAATCGAAAAATAAGCCGTATGTGAACAAACCTTATTTAAAAATTATTCAACGTTTTCGTGTGGGTGGGCGAGAAGGATAAAACCGACTTTACACGATTTTAATCTTTCTGAAATAAATCTTATGCGTTCACTTTTAATATAAAACGTTAAAACAAACGTTTGATATAAACAAAATAAATCATTTTAATTAAAAAACAAAACGTTTATTAAATCTATTTAATGGGGTGTTTTTGATTTTTTTTTAACTCCGCCATAGACGGTCCCAAGCCCGTTTGAGAAAGGAGGAGGGTTCGTGGCTAAGGGCCGGCACCCTTAGCCATGGTAAAATGTGCCAAGGTCCATGGTACCAATGCAACTTTGAGTCAAAAGTTGTACGTACTAATTGGAAATGGATAGGACAATGTCTTGGAACGGGACGAAGAAGAAGAAGAAGAAAAGGCTTTCGATTATTAATAAATTATAGTAAGTAGATACAGTGGACCCTCGTTATACCGCGGGCGAGGGGCTGATTCGTCTTATACTCAATAAATTTCAAATAATGATAATTTTGAAATATCCTTTGAGACGACCTCATCCTTTGTGTTATATCGGAATTCGCGGTATAACAAACACCGATATAACGAGGGTCCACTGCACTTGAAATTTGCATATTTGTCATTATTGGAATTAATTTTTGAAAATTTTAATAAAAAAAGCGGGATGATTTAAAAGCTCCAAAAACAAACGATTAAAGGTTCGTTCAAATATATTTTGTTCAATTTTAAAACATCAATTGTCATTAAAATTTAATCCTTTTTAAACATAAATTATTAGTTTGTTTTCCGAATAATGCTTAATTATTTTTTTTTAATTGTAGGTATACAAAGTGACCAAATCTGCCCATCGTATATTATCGATTTAATTTTTTCAAATTGATTTTAAATTATTTCTCGTAGCAAAAAAACGATAGTTTTCTTTTGAATTTAATTTTTAACTAAGCTATTTAAATCTTCCAAAGCAAATAAATAACTCATTTCGATAAATTGTTTAAAATTTAATTTTGTTGAAAGAGCTCATAAAGCGTGTTATTAAAGGTGTTAAAAATTAATATTTTTTGCCTCAAAAGAGGGGCCCTACATTTTTTTATATGCGATGGTCACTTTTCACACTTCTGATGGGATCCGAACCCTTTGGGCGCGAGCAACTTTCCTCCTGTTCGACTTTGAAATAGACAAAAGGTAATCTTTTTTAAATTTTTTTTATCTATGCTTTTAAACAAATTTAAAACCGTATTAAGGCACTAAACAAATTAGAAGCTCTTTATTAAAGCTTCTTGCCATTTTTATCTTTGTGTTAATCCGGCATCGACTGACTTCTGCGACGATTCGCAATTTTTAAGTGTTTCCAATTAAAAGGGAAGTAAATTTTGTGGATTTCCTTCCATCTCACACCTAAATCTATTAAAAGCCCAACGATATTTAGTAGTTGAAAGGCAAAAAAGCAACGAAAATCTTCATGGCACATAAAGCTAAAGAAAACGAGTTTTGAAATTAATTAAGAGCCATCTTAAAGGATCGTCGTAAATAATTAACCATGAATAAAGACGTGCATAGTAATTAAATGCCATTTCGCTTCTGTTATCTAAATTTTATAACTCGGGGTAGTTAGGAACAATTAGAATTTAACGTCTTGTATCTTTCTTAGAAACGAGCTGCTCGCCGGCAATAAAATTAAGAGAGAATGTATTCTTTTTATATGCTTTCATTGATAAGGTGATAGCGTATTAATTAACAATTCTTGAATTAAAACTCTTACGTTCGAAATTAAAACCTAATAAAAGGAACACTAATTTTGAGAATTGATCTCATGCTTTTTAATTGCTTTAATTATTATCTTCATCTTTAAGCGGCCTCTTTATACATTTTTTATTATTTATTTACGCACACATGCTTTGTTTAAAATCTCAAAATTTTTAGTTTTTTTTTATTTTAATAATAAAAATCAGTGGACCAAATAAGAATTATCTTTCTAAAAGCATTTCGTTGATAAGGTGCAATAAAATTTTGGTTGTAGGGGTTTGGTTTTAAATAATTATTTTTACGATAATATATTTAAAATTTAGTTATATTTAATAACAATGCTAAATAATTTTAAATAATAGTGCATTAAAAAAAATACATTTCACAGCAAGGAATTGTTTATTGCAAGGAAATGAGTACCCAAATTTTAAATTTGTTTTTAATAGTAGAAATAAAAATAAATTTTAGTAAATAGGTGTCTGAGGAATTTTTTTTGAATAATATTTTAAATTATTTGCAAAGGCACAAAGAATAATCTGCAATTTTGATTTTGAAATGCGCGCCATTATGCTGTTAATTGAGAAATTCATTTCAAATTTAATTATAGTATAAATCAATAATATTTATCAATATACCCCAAATGGCATTTAAGTATTTTTATTGGTTTTTGAGATTTTAATTATTTTTGGTTTACTGATGAAATAAAACATTTTTTTAACTGAACACATACATTTGAGGCTAACGAATTGTATATAACAAGAAAACGCATACTCTGATTAACTCGGGGTTTTTATTAATCGAAACCTAATTAAATTAAAGAAAACACGTGTGTCAGCGATTTTTTTTAAATTGCATATTAATTTATTTCTGAGCGCCCAAATTTTAATTTCTATTTTTGAGCTTGAAGGGGGTGTTATTATGCTTCTCGTTGAGAAATTTACATCAAATTTAAAAATAATATTTATATATAATGTGTAATAATTTATTTGAAACGGCATTCAAATATCTTTACTAAATTTTGGGATTTTAATTAGTTTTGGCAGAGTTACAAAAAAACAATTTTTTGAACTACAACTTTTAAGGGTGACAGATTGTTTATAACAAGAAAACGCGTACTCCGATTAAATTGAGGTTTTCACTAATCAAAAACTAATTAAATTTAAACAAATAGGTGTCTCAGCGATTTTTTTTTAACTTTGTATTAATTTATTTATGAGCGCCCAAATTTTAATTTTCAATTTTGAACTTGAAATTGGTGTTGTTATGCTTCTCGTCGAGGAATTTTCTTCAAATTTAATTAAAATATAAATATATAATATGTAACATTATATTCCAAAGGAAATTTAAATATCTTTACTGGTTTTTGAGATTTTAATTATTTTTGGTAGACTTACCAAAAAAACATTTTTTTTTAACTACAAAATACATTTAAGGGTGACAAATTGTTTATAACAAGAAAACCCGTACTACGATTAAATTAGAGTTTTCATTAATTGAAAATTAGTTAAATTTGAGCAAATAGGCGATTTTTTTAAACTAAATATTTATTTATTTCTGAGCGCCCAAACTTCAACTTGCAATTTTGGGCTTGAAAGTCACGTTGTTATGCTCCTAGTTGAGGAATTAACTTGAAAAAAAAATTAATATTGCTTTGAGGTCTTCATATAGAATTTTTTTAACAAATTGTAATTATATTTGTCCTGTAATTATAAGGACCATTATTAAAATATTTAAAACGGTAGCATCTTCAACAAAGACCTTTTTAATCAATAGTCAAAGCTCGGAAATAGAACATCCTTAAATTCAGTTATAAAAACTTTTATGATTCGAAATGCGGTTTGAAAATAATTAAAATCTAATAAAATTCAGTAACACAAGCGTGGCAATGCAAATGGGTGTTACAAAGTCCATTTGCATCCATGAATATTGAACATCACCTGTGCCAACACCTGTGAACGACGTTCAATAATTCAGCGTACACACCGTCGATATCCTCAAATGCAAATACGACTAATTACGCAACTGACGCACTCATTTTATTAAAACGGCCTTTGGTAGCCCTTAAAGGGCCTGCAAGTTTAGAAAGAGCGCGGCCTCAAAGCCATCACTCATTGCGCAATTACTCGCTCGCCGTGAAACTGAAGAATATAAGCCATCAATTACTTCGACATACGGGCATCTTATCTGCATGCCATTATGTAATTCGCATACAATGTTAAAAAGGAATTAAAATGCAGTCGGCTCCGCTCAACAATCAGAAAATACATAACCCTGTCTATTTTGCATGTTCTTCCTAGGCCGCGCATCTAATTATTTTAATTTTTCCTCGAAGAGCAAATTATTGATAATCTTCGGTCACGCTTTTCGAATAATACGGTACACCGTCTTGCCTCTTCGATTTATCGTATTTGCTCCTTTTTCCGAAGAAAAAAAAAGCACGGGACGAAGACGTCTTGTCTCAAATCGAGGATGAATCGATAAATTCAACTCTCCTCCGTCATACACAGAAATTTTACTATCAAATCGTAAAAAGCGGACCTAACTAAGCGTGTGATTGCTTTAAAATTGATTTCAATTGCTGACTAGCATATTTCTGCATTTAATTTGGCCGTTTTTTCGGGACGGGAAAAAAACGGAGCCTTTATGGTAATTCGAAAAAATTAAAAGGCCGACTCTAATCCCGACTTGCTCGCTTAATTAAATGAAAATTAAAACTAAAAGACGATTAATGTAAATTCGTGTGTTCGAGATAAGATTAACACGACTCTCTTTTGGGCAAAGAAATCGCTGCCTTCGGGTCGAATTTATGGGGCCTTTTATATCTATGAGAAATTTGTTTATTAAGATTGAAACATCTGCGTTTTATTTATGGATTATTTAGGTTTTTTAGTGCTTTTAATTTTAACGAATCTTTGTTCCGATTTTATGGCGCTCTTTTACCGGTTAATTAAGAGATTTGCATAAAGCCTTTAGCACACTCTTCGTAAAATAGAATTTCTAAGTATAATTTGATCAGAAAAACTATGTACGCACGTTAAAGATAGTTTTTTGGCGTTGCCTGAATTAAATATGCTCACGTGATATAAATTAATTCGATAAACACGAAGATGTGCGCGTTCGAGCGAAAAGTGGCACATTTCCGAGCGAGGGAGGCAAATGAAGCGCGACGCGGAGCGGCGCGCTTCATTTTCCGAGATCGGAATGTGCCACTTTGAGCTCGAATGTCACACTCGGTTTTAAGCACAATTACAAAGCATCCAGTTTTAACAGGAAAAAACGACCGCGGTTGACAATCCGGATAATCGCGAATCAGTATAACTGAGGTTCAGATAATAATATAGGCAAATCCAATAAACACGAAGATGTGCGCATTCGAGCGAAAAGTGGCACATTTCCGAGCGAGGAGGCAAATGAAGCGCGACGCGGAGCGGCGCGCTTCATTTTCCCGAGATCGGAATGTGCCACTTTGAGCTCGAATGCGCACACTCGGTTTTAAGCGTGATTCACAATAATTAATTTACTTTCACCGTTAGGGGTGGGCGCGCAAGTTCCGTTGCCTGCTAAAATGTTACTCTCAACGCGCCAAAAGAAGTATAACTTCAATAACTTTCAAAATCGATACTCATTTAATTAAAATAGAAATCGGGGGGCAAATGTTAATAGCTCTAAGATCTAAAATTAAAATTTGTACACTTTAATGATGATCAATGGTTTTGGGATTTAGTGGAGAAAAGGTCGATATGTCCTAATGCGAATTTCTGGAACATTTTAAATAGAACTGCAATTTTTTTTAAAACGTATTTTATAAAGCAAAGTCTGTTTTTTAATTTCTATGGTTTTTAAAAATGTTTTTACTTAGCACTGAGAATTTACTAAGGAGTTTAAATAAAAATCTTAATTTTTCAAAATTTTGTAATTCAAGTATAATACATAGTTTTTTTCTAATTTATATTATTGTGCGAAGTCTGAGAATTTGCAATTTGCGACGGTTTTCTAAATATAAATAACCAAATAATTGAAATATGAATTTTTTAAAGCAGAATTTAATAAGAGAAAAATTAAATTGTCTTTTTTTGACTTTCCCAAAAAATTTTTATTGGTCTAAATTTTATTATGTTAAAATATGGTTTTGAGATGGCTCAGAATTTGAAATACTTATAAAGTTTTTAAATATATATAACCAATTGATGTATGAATCTTTTAAAATAGAACTTAATAAGAATAAATGCATTTTCTTAATTGAAGTTTTCAAAAAAATGAATTTTTTTTTACTTATCTTGAAAATTCTGAAAATTATAAATTTCTAAATTTTGTAAAGATATTTACCCAATTAATTGTCTTGCGAGTTTTTTCAAAACAGAAATTAATAAAAATAAGTGCAATTCTCTTATTGGTGGTTCTCCAATATTTAAATTTTTTTTGGTGCTTTTGTCTACAAAGCCTTTCTTAAAACTTGTCAAAATTTTGAACCTGTAAATGTTTTTAAAGCATCTCTACCAATTACAAATTTTTCACTATGTAATTTTCTAGTTGTAGAAAAACTATTTTTGGTTTCATAAAAAAAATTAAATCAACCCTTAAAATTAAATTGATCTTGTCAGAAAAAATACATCAAAGATCTCAAATTTAGTGACTTTTTGTAAATACATTAACAATCATCTAACTTGCAAATTCAAACATTTACCCAAAAAAAAAATTATTTACCACAATTCTCCTCCATTTTTTGTTATTTCGCCTCCAACTTCTCACCATAGCTAAAACATTTTAATAGCTTAGAAGAAGACGAGAGATTATTTATTTATTATTTATTCTTTCACTTAGGTATTGCTATTGTAAATACATTTTTCGAACACAAAATCGATATTTAACACACTAAATTGTATTTTTTGATTCGAAAGAACTAGAGATAAAGTAGACTAATTTAATAAGTACGATGATGTGCGCATTCGAGCGAAAAGTGGCACATTTCCGAGCGAGGGAGGCAAATGAAGCGCGACGCGGAGCGGCGCGCTTCATTTTCCCGAGATCGGAATGTGCCACTTTGAGCTCGAATGCGCACACTCGGTTTTAAGCGTGATTCACAATAATTAATTTACTTTCACCGTTAGGGGTGGGCGCGCAAGTTCCGTTGCCTGCTAAAATGTTACTCTCAACGCGCCAAAAGAAGTATAACTTCAATAACTTTCAAAATCGATACTCATTTAATTAAAATAGAAATCGGGGGGCAAATGTTAATAGCTCTAAGATCTAAAATTAAAATTTGTACGCTTTAATGATGATCAATGGTTTTGGGATTTAGTGGAGAAAAGGTCGATATGTCCTAATGCGAATTTCTGGAAAATTTTAAATAGAACTGCAATTTTTTTTAAAACGTATTTTATAAAGCGAAGTCTGTTTTTTAATTTCTATGGTTTTTAAAAATGTTTTTACTTAGCACTGAGAATTTACTAAGGAGTTTAAATAAAAATCTTAATTTTTCAAAATTTTGTAATTCAAGTATAATACATAGTTTTTTTCTAATTTATATTATTGTGCGAAGTCTGAGAATTTGCAATTTGCGACGGTTTTCTAAATATAAATAACCAAATAATTGAAATATGAATTTTTTAAAGCAGAATTTAATAAGAGAAAAATTAAATTGTTTTTTTTTGACTTTCCCAAAAAATTTTTATTGGTCTAAATTTTTTTATGTTAAAATATGGTTTTGAGATGGCTCAGAATTTGAAATACTTCTAAAGTTTTTAAATATATATAACCAATTGATGTATGAATCTTTTAAAATAGAACTTAATAAGAATAAATGCATTTTCTTAATTGAAGTTTTCAAAAAAATGATTTTTTTACTTATGTTGAAAATTCTGAGAATTATAAATTTCTAAAGTTTGTAAAGATATTTTCCCAATTAATTGACTTGCGAGTTTTTTCAAAACAGAATTTAATAAAAATAAGTGCAATTCTCTTTTTGGTGGTTCTCCAAATTTTTAAATTCTTTTTTTGGTGCTTTTCTCTACAAAGCCTTTCTTGAAAAGTGTCAAATTCTAAACCTGTAAATGTTTTCAAAGCATCTCTACCAATTACAGATTTTTCACTATGTAATTTTCTAGTTGTAAGAAAAATTATTTTTGGTTTTTTAAAAAAAATTAAATCAACCCTTAAAATTAAATTTATCTTGTCAGAAAAAATACATCGACCATCCCAAATCTAGTGACTTTTTATAAAGACATTAACAACCATCCAATTTGCAAATTCAAACTTTTACCCAAAAAAAATTTTTTAACTACAATTCTCCCTTATTTTTCGTTATTTCGCGTTTCTCATCATAGCAAAAACTTCTTAATAGCTTAGAAGAAGACGATAACTTATTTATTTCTTGTTTCTCATTTATTCTTCCACTTATTGCTATGGTAAATACATTTTTCCAACACAAAATCGATATTTAACACACTAAATTATATTTTTTGGTTCGAAAGAGCTAGGGATAGAGTAGACTAATCTAATAAGTACGAAGATGTGCGCGTTCGAGCGAAAAGTGGCACATTTCCGAGCGAGGGACGCAAATGAAGCGCGACGCGGAGCGGCGCGCTTCATTTTCCCGAGATCGGAATGTGCCACTTTGAGCTCGAACGCGCACACTCGGTTTTAAGCGTGATTCACTATAATTAATTTGCTAACTTCATATTGTCAAACTGTAGTCAGATGTGCGCGCTCAATGTTCGTTACCCTCAAAAGAAGTATAACTTCAATACAAGATTAAAATACTAAGAATAACAATTAAAAAAAAATGTAACAAATTTGTGTTCTAAAAACCAATATGTTTTTGCTTTGAATTTGGCTTCTGTTGAGCTAAATTTGACACTTGAAAATTTTAAAACGATTGTTTTTGATTTAGAAAAAAAATTGATTGCTTTGCAATAGGTTTTTTATGTTTTATCTCAAGTTTCTGAAATGATTAAAATTTTTAATTGTTAATTTAAAGGAGTAAAAAACATTTTTTGTTGTTGAAAAAATTATTTTGTTTCTTTTTGGATTATATTGAGCCAAATACAATTATTGAAAATTCAATAAAAACTATGATAACTGTGAAAACATTTCATTAGTATTCTTATAAAAGTATTTTGATCCAGTTTTAATCATTTTCTGTTTTAAAAATAAGAATTTGGGAATTAAACATTTTTATCATTAATACGATTAAAATTTAGTAATCAAAAGCAACATTTAATTTGTATAATGTCTAAAAAAGTGTTAAAACGTTTTTAAAATTATTTATGAATAAATTTACCGAAAATTTCTTATAAATTACCAAAATTGGGGGACAAAATTAAGTTTTCTTATACCAAAAATAATTGTTTTAAGTTTAACAAATACTAGATCATAATTTAGCCCCTAAATTAGACGAAAAAGCAGTTGAATAATTTTAATCGTTTTTTCTTGCTCGCACGGACGACATTTTCGTATTTTTTCGCTCTCTTCCACTCGTTGCTATGGTCAATACATTTTTCGAATCGATTTTTATCAAACTAAGGATTCGAAAGAGCTAAAGATAAAGTAGACAAATCTAATAAGTACGAAGATGTGCGCATTCGAGCGAAAAGTGGCACATTTCCGAGCGAGGGAGGCAAATGAAGCGCGACGCGGAGCGGCGCGCTTCATTTTCCCGAGATCGGAATGTGCCACTTTGAGCTCGAATGCGCACACTCGGTTTTAAGCACGATTTACAATAATTAATTTGCTAACTTCGTACTGTCAAATTTTCGTCAGATGTGCGCGCGCAATTTCCGTCACCCTCAAAAGAAGTATAACTTCAATAAACTAAGAATAACAATTTAAAAAATGGCAACAAGTCGTCTTAATTAAAGTGCTTGACATGATATCATCTCAAACGTAAGCAGAAATATACCGTTCGGTAATAACAGCATTTAATGCAATGAGTAACGAGAAAAACAGTAGCAGCAAGCGAAAGAGGTATTCATTACATCAAAGACGAGTTCAAGGACACTCTTGTATTGTGCTCGAAAAAAAAATTTGGTCACGATTAAAGTTTTCCTTGATTTTTATTAAACGGGTGAATCATATTCGGCGCGATAAAAGCGTTTTCAGTTTATATAATCCGGCAAATGAATGTAAATTAGCGACGGTTAGAATTAGCATGTCGCATTAACCCCAACTAACACATCCTTAGCGTTTGATGTACCGACAGTCCAGTTTACAACACTAAAGGATTGTCACTAACGTTAATTATTCATTCAGCAATGAGAAGTCGCGTGAGTTCGTTTAGATTAAAATGGACTTAATTAAGAAGTTAAAGCAAGGCTGCAGCTGTTTTAACTACGCATTGGCCGTTCGCTAAAGCCGATTGCAAATTAACAATTTGACATGAATTCCCGATGATCTTTGCAAATTTCTTTATGTCCTCCCATTTGCGAAATAATTAAACTCGAACTTAACCTTTTGACGACTTTAGTTTTAAAAAACACTGGGAATTAAAGTTGCGTTTTTTTCCTTCCTAGTAGTTTCAGAAATTAAAAAAAAAGTTATTGAAATTGATTTTTAAAAACGTAAGGGAACATTTTTCCCAATTTATGAATGGCAAGATAAAAATAATTTTGATTTTATTGAGTACCACTTTTTTTATTTTAATCTGGCGGCATAATTGTCTATAAAGAATTTAAAAAACTTGTTTTATATAATTTTAACTATATTTAAGTTTGTGAGAAATTTTTAAGAATTTTGCAAAAGAAAAAATTGAACTTAGCTGGTTTTCCATCTCAAAATTGTATAGTAAGCTGTAACTTTGTTATTTATGCAAATAATTTAATTATAAAAACACTTTCTTGGGGCACTTTTTCCTGCTCTACGCGATGGCGAACGTAGATTTTGCGCCCGATTTTTAAATGCGCCGGTCGTGATGTCAATTTCGTTAAATCAAGTAGGCGCTGCATTAATAAGCTTATTTTTTTACGGTTCTAACGATACCAAACAGTCTAGGAAAATCTTTAAAAACAAAGAGATATCTGATAAAAACCATTTTTACATGAAAAAGAGTTTCCACCAAATTGGGGGTTTTTCACGGAAAACCTTTTTTGCTAACTTTCTTATTAGTTGAGATAAATTAATTCTGTAAAAACTTTCTTATGGCACTTTTTTGCGTACTTTGCGATGGTGGACTGAAAAAAGTCTTAGGGCCATTATTTGTCCCCATTTGGGCACTAACTTTGTTATTTCATGTGGGGACCATAATTTATTATAGCAGAACTTCAAAGGGTATTTTTTTCTGATTTCAACGATATATAATTGTGTAAGTAAATTACAAAAAATAAAGGAGTTACTTAAAAAAATAAGAAAAACATTAAAAAAACTAGTTTAGACATTTTTTTTAAATTAATTGACATAAATTGATTTTGTAAAAACTTTTTTAGAGTATTTTTACGTACTTTTTAATGGTGAAATGAAAAAAATTAAATTAATTTTTTTTCTCTTATTTTAGCACTAAATCTTGTTATTTTAAAAATGAACCATCATATATTTTTTTAGATAAATGAAAAGCTTGTTTTTTTTCTGATTTCATTTTTAAGAAGTATTAAAGTAATAAAAATACATTAATTTTGGTGATTGTGTTTTAATCAAAATGTTATATAATTAATTGCAACTTTATTATTAATTAAAATCAATTAATCTCTTAGGGTGTTTTCTCTTTTTTTTTATGGTGCACTTAGAAATTTTGTAAATATGATTGGTTAACAATTAAAACTTTAAAAAACAATCATGCCAAGAAAAATCAAATTGTTGTAAGTAATTTATTTATTAATATAAGTCATTACAACAATAAAACACTTCTTTGGGCCGAAGCGTCAGATTTAGGTTATAATCGCTGGAGACGGCCCTGATAACGAGTTTTCCACACAATTACATAGTAGTAGGTTCGTACAAAATTGAAATTGCAAAGGTTTCGAAAGCGTGCTTTTCTTATTGCTTGCATTTTATTATGCAATTAGCGTCAGCTAATTGTAATGTGAGGGAGAATACGTAATGCAAATTAGCGATTCCCAATGTGAAATCAGTTTTATAGCAGTTTTATGTATGATTTATTTGCGTTCTCACAAAGGCACCTCCATAAACCTCCGATTCTAAGAAGTTGGCGTCGAAGAGGCCCGGCCATAACGCAACGCTTTAGCGCCGTTTCGTCAAACACTGTGAAGTGGAAAATTTGCAATAATCGTGGACGTTACAACTTTTTTCCACTCCCACCAATTTTTTTTCCTAGCAATAATAGATAATAAAACCGCAGAATTCGTTCGGAAAGCGAATGTTTACACACCGCATTGAACGCGCTCAAATCGAACTAAGCGAACACCCACATTTTCTAAAACTTAATCCCCCGTTTCATTTATTATACGAAGAGAGAAAAAAACCCGAGGATTAATTTTGCTATTTTATAAATCTAACAGGTACGATTTTATTGTGAGGGTATTATTTTTTTATTCCCGAACGGAGAGCAGGTGAATCGCTGAGAAAAATCTCCGTGCGAAAGTAGAATTCCGAAAGTTGGCGAAAATCTATAATTATCGCCGCGGAATACTTTTTTTTTCACAAAAAAAACCCTCGCTGGGATTCTCACGGGTCGAGGGTTAATTTTGCTTTTTTTAAAAGCGAATACGTTCCGTATAGAAAAGGGCCCTGAAATTGGGTAATGAGAAGGGTTCCGCGCGCCACAATAAATCCGGTCCAAATTTGTCACATAACGGCCCCGAAGTGCAATAATTTAAGTTATTCGAAGGAGCCCGGCATAAAAGAACAATTCCGTAATCTGGAATAGATTTCGTCGAGATTCGGACTCAAATTGACCAGCTGGAAGGTTCGAAATAGGTTGACTCTAAATACACAATGCCCAGTTTAAGTATATTCTAATGGGAAATCGTAGCTTATTCTTATATTGTGATTGTGTAACCACCCTCACCGAATGTCATTGCCGAAGCTGACGACAGCTGCTGCTAAAAAATGAAGTTTTCAACCTTCTACCTTAGCTACAGTTAATTTAACCTAAGTTCGTTTCGGCAGTCGACCAACTCGTTTTCGACTTGGGACGTTTCGCAATTTTGAGTGTTCCTCTTTTGGGCCGTTTTACTGCGGTTTAACCCAACGAAATTCGCTTTTAATTTTTAGATACATTTAAAAGATGCAGTATTTTTTCTTGGGGAGCTTTTCGAAATCGATCGGTAAAAAATTTCTACCTACGCATCAACGTTTGACTGTTCTAAATCCGGTCATTTTGGTTGTAAATTTTTTTGAAATGGATTTTGTTGTGGAAATGAGTTTTTTTTTAATTACAGTAGACGCCGCTTAATGTGATCCTTTTGGAACGTAGATAAATAACAATAAGCGCAAGATAGGAGCGAAGAGGTAAAACTTACATTTTGAAAGTTTGGAACGCGTTTTTCTCCTAAACTTAACGTTGGGCTTTCTTGATTTTTTTGGCTGATCTTACGTTCCGATAAATATTCTTTTAGAATCTCTAAAGTTTTTAAAGATTTGTTCACAAATAATGGAGCTACAATTTTTTAAAATAGAAATTGAAAAAAAATTAATTACAAGTCGGATTCTTTGAACCCGTTTTTCTAGAGAATTTCAAATCGTACGCCTATGTTTTTTTGGACCTGTCGGAAGTCAAAAGGCTGCCAAATCCGAATCTGTATAATTTTTAATATTGGTCCGTAAATAACGGCGCTACAATTTTTTTAACGTAAAATATTGTGCAAAAAAGTGAACCTAAAATTGCAATTTTTAATTACTCGAAAAATTTACATTGCGCCCTTTATTTTATATGTATCTTATGTAGAAAAATCTCAGAATTCCGAATACGTTTGGCTTGTAATGATTGCATCGAAAATAAGGGCGCTACGATTTTTTTGTGAGACAAGGGGTATTTTTTTTATTTATTTAGTTTTATCGAAAATTTTTATTTTAGAACGAGAGCGCCAGGAAATGACACCGGCTATAGTTGCTAGGGGTACGTAGGAACATCCCCTTGCAATATAAAGCAATTCCATTTTTTTCATTTTTAGCCAAAAAAACATGGGTTAAAATCCATGTTTTTTCAAAAAGGAAAACGTTTTTCTCAAAGCTTTGAAATAGCACGCTTATGGTTTTTTGGGCTTATCCAAAGCCAAAAAGTCTGACAAATCCGAATCTGTATAGATTTTAAAGATCCATCCACACATAACGGCGCTACAATTTTTTTAAAGTCAAAAATTGAGCCAAAAATTGGTCCTAAAATTGCAATTTTTAATGACTCGAAAAATTTATGTTACGCCCTATACATATTTTACATGTCTCTTATGTAGAAAAGTCCCAGAATTCCGAATCCGTCTTGCTTGTAATGATTGCATCGAAAATAACGGCGCTACGATTTTTTTTTTGAGTGAAGGGGTACTTTTTTCTGATTTATTTAGTTTTCTCGAAAATTATGGGGGTTGAAGGGGGAGCAGGGAAGAATGACTCCTACTATGTCAATTTGGGGCTCATAGCAACGTCACGTAAAAATTTAAAGGAAATCGAATTACACACCTCCCATTAATTTACGTTTAACATATAAAAACAAGTTTAAAAAATCCACTTGCTAACCATCGAAAATTTTACTGTTCAAAAAGGTTCTCTAAAAAATCTAGATCCCTTGCATTTTGAAGCGGAAAAATGGCCCAAAGCCGACCCTGTAGTACAAAAGACGTCAAACGTTTAAAAAAATCATAACTTCATTGCGAGTCGAGCTATTTGAAAAATCTCTTCGGAACTAAATTCTGTGCTCTTGTTTACTTACGGGCGAACACTTTTTCTTTCGTAATTATGTGAATTGGGGTGAAAATAGGGGTTTTATTTTGTTATTCCTTTGATTTCAACATATTTTAGCGTTTAAAAAGCGCCACCCGAAAATCAAAAATTATGCCGATCGTTTCGCTTCGTTAGATTTTCGAAATCGAAACGCTAAACGGCCCAAATTAAATTTCGAAAATTCACGTTGTAAATGAATAATCGGGAATATTCTAGAATTGTTTTCTTTAAATTGCGAATGCGAATCTTATCGGAACAGTCGTGCGCTCGACCAGATAACAACCGACACCTGCTTTTATTGCCGGAAGTGAAGGCGATAAGTTCCAGAATTTTGTGATATAAGGCATTAGTCAGTATTATTTGTGTATTTGTTGAAGCCACATCGTCCGCAGTGCATGCAAATGCTTCTATTTGGGAAAACTGGTAAATAATTAATTAATTTGTTATAGCAACGCAATTTCTAAAAAATTATAGAACTAATTGTTACAAAATCAAAAAAAATATGGTATTAGAATTTGCGATCGGTTTCAGATCATAAAAAAAATCAAAAACAAGCATAAATTCGGTTTTATGGTTATTTCTTTAATTTTCGAAGGGTACTAAAAATGATTGTAAATTGTGCTTAAAGCCGAGTGTGCGCATTCGAGCTCAAAGTGGCACATTCCGATCTCGGGAAAATGAAGCGCGCCGCTCCGCGTCGCGCTTCATTTGCCTCCCTCGCTCGGAAATGTGCCACTTTTCGCTCGAATGCGCACATCGTCGTATTTATTGAATTGGTGCACATTAATCCTTTTGAAAACAATTAATTTCAATTTTTATACATTCAAGCAATCATTAATTTTCGGGCATTTTTTAATTATACTTCTTCGTAAGGGAATTAATTAATGTGAATCGTGCTTAAAACCGAGTGTGCACATTCGAGCTCAAAGTGGCACATTCCAATCTCGGGAAAATGAAGCGCGCCGCTCCGCGTCGCGCTTCATTTGCCTCCCTCGCTCGGAAATGTGCCACTTTTCGCTCGAATGCGCACATCTTTGTGTTTATCGAATTGGTGCACATTAATTCTTTCGAAAACAATTAATTTCAATTTTTATACATTCAGCAATCATTAATTTTCGGGCATTTTTTAATTATACTTCTTCGTAAGGAATTAATTAATGCGAATCGTGCTTAAAACCGAGTGTGCACATTCGAGCTCAAAGTGGCACATTCCGATCTCGGGAAAATGAAGCGCGCCGCTCCGCGTCGCGCTTCATTTGCCTCCCTCGCTCGGAAATGTGCCACTTTCGCTCGAATGCGCACATCTTTTGTTTATCGAATTGGTGCACATTAATTCTTTCGAAAACAATTAATTTCAATTTTTATACATTCAGCAATCATTAATTTTCGGGCATTTTTTAATTATACTTCTTCGTAAGGGAATTAATTAATGTGAATCGTGCTTAAAACCGAGTGTGCACATTCGAGCTCAAAGTGGCACATTCCGATCTCGGGAAAATGAAGCGCGCCGCTCCGCGTCGCGCTTCATTTGCTCCCTCGCTCGGAAATGTGCCACTTTTCGCTCGAATGCGCACATCTTTGTGTTTATCGAATTATTACACGTGAGCATATTCAATTTGGCCAGCGCCAAAGAAGTATGACTTCTAACGTCCGTACATAGATACACGCACCGGTTTTTTGTTTGTATGAGGGTCACTCACTTAAATCATGCTTAATATAATTTCTTTTTGTTGCAGATGGAGTCCAATGCTGATCAGGCTAACTGTTCCCTTCTCAAACAGTGCTCGTTTTCCGAAACGTTTTCCGGGCAAATCGCGTTTTTGAAATCGTAGTCTAAAACCGTAAAACCTTTCCCAAAAGTAGTGTTACCCTTTCTAAATAGCTCATTCGTTCGATTAAAAATTTAGTGCTTTCTGTGCTTGCCTAAGAACTTTAACGTAGCTTTCAAAAAATAACGCGGGAGTGTCGTGCCGGGGTTTGAGAAGGTTGAGGGTAGGCCTTTTCGAGCGAGCTGCCCACTCCAACATCTGAAAAGGTAGCTGAATTTTTTTTTATCCAAAAGAGCAACTGCAATAAAATAATTGTTATTGAAAGGGTTAATTACAGTTTTTCTTAAGTTTGAAGGAATTTTATTTCGGTGGTTCTTCTTGGATTTTTGTGATTGAATTTTTTGTAAACATTTTGTATGTAATGGAAAGCAACAACACATTTTTTGAAACTTAGTTATGAGTTAGGAAGTACACATAATATTAGAGCCTTCGATTTTTTGATTTTGACTTCGTTTCGTAAAACATAAAAAAATCTGAAAAGCCCTTTATTGTAACGCTTGTAGTTCTGGTATTTTTTGAGACTTTTTGGGACCGATACAGAGTTAAAAGGATCAGGTTATTTTACTAAAGTTGTATCTTTTCGCTCCCTTCTACTTGATGCTATGGTAAATACGTTTTTCCAACATAAAATAAATAATTACTAAATTAAATTAAAATTTATGAGTGAAGAATAAAGTAGGCCAATCGAATGTATGTGCACACTCGGCCTTAAGAACAATCAACAATAATTAATTTATTTAAAATTTTTTAATTAAAAATTACAGAACCATATTTCCACCAGGAACCAAATAAAAATCAAAAATGCACGTTCTAAATAGTTTTCATTCTTGAGAATCTTAAAAATTTCCACTTTTATAAATCGTGTAAATGGAGGTACAGGCGTATTTCACTAACGGCCCCATGGAGACGCGCCCATAGTTTGGAAATCACTGCTCCACACAATTCCAGATTAAAAATCTCTCAACTTCATCAACTTTTGAACCATTGTTACAACGCCAAAAATTTTTAACCCTCGAAGTCTTAAGATAACAAAAATAAGCAAGGTGCCATTTAAAAATACCCACAAGATCTTCAACGCACGACATAAAATGACACCTGCAAAAATTCTGAGGCAGGGAGAGGGGTGGGCTATTAACGGACTTTTCGCTTTTAATTAAAACCAAACCAAATCGACTGAATATTCGATTTCACTTATGGGAAGTCGGACAAAAGAAATTATAAGGGTATAAGGCGGTTGTCGCAATCTCGACACACGCGCTTCATTCAAACGGTCCTCCAAAACGAATCCGATTGTAAAAGGGTTGTCATTTACAATTCCAACGAGGCAAAAACCACCGACACGTGGCCCAGATTATGCAACCTCAACCCCTTTCGAACTTTCGATGATTATTTTATCATACCTTCCGTACTTCCTTCGAGGCCCTCGGCCCCGGCTTCTCCTCTCGCTACCTGGCCTGGCAAAAATGCTCGTTTCACCTCCAAAGATAACAAGCCATTAGCATATTTTGAATGTTCAGAAAGCCTGAAAGAAATGGTCAAGCTTCTAACAAAAGACTTGGGATTTCACGCGCTCACCACCCGCATTGTTGCTTCTACAAGCAAAAAAAGAACTCAGAAATACAAAGTGTCTATTTTTGGAATACTTAAATTATTTGTTCATTTCCATATTTGACGTTTTTGAGCGTTCGAAATTCGGTAACGTTCAATGTCTACTTAGTGCAAACAAAGAAAAATTGGACGTTTATTTTGATTTTCAATTATTAATGGAAAGAAATGTGTTTGTTTCCAATTTAAATTTTTTTCAAAATTAAATAACTCTTAAGATCGTTTTCATTTTATAAAAATAATTTTGAGTCAATCAGAAGAGGATAAAAGTTCGTTTTAAAAATTATTAATTAGAAAAAAGATTATTTTTTATTATGACTTTGAAAATAATTTTCTTTATTCAATTAAAATAGTTTTTGGACAAATGAAGAGAAGATAATTGTTTTTTTTAAATTGCATTGTTGATTTAGAAGGAAGTTAGATATTTTCAAGTTTTCAAAATTAAGTATTTTTTAAAATATTTTTTTAAATGAAAATGTTTTGTATCAATCAGAGGAAGATGGAAGTTTAATTTATATATTGTTAATATAAAAAGAAATTATTTTGATTTAGACTGAATATTATTTTCTTTAATTAATTAAAATGATTTTCGGCTTAAATAAAAACGAGAAAATTGTTTATTTTGAATTTTATTAATTTAAAAAAAATTGCCAACATATTTTCAAGCTTTAAAAATTAAGTAACTTTAAAGATCGCTTTTTTTAAATAACAATCTTTTTGGATCAAAGAATAGAAGATTATTTTAAATATTATTAATTAGAAAAAAGATTATTTTTTATTTTGACTTTGAAAATAATTTTCTTTATTTAATTAAAATAGTCTTTGGACAAATAAAAACAAAACTAAAAATTGGTAAGCTTCTTATATTTAGAAGGGAATTCACGTTTCAAGCTTCTACAAGCAAAAAGAACTCAGAAATACAAAGTGTCTTTTTTTGGAATACTTAAATTATTTGTTCATTTCCATATTTGACGTTTTTGAGCGTTCGAAATTCGGTAACGTTCAATGTCTACTTAGTGCAAACAAAGAAAAATTGGACGTTTATTTTGATTTTCAATTATTAATGGAAAGAAATGTGTTTGTTTCCAATTTATTTTTTTTCAAAATTAAATAACTCTTAAGATCGTTTTTATTTTATAAAAATAATTTTGGGTCAATCAGAAGAGGATAAAAGTTCGTTTTAAAAATTATTAATTAGAAAAAAGATTATTTTTTATTTTGACTTTGAAAATAATTTTCTTTATTCAATTAAAATAGTTTTTGGACAAATGAAGAGAAGATAATTGTTTTTTTAAATTGCATTGTTGATTTTGAAGGAAGTTAGATATTTTCAAGTTTTCAAAATTAAGTATTTTTTAAAATATTTTTTTAAATGAAAATGTTTTGTATCAATCAGAGGAAGATGGAAGTTTATTTTATATATTGTTAATATAAAAAGAAATTATTTCGATTTAGACTGAATATTATTTTCTTTAATTAATTAAAATGATTTTCGGCTTAAATAAAAACGAGAAAATTGTTTATTTTGAATTTTATTAATTTAAAAAAATTTCCAACATTTTTTCAAGCTTTAAAAATTAAGTAACTTTAAAGATCGCTTTTTTTAAATAACAATCTTTTTGGATCAAAGAATAGAAGATTATTTTAAATATTATTAATTAGAAAAAAGATTATTTTTTATTTTGACTTTGAAAATAATTTTCTTTATTTAATTAAAATAGTCTTTGGACAAATAAAAACAAAATAATTGTTTTTCTAAATTTTATTATTGATTTAGAAGGAAATTAGAAATTTTCAAGTTTTCAAAATTAAGTATTTTTTAAATGAAAATGTTTTGGATCAATCGGAAGAAGATGGAAGTTTAATTTAAATATTTGTTAATTTAAAAAGAAATTATTTTGATTTAGACTTGAATATTATTTTATTTATTTAATTAAAATGATTTTCGGCTCAAATAAAAACGAAATAATTGTTTATTTTGAATTATTATAATTTAAAAAAAATTGCCAATATTTTTTCAACCTTTAAAAATTAAATAACTTTACAGACTGCTTTTTTTAAATAACAATCTTTTTGGATCAAACAAAAGAAGATGAAAGTTTATTTTAAATATTATTAATTAGAAATTAAAAATATTTCGTATTTAGACTTCGAAAATGATTTTCTTTATTTAATTTAAATTATTTTTAGATCAAATCAAGACAAGATAATTTATTTTCAAATTTCATTATTGATTGCAAACAAAATTATTAAAATTTTATCAAGCTTCAAAAACCAAGTCATTTTGAAAATTATTGATTTATTTAGTTTGATTTTTTTTTGAACCACTCCAACATTGTTCGTTCCCAATTTTGATCACTAATTCTTAAAAGAAACATATATTTTAGGCAAACGAAGGAATTCAAAATTTACCTATTTACAGATCCCTCACGAAGGTGAATGAGGGTTAAAAAACTACCTGCGTCCTCAAACCACCCCCGTATTAGCGAAATACCTCGTCCCAATCCGAAAGGAAGCGCTTCGACCGAACTGCCAACAATAAAACCATTCGCTCAGATATTTAAAATTACGGCGAAGCCATTTCATTAAATCTGTTACCCGAGATTTTCAGATCGATCACCCTTTTATTAATGTAGATTTAACCCAAATCGACAAAAATTACAACCCCTGCCTCGTTCACAAAGCTACCCCCATTATAAATCGAACGCATTAGGGATCTTTTCTATTGGGGGCTAAAATTTATTTTTCCACAAAAAAAGCGAAATAAGTAGGTCGCAAGGTATATCTGCTCTTGGAACCTTTTAAGATTCCAATTTCCTGAGAAAAAATCGCCCCCTTAAGTTCGGCAGCCTCTTCCATAATTTTGCATCCCTTTTTCGATTTTGATCGGGCGAGCTGCGGCGGGGAGGCGTGCGAATTTCGGTCTCCTCATTCTTGCAACGCGAAAAGTAATTATCATAAAATAAAAATTGAGGATCCGATTGTAATTCCATGTCCAAACCGCTCCGGAAAAATAGCGAACTGCAGATATATTATGGCATATACGGAGTTGTATTGATTTTAATGTCCGAGCAGACAATATCCACCCTTATTTTTCTTGAATATTGGATCGCATATTCCATATGCGGATTCGCAATACGTCCTTCAATAATAAACACTGTTATATTAAAGTTACTCTGCTTTCTACGATGTTGTAAAAGGGGTAACACAACCCTCGGCTTCCCAGATAAACCAATTACACTTCAGACTCGCTCGAATTATTGACTTCCACTTTTTTCCTCCCTTCGCCCACGACCCCGTGCACCTTCTCGCGCTCTTCCCTATTCAAATTTTCCTCGGATTGATATCAAAATCATACGCCGCCAATAGAAAGGGACTTTAAAATAAAACGTCTTCCCGTCTTCTACCCTTGCCGGTGTTAAGGGTAGACAGATCGCGCAATTGGTGCATATCTAATGTGAGGCCGCGACTGCGCCGCTCCAAATCTGAATATGCGGCGCATATTTTAGGAAAACGCCACCCCCGTCCGCGAAAAGTTTACGTTTTTCCGGGGAGCAACAAGTCCGCAATGGGCCCCCGCTCGGAAAAAGGCCACTTGCGTTTCGATCGTGCCGCGTCGGATTAGGTCTTGCTGTAATTTTCATTATCTGAATGTTAGGGGTTGCGATCGATAATCGATTAATAACCGAGACCGGAATTATTAAATGTTGCATAAAAGTGGAGTAGGAAATTTAATTAAGAAAACTTGTATTGAAAGAGCGCTATAAATAACTCGTGATTTGTGCACTGAAAAAAAGAACGCGGTTGGGGTTGATTAAAAAATAAAATTTTCATTTGGAAAATTATAATGTTGCGATATGATGGGATAAAAATTTAAACAAAGAGCAATTGAAAGGGAGTCGAAGAGGTTTTTAAAAATTACTTAGGTCTGGTATTTTTAAATGGCACTTAGGGATTCAAAAAAATGATTTAGGAAGAAGCGTGGGACCTTGAATTTTGGATTGATTTTTGACCTAAATTGATGATTTGTTTTTTTGAACTTAAAAGCGTTTTGGAACATTGATTCTATTCGGATAATTAAAGAAAATTATTTGTTAATTTTTGTTGTTAAAGATTTATTTAAAAGTAAGGTAAGAGACCAATAGCCGACCACTGTTTTGTCGTTTTGAACGAAATTAGGCTGTAAAAATATTTCTATCTATTACAATTTCTTTTTATCGATTACTAAGGGTTTTAGATATAGAATTGATGAAATTTTAGGTTATTAGTAAAATTAATATTAAAAAATAATTATTTGGTTACCTCCTGTACTCGATCACATTAAAATGATATATACCCCCAGAACCCAATCAGTACAAAGTATTTTTATAAATCGACACAGAATATTAGTTTAATTTCATTTTTTATTTAAAATAGTATTTATGAAATTCAAAAATAATTGTTAAAAATGACAATTAGAATATTAAAAAAAAATAATGTAGTTTAAGCTCTTGTTTTATGTAGCAGTCTTTATATAACTATTTTATAAATACGAAAAATACTAAAAGTGACCAAGTATTGGGGCGTGATGCGGTATTGGGTCTCTTACCTTAAGTGTTTTTATTTTTTTAATTAAAAAGTATCATTAATCCAAAATTAAATTAATTTGAATTAATCTCTTGGGGATATGTTTTTAAATGGCATTGTATTTTTCGAACAAATTTAAACGGTAGCTTTGTGAAGCTAAAAACTCAATTATAGTTTAACTTCGGGACGAATTAAATTGGAATTAATTATTTGGTTCGTAGTTCGTTTTTTTTTAATAGTTCTTGTATCAATGCGAAATTACAATTTAATTTTTTTTCGTTAAATACGTTTTTTAAAATTTAAATCCATTTCGAAAAAAAAGTTTCTTAATATCATCTACCTACACACCTTTAAAAATTAAAATATTCAACTTACTTATTTTAAATCTTAATTTTTGATTTTAATTTGAAAAAAAAAAATTGCAAACATAGAAAAGCTCTCCTAAATTATTCACAAACAAATACAAAACACTTGAGTTTTAAGTACAATAAGCTTAAAAACATTTCCGCCCGTTCAATAATCATTAAAATCATTTTTAATGAGCCTTTCTTCAAAATTGTATTTTCTTTGGTTTAATTCGTGTTTTTAAAGAGTCGTGATCTTTTCCTCTCCAAATGCCAACTAAATTCACTCGTAGATTTTCAATCGCACAACATTTTAACAGAAAAACACCTAAGCACTATACATTCTAATAAATCTATGTCAAAGTCCCATAAGTATGGGACTCGTTGCGACAGTATGGTAATAATCGCCATACATTTTTGCCTTTACCGAAACTAAGCACTTTCGAGTTGATGACAGCTATCAATCAAAATTGAATCAAAATTTTTTCTTCCTTTCTGGGAGTTATCCCAATTTGGTCATTAAAAGTACTTATCTAAATTTTTGAACAGAATTATTGACCAAAATTGTCGATCAGAACGTTTTCTTTTTTCTTTTTCTGGAGTTGCCTCGTTTTCTCTCACTTGCACTGGTGAGATTTTCGTGTCTTTTTCCTCTCTGCCACTCATTGCTGTGGTAAATACATTTTTCGAACATAAAATCGATTTTTATGAAACTAATGATTTGAAACAACTAAAGATAAAGTAGACAAATCTAATAAGTACGATGATGCGCACATTCGAGCGAAAAGTGGCACATTTCCGAGCGAGGGAAGCAAATGAAGCGCGACGCGGAGCGGCGCGCTTCATTTTCCGAGATCGGAATGTGCCACTTTGAACTCGAATGCACTCGTTTAAGCACGATTCACAATAATTTAGGCCAATAAATTAGACAAAAAAGCAGTTGAATATCTTTAAGTGTTTTCTCTCACTCGCACTAACGCAATTATCGTATCTTTTCGCTCTCTTCCACTCATTGCTATGTGGTAAATACATTTTTTGAACATAAAATCGATTTTTATGAAACTAATGATTTGAAACAACTAAAGATAAAGTAGACAAATCTAATAAGTACGATGATGCGCACATTCGAGCGAAAAGTGGCACATTTCCGAGCGAGGGAAGCAAATGAAGCGCGACGCGGAGCGGCGCGCTTCATTTTCCCGAGATCGGAATGTGCCACTTTGAGCTCGAATGTGCGCACTCGGTTTTAAGCACGATTCACAATAATTTAGGCCAATAAATTAGACAAAAAAGCAGTTGAATATCTTTAAGTGTTTTCTCTCACTCGCACTAACGCAATTATCGTATCTTTTCGCTCTCTTCCACTCATTGCTATGGGGTAAATACATTTTTCGAACATAAAATCGATTTTTATCAAACTAATGATTTGAAACAACTAAAGATAAAGTAGACAAATCTAATAAATACGACGATGCGCACGTTCGAGCGAAAAGTGGCACATTTCCGAGCGAGGGAAGCAAATGAAGCGCGACGCGGAGCGGCGCGCTTCATTTTCCCGAGAGCGGAATGTGCCACTTTGAGCTCGAATGTGCACACTCAGCTTTAAGCACTATTCACAATAATTTAGGCCAATAAGTTAGACGAAAAAGCAGTTGAATATCTTTAAGTGTTTTGTCTCACTCGCACTAACGCAATTATCGTATCTTTTCGCTCTCTTCCACTCATAGCTATGGTAAATACATTTTTCGAACAACAATTAATTTACTTTGCGACACGGCCAATTTCGTAGTGTTGCATTTTTGTAAGCTGTGCGCGCGCAACTTCCATTGCCCGCTAACGTACAACTTCAAAAAAAAATCATAGGTAGATCAAAATTATTGATCGAAATAAGCATCATGACAGAACGTAGGTAAACGATTTATATCCCTTAAACCCTAATTTAATTGCGAATTAGCGGACGCTCGTTTATCAGTAGTTGATAAAGTCGCCGCGCATTTAATCGAGACTCACTAGAGAAAAAAAAAACGAACGCTGATGAGATGCACGGAGGAGGCGGCCAAGAAAAAGGTAAAAGAAGAGGGAAAAAAAGGCGAATTTCGAATCCTTTTTCTAATCCATATATTCATATAAATACATACATACGAAATACGGAATAAATAAATAATCCATACGATTTATATACTATTGTATATTGGAATAGCGCGCGTCGGGATTGGTTCCGAGAAGCTCCCACCACCCGGAACTCCCGGAGTTTTTCGCCCCTCCAGAGCACAGCATCCCACGATGCATATACATGTTGTTATATGGCTTTAGACGTTGGCGCCGGCAGCACCGGACTTTTTCACAAACACACACACATAAACACAACTCAATTTGAATACACCCCAATGTTAATCAATCCGGCGGCGGTGTCGATCGTACAGTTCTTGGGACGGTGTGCAGTGCGTTCGGTGCCCTCCCAGTCGGTTCAACATATCAAAGAAGTGTGAAGTGTGCACCTTGGTACTATGAGAAGACTGCTTTGTTTACGCGTTGTACCTTTCGGAAAATCGAAGATGACGTCACTTTTTGGCCTGTCCGCATGGCATTAGCGCGTGGATTGTTAAATTAGCGAATCTGGCGGATTACAACAGCGATATCGTGCGGAGGTGGGTCGAATCGAACCCGACACCCACCCTCCAGAATAACAACGTCGACCTAGCCGCCACCCCCATCGCGAAATCGTTCAAGAGCAACCTCAACAACAACACCATCGACTTCGAGCAGAGCCTGTGGAAAAGGCACAAGGAAGATATGCCAATGTTACTGCAGCAGCCCTCGCACGTCCTGCTGTCGTCCCACGAAACCGATCAGCCCCTCGACTTCACCATGTCGAAGTTCAAGACGAAAGCCTCCACCACCGTCGCCTCCCATCTGAAGCAGTTCAACAGTTTGGCCGCCGCACAACAGCACATGATGCTCCTGCAGAACAACGGGGTTTATTTTAATCGAAGTAATAATAACAAAAGTTTCACGCGGGGGAGTAGTCCGTCCCCGTCCAGCAGCTCCGAGGAGGAAGGCGTCGGAGCGCCGGGAGGCTCGCCTCGATCGCCACCCCCGAGTCCGGCAGCGCTGCGGGGCGACGGTAAGTCGTGCCACCAATTTTTGACACCTGCACTTTTGCTCCTTTGTGCGATCGCTTAAGAATAGGTAGCCAACAGATTGCAGGTAGAACGGCCCTCGCAAAAACTGAATTTTCTACGTGATACGGTTTCGATGTTGGTGCTTTTAAATTTTTTGTTATCTCGCTTTGGGTACGCGCTCTTAAATTATTTATGCCTACCTTTTGTTATGGTGCTTTTCTGAAGCGTTTATTGCAAGGACGAAGCCAGAAATTGGGTATTTTGAATACACGCCTAAAACACTTAAAAAATGTTCGTATTCTTCGAGGAAAAAAATCGGGCCCGAAATGAAGAATGCGAAGGTTCTTCTTTGCGTTGCTCCTCGCTTTTGAGAATTGATCCAAAGTGTTTGGTTTTTGGCACGAAAATGGCTTTCTATAAATAGGTTTTCGGTTGACAAAAATTCGGCTTTTTTTTTAGTTCGAGTTCTGCCTAATTTTTCTACGTTTAAAGCTTCAATGTATTTTTGATGATTGAATATTTTGGGGTCAAAAATTTGTCATTTTTGGGTGTAGAACTTGTTGATTTTGGACCGAAGATTTGTGTTCTAAAAACCGATATGTTTTTGCTTTGAATTTGGATTATTTTGAGCTAATATTGATAATTGAAAATTTTGAAACGATTGTTTTTGATTGAGAAAAAAAATTGATTGCTTTGCAATGGGTTTTTTTTAAGATTTTTGAGTTTCTGAAATGATTAAAAATTTTAATCGTTAATTCAAAAGACGATACTTAATTTTTTGTTGTTGAAAACTTCTCTTAAAAAATTATTCTGTTTCGTTTTGGATTATATTGAGCCTAATACAATTATTGAAAATTCAATAATAACTGTGATAAGTGTGAAATCATTACATTAGTATTCTTATAAATGTATTTTGATCCAGTTTTAATCATTTTCTGTTTTTGAAAATAATAAATTGGGAATTAAACATTTTTATCATTGTTACGATCAAAATTTACTAATCAAAAGCAACATTTAATTTGTTTAATGTCTACAAAGGGCTTAAAACGTTTTTAAAATTATTTATGAATAAATTTACCGAAAATTTCTTATAAATTACCAAAATTGGGGGACAAAATTAATTTTTCTCATACCAAAAATAATTGTTTTAAGTTTTACAAATACTAAATAATGCAAAAATATTTTTTTATAAAACCTTCTTCGTCTGTGATAATTTTTGTTATTAAAAAAAAATAATTTAGGCCTTAAATTAGACGAATAAGCAGTTGAATAATTTTAATCGATTTTTCTCACTCGCACGTATGATATTTTCGTATCTTTTCGCTCTCTTCCACTCATTGCTATGGTCAATACATTTTTTAAATCGATTTTTATCAAACTAAAGATTCGAAAGAGCTAAAGATAATGTAGACAAATCTAATAAGTACGAAGATGTGCGCATTCGAGCGAAAAGTGGCACATTTCCGAGCGAGGGATGCAAATGAAGCGCGACGCGGAGCGGCGCGCTTCATTTTCCCGAGATCGGAAATGTGCCACTTTGAGCTCGAATGTGCACACTCGGTTTTAAGCATGGTTCACAATCATTTTGGTGACGAAAAACTTTATCATTCCCTCTCACTCATACTTATGCTTTTTTCTTATCTTTTCGCTCGCTCCCACTCATTGCTATGATGAAAATACGTTTTTCGAACATATAATCGATATTTATTGAACTAAATTAAATTCGTTGATTAGAAAAAAAGTAGACAAATATATAAATACGAAGATGTGCACATTCGAGCGAAAAGTGGCACATTTCCGAGCGAGGGAAGCAAATGAAGCGCGACGCGGAGCGGCGCGCTTCATTTTCCCGAGATCGGAATGTGCCACTTTGAGCTCGAATGTGCACACTCGGTTTTAAGCACGATTCACAATAATTAATTTACTTTCTGAGACGGCTAACTTCACACTGTCGAATTTTCATTAGCTCCGCGTTTGCAACTTTAAAATTTTACCTCCAACTTAAAAAAATTAAATAGCTCCTCAAGTTTGGGCCTTAAAAAATTTTACGAACGACTCCAGCACCAAAACTCTTCGAATTTGCGTCTTAAACAATCGATTTTGCACGACTGCAAAATTAAAACCTCAAAAAACAGTCCCAATAAATCAAAACAACCGAAATCTTCAAAAACGCGAAAAGAAATGCGAAGTTCAATTGCCTTCGACAAATCATAAAAAGCGTAAACAACGCCAATGAACTTTTTCGTCATTATTTTCCGCCGAGCTTCGTTTCTACGTTTCTTGCGAAAGCACAAATCGACCAATTTTTTCGAATTTCAAATTAAAATTTATCTCCCAAAAAGAGACGACGACTTTGTTAGTAATTTATTGCAAAATTCGTCGACAAAGTAAAAGGTTTTATGACCGCGTCTTTGCCTAACAATAAAATCCATATCCTTAGGCAAAACGGAAAGGACTATGTCTCATCCTCCCAGATTTAAATTAGTTCTTAGAAGAAATTGTATGAATATTAAATCGGTAGAAAACTAAGGTCAACTTTTTTCGGATTTTTTGGGTCGAAAGATGTACGTAAACCGCAGGAACCCTTGCTTTTCGAGGTGGTTGGCTGACCAACGCACCTGCAAAAATGATTAACATTTAAGAACAGCCTTTGATCCTTATAAATTTTAGATCCTTCGATTACCCTTCGATCCTTCGTTTATTTAACGGATCCTCTTTTGTGTCTTCGTTCGGAAGGCGAAAATCGAGTCGCAGCTTTCATAATTTTGGGAATTTGCCATTGCGCAATTAATTTAATGAAAAATGGGAATTATGCAAAAAATTAGAAAGATAAAAATTAATTACTAAATTGGAATAGACTTCGTGCTTCTGATCTTATCCGAAAATAGTTTACATTCAATCGTTTCTAAATATTATTAAATTTACTTTCTCTTTCGTTTGTAATTTTTCTTTTTAAATATAATTAACGTGAAACATGCTTTCTTTACACTTAATTTTTGTTATTAGGTATTATTTGATTATCTTTTTTTTATATATTGTAGTTGCGTTGTCTAAAAAAAAGTATTGAGCTCTATTAAAAATTTTGAAAAGTTTAGGGGTTGATTTAACAGCTTAAAATTGTTATCCTTTTTTTAATTTATTGGAGTGGAGGTTTTAATTTAAAGATTGTTTTTTAATTGAGGCCCAAAAATGTATTGATATTTATTAAAGTGTGCAAAAATCAATTTATAAAGTTTGGGACTAGGTGCTAATTTTTTCTTCCTAAGTATTTTCTTCTATTTTTTAGTTTTAAATGAATGGACGTTTTAATTTAAATTTTTTTTAATTGGGACTTGGGAGAAGTATTATTCCTTATTAAAAATATTTTTTAAATTGCAATTTAAGACTATTCGATTTGTTGCTTAAAATTGATAAATTTTTTCTTCCATTTATTTTTTGATTTACATAAGAGTTTTTTTTAATTGGGGCTTAAAAAAATATTGATATTTATTAAAGTGTACAAAAATCAGTTAATAACGCTTGGGGCTTGTTGCTAATTTTTTCTTGTTAAATATTTCCCTCGATATTTTAGCTTTAAATGAATGCATTTTTTAATTTCAAAATTATTTTTTAATTGGCACTTAAAAGAAGTATCAATCTTTATTAAAAATATTTAAATTGTAGTTTAAGACAGTTTGGGGTTCAATTTCTTGCTTAAAATTGATAAATTTTCTCTCCGCATTTATTTCTTGAGTTTTTTATAAATTGGAGCTTAAAACATATTGATATTTATTAAAATATACCAAAATCAATTTATAAAGCTTGGGGCTTGGTGGTAATTTTTTCTTGTTAAATATTTCTTTCAATTTTTTGACATTAAATGAATGGAGATTTCAATTTAAATTTTTTTTTAATTGGGACTTAAAAGAAGTATCAATCTTTATTAAAATATATTTAAATTATAATTTAAGACAGTTTGGGGTTCGATTTCTTGCTTAAAATTCATAAATTTTCTCTCCCATTTATTTTTTGAATTACTTAAGAGTTTTTTTTTAATTGGGGCTTAAAGCAAATCAATATTTATTAAAGTGCACAAAAATCAATTTATAAAGCTTGGGGCTTGGTGTTAATTTTTTCTTGTTAAATATTTCTTTCAATTTTTTGACTTCAAACGAATGAAGATTTCAATTTAAAAATTATTTTTTAATTGGGAATTAAAAAAAGTATCAATCTTTATTAAAAATATTTAAATTATAATTTAAGACAGTTTGGGGTTCGATTTCTTGCTTAAAATTCATAAACTTTCTCTCCCAATTTTATTTAATTCAAAATCAACAACTCATTTGCTCGACAAACAGGTGTGTGTGTGCTGCCACCCTTACCCAAACAAATCCATCAAAAACCCCAAAATTTATAATTATTTCTCCGAAAAATAAAACCCACACAAAAAAACAATTCCGAAAAAAAGCATAAAAACCACATAAAATCCGTCTTAATTTAAAAGCAACTAAACTCACCCCGAAATAATTTAAATTTATTTTTTCAGGTAGCACAACCCTTATGCATAATTAACCCCGCAACAAAGATATCCACTTTTATTAAAGTCTTCGGCGATAAATTATTTTTAATTAAGCGGGGCGCGCGCTTTTACGACTTCAAAACTCGATAGAGAGGAAAAAATAACTCTCGAAACTTTTTCTCGCACGCGCGTTCGTCGAAAAAAATTATTATCGAACGTCTCAATTTAAAGCAAATAATTTCTATGTAGAAAATCGTATAGGTAAGCCATCTAATATTTCCAATGCTCAATTATGGTGGGTAATAGCTTATAATTTAAATGCGCCTTAACCCGCAATTCCTTTTTTTTTCTTCGGTTCGATTGAGCCGTAAAAGTTATTTCTCGTTTAAAATATTGCACACGACAATATAATGGGCCCGGACCGATTCGAGTTCGGCGTGCGGAAAAATCAACTTTCGCTTTTGGCGCGCAACCCTTATAAGTATTTAGCGCTCGAAAGTGACACGGCGGCCCTCCGTAGAAGGCGATCGCATTTTTAATAAGAGCGTACAGGTGCACCCGGCAAGATTAATAAATAAATAAATAATGCGTCGTTTAGCATAAGATTCAAGTTTCGTGCGGCAATCCTTCATGAGCGGGAGCTAAACGTGAAAAATGAACGAAACAGGCCTTTTTCCCATGTAAATGTATGCAAAAGCGCATGTATTAGCAGCTAATTTGACAGGTATACAACGTTCATTATCGTATCAGCATTACCTACAGCGGCTAAACATAACAATTAGGCAAATGGCCTCGCATAATTTTAATGGGCACTCTTTTGCGCCGATAAAACAAATCTCCCCCGAAATGCAAAAATGCGGTCGCGAGCGCTCCGCATAAATGCCCTTAAAATAATGACCATTATCATCGCTCACTGAAAAGTAGTAATGAATCATTAATACAAGCAATTTATTTCATTATTATAATTCATTTCTTTTGGTGTGTATGACTCAGCTGTATCTTCGGCGCGGACGTAACACAATATAAAGGCAGCGCTGGAGCTGCTCGTCTTCGTTTGATCTTTCGGACGGGAAGGCGGCGGGCTCGGTGATATTTAAATTTGTTACACATTGAGATACCTGCTGCAAAATCATTAGCATGGGAAAATATGTTCACTTCAAAACAAAGAGCGAAGCCTCGAACAGCCTCCGACTATGCCACTCTATTCGGGCCGAAGCGAATCGAGATTGTTTGTACCGACGACTTTTATTAGTTTTTTTGTCTCGCGGGGGGACGAAATTTTAATATTGTAATAAACAAATGGATGTCTCATTCGCTTACTGATAAATTTCGAAAAATTAATTCTTAGGTCTCAATTAAAAACAGAAGTTATACTTCTTTGGCGTAATTAGATTAAATATAACCACGTGTAGACAATTAATATAAATAAATACGAAGATGTGCGCATTCGAGCGAAAAGTGGCACATTTCCGAGCGAGGGAGGCAAATGAAGCGCGACGCGGAGCGGCGCGCTTCATTTTCCCGAGATCGGAATGTGCCACTTTGAGCTCGAATGCGCACACTCGGTTTTAAGTCCCATTCACAATAATTTAGGCCAATAAATTAAACGAAAAAGCAGTTGAATAATTTTCATTGTTTTTCTCACTCGCACTGACGCAATTATCGTATCTTTTCGCTCTCTTCCACTCATTGCTATGGTAAATACATTTTTCGAACATAAAGCGATTTTGTCACCCTAATGACTTGAAACAATTAAAGATCAAGTAGACAAATCTAATAAGTACGACGATGTGCGCATTCGAGCGAAAAGTGGCACATTTCCGAGCGAGGGAGGCAAATGAAGCGCGACGCGGAGCGGCGCGCTTCATTTTCCCGAGATCGGAATGTGCCACTTTGAGCTCGAATGTGCACACTCGGGCTTAAGCGTAATTCACAATAATTAATTTACTTTCTAAATAATTTTAATTAAAAATTAGAATACTCTATTTATACCAGAAACTTCAAAATGACTGATTTAGTGCTTTTGAAAAAGAAACTCTACAACCGTTTCCGAGTGAAAAATCAGAATGAAAGTATTTGATTGTGAAGCGAGATGATTAATATAGACAATTCTAATGAAAGCAGATTCGAAAGAAAAGCGGAACAATTTCGAGCGAGGCGGATAAATTTTTTGAATTGCGGGTTTGTCGCTTCTCGGCCTTAGAGTCTCCAAGCGAGAGTGTTTTTAAAAAAATCGTATCTCCGGTTCTGATCGTCGGAATTGGACGAATTTTTTTTTAAATTAAAGCCAAAAGAATGTATTTTCTCGTAATTTAAATAGATATAACGAAATCCTTACGCTAAAAGTCACAAAAGTATTTTTTTTAAACTACACCTATTTAACTGATTTAACAAGAAAGTTCGTGTAATATTTTTTTTTCAACTGGCGTAACTAAATCAAATATAATCACGTGTAGTAATTAATATAAATAAATTCAATAAATACGAAGATGTGCGCATTCGAGCGAAAAGTGGCACATTTCCGAGCGAGGGAGGCAAATGAAGCGCGACGCGGAGCGGCGCGCTTCATTTTCCCGAGATCGGAATGTGCCACTTTGACCTCGAATGTGCACACTCGATTTTAAGCGTAATTCACAATAATTAACTTCAAAAACTTTCAAAATCAATACTCATTTAATTAAAATAGAAATCGGGGGGAAAATGTTAATAGCTCTAAGATCTAAAATTAAATTTTGTACACTTTAATGATAATCAATAGTTTTGGGATTTAGTGGAGAAAAGGTTCATATGTTCTGATGCGAATTTTTGAAAAATTTTAAATAGAACTGCAATTTTTTTTTAAATTTATTTTATAAAGCGAAGCCTGATGTTTTTTAATTTCTAAGGTTTCTAAAGATGTTTTTTCTTAGCACTGAGAATTTAGTAAAGAGTTTAAATAAAAATCTTAGTTTTTTAAATTTTTTTAATTCAATTATAATTTCCGAAGATTTTCAAAATAAATAACCAAATAATTGAAATATGAATTTTTTTAAGGCCGAATTTAATAAGAGAAAAATGAAATTTTCTTTTTTTGAGTTTCTCAAAAGTTTTTAAGTGGTCTAAATTTTTTTATGTTAAAATATTATCCTGGGATGTCTCTAAATTTGAAATAGTTATAAAATTTTTAAATATATATAACCAATTGAGGTATGAATTTTTTTTTAATATAGAACTTAATAAGAGTAAATGCATTCTTAATTGAAGTTTTTAAAAAAATAAATTATTTTTACTTATGTAGAAAATTCTTAAAGATATTTACCCAATTAATTGTCTTACGAATTTTTTCAAAACAGAATTTAATAAAAATAAGTGCAATTTTCTTTTCGTGGTTCTCAAAATTTTTAAATTCTTTTTTTGGTGCTCTTTGCAACCAAGCCTTTCTTCAAACTTGTTAAATTCTGAACCTGTAAATATTTTTAAAGCATATCTACCAATTACAGATGTAATTTTCTAGTCGTAAGAAAAAATATTTTTGGTTTTTTAAAAAAAATTAAATCAACCCTTAAAATCAAATTTATCTTGTTAGAAAAAATACATCGAAGATCCCAAATCCTGTGACTTTGTAAAAACACATTAACAACCATCCAATTTGCAAATTCAAACTTTTACCCAAAAAAAATTATAACTACAATTCTCCCCCATTTTTCGTTATTTCGCCTCCAACTTCTCACCAAAGCAAAAACATCTTAATAGCTTAGAAGAAAAAAAAATCGAAATGCTTAGGATCGCTCACGATCGATCTAAGATTCGCAGCCCTATTAGTCGAAGTCGGCGAAAACACAAACGAAGAAACGATACGAAAATATAAATCAAAAAAAGCCGTGTGCATATGCAAAACATAAATATTTTAATTCCTAAAAGAGGGCGTACCATGTGTATTATAACACGTCGGGAAGAAATATTGTTCAGGTTTGTAACGCGAGGCCGAGGTTAATAAATCCGACGAGATTCGATCAAACACCTCGTCGTTACCTAATTACATTATAATGGTCGTGCAAGACATTACCTCTTACGAATATTAGAATATGACAGAGTCGATCTGAAAAGTACCGCATTTTTCCTAACGAATTCGACGTCTTCATTATTTTCGTTTGCTTCGCTGGCAGATGAGTGCGATTGCCTTTGCTACTTCATTTTGTGTGGGAAAAGAAATTGTTTAGAGGAATTTTTAAATTGTTATAATTATTTCAAACAGAACAATATTCAAATCGAAGGTGTATTTCGTTTTGTAGCTATTAAATATTTTTTACTCCCTTTTATAGATATATATATACACACACTCGCACACACACATACACAGATAATTAAAGGTTGCTTTTTTTCGAGTTGGCTCTTAATTATCTTATTACATACCTCTGCGCTTTAATTATTATTTACATGAAGCCCGAATAACAGAGCTTAATTGTTTTATATGGAGCTTTGTTGCTTTCGAGATGCAATCTTCGTTTTATAAAAATCCTAATTTCTAATTTTTTGGGTTGCAGAACTGGGAGATTCGCCTTCACAAAGGGACAAACAACAATACGGTGAGTTTTTTTAAAACGTTTATTACTTTTACGACTTGTAAAAAATGTGCTTTCGTTTTTATGACGCTTTCTAACGGTAAAATTTGCGAATCGGCAAAAAAAAAAAATAACGGATCCCTTAAATAATAAAGAAGCGTCGTAAATGCCGAATTTGTTTTCACTTACAATCGAGGTCAAGTTTAGTGCTCGTTTTACCCCTAAATATTTTTTTGGGGTCGCTTCGAGTGGAAGGAGGTCCCAAAAATTTCATAATGAAGATAGCTGCCCTCGCGCTTCTCGCGCGCCGAATAAATTTGGATGCGCTGGAATGTCGGGGGTTGTTCGCAACAGGTTTAAATGTTTCCTTCGTATTATGTATTTACCCTTGGGATTGAACTTTTATCCTAAAATGTACATGCGTTATAATGTTTTCGTCCGTAATCGGTTTTGAAGGGCGATTCGTCTTCGTTGGAAAATTGGGTTAAAGTTTATTGTAGGTGAAATTTTAATAAAAGGGGCACGAGGGTAATAAACTACCGAGACAGAATCCTAATTATTGCACTCTAAAAAGTTGAAATTATATTTTATTGAAGAATCATAAATGATATTTATTCAATATGGACCATCTACAATATTAAAACATAAAATTTAAATAAAAACAGAATAGGGTTTTCCATACCCATCAAGGAATTTAGTTTTGACAACTCTAAGTTTCAAAATTTTTTGATTTTTTGAATTTTATCAATTTTTTCTAATTTATACTAAACATTAACTTATTTTTGTCTTACTCAATCCTTTTAAATTACTTTTATAATATTATTTAACTAGTAATAAAAGCCAGCTATGGCAATCTAGTTACTAAAAATAGAAGGAAATAAAAAATTAATTATTCAAATAAATATAGTTGAACGTGACTTTTCTCTAAGATTTAATTATCGACAATTAAAATATAATCAAAACTTTAAATACCTTAAGCAAAATTTTTAAATAGTGGAAAAGTGTGCCAAACCATGCCCTTTTAAAAAAGTTTGATTCTTTAAATTATTAATAAAGGACTTTTTGCTTAAAATTAACACCCCTTGCGTTTTGTCTAGGCTTCGATGTGAATTTTCTAAATTAATTTTTTTTTAAAATAGTAAAGACTTCTAATTGTTATATTTTTTACTTTTTTATTAACACTTAAAACTAAAAAGGCAATAGTTTTATTTAAACCAAAAGGGAAAACACTTTGATATGTATTTTGCAGACCAATTTATTTTCTTATTAAAAAAGAAAATACACGATATTAGTAAAAAAAAAATAAAAACGTAAATTTTATATTATAAATCGTAAAACTCCTTAATTCTGTTATTTTTATTAAAGGACTTTTGCATTACAATTATTAACTTCTGAATTTAATCCGTTAAATAGCAATGTTTTCCTTAAAATTGAAATCAGTAGGATTAAATAATTAAATCGAACAAAAAGTTGTTAAAAGTAAATCGTAGAAAAGTGTGCCAAGCAATGCCCTTTTATAAAAAGTTTCATTTTTGAATTTTTTATAATTATTAATAAAGGACTTTTGCTTAAAATTAACACCCTTTGTGTTTTGCCTAGGCTTCGATGTGCGTTTTTAAATTAATTTCTTTTTAAAATAGTAAACACTTCTAATTGTTATATTTTTGGTGTTGCAATTATAAATTGATCAACTTTTTTATCAACACTTAAAACTAGTAAAAGAGCAATAGTTTTATTTAAACCAAATTTAGGGAAAACACTTTGATATGTATTTTTCAGACCAATTTATTTTCTTAGTAAAAAGAAAATACACGATATTGAAAAAAAATAAAAACGTAATTTTATATTATGAATCGTAAAACTTTTTAATTCTGTTATTTTTATTAAAGACTTTCGCATTACAATTAATAACTTTTGAATTAATTTAAGAATTTAATACGTTAACCTTCCGCATACGAGGTGACTAAATGTCACATGCCATACTAGGTGGGGTTTGCTATACCCCGAAATAAAATGAAATAAAAGCCACAAAATTAGACTTTATGACTAAAGACTGGAAAATATGCACTTAAAAATGTCCAATATAGGCATGCAATATGCACTAAAAATTGCCTAAATATGCAAAAAGCATTAATAATATGCAATTTAGTTTTTTTGAAAATAAAATACATTCGCAAATATTAACAAATTATTTATTATAACAATATATAATCATATATGTTTCAATATTTGCCATTGTTCAATTATATTTACAATTACTTAAAATATATTTGTACGATGAAAATGATCTTTTCCACATCGCAAGATGTTATCGCTGTATATTTAAAACTGGTGACTATAGCAGGTCTTATAGGTACCTATACTTTTATTAACATTGTCATTTAAAACGTTCTTAGCCAATTTTAAAATATTTATCCTTTATTTTTATTTAAAATATCCGTCAATTTATTTTTAATGTTGTTCCCAACTAATCCCCCTATGGCTCCTATTTTTTTTTTCAATCCGGTTGACAATGTAATACTATTGTTTAATGATAATTTTAGATCTTCTAACTGTATAATCCCTCTCCAATTATTTCAAAATGTGCTTTTATAAATAGTAATTCTTTTTGAATTTAATTAGGTATTTTGTAACGTTTTAGTTGCCAAATACTACTTCTTTAAATATAAATATTGAATGAAAAAAATTAACTTGCCGTTTTATTACAAAGAGTACAGAAAACATTATTTTCGTCAATAATTTTTAATTCACTAAGATTGCCTATTTATCCTTTTAGTAAAAATGAAAATATGCTATTTGCATATTTTCCAGTCTTTATTTATGACAGTTCAATGATAAGAAATATATCTTAATAACTAATAATGAATAGGTTTAAGTAAAACACATATTTATTAATGCATTAGAATAGACTTGATTAATAAAAATACAAAAACTTAACTTTTTCTTCAACTTCTAAACTATTGAGTCTTTTGTTGAGTATATTAAGAAAAATATTAAGAAAACCTAACAAGAATTTCATTCTTGCCTCCTTATTGAAATAAAAATTAATTTCACGGCAATTTCTTAATGATTCGCAATAATTTAGACCAATCAATTACACGAAAAATTAATTGAATAATTTTAATCGTTCCCTCTCACTTGCATTAAAAAGATTATTGTATCTTCTCGCTCTCTTCCGCTCATTGCTATGGTAAATAGGTTTTTCGAATATAAAATCGATATTTACTAAATTAATTTAAAACTTTTGATTTGAACGAGCGCACGGTAAATTATACTAATATAATAAACACGAGGATGTGCGCATTCGAGCGAAAAGTGGCACATTTCCGAGCGAGGGAGGCAAATGAAGCGCGACGCGGGCGGCGCGCTTCATTTTCCCGAGATCGGAATGTGCCACTTTGAGCTCGAATGTGCACACTCGGTTTTAAGCTCGATTACCAAACGTCCCGTTTTCACAAAAAAAAATTGTTCGCGTTAGTTATACCCCACCTAGTACTCGGAAGGTTAAATAGCCATGTTTTCCTTAAAATTGAAATTTGTAGGATTAAATAATTAAATCGAACAAAAAGTTCATAAAAGTAAATCAAAACGAAATATTTAAAAAAAATAATTTCGGAACGAACAGCGAAGGCAAGTGGTCCGACCCAAATTCGATCTCCCCTAATGATCAACTCAAATTTTCTTTTTCATTATCGCAGCGTTTTTATCTGCATCACAATAATGCGACCTCTTCGCGTCAGCTGCTTTCTGAATATGACTTAATGCATTTTAAACTATGTCGCCTTTTGGCAGCAGGTATATATTTGTATAGTAGATTAAGCGCAACCTGCGCGTCTCCACCGAAATCGCTTTTTTACGAAGTCGAACCAAAACGAAAAAAACGAGACGCCATCTTCGACGGAGCTACCACATTACGGTTAATTCCTATAATCAACCCTTTTCGGCTTAAAAAAAGCTGCGCTCTTGGAACTTGTTAAAGTTAAAAAGCGAGCCTTCGCCGCTTGAGATTTTCGAGACTGCGGATTACGGATAACAAAGACAAAATAGTTTTGGCGCCATTTTGAGGGTTTTGGCACACAGGTATATGTTTTTAAAATTTCTCATTAGGCGGGCGAGCAGGTATAGAAAAAAAGAATTCGGGGTGGTGCGTTGAGTGCCATGCGAAATAGAGGTTCTTAGAAATTCGGTTTTGGCTACCCAAATTTTAATTAAGGAAGGAAATTGTTGCAAGGAAGTGTGTGAGAGCTTGGTTGGACTTATTTTTTGGCGAAATTTGTGCGCGGCATTCATTATATGTAAATTGAAAGGCGAGATTGCATATTAAATACGGCTAAACGGTAAATCATGTTAGGATTAAATGTAAAATTTGCTCGACATAAATATTCATGCGGAGAATTGAATATAATCGTAAATTTTATTCAGCATTTTTAGTATAAACTGAAAGGAGCTAGAAAATAAACGCTTTTTTTGGTGTGTGGCGAATCAATTAATGGGGAATGAGAGAAGAAGAGGCACCTTCACGAAAAGAAGGAATAACGCTTTTTTTCGAAGCGAGTTCAGTAATTAACTGTTGATTTACATTAGAAACTTATATTATTTTTAAAATATGAATAAATCATCATTTTTTTAATGATAAATATGTATGCTACTAAAATTATAAACTCATTCATCATTCTCAGATTACACACGAATTTGAATCCGAAATTATAGCTCCGAAATTGTTTAAAAATTTTTCTCATAAGTTACATAATATTCATGTACGAAAAAAAATTATTTACATGCAAACGTTTCCGTTAATATAAAACGTAAATTTAATGTGTGTTTTTTCGTTAGAGAAAAAAACGTAATTAATTAATTGCTCCATACTTGTACTTATACAAATGATTGATTGCTTCGATTATAAATTATTTATTTCAATGAAAATAAAAAATTGCAGTTGCAAAGAGTTCTAGTTGTAGATCTTATTTAATCCCAGATGCATAATGAAGTTTGTTTTGCCAATCCTTTTTTTTTACTTGAATTTTTTTTAAATTGTAAAGTTATTCGGTTTGAATTTTTTTGGTAAAATGTTTTGTGATAGATTTTAAATTAATTTTTTGGTAAAATGGCATATTTAACAACGGTGAACTTTTGGTTATTAATTAATTTGATTTTGGATTCAAATTTGTTGTTTTAAAGCGCGGGGCTATATCAAGTGTGACAATTTTCAGATAAAATATTATTGTTTGGTTTGAATTATGTTTATTTTTCTTAAAGAATTAAAATAAAATAAGGAAGAACATCTGTAACATACACAAAAGTAGCTTATTTGTAAATTTGATTATTTTTTAAAATTAAGTACATCTAAGGACAATTTTAGGACAACTGTGTTCGCTCTTTGAGCTGGTGAACTCTGAAATTTTCTTTTTCCATTAATTGATCCAGTTTCAACAACTTCGATAAATTAAATCGGGCCTATTTTTGATTTTCGGTTGGTTAAAAACACGCTAGGATTATTTTCAAAATTACGCAGATATTTAAAAAGAAAGAACAATTTTTGCAAAAGCATATCTGGTTTTTTTCACATTAAGCTGTAAATAGCTGTATCTTTGTTGTTGATTAAAATAAATTAAATCGGAAAACACTTTTTTAGGGCACTTTTTATTGTTCTTTGTGATGGTAAACTTAGATTGTATATCCGGGTTTTAATTGCGCCGGTAGCGATGTCAACTTCGTTAAATCAAGTAAGCGCTGCATTAAATTTTTCGTTCATTAAAAAGCTTAGTTCTGTACGGTTCTAACGATACCAAACAGTCTAGGAAAATCTTAAAAAATAACGGAGATATCTAATAAAAACCATTTTTTAATTTAAAAGTGTTTCCACCAAATCGGGGGGTTTTCACGGAAAACCTTTTTTGCTAACTTTCTTATTAGTCGAGATAAATTTATTTTGTAAAAACTTTTTTACGGCACGTTTTTCCGTACTTTACGATGACGAAGTCAAAAAACAATTTGGGTTATAATTTGTCCCCATTTTGGCACCAACTTTGTTATTTCAAATGGGGACCTTATTCTATTTTAACAGAAATGAAAAGGTTATTTTTTTTCTGATTTTAACGATATATAATTGTCTAAGGCAATTTGAAAAAATAAAAGACTTATTTACAAAAAACAACAAAATAATTAAAAAAATTATTTAGGCAAAACTTTAATTTTTCTAACTTTTTTATTAATTGAGATAAGTAGACTTTGTAAAACTTTCTTAAGGCACTTTTTGCGTACTTTACGATGATGAAATCAAAAAAAAATTGATAGTTATTTGTCCCCATTTTGGCACCACCTTTGGTATTTTAAATGCGGACCATCTTTTTTTTCGGTCGAATTAAAAAATTATTTTCTTCTGATTTCGGCGATACATAATACGATAGGGAATCTCTCAAAACACGGACGTTATTTATAAAATGCGGAAAACCAAAGAGTAATCCGATCAGCCTTCAATTATCTCAATTATTTTTGCAGAAAAACCCCGTTATAATCTTCCAGCTCACTAAAATTATCGACCAAAAGGTTATTTTAAATCCTAATTTCCAAAGCAACTTCGACTCATCAAAATATTACAACCAACTAAACCAGGGTGCCCAAAGTGCGGCCCGCGGCCCAAATACGACCGAAAGCTATTGAAATCGGAGCAGGGCCGGATTTAGACGTGATAAGGCCCTAAGCTATTTGAAATATGGGCCCCTTTATAAGTACAAATATTATACGTTAGTGCCAAGGATGATTGCTCGCTCGGACAATTTTTTTGGAGGCCCCCAAGAAAGTGGGGGGCCCTAAGTTATAGCTTATGTAGCTTTTACATAAATCCTGGCGCTTGAACTTACTTGATTTAAGCTCTCAAATATTTACGGAAATTTTTTAATTTATAAATTAAAATACAGTCGAACCTCGATAAGTCGAAGTCGAAGGGACAGCAAAAATAATTCGTAATATCAAAAACTCGAGTAACCAAAAGAAGTTCAGTTAAATACTTTCGTATATATATATCATTCATTTTTTATAGAAAATAACCAAAATTGATCTACAATCATTAACATTATTTATTTTTATTAAGACCCTAAAAAATATAGTTATTTACATATTATTTACTGTTAAATTGAAAGTAATCTAAAATTGTCTTTTGCTTCATTGCTCCAAAATGTTACGTTTCTACAAATTTTTCCAATGATCTTACCGATAATGATATATCTGTAGAAACATTTTCTTGGGCACATAGGAATAGAGAAATAGTATTTATTGCACTGTAAACGTGAGTTGTTGAAGGGATGTTTACTGTAACAGCTGTATCACTTTTATATTCACTTTCACAGTTTTTCTTATTTTTTTCTAGCACTTTACTTATAATGCTTTTATCGCTAGGAATTTCAGCAACTTCCAAATCTTTATCAACGTTGACATTTGTCATTTGTATCTTCAGCAAGCTACAATTAGGTCTCTGTTTTTTAAAATGGTTGATAAAGTGTTTGCGGGAATACCAAAATCTTTAGCTATATACTTTTTTCTTTTGAGCCCACGTTCCACTTTTTTTATAAGATTAATTTTCTCCCTTATGGTTAAACTTTTTAATTTTCGTTTACACTCCATATTAATACATAAATAATTTTAGAAAAAGTATTAAACATTTTTAGATTTTTGGTTATACTCTGTTACAAACTATAAAGAACGTAAAACACATATGTTAGTCTTCGTAGTCGACGAATAACTAGCAAATTGAAAAATAAAATGCAAAAATAGTTTCTTTTTTTGTAAAATAAACGGTAAAACCATCTCAAAAATTTATAACTGTTCATAAGGCATTTAAACATAAATTAGTTTTTAAATCCAATTGAAGTGCCGCCGTCAAAACATTCTTGCAGTATAAACCGTTTATTCGGAGTTAACAATAGAGCTTTTAAAGCATCAATAACACCAAACCAAGCCGTCGTTACTCCTCTCTCAGGTAGAAAAGTTTTTAGAAAACTTGTAAAATTTAACTTTGAGTCATCGACCCATTTACTAATGGAAACTTGAATTTAATGAATTGTAAAACACTTTGACTAATTAAATAATTCAATTTATTAAATTTCGTGTTATTGACATAAAAATATTAACGTTGAGATAGACAAGTCCTAGGGAAACTGGTTCGAGTTCGAGCTATCAAAAATTCGGCTTATCGGCGTTCCACTGTATGTATACACTGTGTTAATGGTTGTGCGACCAAAAGACACAGGTGTGTATTCTTTTTATCTGCCATGGCACTCTGCAATATGGATATTTCTTTATCGATGATTGGACTGTGCCAATATAATCACGTGTAGTAATTCATATAAATAAATTTAATAAATGCGAGGATGTGCGCATTCGAGCGAAAAGTGGCACATTTCCGAGCGAGGGAGGCAAATGAAGCGCGACGCGGAGCGGCGCGTTTCATTTTTTCGAGATCGGAATGCGCCACTTTGAGCTCGAATGTGCACACTCGGTTTTAAGCATGATTCACAACAATTAATTTACTTTTAAACAATTTTACTTAAAAAATTACAATACTCTAGGCGGGCAAATTTTTCTATATCGGGTTCGTCGGCTCTCGGCCTTAGAGTCTCCGAGCGAGGGTTTTTTTTTAAATAATCGTATCTCCGGTTCTGATCGTCAGAATTAGACGAATTTATTTTTAAATTAAAGCCAAAAGAATGAATTTTCTTATAAAATAAATAGATATAGCGAAATCCTTACGCCAAAAGTCTCAAAAGTAATTTTTTTAAAACTACACCTATTTAACTGATTTAACAAGAAAGTTCGTGTAATAATTTTTTTTCAACTGGCGTAACTAAATCAAATATAATCACCTGTAATAATTAATATAACTAAATTCAATAAATACGAGGATGTGCGCATTCGAGCGAAAGTGGCACATTTCCGAGCGAGGGAGCAAATGAAGCGCGACGCGGAGCGGCGCGCTTCATTTTCCCGAGATCGGAATGTGCCACTTTGAGCTCGAATGTGCACACTCGATTTTAAGCACGATTCACAACAATTAATTTACGTTCTTAGACGGCTAACTTCATATTGTCGATTTCTCGTTAGTTGTACGTGCACCAAAAGAAGTATAACTACAAAAAAAACTCAATCCAATCAAAAGAAAACGATTTTTCCATTTAAATAAATTTAAAAAGGAGGAAAGGAAAAACGTACAAACCGTGATTTATGTTGTTTTAAAAAGATTTAGGCTTGTTAGGAAAAAAAGGCAGGATGGGTGTTCGCGGGTGCATTTCGCGTAAAACGAACCGTTGTGACAGTTGTCACAAGGCCCAAAAATGTGTAGATTAATCGCCTGCGGTCACAGCCGAAGAGCTGCCGGTCGAATTTATTAAACCAGCGTAACATTACTTAGCTAGATTCTAATATAAACAAAATTATTAAATTAAAATGTTATGGTAGGTGGTGTTACGGTGCTACTGTCACGTCACCTGGCATTAAAATCAAATTAGCTTTAATATAATATGTTGGTAAGTTCTTTTCGTTTCATGTCCAAAGGATACGCAAATTAGTAATAAAATAAAGTCGAGATTATCTTGGAAGAAGCGGAAATGTACGATCCAATAATTTTGATTAATTTGTGAGCCGCTTCGCACGCTGCCCATTAACCAACTCATCATTCGGATTAATTAATATTGCCGTTAATCCACAATAAGAATGCAACATCTGCATAATGCTCTTTATTAGTTGGAGAATAATTAAACTCCGTCACAAGGCGAGATCTCCCCTTTTTCCTTCCTTTCTGTGCGTTTCGTAGGAAACCGAAACGATTATGCAGATCCACTTTATTATAGTTTTCAGAATGATGGATGAGCTTTGGGAATTAAACCGTAGAGAAAGAAAAAAAAACGTATCTTGTGAATGAACCAACGCATTAAATCCACCATAGAAATTAATTCCTTCGCCTTAGGAAAAAATTGAGGAAGGTTAGGACCGATAAAAAAGCGCCGGTGTGATGCTGTTAAATGGGAATTTTCAATTCCCAACTCTCGCGCGCACACACAACGCTAATAACTTTGTCCTTAAATTTTTCTCGGAGCTAGCGACCGTTCCTAATATTTAAATGACCGGTCGTTTTTGCTGTAAAAAGTGAATCCGCGTTGATTTAATTATTTTAATGAGAATCATGTCGGTTCAAGATGGGAAACGATAACCGGCTGGGTAATAACTGTTTTGTCTTTATCTGTGACAAATTCGAGATTTAAATGTGTTTTACAGTAATTACATTACCTGTTACTTAGAATAACTGAATCTAATTGCTTTCTTATAGCTGGATTAACTACTTCCGGTTTGTTTGTGTTGATTCGTCGGGTATTGGCTCGTTGTCGGGTGGCCATCTGATGAAAGTTGTTTTTTTTATTGGTCTTCGGCTTTTACGTACAGGTGACCCTCCTATAACACGGTACATAGGTTCCTAGCACAAAAAAGAGGTTTGCGTTGTTAAAACCTATGAAAAACAAATATAAATGAGTAAATTATAATTTATTTATATAATTTCATGTAAAGGCACTTTAGTTCATTCTTTCTTCCCGCCATTATCCATTGCTGCATTAGTATTAGGGGAGACCGGGGCTAGAAGTCACAATTTTTGTTTTTTTGCATTTATAGAGCCCATGGTCTTAATTTATTAATGACATTTATATATCAATAGATAGTGTATTTATTCTAGTTTAAGAAAAAATAAAGACTTTTTCTTTACTATTATCTAATGAGAACATATTATAATTTTTATGAAAAAGGAGAAGTGTGACTTTTAACCCCGTGTCTGGCCTAAGTAGTCACATACTAAATAAAAGGTAAAATACAAAACGACAAAACGAATGCCTATTTTTATTAAAGGTAAAATGTTGTTTGTAAGAAATTTTACCTAAGAAAGGAACGAAAAATATCTTTATTCATAATTAAAAAAAATTAAAAATATTTGCTGTGAGCGAATAGTAACTTCTATCTAACGAACTTAGGTTACGTTAACAAAAATGACACAAATATAATTACAGCTAATCGTTTATGTAGTAAAACCCCTAGAAACCAATAAAAAAGGCCGCACATATTTATGGTGTCGCTTCGCACATGTGACAACTAGCCCCCGTTAACTTGAGACAACTTTTCCCAAAACAGTTTTAGACAAGTAACTCCCAAAATAAATTTAAATCAATGGTCATTTAAGAAACCATATGAATGATATCATGAAGCACGAAAAAGTATATCACGATGAAAAATTTAAATATACTTACGAGACTCAATACAGATTCACAAAAAATTACTTTTACTGTACAAAAAAAAACGCATATATTTTTTTTACGGTATTTCAGAGCGAACTGAAGTGAAGTACGCAAGGAGGTATTGTGCTCGGGCTTCTTTGACACGGGTAAACAAATTTATTAATTCATTAGGTTTGCTGTTATGGCTTTTGTGACAACTTACCCGTGAGACAACTATACCCGGTCTCCTCTATACAATAGTAGTGATTTACAAAGGTTTTTTCAAATTTATGAATTGTGCTATAGCGAAACCGTGTTATAGGAAGCCGAGTTGTAAGAGGGTTACCTGTATATTAACATTAAAAAAAATTAATTAGTTAAAATGTGACGAACACGACATGATTTTTAATTTTAATAATTAAGTAATTTGTTGCAAAAATTCCTAAATTGCGTTTGTAAAAATATTTTATGAATTTTGAGCTAATTAAGGGCGAAAACTGCGAGATACATTTCTAATACAGTGGGCCCTCGTTGTACCGCATATGGCGGGTTTGATTCTTCTTATTGATTCTAGATTAAAAATGCAACTCTGATTATAATTATAAATGACCATACTTTTAATTTTAAAAATTTGAGAACAAGGGGGGGGACTTATATTAAAAATCAATTGCGCCGTTATTTTTTTTTAAATATTTAACACATTGTCAAATTAAAATTGCCCAACCATTCAATTGCATCTAACTAAAACAATCGTACAATTGTATTTAACAAAAAAATCGAGATACAGTCGAACTTCCATTAGTCGAACGCCGATAAGCCGAATTTTTGATAGCTCGAACTCGAACCAGCTTCTCTCGAACTTGCCTATCTCAACGTTAATATTTTTAGGTCAATAACTCGAAATTTAATAAATCGAATTATTTAATAAGTCGAAGCGTTTTACAATTCATTAAATTCAAGTTTCCATTAGTAAATAGGTCGATGACTCGAAGTTAAAAATTACAACTTTTCTAAGTATATCGCTACCTGAGAGAGGATTAAGGACGGCTTGGTTTGGTGTTATTGATGCTTTAAAATTTCTATTGTTAACTACGACGAAAAGGTTTTATACTACAATACAAGATTTAAATGCCTTATGAACAGTTTTAAGATGGTTTTAGCGTTTCTTTTAAAACAAAAGGAACTATTTTTACATTTTAGTTTTAGATTACTTTCAATTTAACAGTAAATAATATGTAAATAACTATATTTTTTAGGGTCTTAATAAAAATAAATAATGTTAATGATTGTAGATAAATTTTGGTTATTTTCTATAAAAAATGAATGATATATATATTTGGAAGTATTTAACTGAACTTCTTTTGGTAACTCGAGTTTTTGATATGACGAATTATTTTTGCTGTCCCTTCGGGGTTCGACTGTATAGGCAAATCCAATAAATACGAGGATGTGCGCATTCGAGCGAAAAGTGGCACATTTCCGAGCGAGGGAAGCAAATGAAGCGCGACGCGGAGCGGCGCGCTTCATTTTCCCGAGATCGGAATGTGCCACTTTGAGCTCGAATGTGCACACTCGGTTTTAAGCACGATTACTATATTTTTTAGGGTCTTAATAAAAATAAATAATGTTAATGATTGTAGATCAATTTTGGTTATTTTCTGTAAAAAATGAATGATATATATACGGAAGTATTTAACTAAACTTCTTTTGGTAACTCGAGTTTTTGATATGACGAATTATTTTTGCTGTCCCTTCGGGTTCGACTTATCGAGGTTCGACTGTATTTTCGTTTTTCTAATTTTATTTTCGGAAATAAGTTCGAAATCATAGAGATTTAACGTCCACTCGCAATTGTACTGTACAACGAAGAAAACCTAAATTTCTTCTCTCGTAGGAAAGCTTTTTTAATTTCGAACCTTTAATGAGTTATTTATGAAATAATAGTTTGAGACAAAATAATCAATAGAATTGCGGTCCCGAAGTAAATCTTTTACATGACAAGCAACTCTCGTAGGTACTATAATTTGATATAATAATGGCGCTAATAAAGTTCCGTTTGAATGTTGATGACTAAACTGCAACCTTCTACAAACATAGAGTATATAATTTGTAGAAACAGCTTATGGAAATTATAAAACGAGTTTTTTTTGTGGCCATTTACGAATGTTAATTATAACAAAGATAATGATTTAGTTATATTTCCCACGCTCGACAACAACAGATAAAGAAATACATAACTCAATAAGGATTTTGTACGTATTTTTTTAACCCGTATACATAATAATCGGTTCGCTTACTGATTATTGCATTGTACACATTATGCTCGTTGCATAATAACAATGTCGACGACTTATTTGGTTAATTATATGGCCGTGTTTACCTCCGTATTACAAGTCGGGCCCTGCAACTCTCTCCTTCTCGCTTTTGCTCTCGAAAAGTCGGCCGTCTACTAAGAAACTCGCCCGAAAAAATTTTTAAATGAAAAACCGGTGCGTGATAGAAGTTATACTTTTTTGGGGAACCAAAAAACAATATGAGTGTGTCATTCAACGAATTGTCTTAAAAAATTAACTAGAAATGTACATTTTAAATAGTTTATATTATTGACAATTTTGGTTTTGTAAATCGTGCAAATCGAGAGATAGGTGTAGTGGTTATTGTAAATTTTAGTTAAAAAAATGTCAATATTTTGCTCCTTTCGCATTAATTCAAAAATTAATGTAAATAAATTGAATAAATACGAGGATGAACAATTTCCAGTGGAGACAAGGTCCATATGTCCTAATGCGAATTTCTGGAAAATTTTAAATAGAACTGCAATTTTTTTTTAAACTCTGATGTTTTTAATTTTTAAGGTTTTTAAAGATGTTTTTACTTACCACCGAGAATTTAGTAAGGAGTTTAAATGAAAATCTTAATTTTTCAAAATTTTTTAATTCAATTATAATACATAGTTTTTTTTAAATTTATATTATTTTGCGAAGTCTGAGAATTTGCAATTTGCGACGGTTTTTAAGATATAAATAACCAACTAATTGAAATATGAATTTTGTAAGGCAGAATTTAATAAGAAAACAATGAAATTTTCTTTTTTTGAGTTTCCCAAAAATTATTAATTCTGAGATGTCTCAGAATTTGAAATACTTATGAAATTTTTAGAGATATTTAACTAATTGAATGTATAACTCTTTTAAAATAGAACTTAATAAGAATAAATGCATATTCTTAATAGAAGTTTTCAAAAAAATGATTTTTTTTTACTTATGTTGAAAATTCAGAGAATTTTAAATTTCTAAAGTTTTTAGAGGTATTTGCCCAATTAATTGGCTTACGAATTTTTTCAAAACAGAATTTAATAAGAATAAGTGCAATTTTCTTTTGGTGGTTCTCAAAATTTTTAAAATCTTTTTTTGTTGCGTTTTTCAACAAAGCCTTTCTTAAAACTTGTCAAATTCTGAACCTGTAAATATTTTCATAGCATCTCTACCAATTACAGATTTTTCACTATGTAATTTTTTAATTTCTAAGGCTTTTAAAGATGTTCTTACTTAGCACCGAGAATTTAGTAAGGAGTTTAAATAAAAATTTTAGTTTTTCAAATTTTTTTAATTCAATACATATTTCTTTTTTAATTTATATTATTTTGCGTAGTCTGATAATTTGCAATTAGCGAAGGTTTTCAAGATAAATAACCAAATAATCGAAATATGAATTTTTTAAGGCAGAATTTAATAGGAGAAAAATGAAATTTTCCTTTTTTGAGTTTCCCAAAAATCTTTAATTGGTCTAAATTTTTTATGTAATATATTTTTAAGTAATATAAATAGATACAACAAAATCTTTAAGCTAAAAGTCCCAAAAGTATTTTTTTTAAACTACTCTTATTTAACTCAATTAACAAAAAAAGCTCGTGTAATATATTTTTTTCAACTGGCTTAACTAAATCAAATATAATCACGTGTAGTAATTAATACAAACAAATTGAAAAAATGGGCATTTGAGCGAAAATTTTAATCGTATTTTCTCACTCGCGCGTACAACATTTTCGTATCTTTTCGCTCTCTTCCACTCATTGCTATGGTAAACACGTTTTTTGAATATAAAATCGATATTTACTAAATTAAATTAAAATTTTTGATTTGAAGGAGGGCACTGATAATAATATTAATGTAATAAATACGAGGATGTGCGCATTCGAGCGAAAAGTGGCACATTTCCGAGCGAGGGAGGCAAATGAAGCGCGACGCGGAGCGGCGCGCTTTATTTTCCCGAGATCGGAATGTGCCACTTTGAGCTCGAATGCGCACACTCCGTTTTAAGCACAATTCACAAAAATTAATTTACTTTCTTAGACGACTAACTTCATTTCCTCGAACTTGCGTTAACTGCTTGATAAAATTTTGCTCTCAACGCGCCAAAAAAGTATAACGTCAATAAAAGCACATTTATGCAAACGAACATCTAAGCAGCATATAAACGACTAAACAATACCAACAACCAAGTAAATCTTCCGCTTCTTATCAAGATTTGAACAATTTAAAGAAGTCTTCGGATTATGCAAATCGAACGGTTTTTGGCAAACTCTAAATTATGATAAACGAAGCGCGAGCGTTACTTTTAATTAAAATTCCGCCACAAAACTGAATATAATTTAATTTAAAATCTTCAGAATGGGGTACAGTTATCTGATTTTAAAAAAGTCGTGTCCGCCTCTTCCACACACCGTTACGCCGCTCTTCGAGGCCCAGAAACAGGTAGATTTTTTTTTTGTTATTATTATTCATCCCCGAAGAGTGGCACCGGACGCACTGAAACCGCGCCAAACGTGTTAAATTCTTCGCTCGGAAAAGGGCACAAAAAATAAATTAAAATCTATTATTTAAGCAGGAAAAAAAAATGGTGTTCGATTCCGTTCCTGGCAATTTGTGATGTGTGATGCATTGTTATGGAATTCCATTCATGTTATTGCCGTAATATTTACAGCGTACTATGATCTGATAATGAAACATGCGAGGACTGCACAGAGCTCGTCATTTCCTCCTTTTGTTGTATGTAAAATTTGCTAAGATGCTATTATTAAAAAGCGAGCATGCTTAGCTGGCTTTATTTGCTTAATTGTCGATTTTTTTTGCTAATTAATTGGGCGCTTTCTTTCATTTTTTCGTCGATATTTGGTTACAGCAGAAACCGCTTATAGCGACATCGGTTAGCGCGGTTCTCGCATCTTTAGTGACGAGTCGCTAAAGATGTGAGAGGTCGAGCGTTGTCATGGTGCAACACACGATCAGCCAATTTCGGGCCGTTTTTCTTTGATTATTTACAAGTAAACGTCTTAATTCATTAACAAAAATCGTAAAGCTGCCAAAAATACTTTTTTGCCAGCTCAATATTTAAATTTTTGCACTAATGGAGCGTATTTTCTCGGACTATTCTAACGAGTCTTATTTTTTAACTACGCACAAAAGAAAGAAAAAAATTAATTATCTAAAAAATGCAAAAAGCCAAGTTTTTATCTACGAATCAAATATTTTTTTTTATGTAAGACGATATTTACGTGGATTATTAAGTTGAGCAGTTACCCACCAAGAAATTTACATATAAAACAGTTTTTTTTTTAATTTTTTTCATTTCCAGAGATTGAAATCGGTAGCACGACATGCAGACCTCGGGCTTTTGAATTTTGGCAGAAGCCTGGGACCCGCGTTAGACTTCAAATTGGGCGGGGGGGGGGGGGGCACCGTTGAAAAGATGCGTTGGGAATCGAAAAGGAAGCATTTACGGTCGCCTAGTTTTGTGCTGGAGTTAATGTAAAAAGAGGCATTGCATGTTAGTGAACGGAAGTGCACCTGTGATTCGTTAATTTTATTATTATTCCATCGCGGTAATTAAAACGGACACATATTTGCCGGGCTCCGAGTCCAAATGTCGTGCATACGTATTATAAATGCGGATGCGCCCTACGTTATCCCGGATCCCGCAATTACTTTTGCGCCGAAGATTTATTTTACTGCTTTCTGCTTCCGGTTCGATTTAATCAGAGGCCCTTCATAAGCGCGCATAAATTTCGCTCGCATTCTGACGGATGATCAATTTTTTTTTATTGTTAATGCTTAATTTTTGAGGTTATACTTCTTTTGGCTGGTTGAGAGTGAAATTTTTGCAGGCAACGGAAGTTGGGCGCGTACGACTAACGAGAAATCGGCAATATGAAGTTAGCCGTATAAGAAAGTAAATTAATTGTTGTAAATCGTGCTTAAAACCGAGTGTGCGCATTCGAGCTCAGTGGCACATTTCGATCTCGGAATGGCGCGCGCTCCGCGTCGCGCTTCATTTGCCTCCCTCGCTCGGAAATGTGCCACTTTTCGCTCGAACGCGCACATCCTCGTATTTATTGAATTTAGTTATATTAATTATTACAGGTGATTATATTTGATTTAGTTACGCCAGTTGAAAAAATATTATTACACGAACTTTTTTGTTAAATCAGTTAAATAGGTATAGTTTTAAAAAAATTACTTTTGAGACTTTTGGCGTAAGGATTTCGCTATATCTATTTATTTTATAAGAAATTCATTCTTTTGGCTTTAATTTAAAAAAAAATTCGTCTAATTCTGACGATCAGAACCGGAGATACGATTTTTTTAAAAACACCCTCGCTGGGAGACTCTAAGGCCGAGAAGTGACGAACCCGATATAGAAAAATTTGCCCGCCTAGAGTATTGTAATTTTTTAAGTAAAATTGTTTAGAAAGTAAATTAATCATTGTGAATAACGTTTAAAACGGAGTGTGCGCATTCGAGCTCAAAGTGGCACATTTCGATCTCGGGAAAATGAAGCGCGCCGCTCCGCGTCGCGCTTCATTTGCCTCCCTCGCTCGGAAATGTGCCACTTTTCGCTCGAATGCGCACATCTTCGTATTTATTGAATTTATTTAGATTAATTACTACGCGTGGTTATATTTGATTTAGTTACGCCAGTTGAAAAAAAAATTTACACAAACTTTCTTGTTAATTGAGTTAAATAGGTGTAGTTTAAAAAATACTTTTGAGACTTTTAGCGTAAGTATTTTGTTACATCTCTTTATATTACAAGAAAATTCAGTTTTTGGCTTTAATTTAAAAAAAAAATTCGTCCAATTCGGACGATCAGAACCGGAGATACGATTTTTTTAAAAACACCCTTGCTCGGAGACTCTAAGGCCGAAAAGCGACGAACCCGATATTCGAAAAATTTACCCGCCTTTTCTTTCAAATGTGCGCGCACCCTGCATTCATCGGAGTTGTTTATATTAATCATTTTGCTTCCCAACCATAGGTTGGATACCACTGGAACAAACGCAAGGTGCACAACATAACTCTTCGTTATATTTTATTCAGTTATGCCAAAGAAGTATAACTTCTAGTGCGTCGATTTTTTGAAAATTTTTGAGCTCGAGCGCCGTGCTTATTAATTTCGCAACTATAAATTAAGCGTTTGCGCCAGTTTTGCAACAAATTACTCGCAACGTAAGTACAACGCGAAGACTTAAAAAAAAAGTAATGAATAATAATTAAGATGTGTAATGATTTAACGATGAATAAACAGCGATTAGATAAGTTAATAGCGAACAACAAAAACGCCGATAGACACGATAAGGGCAAAAATTAAAAACGCGGAGGTGAATAGATTTCAATGTATAATTACTTAATTCTCTTAACAAATAATTCCCAGCGCAACTTGTAATTGTGAGTAAATATAATTCTTCATAAATATGTTAACGAGTGGTGTAAATTTCGTTTTAAAATAATATTTAGGAAAAAATTTTATTAATTGTTGTTCGTGGCCTATAATTACCATATATTATTTCGGAGGAGCCGTAAAAATCTCGAGTTTTACTACTAATTTTGGACGAGCTTTTGCTTTTCGTACGTATGCCTTATGAACATGTTAATAATAGCTGTAAAACATGTTACGCCTTATAAAAAATGCAAATGTAAGCACACTTAGTTAACTAAATACATATCAAAGAAATAATAAATAAAAACGCTGAGGCAGGCCGAAAAAGAAATTCGCGCAAATTTCAATTTGAAGGGGGAGCTGGGCCGGGGAAAGGACGACAAACGTTTAGTAAGGGCCCGAAAAAGCTCTTCAGGTAAGCAGCCGCTACGACTCGTCTCTATAATTAACACGTAATTATTTCATCCTTAATCATTACCAGCCACACTCTATGTAATTATAATTTTGTAAAGTTTACCTGACTATAAAAATGGGATCTTTTTTAATTATGGCGGTGAAATTAAACTAGAAATAAAAATTCGAAACGTATATATAAAATGGATAATTAGCGGTCACGGTACCACCGTAATTGGCCAATAATTGGTTGTAAACAAAAGGAAACTAATGGTACAAATCTATACCTGAAAGAAGCTAAGGTAGCCGCTGAAACCTTAACCGATTAGGGCGAACGCGACCACGAGAAGATTAATTTCGAATGCATAATTTATTGGACTTTTTATTTAAATCAGCCCTTAAAACACCCACGAGATTATTTTTTTTTAAATTTGGGCGCTTTAATTTAATGCCATGCCGTTTTTTAAAGTGCAACAAAAGGATAGTTAGGCTTAAGTTCAAAGGAACGAGACTTGGAAAATATTTTTGAGGTTGTACTTCTTTTGGCACGTTGGGGGTGAAATAGCAGGCAACGGATGTCGCGCGCGCATTGCTAACGAAAATTCGACAGTGTGAAGTTAGCCGTCTAAGAAAGCAAATTAATTATTGGGAATCGCGCTTGAAATCGCCCCTTTGGATGACATCCAGGGCACGTACCCTACCTGCTTCACCCTAGATGCCCTCACTGCTTATTACGTAGCTAATAAGTTTATTTTCAATTTATTTATTGTTTGATTGAAAATAACTGAAAATTCTTTTTTTACAATTTTTCTGAAGGCACTAACGATATCATCGATAGCGATTTCAGTATTTATTATTAATTATTATTTCAATATTATTTTGAAATTTTTAAATCCTAATTTAATAAAATGTAAAATATATAGCACAATTTTTTGATTATTTATTAAAAATCCTCGATCTTTACCAAAGCATGGAGAAATTTTTTTTGTAGTTAATTTGCTGGTCACTGTACTGTTAGAAGTCAAATTTTTGAAATTTACGAAAACAGCCGTTTTGACGCTTTATAATTGTTTATAAACAATTATTATACACCGAAAAAATATTTAAAAAAATCCTCGATACCGATCAAAGCAAGAAGAAATTTTTTCTTATTCTATTTGCTGGTCAATGCTATTCTAGAAGTAAAATTTTTGAAATTTACGAAAACAGCCGTTTTGACGCTTTATAATTGTTTATAAACAATTATTATACACCGAAAAAATACTTAAAAAAATCAACGATCTTTATCAAAGCAGGGAGAATTTTTTATTGTAGTTGATTTTCTGGTCAATGTACTGTTAGAAGTCAAATTTTTGAAATTTACGAAATCAGTTTTTTTGACGCTTTATAATTGTTTATAAACAATTATTATACACCGAAAAAATATTTAAAAAAATCATCGATCCCTATCAAAGCAGGGAGAAATTTTTTTCATAATTGATTTGCTGGTTAATGTACTGTTAGAAGTCAAATTTTGAAATTTACAAAAACAGGTGTTTTGCCGCTTTATAATTGTTTATAAACAATTATTATATACCGAAAAAATGTTAAAAAAAATCCTCGATATCGATCAAAGCAAGAAGAAATTTTTTTCTTATTCTATTTCCTGGTCAATGCTATGCTATAAGTCAAATTTTTGAAATTTAGGAAAACAGCCGTTTTGACGCTTTATAATTGTTTATAAACAATTATATTACACCGAAAAAATATTTAAAAAAATCATCGATACCTATCAAAGCAGGGAGAAATTTTTTTCATAATTGATTTGCTGGTCAATGTACTGTTAGAAGTCAAATTTTTGAAATTTACGAAAACAGCTGTTTTGACGCTTTATAATTGTGTATAAACAATTAATATACACCGAAAAAATATTTAAAAAAATCATCGATACCTATCAAAACAGGGAGAAATTTTTGTCATAATTGATTTGCTGGTCAATGTACTGTTAGAAGTCAAATTTTTGAAATTTACGAAAACAGACGTTTTGACGTTTAATAATTGTTTATAAACAATTATTATACACAAAAAAATATTAAAAAAAAACCTCGATATCGATCAAAGCAAGAAGAATTTTTTTCTTATTCTATTGGCTGGTCAATGCTATGCTATAAGTCAAATTTTTGAAATTTACAAAAACAGGCGTTTTGACGCTTTATGATTATTTATAAACAATTATTATACACCGAAAATATACTTAAAAAATCCTCGATACCAATCAAAACAAGAAGAAATTTTGTTCTTATTCTATTTGCTATTGCTTTTTGAAATTTACGAAAATAAATAATCATTTTAGGAAAAATATTGATTATTAAATGGGCAATATAAAATATTTTAAATATTTGAATAATTCTAATTATTCCAATATAAATATTAAATATTTTTATAATTCTAGCTATTTAAAAATAATTAAAATATTTTAATAATTAGTCATTCCCAACAAAATATTTCGATATTTAGTAAATAGAAAAGTTTTAGAAAAGGTGTTTTCACAATTAGACCATTATACTGCCCCTTAAGGTTATTTATCTTCTATTTCCACCTTTCTTTCTAATATCTATTGCTTTATGTTTAATTGAAACTAAATTTTTGACTTACCCAAAAATTTGAGGCATCAAAATTCAAACAATCACCATCCAAATTTTTCAATTCGCGCGATCCAAAAAATCAAATTATCGAAGTTCGACTGCGCATCACCATCTACATCGACAAAATCCGTTTCAATCTCTCGCGCACAAAAAAAACCCCCAAATCATAATTTGGCAATCGAAAAAATTATGAATCCGTTTCGAAAAATTAAAACAACAAAAACCGGTAGCAAAAACGCAAAAATTACATGCCAATCAAAAAACGAGAGGATGTTGCAAAACAGCGAGTGAAAATCGTAAATAAATTACGTTCGCAACCAAAACCGAAAGAAAAAAAAAGAAATTAATTACGACTCGAGGCAATTCCATTATTATTATTATAATAATAACAATAAAAGACGCTTGCATACCGTTTTCGAGCTTCTCGGAAGGCGAAATCGCGAAATTCGACAGATTTCCCGTGGCTTCGGCTTCGTCGAACCGGCGACAGAAATCGAATTCGGGAAGAAGAAGAAAAAAAAACACGGAGCCACCAAAAAGCCAAAAATATGGAGCGTGGAATTATCATGCGAGCTTTTTATTTTTCTGTTTAGGATAAAGCAGTTGTCATTAGAAACACATAACATTTTTTGTGGTCGGTTCGAGTAGCCCGAAGTTTTAAGTAGGTCCTAAGCATATAATTTAATGTTTTATGAGGGCCCAGTCATGAAACAAAGAATAATGAATTCCTAGAACTCAAATTAGCCGTGTTTTGAAACACTTTACCGGTCGATTCTCCCTTTTGCTCTGTCGAAGAAGGCGCATTCGTGCTAAAATAACAATTAGGCGTGCGGTTCCATCTACCCAAATTGCTTTTAATTGCCCTTCGTCAACAAAAATAATTATGAACCTCGACTCCGATAAGGTTTTATTGTTGGCGAAGGCCTTCTTTGTATTTGCATGCGGCGAGCTTTATACCTCCTCGTTTCCTGTACTAAAATCGTCTTCCTTTTAATCGCACACACTAATTACTTTAATGCGTATTCAGCATTTATTGTAATTATGTAAAATGAAGAAGAAGAAGAACGAAACGCGGCCGGGATATTATTCAATTTTCGTGCCACAAATATTCCTCGTAACTTTCCTTGAACTTTTTCTTTAATGACAACAAACGCTAATGGGCGTCTCGTCGGGCCCGAACTTGCCGTCAAAATTCACGTCTTCGGGGGTTGTAATTTTTAGTTAAATTTTAATCAAATGTTAAATAATAAGGTCGAAACGACGAAGCTTTGGTTCCGAAAAATTTTCCTCGGAGCAGTTTCGTTTGTCTAATTTTACGAATTTCGAAAGGTCCGAAACGGTTATTTTTTTCGCGCGAAGATCAAAGCTTTAGAAAATTAGAGATTTAATATTAATGAGCTTTTTTCTCGAAAGATTAATTATAAAATTACTTACCCAAATCTTTCGAGATTTTTTATTAATTTGGAACGGTACTTTGATGGCTTTGGGCACTTTTTAAAATCGTCATTTATCATAGATTTGATTTTTCTATTGCGCCTCGGATTAATTTACCCAAAATCGGTTTAAGAATCGAAATTTATTTTTTGCGCCTCTTTCCGGCGAAACTCTTTTATTTATTGATTTAAAGGGGGGGGCATTAAATTATTAATTTTGTGGGACCATTTCAATATTTAATTTTAAAAGCCTTGTATCTATTTAAACTTTTAATTTTGATAAATTGGGCACTTTTAATTTTTAACTAATTGTTTTTGTATTTAGAAAAATAATTTGTATTGAAGTTATACTTCTTTTGGCGCGTTGAAAGCAAAATGTTAGCTAGCAACGAAAGTTTGACAGAATAAAGTTAGCAATCTAAGAAAGCAAATGAATTGTTGGGAATCGTGCTTAAAACCGAGTGTGCACATTCGAGCTCAAAGTGGCACATTCCGATCTCGGGAAAATGAAGCGCGCCGCTCCGCGTCGCGCTTCATTTGCTTCCCTCGCTCGGAAATGTGCCACTTTGAGCTCGAATGCGCACATCCTCGTATTTATTGGATTTGCCTTTATTATTATTATTTTGTTCTTCAATTCAAAAAATTAAAAGTCGAATAAATTAGATCAATTATTTGTTTCAAAAAGGTTAGATATTTTATTACTTTTGATAAGTTATCGTGGTGCTCTTCCGCACGCCTAATTGTAGCGGGCTTGATAAAAATATTTTTAGGTGTACTTTCGAATGTTTACTAATTCGCATTTTTGATTAATTAAAATTGTATATGAGTCAAATATTCTGAAGTAGGCCACTAAAAATCAACTAGTTGATTTTTATATCACCTTTTGCAGATTATTGAAGGTTTATATGTCAAAATTAATGTCTCCAAATATTTTTGGGTAATTTTATTTTATTATATAAAATGTCACGAAGAATAGATGTAACAATTTTAATTGGAAATAATAATTACTTAACAGTATATGTCATATCTAAAAATTTTGCGAAATTTTTAAAGCGAAGATTGGAATATTTTGAAAACGTGCAATTCATACAAACCGGTAGATAAGAATTATAAATCGTTTTGTTTATCGCTTTTAGTTGTGTTACGGCTTTTGATGTGTTCACATTTATTTTGAATTGTTCTTTAAATATTTTTATAGTGTTTATTTTTAAATTTATTAATTACTTGTCGTTAATTAATAACAGTGCTTTAGAAAACGGGTCCATGTTGAATATTTTAAAGTTGAGTATTTTTTTAATTATTTCAGTTGTATTTTTTTCAATATTTTTAGCTTGATTATTATTAGTTACTTCTATTAACATTGAATTATTTCTACGTTAATTTTTTGAGTAGTTGTTCAAGCTTGCTGAAATTTGACCTAATGCTTAGTGTGATATTCCTTATGTTTATTTACATCTCTTAATCGCTTTAACATGGATTTTTTCCAATTTTATAGTAATAAAATTAGATATTTTATTTCATTCTTTTTCTATACATGTTTTAATGTTTACAATGCCTGTTTGATTATTATATTTTCAAATTTTTTTTTCAAAATTAATCCAAAGATGCTCGATGGCGTTAAGATCTGTATTCTGAGAGCATCTGAGCAATTATATAACAACCCCATTCCAACTTGCCAAGCTTTATGCTTGAGATCATTAATTTGGTAAAATTAAAAAACCTATTGAATGCCTAGTTTTAGGGCCGATGATTTACATTTTTTTTTCAAAATAGTTAGATAACCATATTTTTAAGATTTCGTTTATAAAAACTAAATTACCAACCCTATTGTAATTCAAAGAGCCCTACACCATAACGTTGTTACCACTATGCTTAACTGTTGCGCTAATATTTTTTAAATTTAGGGCAGTATTTAATTTTTTTCTTGGTTTTTTGCGTCGCATATAATTGTGTATACATAAAACTTACTTTTGTCTATAAAAATAACTTTTTCCAAAATTTGATATCTTTATTTACGTATTTTTTAGCAAATTCCAGCCTCTTGTTTCTATACACTTTAGTTAGTAGTGACTTGCTTCTTGCAACACATGAATTATAATTATTAAAAATTAATTTTTTTTTTATTAACGATGAATCTACTTCCTTTCCATTAAATTGTTTTAATTTTGAAACAAAATCAGTGGTTGTTAATCTGCGAATTTGCTCTATTTCTCTAAGTGAGAATTTTTCGTCAGTTGTTGTTAATATCTTAGGGCCCCCACAACGTGGTTTATCTTCAATATTGCCTTCTTTAAAGTAATGGTAACATATGAGCATGTACTCTACTTTATTTTAATTAAAACATATCTGCTATTGAAGAAAGGGTTTTTTCTTTTTCTCTATAAAAAAATTACGAGAGATCTAATATTAATGTTGGTATTAATCATTTTATTTTTTTAACAGTTTAAAAAAATATTTCTCGTTGCTTGAATTACAAAATCAATCTGCCTTACTCTAACAGCCCGTAGTGTATTTTTGAAATAATAATATTGCATTTTTATTGTAGCTTGCACATTTTGAACTAAATGCTCATTGTGATTTCCAAAAACTTTTTTACAGCATCTTTCCATGTGTTTGTCTTTCAGATTTTATTTGCGTAAACATTTTTAATTAAATTGTAATCAAAATAAATAAATCGTGTAGACGAATAAATCATCTAACATATAATAAACAAATTTTAATACTATAAACACACTTTATGTACTAACTTTTTTTTAAACTACACCTATTTAACTCAATTCACAAGAAAGTTCGTGTAATATATTTTTTTTCAACTGGCGTAACTAAATAAAATATAATCACGTGTAGTAATTAATTTAAATAAATTCAATAAATACGAGGATGTGCGCATTCGAGCGAAAAGTGGCACATTTCCGATCGAGGGAGGCAAATGAAGCGCGACGCGGAGCGGCGCGCTTCATTTTCCCGAGATCGGAATGTGCCACTTTGAGCTCGAATGCGCACACTCCGTTTTAAGCACGATTCACAACAATTAATTTACTTTCTTAGACGGCTAACTCCATATTATCGATTTCTCGTTAGTCGTGCGCGCCCAACATCCGTTGGCTGCTAAAATTTTACTTTCAACGAGCCAAAAGAAGTATAACTTCAAAAATTAACAATTTTCTTATTATCAAAAAACTAAAATCTATCTTGTGGAGTGAAAGGGATCGGTTTTATGTGTCCAAATTAGACAAAAAGAAATTAATAATTATTATTTGGTCGCGAGGGACGTTTGTCCTCTCCAATATTATTAAAAATAATAATTATAGCGGAGTGCCCGACTTCTAATAGTACAAAACGACTCCTGATTGGTACCTAAAAACCCAAACAGAAAAAAGTATAATTTATAATCCGAATAATTAAATAAATAATACATCGAGCAATTCTAATAGCATTTATTTGGAAAATCCTACGAACGTGTAATAACTGGAATAAAAGGAAACGCGGACTCAAATTTAGTCATTATTATCTTTTTCCTTTTCGAAGTAATTACAGAAATTTATGAACGTGAAGAAAATTATGCACCGTTTAAAATAAACTTCTGTTAGTCTCGTTACAAAATTTTATTATGCATTTTTGTGATTATGTGTTTAATTTCGAGCTGTCGGTGTGTGACTATTGTGAAGGAAGCATCTGGAGGTTGCTTTTCGCGAAACCGCAAGAAGGGCCCCCTTTATTTGGGGTAACCACTCCATTAAATGCGGAAAAAAAGATTAGCGTACCACACAGCGAGATGGCGAGAGTAATTATTATGTTTCCTCGGTCTTTTGAAAAACCAATACGCCAAAGAAATTCGTGTATTTAATCATTATCATAGCCCGAAAAGCCTTTCATATTATTATTAAAAAAATCCTCCTGTATCGCAGATGTTGCGTAGCGGCCCAGCATGAAAATAAACCAATAGTAAGTAAAATTATTTGGCAAATAATCGTGCCGTTTAGTTTTTGTCTTCATTCTCCCCATTTTGCACATGTTAAGTAAATAATAAAACGAAACAATAATTGGACCCAGTGGAACCTTAATTGTCGGTTCGAATTTTACTCGGATCCCCTTATTTAAACCGAGAAACAGCCGTGAGACATATTCCGTAATAACAGCAGTACTTCTTGGCCACCACAAATTTAGTTTTATTAGCGCTAATTATAATAAAATTTTTGCATGTCTCATAAACTGCATATGCATCTCGGTGCATGCGAAATTGCCTCGTTCTCGGCCGTTAAAATAAAGTTTTTTTTAATTCGCAACAAACGAAACGATTAAATCTGTCGAGAGCACCTTTCCGTTTTATTTTCGCAAAAGCGCAAATTTGGAATTTACACTTTCGGATGTGCTTTGGGGCGTCCGTACGCGTGCAGGATTTAAATATTTCGTTTAAAACGTTATTTCGGGAGCTTAATAAGTACCTTCGCCCATTCTCGTTGGTTTTATATTTACATATTTAAAGCGCCCAAGCCACAACTAATTCGACGTTTTTAAATTTAAATCTCAAAAATCAAATTCTTTAGATGTTTGCTTTTACGAATTAGGCTATTAAGGGTGTCTTTTATAAAATGGGGGAGAAATACTAAAGGGAAGTGTTTTTAGATTTTTTTAAGTCAACAAATCAGTCATATCAATTGGTAAAGAAACAGGCCTATTTTTTATATTATCTTTATTATTTTTTTTATGAGTCTTTCAATTAAGTTAAATTAAAACGTAGTCCTTATTTGTAATTACAAAGTCAGAGTCAAAATCGAGACAAAGAGCGGTTAAAAATTATTTTCGACTTTACCATCGCAAATTACGTGAAAAAGTGCCTCAAGAAAGTTTTTACAGAATCAATTTATCTCACTCAATAAAAAATTGGAAAATTAAATATTGTCTAAACTAGTGTTTTAATTATTTTTCTATTTTATGTAAATATTTTTTCTATTTTTTTAAAATGCCTCAGACAATTATAAGTTGTTGAAATCAGAAAAAAATAATCTTTTCATTTCTGCTAAAATAAAATACGGTCCCCATTTGAACTAACAAAGTTGGTGCTAAAATGGGGACAAATAACGGCCCAAATTGTTTTTTGACTCCGGCATCGTAAAGTACGCAAAAAAGTGTCTCAAGAAAGTTTTTACAGAATGAATTTATCTCAAATAATGAGAAAGTTAGCAAAAAGGGTTTTCCGTGAAAAATCCCCCGATTTGGTGGAAACTTTTTTAAATTTAAAAATGTTTTTTTTTAAATATCTCCGTTGTTTTTAAATATATTCCTAGACTGTTTGGTATCGTTAGAATCATAAAGAAATAAGCTTTTCAATGCATGCAAAATTTAATACAGCGCCTACTTGATTTAACGAAGTTGACATCGCTACCGACGTAATTAAAAATCGGGGATAAAATTTTATTTTGTCATCGTGTAGAGCGGAAAAAAGTGCCTTAAGAAAGTGTTTTTAAATTTATTTTATATTAATAAATAACAAAGATACAGCTATTTAAATCTATTTAAAGGTACGTCCAAACTGCTTTTTGCAAAAACGGTTATTTTTTTTAAATATCGACATTAATTTTGTAAATCATTGGCACCCTAGTACTTGAAAACTGGTAAAACATTCCAAGTTGCCATAAAAAAAAAAAAAACAACTTAAAACTAAAATTTTGAAAGAGGTACCCCAATTTTTCAAATTCCTTTTATTACATGTAAAATCAGACAAAAATTTACATAATTAATTTATAATAAAACTTCGTGTTTTATCCAATTAATTTTTTTGGTGATCATAGCGTATTAAAGTTTGTCCTTCACAATTAAAATGCATTCGAACTTTTCTCTTTTACGTGCTTCGTTAATTTTATTGATAAATTAAGACCCATTATTACGTGGCAAGGGAAAAAAAATAATTCGAGGCGCAACACGTAACATCGTCCTACAAACTATACGCAAACTGTTATAGAAAGTCGAAAAATAGTTAGACGAAAATAATTTTTATTGTTTTACCATAAGGTGGTTTTTGCTTCTACCTGAATGAAATACGAGGCAACATCCTGAACCCATGATTAGGGTGCCCCCAACCGTGAGCACTGCGCCGACCTCGTAATAAAATCATCTTCAGATATAAATATTAGTTTACCATTTTATAAATACACATGTTTTATCACTTTGATTTTGTTCTTCGATGTACCCGATTCGATCTCGGCCCGTTTTTTTTATAAACTAATTAGCAGCAAAATAAAACCAAAAGGTAATACTTCCGTACTCGGAGCGAAACAGTAATTTAATTGTATTCTTCGACTCTGCGAAGAATGCAAAATTTAATTATGCTAATTAAGCGAGGATTGAAAATATGATTTGCATGTTCACCGAGCGTGTGGCGGCTTTTTTTTTGCATATTTTTTTATGACCGCAAAGTGTACGTTTTTATTATTTCAGGTAATAATCGCATATTTTCGGCAGGAACGTGTCCTCAAGGATACGCCTAATTGTATATTTAAATTTTTCGGTTGGAATCTAAATTGTTATTAATTAAAAAACGACTTCAAAAGTAATTCTACGTCGCGCATGAATATGCTAAATTTTATTATTCGAATCGTGTTATCGCCAATTTTATGCTGATATGGAACCGAGTGTTGCCTCTGATTCATTGCAAATATAAAAACACTTTTGCATTTCAGTTTTAGTTTTGTTCTGGTCGGAATAAGACCTTTTCTGTGGTGCTTTGTGTTTTTGGGGAGCTTTAAATTATTAATTAAAAATAATTTTTAAGGTACCGACACTTTAGTTTTTTAATTTTGATTTTCTTCGTACTAATGATTTTTTTCTTATTTTCAGGTGAGTCGTTTTTTCGATATTTTCGTCCCTTCGTTATCGGGGTACTCGTGGGGGTGAGTGACTCGATCCGTATTTACACAAGCGGATTGCTTAATTAATTTTTTTTTAAATTTCTAAGCAACTTCTTCACGCGAAAGGTTAGGCAAATAAATTAAAGAGCACAGTAAAATAATAATAAAAAGGCGACGTTGATAAATACCGCCCTGATTTTATGGCCCTTTGGCACGATATTATTTCAAAACTCTGCGAGAATGCATATTGTAAATTTATTAACCAACAAGTTTCGCATGAATATTTGCACTATCGGTTTATTAGTTTTGTAATTTACTGATGCAACTTATTATTAACGATCATTGTTAGAATTTATTTAATTTCTTTCTCGACTCGGCTTATTTAAATTGCTATTAATATTGCGATCGCAGTTGTCGACCAGAAGTTCGTTTTCAATAATAAAATTTTTATTTATTAACAATATATGATAAGGAGGGTGAATACTGGTTACTTTATCCTATATGCGTTATCTACTTTTATTATACATTGATATTAATCACTGAATTATGCACATTTTAGTTTTTTTCGATTTATAATTTTCTGATGAACTTACCTTTATTGTAAAACGTGGTTTAGGAGTATTTTAGATCAACTGTAAGTAACCGTGTCTGTCTTAAAAATATATGATGCGTAAAAGATTAACATAGGGCGCAATGCTAATTTTTCGAGTAATTAAAAATTGCAATTTTAGGTTAACTTTTTTGCACATAATTTTACTTTAAAAAAATTTTAGCGCTGTTATTTGTGGACGGATCTTTAAAAACTATACAGATTCGGTTTTGGCAGCTTTTTTGGCTTCGGATAGACCTAAAAAACCATAGGCGTGACATTTGAAATTTTTGAGAAAAACCGGTTCAAAGAGTTCAAATTGGAATAATTTTTTCTAATTTTTTACTTTGAAAAATCGTAGCTCGGTTATTTGTGAACCTATCTTTAAGAACATTTTGGATTGTGAGAGCCCGTTTATCGCTGCGTAAGATGAGCTAAAAAAATCGACAGAGACTAATGTTAAATCTGAGAGAAAAACGCGCTCGAAGCTCTTGAAATGTAAATATTGCTAAAATTGCTAGATTTCAATGTGCCATCTCGAGCGCCCTCTTCCGTTGCCCACCAAAAGAAGTACAACTTCAACAATAATTAAGGAACAACCGAAAAGCAATAATGAGTTATTAGGACACCTAAAAACGAACTTTTTTATAATTCAACACAGTAGGTAGTAATTTCGGTTTAAATAATGAAAGCTAATCAAAGAAAAAAGACACACCGGACACGCAACAATCATCACTATTAAGACTATTGGTAATAAATATTTTAAGCCGATTGCATAAGGTCGTACACCTTCATGCATACATAAGAAACCGAATTTTTTTGAGCCGACATTTCGAAAAGCACTTTCTTCCCAAGCCGAATTAGTGTCGAGAAATTGCGCAACGCGTAATTTTTAAAATTATTAAAATCCATTTTTCTGCGTTGGCAAAACGCGGCGGCACGCACGCCGCGCGAAAAAAAATTTCCTTCCACCTTTTTCGCTTATTGCATTTTTGGACGAGGAAAATTGAAAATTTCTCGCCAATTTGAACATCAATTTTCGAGTAGCTTTAAAGTAGTCGTATTTTACATTCAGCGCCTTCTATGCGGGGGTACAAAAAAAAAGTTGGGCACGGTTCCAATATGGGATTATAAATTTTTTAATAATTAGTTTATGGTAATCGAGATGGGCAAAAAAAAAGGCAAGGATTAGACCTGTAATAAATCTTCTTGTTGCTAATGAACTCTTTCTGAATCGGTCCTCTCTAAAATTGATTATAATAAAGTAAGCAACGTTAAATTAAGTCCCGCGCGTTTTTTCAAATTGTACATCGAGGATTTGCCTTCGTTGTGCTCTCGGACGCCCATTATTAATAACGGTCCGCGAAATCGAAAAGGGGGCCCCAAAAAAAATGGATATGCGTTCAATTCCGGAAAACAATGCGGGGAAATTATATTCTCATCGTCTATTAAAAATAATTAATTTAATATAAAATGAAGCGATCGCTTTAGTTGTTTTTTTTTACATTCGTAGCTTGCAGAGATAATTCAAAGGCCCGCTGTAATTTATATTGAGGTACAATACTAATATTCCCATCAGAACTTTAGGAGGTTTTAAACTGTACGCTAAATTGACTTAAGATCTATTACTGATGCCTAATGCATGCGTCGGTATTCACAAAGAGATCGGCCAAGGGTCACTGATTAATCATATCGCATGCTACGGTGTAGTATTGCCTTCAAAAAACATTTTATCTGCCTTACAATTAGCATAACATTCTGTCGAGTTCACCTTTTTTGTTCCCCGTTGAATTTAACGTCCATCGGAGCCGAGATGAGACCGTAAAAAAATTATTTAAATTAATTTGATGGCCGATTGAAAAAAATTCGGTACTTATTGTTTGTTCGGATGGACTTAAGTGCTTTATCGATTTGAAATTGTTTTTTTTTGGGCGTAAAATAAAATTTAAAATTTTTGAGATAATTAACGACGAAATTTTGAATTAATTTTTGAAGTTGTACTTCTTTTGGCGCTGGGAGAGGCGAGAGAAGTTGCGCGCGCACAGCTAACGGAAATTCTACCAAGAAAGTAAATGAATTATTGTGAATCGTGCTTAAAACCCAGTGCACACATTTGAGCGTACAATAAAGTTGCGAAAAACTAAGGTAACTGCGGGTAATAAGGCCTAGCTAAGGGAAATTGGAAATTAAATGAAAAAACATCGAATTTAATCAACAGGTGTTAATAGTAATCATTTTTAAGATTCAGTTACTATAAAATATAAAGGAAAAATGGCCACTTTCACCATAAACAAAATCAAAAATTAACATTTTTAAAAACCTTGCCAGTAGGCCTTATTATACTACTGAAGGGTAATAAGGCCTACAGCTTTAAGTAATCAAACTAGACATAATATATTTGATAACTAAGTTTAATAAATACATGAATACAGCAATTAGAATAAAAAATTTTTAAAAAATTACAAATTGTTTTTCCTAACAGTCATTAGCCCACTCAAAGTCATTAGTATAATCCACTGACATAATTTTTATTACCTAATAATGCCTTTTCGTAAGCAGGAAGATTATTTATTAACGTTTGCATAGTAGTAGTCTGATTTTAACACAACATAATCTTTAATTTTGTTCTTGTGATGATTAAACGTCAAGGGCCGGTGTGATGTACCTCGGTCATTGTCGATCAGTTGTATCTTGACTCTAAGATCAACGTGTAATAAATAAAAATGTAAAGTATATTTGTTATATATTCTTTATTTTATTTTATTTTGGTTCAGATAATATGCCTAGCAAGTCAAATCAAAAGTTAATTTTTTTTTTAAATTTTGAATAGTTAAATTTCAGTATACGAGAAATGTTTTGTTAATTTTTGAAACAATTTTAGTGTTATATCAAAGAAGAACATTAATAGTTCGTATAATCTAAAAATAAATAATAAATATATACTTTTCATGAGAAGGGTCTAGGTACATCACCCCTGTTATACCTAAGCCATAGTTCCACGAATTTTTAAATCTTAAAGCAATGTGAATAAGCAGTTGCTAATGCTTTTAAATTTTTTATGAAGTGCACCTTATTAGTGCCCCAATACGATGCAAATTATTTTATTAACAAATTGTGACATATACATTTTGAAAAAAATTACAAATAAAAAAAGAGTCAAGGTACATCAAGTGTCTTTACATATTTATATCCGTAAGACCTTAAAAGTAATGTAAAATGCATTAGAAAACAATTAAACTTTGATACAAAAAGTAGGAGTATAATAAGGCCTATGGTTAAATTTAGTAGGCTTTAATAACCGCCGACCACGTATGTAAGAAAATCAAAAAAAAAAATATTTGGTCCATGATACGTCATTCAAATATTTAAAATCGTCGAAGCTTGAATGAATAAAGAAAACAAATGTGATTTTACATAGCTAAGTGTAATATTTCAAAAAATACTAACGATTGATTCGGACCGATTTTTATTATTCGTGTTGCCTGGCCGCGTTTTACGATATATGATGCTACATTTGGGGCAGGAAGCGGAATATGCCGCCTCCACAAACTTGTAGAGACATCTTCGTTTGTGTGTGTGACATTAAGCCAAAGCGGTTATTTTAAATACGATTTTTGTTAATTAGGCCTTATTGGCGGACAGGCCTTATTACTCGCAAGTACCTTACGTACAACTAAAATTTTTCAAAATTTAAATAATTTTATTTTATGTGTATATGCTTACTTTATAGCTACTTGATATATTATATGACTCATATCTTATATTAAAAAAATCGGTGCGTGCACTTTTGTACGCGCGTTAGAAGTTATACTTCTTTGGGGTAACTAAATTAAATAACACCACGTGTAAAAATTAATATAAATACATTCAATAAATACGAGGATGTGCGCATTCGAGCGAAAAGTGGCACATTTCCGAGCGAGGGAGGCAAATGAAGCGCGACGCGGAGCGGCGCGCTTCATTTTCCCGAGATCGGAATGTGCCACTTTGAGCTCGAATGTGCACACTCGGTTTTAAGCACGATTCACAATAATTACTTTACTTTTTACATGGCTAACTTCATACCGTTATTATAACAATTTCTTATGCAACAGTCTTCACGTAATTAATTCTATAGATACAAAAAATACCGCAAAAGCTCGTCTATTGGGTCCCTTGCCCTAATATCTTTACTCCATTCAAAAATTATATTTTGTTAATTACTAGATTTGATTTGAGGTTACAATTTATTTTATAATTGCGTTTTTTGATTGAAAAAAATTAAAAACTTTCGTACGTTTAAAATAACCCTACCCCACACATTTTTTTTGAAATTTAAATATATTGCTTAATGAAAAAATTAAGTGCAACGCGCGATGCATAAAAAATGAGATATATAATTAATGAACTCCCGTAAAATATTAAAGCAACAAATCTATTAATGTAAAAACTTCTGAGAATTATCTTAAATATGCATGTATTCTTTGATATATACGCTTTTATATTTTTATACACATATTAAATTTAATATGCACATAAATTCATAAATAAGGAGCACAACTTTAATTTAATTTGAATTGTAGATTAGCTGGAAATGTTAATATTTAAAGAGCATTTAAAAATTTGGAGTACGAACATTTACTGTTCGTAGGTTGGCAGTTTCGGCACGGCAAAACGCTCGGTGCCGGTCCATCGATTTTCCTATGATTTATTTTGATGTTTTTCGCGATCCTTTCGGCCGGCAACACCTCAGAAAAGGAGATAGCCATCGGCAGCAACTACGAGCTATTTAACGCCTTTCTGGTGATATTTACATAAAATAAATTGCCTCGGATTATTAGCGTAAAAAACCAGAACAACGAAAGTTTGACTTATTATTAAACAATTTTTAAGTTGAGCTCAATTTTTAACTTTTTAAATTTTAATAATAGGAGGCACTTCCGCAGAATTATCCTAAAAGTGGATTGTTTTAAATTTGCCGATTTTATTCGGCGCTTTTTTTCGGCAGTAGCGAGGTGTTAATTATTAATGAATTTCTCTAGCTTTCTTTATTAATTTGGCTGTATCTAAAATCCATTATTAAAACTGCCAATTCAGAGTTACGAGGCAAGAAAATGAATAAGAAGCCTAATTATCATAAAATGTGTAATGCGCTTCGATGTTTATACTCTCATTATGTGTTAATTACCTCGAAATTCTTGATACATACGAAAAAAAACCAATTAAAGTTAAAAACAATTTGTAATGAATTTTTATTAAGCGTGCGTTTAGATTATTTTAAACGTAACAACTTTAATTATATCTACTTTTTTGTTTTTGTTGTTGTTTGCTTGTTCTGACCAAAGGATTTGGTTAAATTTATTTACCGTTGCTTCTAAATAAGTTACTCGAAAGTTTTCCATTAAACCTTATGATTATTTTAATTGTAACTTAAAAAAATCGGGTGCGTGCGCTTGTACGCACGTTAGAAGTTATACTTCTTGGGCGTGACTAAATCAAATATCACCACGTTCAAAAATTAATATACAATACTGTGTAGAAGTAAATAGAAATTACAAATCCAGTTAGAAAAACGATAATAAAAAAATAATTTAAAAATATATTCTTATTATAGCAAGCTATGGAAGTAAATTAATGGTTGTGAATTGTGCTTAAAACCGAGTGTGCACATTCGAGCTCAAAGTGGCACATTCGATCTCGGGAAAATGAAGCGCGCCGCTCCGCGTCGCGCTTCATTTGCCTCCCTCGCTCGGAAATGTGCCACTTTTCGCTCGAATGCGCACATCTTCGTACTTATTGGAGTTGTCTACTTCATCTCTAGCTTACTGAAATCATTAGTTTGATAAAAATCGATTCGAAAAATGTATTGACCATAGCAATGAGTCGAAGAGAGCGAAGAGATACGAAAGTGTCGTCCGTGCGAGCGAGAAAAAACGATTAAAATTATTCAACTGCTTTTTCGTTTAATTTATTGGGCTAAATTATTGTGAATCGTGCTTAGAACCGAGTGTGCACATTCGAGCTCAAAGTGGCACATTTTCGATCTCGGGAGAATGAAGCGCGCCGCTCCGCGTCGCGCTTCATTTGCCTCCCTCGCTCGGAAATGTGCCACTTTTCGCTCGAATGCGCACATCTCGTATTTATTGAATGTATTTATATTAATTTTTACACGTGGTTATATTTAATTTACTCTCCAAAACCCAGTTAGTGAATTTTAGATTTATGCCAAAGAAGTATAACTTCTAACGCACGTACATACATACTGTGAAGAAGTAAATAGAAATTACAAATCCAGTTAGAAGAACTCTAATACAAAAATAATTTAAAAATATATTCTTATTATATATTGATGGGTTAACAATATTAAACATATTACACAAATAATTTAAACAAATTATTAAACTATTATTGCAAAAATTAAATATAAAGTTTAAGTGCTGCTTGAACAGGTGTGAAAAAGTTTTTGGAAATCTACGTTGTTCTCTTCTAAAATTGTATAAAAATTAGTAAATAATTTTTCAAAATTTAGCAAAATTTTACGTAATGCTTAGTGTGATATTCCTTATGTTTAATTACATCCCTTAATCGCTTTGATATGGATTTTTTCCAATTTTATAGTAAGCAAATTAGACATTTTATTTCATTCTTTTTCTATAAATGTTATAAGGTTTACAATGCCTGTTTGATTATTATATTTTCGAATTTTTTTTCAAAATCAATTTAAAGATGCTCGATAGGGTTAAGATCTGTATTCTGAGTGAATCTGAGCAATTATATAACAACCTTATTCCAACTTTCCAAGCTTTATGCTCGAGATCATTAATTTGGAAAAATTAAAAAACTTCTTGAATGCCTAGTTCTAGGGCCGATGATTTACATTTTTTTTTTCAAAATAGTCAGATAACTATATTTATTAAGTAGTTCGTTTATAAAAACTAAATTACCAACCCCTCATTGTAATTCAAAGAGTCCCACACCATAACGTTCTTAGCTCTATGCTTAACTGTTGCGCTAATATTTTTTAAATTTAAGGCAATATTTAATTTTTTTCTTACTCTTTTGCGTCGTATATCATTTTGTATACATAAAATTTACTTTTGTTTATAAAAATAATTTTTTTCCAAAATTTGATATCTTTATTTACGTATTTTTTTAGCAAATTCCAGCCTCTTGTTTCTATACACTTTAGTTAGTAGTGACTTGCTTCTTGCAACACATGAATTATAATTATTAAAAATTAATTTTTTTCTTATTAACGAAGAATCTACTTCCTTGCCATTAAATTGTTTTAATTTTGAAACAAAATCAGTGGTTGTTAATTTGCGAATTTGCCCTATTTCTCTAAGTGAGAATTTTTCGTCAGTTATTATTAATATCTTAGGGCCCCCACAACGTGCTTTATCTTCAATATTACCTTCTTTAAAATAATGGCAACATATAAGCATGTACTCTACTTTATATTAATTATAACATATCTGCTATTGAAGAAAAGGTTTTTCCTTTTTCTCTATAAAAAAGGACAAGAGATCTAATATTAATGCCGGTATTAATCATTTTATTATTTTTAACAGTTTTAAAAAATTTTCTCGTCGCTTTAATTACAAAAACAATCTACCTTACCCTAACAGCCCGTAGTATATTTTTGAAATAATAATATTGAATTTTTATTGTAGCTTGCACATTTTTAACTAAATGATCATTGTGATTTCCAAGAACTTTTTCACAGCATCTTTCAATGTGTTTGTGTTTCAGATCTTATTTGCGTAAACATTTTTATTTAAATTGTAATAAACAAAATAAATAAATCGTGTAGACGAATAATTCATCTAACATATAATAAACAAATTTTAATACAGTAATTCCTCAACATTTGCGAGGGTTACGTTCCAGAAAAACCCGCGAATGTCGAATTTGCGAATGTTGAATCTATCTTAATGTGGAAATAAGGGGGTTACGTTCTACGATGGTTGATATACGTTGTATATACACTGATAAAAAGGAAACTTTGCCTCAACTTGGTTTCCGTTAAGTCAAATACGCAACGTATTTAGATACGGCGAAATACGGTATGACTTAGGTTAAGGTACCTACCTCTGCTCAAATTTTTCAATGTAATTGTCTCGAATACTGTATTTTTGACTCAATCGACTTTCAATTGATTCAAATCCGTACAGGCTAAATACATGGCGTATTTGGTAAAAAATCATTATTTTTATCAGTGTATGTACATACAATTTTCGCACTCACGGAAGAACTAGCAGCGACACATTTTCTAATAGATTCTTCATTTTTCTTTATTTAACGCACTGTCGACTCGTTTATTTTAAATAGTCGCCCGACTGCTGACGCACTCTTCCCAGCACGCAACTTATCAACTACTTTAATTTTTTCCGACAGAGTCATCACTATTTTTTTACGTTTCGGTAAAGATGACATTTTAAAAAAAGTGTTAGGGTGTTACTCAAGCGAAACCGAATTGAAAACTATAAAATCGGTTGGGGAAGCATAGGGGGGAGGGCTGTTTGTTGTTCTAGGAATTATTCAACTCTTAGAACAAAAACAAACACGAAATATGTAATTATTACTGGGAATTAATGGGAAATGTTGACACAACTGCACAACTGAAAAACACATTATGTACAAAAATCTAAGAAACTTTTTTTTATGGTTTCGCGAATAAGCAAGTATACAGCTCGCGAAAGTCGAATTTTGCCGCATTTTAATAATCGCGAATAATCGAAACTCGCGAAAGTCGAATTCGCGAATGTTGAGGGATTACTGTACTATAAACGCACTTTATGTACTAATTTGCTGATTTAATTCTTTTAGAAGCATTTTTAAAAAATCGTATCTCCGGTTCTGATCGTCAGAATAGGACGATTTTTTTTTTAATTAAAGCCAAAAGAATGAATTTTCTGGTAATATAAATAGATATAACGAAATCTTTACGGTAAAATTCTCAGAAGTATTTTTTTTTAAACTACACCTATTTAACTCAATTAACAAGAAAGTTTGTGTAATATATTTTTTTCAACTGGCGTAACTAAATAAAATATAATCACGTGTAGTAATTAATATAAATAAATTCAATAAATACGAGGATGTGCGCATTCGAGCGAAAAGTGGCACATTTCCGAGCGAGGGAGGCAAATGAAGCGCGACGCGGAGCGGCGCGCTTCATTTTCCCGAGATCGGAATGTGCCACTTTGAGCTCGAATGTGCACACTCGGTCTTAAGCACGATTCACATTAATTAATTTACTTTTTAAATAATTTTAATTAAAAACTGCAAGATTGTATTTATACCAAAAACACCAAATATCTGATATAGTGTTTTAATTTGTAAATTTAAATTTCGATCGAATTAAAATTAAAGCAAAGCCGTTTTACTAGTGGCACTTTAAACGAAACGCCCCGTATGTTGTTTATTTGAATACATTTTCTTTTTAAATACAAAAATTAATCTAAATAAAATCAATAAATGCGAGGATGTGCGCATTCGAGCGAAAAGTGGCACATTTCCGAGCGAGGGAGGCAAATGAAGCGCGACGCGGAGCGGCGCGCTTCATTTTCCCGAGATCGGAATGTGCCACTTTGAGCTCGAATGCGCGCACTCAATTTTAAGCGTGATTCACAATAATTAATTGACTTTCTCAGACGGCCAACTGTCGCTGTGCGCACGCAACTTCCGTCGCTCGCTAAAATTTTACTCTCGACGCCAAAAGAAGTACAACTTCAAAAATTACGCACACACACAACCAATTTTATTTAATTCAATCGAGCGCAGCCGGTCTCCTAATTAAATTAATTGAAAAGTACAAAAGGAAACAGTTGTCGACCGAAATCGGAGAAGGAAGCGTAATGCGATACGAAAAGTGCCCAAAAAAACCGCATTATTTTCGCACAAAGTCCCCGGGGTTAAAGTGCAGTGACGGTATTTTCATTTGCTGCAAGCTCATTCTCTATCCAAATGCAATCATTGATCAACGAGCATTCTTTGATGCTTTTTTTAGCATGGGGAGATATTATCGTGGTCGTACAGAGGTTGAAATGATTGGCCCGTTAGAGGGTTGATAAAAACTCCTCCATTATTGGCTCGCAATCGAACAGATTCCATTCCATTTTCAAATTGAAATTTCAAAAATTCTTAGATTGCTTGCTTTTGTAGCGTGCCGCTTTCGATTCTAGTCGGCTTTTTCCCTAAAATCGGTCCCATAAATTGAAATGCTTAGCGCAAGTCGAATTCGGAAAAGTTGTTTGATTATTTTAAATAAACCACGAAGAGATTTTAGCGTAAAATATGTTTTAAATTATTGATTTGGCGTTTCTAATAGAAATTTTTGTAAAAGTAAATTGATTACTGTAGATCTAGGGATTTTGTAGTCAATTAACTAAATTTAATTTAAGGGTCGTTTAATATGATCGTTGGCAAACATTTTATTTAAATATTTTTTTTATATCACCGCTAATAAGTTCGAGAAAAATTAATTACGATTCCAAGCGGTTCTGCGCTTGGATAAATAATGCGATTATTAAATTTTTGAAAATCACACGTTAGGACTGTATTTAAATAAATGTTTGTTGTTGTATAGCACATAAGGCCGCGAAAAATTACATAAGATTTTAATCTGTTCTGCATTTCGAAGAAAAATCTTAATTTTTTTCTAAATTAATGACTTTTTACAAACACTTTACATAAATAAACTTTTTTTTCTATTACCCGTCATATTTAAACAAAGATTTCAATCTTTTTAAGTTTAATACAAAATAAGAATCGATGAAGAGTTTTCCATCGGTATTTTCTCATAATCTTTTATTTAAAAAAATATTTAGCGGACTTAACTTTAAAAAAAAACGCTTAGGGTAAAACGTACAGTCTGTGTTTAAAATAATTTATAAAATTTTGTGAATTATTCGTTTTTAATAGGGGAATCAATTAATCGGTCATTCACTGGGTTCTACACTCGGTCATTTACTGAACTCCTCATTTTATACACTTTATAGTTAATCAATAAAGTTTATGATTAAATTTCGGTAATGTTTTCATTAATTCATAAACAAAAATAGTAGAAGAGACCGGGTATAGTTGTCTCACGGGTAAGTTGTCACAAAAGCCATAACAGCAAACCTAAAGAATTAATAAATTTGTTTAGCCGTGTCAAAGAAGCCCGAGCACAATACCTCCTTGCGCACTTCACTTCAGTTCGCTCTGAAATACCGTAAAAGAAATATATGCGTTCGTTTTTTTTGTATAGTGAAAGTATTTTTTTATGAATCTGTGTTGACTCTCTTAAGTATATTTAAATTTTGTAAAGTAATATACTTTTTCGTGTATTTAATGTTCAAGATGTGCTTCATGATATCATTCATATGGTTTCTTAAATGATTATTGATTTAAATTTATTTTGGGAGTTAATTGTCTAAAACTGTTTTGGGGAAAGTTGTCTCAAGTTAGCGCGGGCTAGTTGTCACATGTGCAAAGCAACACCATAAATATGTGCGGCCTTTTTTATTGGTTTCTAGAGGTTTTACTACATAAACGATTGGCTGTAATTATATTTTTGTCATTTTTGTTATTATAATTTAAGTTCGCTCACAGCAAATATATATTTTTTTTTAATTATGAATAAGATATTTTTCTTTTCTTTCTTAGGTAAATTTTTTTACAAACAACATTTTACCTTTAATAAAAATAGGCATTTGTTTTGTCGTTTTGTATTTTACCTTTTATTTAGTATGTGACTACTTACCCCAGATACGGGGTTAAAAGTCACATCTCTCTTTTTTCATAAAAATTATAATATTTTCTCCATTAGATAATGGTAGAGAAAAAGTCTTTATTTTTTCTTAAACTAGAATAAATACACTATCTATTGATATATAAATGTCATTGATAAATTAAGACCATGGGCTCTATAAATGCAAAAGAACAAAAATTGTGACTTCTAACCCCGGTCTCCCCTACATATTTTTATTAGAGAGAATTAAAAAGTAATTCAAAGCTCTACAAAAATTTTAACTGTTCCATAAATAAGCAACTCGAAGGATTCTTCAAAAACGAATTTAATTTTGCGCAGGTAATTAAGAGCTTCGTAAATTTTATTTTAATGGCTCTTTACTTAGATTTTACGTATTCTCAAGCCGGAAGCGTACTTGCGGGCGTAAATATCTTAAAGCATCGATCGGCACGCTAAGAAGTGCAGCATCTTAATGTCCGAGTGTGTGTGTGTGTGTGTGTGTGTGAATGTTAAAGTTAGAGCGCCTCGGATATAATCAGAAAGAGATATATTTCTAAGTAAAATGGTTTCGGCGGAAATAAAACAGGGCGCTAATAGTCTGCGACCGCATTAACCTTCCGAGGTCGAAGAAAACCCTACTACGCCGATTGCACACCTTGATTTAAACCTTGCTTAGTCCATTATAACTCAGGAAAAGCATCGCCTAGGAGCCTCACACTAACTACCTACCCGCAGAAATAGAGCTAGTAATTGAATTGTCTTGTTGGCAAGAGGCTGAAGTGCTACGAATAGAGCGAGAAACCCGCCTACGATTTAACTGCCGACCCCCAATACTCATAGAAGTTGGTAATTGAATTTTACCCCAACATATATTTGCAGCCAAATAAATTCCATTTCAATACGAGGGCAACCGAGATGTTTTGACCTTTTTAATGGCCCCAATTTCGGCCCCATCCGCGATTAAACGAAAAATAAAAATTGACGCAACCAAATTAATTTTTCGTCGCCGCCTTCGAGTTATACTTCTTTTGGGTAACGGAAGTTGCGCGCGCACAACAAATTAATTGTTGTGAATCGTGCTTAAAACCGAGTGTGCACATTCGAGCTCAAAGTGGCACATTTCCGATCTCGGGAAAATGAAGCGCGCCGCTCCGCGTCGCGCTTCATTTGCCTCCCTCGCTCGGAAATGTGCCACTTTTCGCTCGAATGCGCACATCCTGGTATTTATCGGATTTGCCTATATTATTATTTTATTCTTCAATTCAAAAAATTAAAAGTTGAATAAATTAGATCTATTTCGTTCTCGGCCCGAATTTTTAAAAATAAATACTAACTTTTTATTGAAGCAATATTAGGGCAAAATTTAAATTTACAAATTTAAAGCACTTAATCAGATATTTGGTGTTTTTGGTATAAATACAGTCTTGCAATTTTTAATTATAATTATTTAGAAAGTAAATTAATTAATGTGAATTATGTTTAAAACCGAGTGTGCACATTCGAGCTCAAAGTGGCACATTCCGATCTCGGGAAAATGAAGCGCGCCGCTCCGCGTCGCGCTTCATTTGCCTCCCTCGCTCGGAAATGTGCCACTTTTCGCTCGAATGCGCACATCCTCTTATTTATTGAATTTATTTATATTAATTACTACACGTGATTATATTTGATTTAGTTACACCAGTTGAAAAAAAGATATTACGCAAACTTTCTTGTTAAATGAGTTAAATAGATATAGTTTAAAAAAAAATACTTTTGAGACTTTCAGCGTAAAGATTTCGCTATATCTATTTATATTACAAGAAAATTCATTTTTTTAGTTTTAATTTAAAAAAAAATCGTCCAATTCTAACGATCAGAACCGGAGATACGATTTTTTTTCAAAACACCCTTGTTCAGAGACTCTAAGGCCAAGAAGCGACGAACCCGATATTCATTTGCTTCCCTCGCTCGGAAATGTGCCACTTTTCAATCGAATGCGCACATCCTTGTATTTATTAAATTTCTTGTGACGTTTTTAAACAAATCTTGATGAAATATAACTAAGGTAGTAACGCGAGCAATAGATGGACGCCCCCTCCCCCAATAAATGGCGAAAATTCGTTTTAATAACTAATTACATTAAAAAGTATAAAATTGTAAAATAAATATTTTCTGTTTTACAAATATAGGGGAACTTGTTGTACCTTGGTCTATTGTACCTATTTTCTTTTTGCTTTTTGGCGGGTTATTATTTTTGGGGCACTTTTTTTAATTGAAATTAATTAATGGAAAAAACTTATATACGGGAGTTGGAGGGTATACTTCCGCACTCCCAGAAAACGAAATAAATCGAATATCTTTGGGGGCCGATTGCCTAGCTTACCTTAAAAAAACTGCCTTTTTTTCTATGAGAAAAAAACAAAATTAAATTTATTTTACAGAATTTAATGGTTTTTTATCTGGTGAAAAGCCCATTATATTTTCATGATTCATTTTTAAGAAATGTGTAGGTAGGACAACTTGTTGTACCTTAGTCCTTTGCACTTTGGCAACTTTATTTTTTTTGATAATTGCGGGCTTTCGTGGCCCATAATTTTCGATATTTCAAATGCCACATTGACAGACATTAACGTAAAGTTAGCAGCAGCTGGCCAATGTACTTTGTTAATGTATGAGATCAATTGAAATTTTTAATCGAAAAAAACTAAGTCTTTTTATTATTTTTTTTACTTTAATATATTATTGATTTTTATTACCTAATAACAAACGACTCATCGTAATAGAAAGATTATTTATTAATGTTTGCATAGTAGTGGTCTGATTTTAGCACAGCATAATCGTTAATATTATTTTTGAGTTTAAACATTAAGGGTCGGTGTGTTGTACCTCGGTCACTGTCAATAAATTGTACCTTGGCCCTAAGATCAACGTGCAATAAATAAAAATTTAGATATACCTTTGTTATAAATTCTTATTTTTTTTTATTTTGCTTCAGATTATATGCCTCGCAAGCCTAACGAAAAATTTAAATTTTTGCAAAGTTAACCATTATGTAGGTACGTGAAATTTTAGTATACGAGAAAAGTTTTGTTAATTTTTGAAACAATTTTAGGGTCATCTCAAAGAAGAACATTAGTAGTTCTTATAATCCAAAAATAAATATATATTTTTCATAGAACAATGGGTTTTATTTTGTTTAATGTGAATAGAGCCAAGGTACATCATCTCTGTTGTACGTAGGCTATAGATCCACTGATTTTTAAATCTAATAGCAATTTGAGTAAACGGTTGGTAATGCTTTCAAATATTTTATGATGAATACCTTATTAGTGCCCCACTACTATGCAATTCATTTTGTCAACAAATTGTTACATATACAATTTTAAAAAAATTACAAGTGAACAAAGGGCCAAAATACAACAGGTAATACTTCTTTGGCGTGACCAAATTAAATATAAAAATTAATATAAATAAATTCAATAAATACGAGGATGTGCGCATTTGAGCGAAAAGTGGCACATTTGAGCGAGGACAATGAAGCGCGACGCGGGCGGCGCTTCATTCCGAGATCGGAATGTGCCACTTTGAGCTCGAATGTGCACACGGTTCTAAGCACGATTCACAATAATTAATTTACTTTCAAATATTTTATGATGAATACCTTATTAGTGCCCCACTACAATGCAATTCATTTTATCAACAAATCGTTACATAAAAAATTTAAAAAAAAATAACAAGTGAAAAAAGGGCCAAGTACAACAGGTTCCCCTACATATGTATGATTATATAAAAATATTTGTTTTTCAAAAAAATATAATTTTTTTTCATATATTTTGAAAATTATTATCTCATCTATTATTTGTTTATTGGTTATTTTTATATAATTTGAATCTTTAATCACTTTTTATATAAATAACAAGACACAAATATTATTTTTAAGAAGCGTCCATCCACTGAAGATTTTGTCCATCCACTGGTGATATCAGCTTTCGTCTTAAAATTTCATTTTTTTAATATACTACTACTTTATACAAGATTTTCATTATTTTTTTCAAATTTATTGGACACTTTTACATGGGTATAACTTTTTTATTATAACTTGTTAATCTTTAACTATTTTACGTAAGAATTTGCTTAAAGGTCCATCTATCGGTTAAAAATTTTGAAAACAATTAGTACGTTTTTCGATAAAATACAAATTAACAAAATCCAGCACTTAAAAATTTATCATTCAAAATGCTTGTGTCAAAATATGAAATATGAGCTTTCGGGGATAACAGGAATCTAAACAAACACTTTAAGCGATGTGATTTTCAAAAATTATAACGAGATAAACGAGCGTACAAATGTAAACAGAATTTTTTAGAATTCTCCGCCGATTATTGTTATTATTATGGATAAACGGCATGATTGACGTATTAATAGAATTCGAAACGGTATTTATAAAAGAAATGCATTTTTGGGGTCTCTAAAAAATATGAAATGCGTAGATGAGAGCAGCAAAAGAATTCCCTTTGTTCGAAAAAAACCTGACCAACACAACCTATTAATAGTTGAGGCTCTTTTATATCAATCTTCTGTCATTGCGTTTCATTAATTCTATAAGTGGCGGTGTTTCATAAAGAATTTTTGACCTAATTTTTATCGATTCTGAATTTTTATAATTGATTGATTTTTTCTAAAGGTAGAAGCACTAATAGGAAAATTAGCAGTGTTAAGATGCGCACGTGCTTATGTAAATTTTGTAAAAGAAGTATGCTTTGTTGATCCAGAAAACTATGTTATTTATAAACGATAAAAATTTGCATTTTGAATAAAACAAAAGGGAAAACTGATTAAGGGGGTGTTCTGGTGTAGAGGCATGAATTTCAGGTAATTTTAGAAGTGCCGTAAAAAAAGGCAATCAAATTTTTACTATCCATTTTTTCATAAGTTATTTATTAACATTACAAGAATACAGAAAAAATACAAAAACTAAAAAATTTAAAAAATTAGCAGCTGGAAAAGTGGGGGGTCTTAAAAGATTATTAATCTAGAGTAATGTCGCAATGCTGGAACCACGGAAAAGTTGAAAAAAAAAATATCACAAAATGGCGACTGCCTGAAAAAAAACAATTTTTGTACCATATATTTTTGATGGTTGAATATTTTAGCGTCAAAAATTTGTAATTTTTGGGTGTAGAACTTGTTGATTTTGGATCGGAAATTTGTGTTCTAAAAACCAATATGTTTTTGCTTTGAATTTGGATTATGTGAGCTAAAATTGATAATTGAAAATTTTGAAACGATTATTTTTGATTGAGAAAAAAAATTGATGACTTTGAAATGGATTTTTTAAGTTTTATCTCAAGTTTCTGAAATGATTTAAATTTTTTATTGTTAATTCAAAGGACGTTACTTAATTTTTTGTTGTTGAAAACTTGTCTTAAAAAATTATTCTGTTTCTTTTTGGATTATATTGAGCCAAATACAATTATTGAAAATTCAATAATAACTGTGATAAGTGTGAAATCATTACATTAGTATTCTTATAAATGTATTTTGATCCAGTTTTAATGATTTTCTGTTTTAAAAATAAGAAATTAGGAATTAAACATTTTTATCATTGATACGATCAAAATTTAGTAATCAAAAGCAATATTTAATTTGTTTAATGTCTAAAAAGGGCTTAAAACGTATTTAAAATTATTTATGAATAAATTTACCGAAAATTTCTTATAAATTACCAAAATTGGGGGACAAAATTAAGTTTTCTTATACCAAAAATAATTGTTTTAAGTTTAACAAATACTAGATTATGCAAAAAAAATTTCTTAACAAACCTTCTTCATCTGTGATAATTTTTTTTATTAAAAAAAAATAATTTAAGCCATAAATTAGACGAAAAAGCAGTTGAATAATTTTAATCGTTTTTTCACTCGCACGGACGACATTTTCGTATCTTTTCGCTCTCTTTCACTCATTGCTATGGTCAATACATTTTCTAAATCGATTTTTATCAAACTGATGATTTGAAAGAGCTAAAAATAAAGTAGACAAATCTAATAAGTACGAAGATGTGCGCATTCGAGCGAAAAGTGGCACATTTCCGAGCGAGGGAGGCAAATGAAGCGCGACGCGGAGCGGCGCGCTTCATTTTCCCGAGATCGAAATGTGCCACTTTGAGCTCGAATGTGCACACTCGGTTTTAAGCATGATTCACAATAATTAAATTACTTTCTTACTTTACTAACTTTAACTGTCGAATTTTCGTTAGCTCAGCTCGCGCAACTTCCGTTGCCCGCTAAAATTTCACTCTAAACGAACCAAACGAAGTACAACTTCAAAAAAAAATTAAAACCCAATCCCACAGGACCTTAATTTGAACCGATCGAAGAATTTGTAACGAGTTAACGTTTTTCGTCCCTTCGCAAAAATCCTCAACAAACGGTTATCCGGCACCACCAAGGCGCCATAAAGCATTTTTCTTAAGACTTGTAACTTTTTCTGAATTGACGCATTTGCGAAGCCAACGGAAAAAAGGCAAAGCCAAGGTGAGCAGGGTGGTGGCGGCCGTAAAACCGTTGCATCTTGCAAAAATTCGTTTTTTACCAAACGCATTAAGAACCTGCAACACAAAAGATGACAGACTGCGTAAATTTTTAGGGTTTAATGGCAATGTCGATGGCGTTATTCGAACTTTTTTTCCGCACCCAACAAAAACCCTTGAGAAATTCCGTTGATTCTATAAAAAAAAAACGGTTCCTTTCTTTTTTTTTTTAATACAACATAAAGACGGATTTAGGTCAAATCTTTCGTTTTTTAGTAGCTTCCCCTAATATTCCTGATTTTAGGGTAAAGTGCTCTTTTATTCAAAGCTATCGCGATTTTACCTACTTGTCAGTTTTGTGCGCGTAAAAAATAAGGGTGGCTTTCGAAGGCTCTGTGATTTTTGTAAGAATCCTCGCAAACGTGGGAATTGCGATTTTTCGAGCTCGCCGTCGCCCCCTTTCGACTCGGTTTTTTCTCGGGCGAGGAGCTAATTTTTGATTTATTAATGAGCGAAAATTTTGCGCGCGGTTGGGAACGGGGCGGGCCGGTTCTCGCTTTTAATTGAAATGCAAGAAGTTGACGAATGTATGATATCTGCTTTTCATTAATACATTAAAAGTAAATTCATGTCTGCCTCGGACAGTTATGGGAAAAACGGGCAACTTAAATCATTCGCCAAAGGAATTCATGAATAACTTACCATCGTTTTATGCTCGAGAAGCTTTTTACTAATAACTTAGAAAGTTGAGGCCGATGCATTTTTGATTAGGCGAAGAAATTAATATGGCCAAGCGCGCTTAGGTGTGTCTCACTGAAGGATGGCCCGATTCGCATATAGAAGCGTCCATTTTTAAATGAGACCGCCGTAATTTAAACCATTTATCTCGGGAATGAATTATGCAAAACCATCTGGGATTGGTTGGCAACAGCTTCCAATACCCGTTTAAGATTCGATGCAACAAAAGCTGCACCGTTGATATTTGAACACGCGAGCTTTCAAAGGGGTTCCTTTTGTACGAAAGCAAATATAAAAAATATCCGTCGCTACTTTACAACACGAGTTCTGCACGCTTTGAGCATTTGTCATGGAAAGTAACTAAAAAACCGTTTGAAAGTGAAACATATTTTAAAAACACGCTTTGTGTTATACATGGCAGGTATTAGATGTATTCTTTTTCTGGCCCTTTATGCTGTTTGCTTTTCTAAAACCCCGAAGGGTTATTTATTCTTTGTAGTAAAAGCTACCCCTCGCAATTCGCAATCAAATACCTTAGTAATTATTTAATGAATTCAAACAGCTTCGATTTCGCTTTATTTAAATCAATTTGTGATAGGGTCGACTGGCCAGCGAACGAACGGGCCCAGTGAATGAACGTTGCACATTCAACTTGCAATATTATGGTTGTGATTTTTACTAATGACACTTTTGTAAATTCATATGGTTAAAAGAGACCCCGTTAGAGAAGAAGAACCAAAATTTATTCATCTGACTATACCTGAAATCAAATGATATCTTTTTAAAATTGATTTTTCAAAAATTGATTGAAGTTTTCAGTTTGAAATTGTTGTTTTATTAGTTCTCTAAATTATTTCGGGTGTGTATTCTCTTCTATAAACGTTCCTTAAACAAAAAAACAATGTACACCACGCAAAATATAATTAATATATTTGTTTGCTGGGTGTTCGATCATTGGGTGGATAAAAAGGGCGAAAATCAGTAAATGAACAATTGATCCACTGGAAAATGTTTATGTAGAACAAAAAACCACAAAACATACAGAAACCAATAAACTAGAATGGAAATGTTTTGAATTCGAGGACCCATCACGAGAAGTCTAGGTACAAAACAACTTCTGTCCGTTTCAGTATGAATAAATATTATAGGTCATCATATCTTCTTAAATTTCCTTTGAAAAAATAACCCATCTCAGAGAAATACCTAAAGTTCTCCATTGCGAAGCATTGTTCACTTACTGGGATGTTACTGTTCATTCGCAGGTCATTTTCTGTTCACATACTGGGTTGTTAGCCCATTTTTTACTACATTGTATACTGGATTTTAATAAGATATTATTTTGCAATAAAATTGTTAGGGTATGCACGACAAGCCCATTTGTAGAATTCAGTTTTCTAAAATTAGAGGCAATATTTAAAAGTTAAGTATTTTATGACCGTGATACTAAGTGTTCATTCACTGGACAGTTGACCTTAAACAAATTCAAATAACCAAGTTGTGAAATTATTAACGCAACAACTTGCAATACAATATCGACTACAAATAGCAGTGAGGTATGCCGAAAGACCAATTCGGGCCTTAATGAGGTCTTCCGAATTGTGGTAAAAGCCTAATTAGGAAAACTGAAGCACGGTATACCGAAAAAACTAAATAGTTATGAGTAAATTCAAGACTATAGCCCAACTTAAGTATACCTTTGGAATTTTCAACAAACACCTATTAACAATGACCAAAGAGTTATTGAAGTTACGTTTGCGAAAGTCGGTTACTCTTAGGTAAGTGTATGGCATAGCCTAACTTAGACCTAGTCCTGACTTTAACCTTGTATCGATAACCAAAGTTAGGCATACAAAAGTCAGATTAAGTTGTAGTCGTCAGGCTTTCCTGAACAACATAGTTGCAAATTTTTATGTGCTTCGAAAGTCTGAGGAAAACAAATCGATTAGTGCAATCTTTATTTTCTCAAAAAAGCTCCATTGGACCTTATTCCAATTTTGTCCGTAATTTATGTAAAAAACTGTGCGAATTTAAATTTTGCGTCCTTTTTAAAGCTGTGGCCGCTTCGAAAACATAAGATGTTAAAATTAAGAAAATTGAGCTTTTTTAACCTTCCGCATACTAGGTGAAATATATTTTAATAACCAATAATGAATAAGTTTAAGTAATTTTTTTTTTATTTATGAATTATAATAGACTTTTATAAATAAAAATACAAAAATTTAACTTAAAAAAATTTAATAACCTTTATTTCGGCGTTCAATTAAAAAAAAATAGATTATATTGATTAAAAAATCTTACGAAGGCTGAACGCTCATTTTTCGAAGAATTGCGTTCAAAACCAAAAAAAATGTTTTTTGTGTTATTTAAATAGAAAATCGAATTTTTGACTGAGCGAAGCCTCTAATTCACTTAGAATTTTTTTTCAGACGGGAATATTTTTTTTGTCCTACAAACTATCAAATTTTCGGGTGGGACAGGAAAAAAAATCGCCTAAGAATGAAACACCCTAGTGTACTTATGTAGGCGCTTTAGAAGTTATACTTCTTTGGCGTGACTAAATTAAATATCACCACGTGTACAAATTAATATAAATAAATTCAATAAATACGAGGATGTGCGCATTCGAGCGCAAAGGGGTACATTTAGAAATTAAATTTTTATCATTTTATCATTCTACGTTCAAAGCTTTAATATATTTTTGACGATTAAATATTTTAGCGTCAAAAATTTGTAATTTTTGGGTGTAGAACTTGTTGATTTTGGACCGGAAATTAGTGTTCTAAAAACCAATATGTTTTGATTTGAATTTGGATTATGTTGAGCTAAAATTGATAATTGAAAATTTTGAAACGATTGTTTTTGATTGAGAAAGAAAAATTGATGTTTTTGAAATGGGTTTTTTAAGTTTTATCTCAAGTTTCTGAAATTATTTAAATTTTTAATTGTTAATTCAAAGGACGATACTTAATTTTTTGTTATTGAAAACTTGTCTTAAAAAGTTATTCTATTTCTTTTTGTATTATATTAAGCCAAATACAATTATTAGAAATTCAATAATAACTGTGATAAGTGTGAAATCATTACATTAGTATTCTCATAAATGTATTTTGATCCAGTTTTAATCATTTTCGGTTTTAAAAATAAGAAATTAGGAATTAAACATTTTTATCATTGATACGATCAAAATTTAGTAATAAAAAACAACATTTAGTTTGTTTAATGTCTAAAAAGGGCTTAAAATGTTTTTAAAATTATTTATGAATAAATTTACTGAAAATTTCTTATAAATTATCAAAACTGGGGGACAAAATTAAGTTTTCTCATACCAATAATAATTGTTGTTAAGTTTAATAAATACTAGATTATGCAAAAAAATTTTTAACAAAGCTTCTTCATCTGTGTATATTTTTTTTATTGAAAAAAAATAATTTTAGGCCATAAATTGGACGAAAAAGCAGTTGAATAATTTTAATCGTTTTTTCTCAATCGCACGTACGACATTTTCGTATCTTTTCGACCTCTTCCACTCATTGCTATAATCAATACATTTTTTGAATCGATTTTTATCAAACTAATGATTTGAAAGAGCTAAATACAAAGTAGACAAATCTAATAAGTACGAGGATGTGTGCATTCGAGCGAAAAGTGGCACATTTCCGAGCGAGGGAGGCAAATGAAGCGCGACGCGGAGCGGCGCGCTTCATTTTCCCGAGATCGAAATGTGCCACTTTGAGCTCGAATGTGCACACTCGGTTTTAAGCATGATTCACAATACTTTAGGCAAATAAATTCGACAAAAAATTAATTGAATAATTTTTATCGTTGCCTCTCACTTGCATTGACAAGATTATCATATCTTCTCGCTCCCTTCCACTCATAGCTATGGTAAATACGTTTTTTGAATATAAAATCGATATTTACTAAAATAAATTAAAATTTTTGAGTTGAATGAGCGCGCGGTAAATTATACTAATGTAATAAACACGGGGATGTGCGCATTCGAGCGAAAAGTGGCACATTTTCGAGCGAGGGAGGCAAATGAAGCGCGACGCGGGCGCGCGCTTCATTCCGAGATCGGAAATGTGCCACTTTGAGCTCGAATGTGCACACTCGGTTTTAAGCTCGATTACCAAACATTCCGTTTTAGCAAAAAAAAATTGTTTACGTTAGTTATACCCCACATAGTACACGGAAGGTTAAGAGAATTGAGCTTTTTTAAGGAGCTTTGAGCTTTTTATCAATTCTTTCAATAGATGTAGTCACCTATCTATAAAAATTAATTAATTAGTTTGAATAGTAATTTAGTGTGTGCGTCGAAAAAAAATAGGGCAAACTCACCCCCTCGCAGAGATAAATAAGTTAAGAAGGGTGGAAGAATCGTTATTCCAGTAACTTTATAAATTTAATCGATGCGAATTCTATTGCATCATTTATTATCCGAGAAATTCTCGCCATACAGTCTTTTCTTTTAATACTCTTTTAGTTTAGATAACGAGTTTTAATGTCTTAGTGTCTCGGGTTCAAGTCCAACCCTTAGATATATCGACCAACGAAAAAAGTGATTCTCGGAAGAAAAGCGCTTATCAGAAATTCTCGCGCGCAACATCAAATCGGATTTTATTCGCGTTAAGGGTCCGCCATCCCTATTTTTTACAGTATGCAGATGTAAAGGGGTAGTTTGGAGGGCGCAAGCGTAGCCCGCCCCTATCTCTATCGATATTATGTAAAAGAAGGGTACGCGTGCGCGACCTAACGCGTTTTATATGTACATTTTTATAAGAACCCTTCAGGTATGACCGTGTATAAAATTTCCAACCCTGCCAAAGGGTAGCCAATGGCAACGGGCCGGCATTTCCCTCGAGCGCGACTGCTCCCGTTTGATATCCGATCTCCTCGCCGACTTCCGGTTTTTCGGGCCAAAATTAAATGCTAAACAGCGGCGCGGCTCTCGAACTGTTAATTGTAAGGGCGAAGAAACGCAAACTACCCTCGCTAATGACCTGAATCTCGGTCACAATCGAATTGCCACATGCCGTCGCCGAAAAGTATTATTTACCATTTTTTACTCCTTTGAAAGCGTGTGCTTTTATTGTTCACACACGCCTGTACACACACACATAGACATACCTGGGGTCGGAGCAACCCTTAATGCGAATCGCTCACCCCCTCGGTCATCTCTTTTGCACATCAGCTGTGCAGAGTAAACAGGCGTCTGATTCGAACCGGAGTAGATTTTCAATCCTATAAGAAAAAGGTGGTTCTTTTTAACCCCCGAAGAATATAAACCTGAAATAATATTTTATTGTCATGATGATTCGCTGTCGTATTATGGAGTTTAATCCGAAACATTTGTATCTGAAAAATGGACCAGAATAAAAAATGGATCCAACAGTATCAAGGATCGCATTTCTAAAGAATCACATTTTTAATAGAATTTTTCGGAATGGAATCGAGAAACTGTTTGCGCCTCTTTTTTACGCGCGGAGTAACTCAATTAATTTTTTTTGGGTTTGGAACAAATTCGGGAAAAAAATTATTCAAATTATTTGTTTAACTTCAGAATTATTTGCGGTTAACTTGAGTAGTCAAAAAGGTGTAGTAAGACGTAGTTATTTAAATTTTTCAAAAACAGAAATGAAGAATGGTTTCTGAAAAACAATTAATTTTGTATTTCATTTTTTTATAAATTTAAAGGGGTTGTAAATTTTATAAGTTAATCATAATGTTAACGTCCAATATCTTTTAATATTATTTAAAGTTAACAGGAATTGGACTGTCAATAAAAACATCTCTTGTTACATATAGTCCGGTCAAATTAGACATAAAAATAGTGGTCAAATAACAAAAATTCCGACAGAGCTAAATTTTGGTTGAGACCTTGGGTACACCATTAGAAATAATGTGTCAAAAGTCCCCATCGATCCCATGTGTGCTAAAAAAGTTATTCAGGGTCAAAGATAAAAATTTGAGGTTTTTTGGTTTTGTTTTCGAAAACGATAAGTTCCATCAAAACGGTAGTTTAGACAAAAATTATAGATTTTAAAAAAATCTACAAAATGGTTCTTATACTTTTTTTTTAGAATCACCATTCGTGATATATCGCGATTCTACACTAAAGAAAAAAAATTTCCAAATCCGTGGACACAAAAACAAAAAAAGAAGAATTTTGCAATTTTTTTTGCGCGCTATTGCTTAATATTGCGTGATAACGCTGGTTTTTAGAAATTTTTAACAAAAACATCTGAAAACTAGAATCTTGGAGCCTTAAAAAGCCATTTTTAAATTTTAGATACGACCATTTTTCACTGAAATACAGCCTGCCAAAAATCACCAAAAATTTAGGTAATTTTTTTGATCTTTTAATTTTTTCTTTTAGTGTAGAATCGCGATATACCACAACTGGTGATTATTAAAAAAAAAAGTATAAGGACTATTTTTGTAGATAATTTTGAAATTTATATTTTTGTCTAGGCAAATTTTTTGATAAAACTTACCGTTTTCAAAAAAACTTCAAATTTTGACCTCTGCCCCCAAATAACTTTTTTAGCACACATGGGATCGATAAGGACTTTTGACACTTTATTTCTAATGGTGAACCCAAGGTCTCAACCAAAATTTAGCTCTGTCGGAATTTTTGTTATTTGAAATGTCTATTTTGACCGGACTAATACGCAACGATTCGTTTTTTTATTGAAACTTTTACAAGCAACTTAACACGTCAAAAAATTTGTCAAACATCCTAACTCAAAATTGTAGATACATGTACAATTTTGAGTTTGGATGCTTGAAAAAGTTCCAATAGGGAAACGAAACGTTGCATATTTAACAATAGCTGCGAAATTTGAAACTTTGAGTTTGTATTAAATCAGAATGACTTTTTATTCAATTACTCAAAATTTTGGTGTAGAACTGGATCTTAAGTAAAAAAGCGTGACCTTTCGAAATTTTCAAAATTTTTTAAGATATCTCAATAAATAAACGAGATAGACCTATTTCAATTAGATAAAATGTTAAAAAATCGTTTCAAAAGCGATTTTAAAATGTTAAATCACAGGCGCCCGAAAATTATTAATTATCTTCAAAGCGAAATCCTTTTAATTTCGGCAAAAACGAAGCGCCTTCACGAACTTACTTCTATAGCCGAAACCGAATTAAATAAAAGCGAAATAGGAGCATTTTAGTTGGCCCTGAGGGGTGGCTATTCTTTTGAAGATTCACAATTTGATTCGAGGGGCCTAAGTAAATTGCGGCCTGCTTTTGCCAGACGCTTTCATAGCTTTTCTCGGACACAGTGGACCGGACAGGATGGACGCGGAAATACGTGAATACGAAAGGAGGACCACGTCTGTTTACTCTTTGCGACTGATTTCGCTTCGATGGTTAAATCATGTCTACAAGTGCGCACATGCCTCGAATCCTTTATGCATTTCCATTCGACGACCATTTCCTTCTTCTTTCACGTCATTTTTTTAATAAACGATCGCCCAAAGCCAATCTTGCCGGAAGCGTCCCAAAAATCGCTTCTTCCAGTTGCAAATTTGAATTGGACATGCGTTTTCCTCTTTGGAAATTTGATTTGTAAATTTCGAATGGCGAATATAAAAACGGAAGAGGAAAATCGCCCCCTTTGTTTTTTTAAGCAATTTTCTAAGGACGACAATGCGAGATTGTGGATTTTCCAGTAAAGATCACGTATTTGTGCATTAGCAAGTCTGTTGTGTCGGGTTCAGCTGGAAAGAAGGAAGCTGCGTGTCCGGGTAGTACGGGGAAAGGGCGGATATTGATTAGTGCGACCCTAGTTAGCGCGCTGCCACCCGCAACCACCCCAAGGAAGCAAAACTAAAGGCGATAGACAATCAGAACGGGATCGAACTCTTTTTCTTAAAATACATCCTTTCATACATCATCTTCATCGTCTTGATCCTTGAATAATTTTCTTTTTTAATTTGCAGGAAAACTTTGGCTGAACGACCCCGAAATCAGTTGGAGATCGCCCGAAATTCAGCTCCCATCGGCCGAAGACTCCAAAATCGCTTTGCAGACGCGTTTGGGGCTCTCACCTTGCGGTAAGTGAGTTTTTATTTTTACCAAAATGATGTGCGAGGGTCGGACTGCTTAGATCTTCGCGTCATTGATTTTGCGAAACATACCCCATTGACGGATTATTAGCAAGAGCCTCAAATTTGCTGACTCACCCCCGATGTTAATGTCACATGTTGCTTTTGCCTCAATTATTTTTTTTTTTTGGTCGTAACGAATTTACATCTCGCGTTTTAAAACGAAATTCGATTTTTCTTTCGAAATTGCATTCGGTCAGACAATTACCGAAAGACATTTACGAAGATAATTCGATTCCGAAGCCTATTGGCGCTGCTCTCGAATAAGAAAAATAAAAGGCCTCTCGAGTTCGAGTATAATGCAATTTAAATAAGAGAAAGTGGCATTTCCTGCTAAGGGGTGGAAAGTTGGTGGACAAGAAGAGCAATCTGGATTCGGGGAGAACAAATGGACCAAAGCCGACGTGTGAATTCGATAAAGATTGACTGTTTTAGCGCACAACTTAACATACTTTCGAAGCTTTAAATCCATTCCATCGGCTCCCCTAAATTACACCAGCCCTTTTGCATTTTACAAAATGGCCAAAATCGATTTGGGCCTTCGCGAAAATCGAATTAAAATAAAGACGTGTTTATTACGATCAAAATTTTTGATTTACGATTAAAGACTGTCAATGCATTAGAGAATGGGCTGTTGTAAGGGTGTGTTTTAGGGTTGGACCGTTTAATTATGTGAAGGGGAAAGAAAATATGTCCTTGCATTTAGAAAACGACGAATTGATTGGTTTTCTTAACGTCACATTTTCTACGAATACTTTTTGTTAGGAGTTTTCACTCATGATGATATTTTTCAATTGCTGATTATTCAAAAATTTGCCGCATGGCCGTATGGCAATTTTGACTGGGTCCTAATTAAAAAAGTCTAGGATTTTATAATTTTTAAAGGTTTTAAAGATCTTTTAAAAAATAAACAAGATACGCGGGTTCTAAGTACGGGAAATGTAAAAAAAATTAATCGATTTTTCGATTGCGTTGTTACCAATTTTTCATAGACTTAAAATTTTTATTTTAATTATTAAAAACCTTTAACGTGATTGGAACTTATAAAAGGATTACAATTGGGAAAATATAAACTTAGGGCGCTACAAAAAAATCCAATATATTGGAGAGATATTGTCAGTTAAATAACCGGTTGAAACTTACATTACTTTTTTTTTATAACCGATGTAATACAACCCCAAATTTAAAAAAACAACTAATTGATTGGTTTTTTTAACGTCGCATTTTTTCTGATGATTTTCTCTTACAAATTAATACATTTGTTGTTCACAAACTGTTAATAAAAAGAAAACGAATTTTTATATTTGAATTCAATTTTCACCAATTCAAAAATAATTAAATTTAAGTGAAAACGGATTTTGGGGGTTTTTTTAGGGGTTTTTGAATTTGTTCTAAGTGTTGAAGTCATACGGATTACTCATAATTTTGAATTACGCGCCATTACCTTATAGCTTACTGAAATCACTTCAAATTTAGAAATAACATTAAAAAGGCATTGGCTTTTGTTTGTTAAAAAGACTAATTAATTATCTGTATTAGTTTTTGAGATATTAATTTTTTGTAAATTACTCTGAAGAAGTACATATAACATATTTGGATTTTATGCGAACTATGATGATCTTTTTCAATCGCAGATTACTCAGAAATTTTCCTCATAGCCGTATGGAAATTTTGATTGGGTCTTAAGTGAAAAAGTCTAGACTTTCATAATATTTAAAGATTTTAAAGATTAGTTAAAAAATAAAGGAGATGCACGTGTTTTAATTGACGGAGATGTCAAAAATTATTGATTTTTTCAATGGTGTTGTTTTTTAAAAAACGAATCGATTTACGAATTTAATTTTACTATTCTAATGCTTGCCAAAGAGTTGTATTTGTTGGAATTTATAAAAGGGGTGTTAAAATTGGGGACAATATAAAAATAAGTCCCGACAAGAAAAAAATCGAACAAGTCGGGGAGGTATCGTAATAGCGTAACCGGTTGCAACCTATATTTTTTTTTTTTATAAAAGATGTAATACAAGAGTGACACGTCCTCTCATCAAGTTTATGCCCTCATCCTTCTGGATGTTAACATGGCTCTTTGGAATATGCGGTCCCTGCCCCGATATTGGTCCTAGGCATAGCGAGCCCTAAGCCGCTCGTATATAACGGAGGGAGCTTTTCGGGGTCAATTCCTCCACCCCCTGCAAATGACCGTAAGGCAGCACACACCACCTTGCTATGATAGTCCCCGTTGATATACGGTTCTGGCAGGTTATACATTCCATAAAACATATATTGAAATGTCACCAGATGAGCGCCTTATGTAACTGAATATGACTTAGATAAACGGCCGAACGCCTCTAATAAATTTATATCGCGAAACGTGTTCGCTTTCCTTTTGCTCTTCTTCCGAAAAGGTCATCTGTATCTTTAAATTTATTCTTAATTTACGGTTCGGAATTAAATCACACCTAACATCCTGCTTCTTCGTTCAAATTATTATTTTTTTTTATAGAAATAAGCATAATGACAACACGTTTTAATTGCTCCTTCTTGCTCGGGCTTTATTATACTTTCTCATCATTTACAATTTAAAAATTTAACTCTAAATTAGAATTCTCATGTTAAAATGGTAATTTTTATGGCCACTCCACCATATTGACTACCTTTTAAACAATTAGAATTCTGCAACTTATTTCTTTTTATTATTTTCTATTAAAGTAGTTCACTCGTGACAATAGGAGCTAAAAGTATTTGTAGTATATTATTTTTGTCAGAGACTGTACTTGATGCCTGAATACGTTTATACAGTAAGCCCACGTTTTTCGCGGACGATAGGTTCTTGCAATATACTGCGAATACACTTTCAAATGAATAAATTATAATTATAAATAGTCAAACAGTCGATGCATTTGTTGGGGTTAGTAAGGGGGAAGACACGCGGGGGAAAATTACTATGTCTTATACAATAGATTGCACGCTTGTGCTATGAAATTTTTTTTAAAAAATTCTCTCAAGCGCGGATAAGCGAAATCGCGGATACTCAGGGTTTACTGTACACAAAACCAATACAATCACACTTTTAAAGAAAGTAAATGGGCAACGCTGTCAATACTTATACCGGATGCACTATAGATGTATGGTACATATATTATACTATATGTATATGTTACAGTCAAAGCGTATATTCCAGTTAATATATACACTAGCAAATGTATACATTCCCATAAGGTTTCCATCATTTAATGCAATATTTGTAGAACTTGATTTTCATTTCGTTTTGGTCTATTGTAAATTAATTAAACACTAAAAAGCATATCCATGAGAAATTATTTAATACTTATAAGTTGTAAATTGAAAGATTTTTCCAATTGGAAAATTCGTTAATCTATAATTGAAAGAACTGTAGTTACATTTTTTTAACTTAATAAAAAGGGTGTTATAGTTCAATTCAGTATTTAGTAATTTCTGACGGTATTTATCGTTTTTAATTATGAAAAATGCTTTATATCAATGTATAGGTGCATTCACTAGCCAGTGTATACATTGACTGAACTGTACGCTTTGGCTGTAACATATAAATTCTGTTTTATCTGTGTTACTGCTGTTTGAATATATTAAAATCATAAATAATTTGAAAATGTCATTTGATCATGATCACAGCGTTGCCAAGCCATGTCTATCCTCAAACTACGCATGTATTGTGTTAAAAAAATTAGATTCTATTAATTCATCCAATGGATAAAAAAAACTTCTGTTTATTTTAAAAATTTTCTAATGTTTTGTTTTACAACGTAATAGTTTTTAAAAGAATCGGTGAAAATGTTTTTAAGATATACAACTATGTTTTTTTTATATACGTATTTGGTCTATTGCATGTTAATTATGTACACTACTTAATATCTCGCTTCAAATTGGGTCAAAAATTGTTTTTTAATAAAATAAATAGCATTTGGCTTAATATCATATTTCAATTTCGGCAAAATCGTAAAAAAAGCGAGTTTACGAGCGAACTACTTTAGGTGCGGAGGTCCGTGAGCCTTTCGAAATATTTTAATTTGAAATTCGTCCTTAAATTTAAACATCGTTCGGCCTCGTGTGTGCGGAATGAAACAGAGCAAATGTAAGTGTATTTACACAGTATATCAATAAGGGGGTCTCCAGGGAAGCAGCTGACCACTGTGCCCCATGGAATTGCAAAATATATATTCCTCCGCCAACCCTGCGGAGTAAAGTTTCGCCTACACCCACGCTTAGTGCGGCAGCCTTTTTGAGGCAGAATCGGTATTAAACCATTGCGTTCGATGCATAATATATGGCCCTTCTTTGTGTACGTTTCCAAATTGAAACGGTTTTTTTAAAAATTTTAATTCGCTCTATGCCCGCTTTTCGCTCTCTCGTAAATAATAAGTTTAGATCAAAATGGCATTAAAGGAGTTATTAGAAAAAATATTGTGTAATATCTCGGTTGTAAATAACAAGAAACGGCTTCCTAAACGTCTAAAACTTTGATAATTAAATTAATTAATGTTCGGAACTTTCATATTTTGTAGCACTTATGAAAGCCATAATGTGTTTCTGATAAATTGACAGTTATTAATAATGATATTTTCGCTTTTGTATTAATAACCCTCGCCTCTCTTGTAAAGTTTAATTAATGCCGGCCCTTGAGCACCTTTCGTGACTTTAAACAATCGCACACGGCTTTGCTTTAATTTTAATTCGATCGAAATTTAAATTTACAAATTAAAAGCACTAAATCGGATATTTGGTGTTTTGGGTATAAATACAGTTTTGCAATTTTTAATTAAAATTATTTAGACAGTAAATTAATTAATGTGAATCATGCTTAAAACCGAGTGTGCACATTCGAGCTCAAAGTGGCACATTCCGATCTCGGGAAAATGAAGCGCGCCGCTCCGCGTCGCGCTTCATTTGCCTCCCTCGCTCGGAAATGTGCCACTTTTCGCTCGAATGCGCACATCTTTGTACTTATTAGATTTGTCTACTTGATCTTTAGCTTATTCAAATCATTAGTTTGATAAAAATCGATTCGTAAAATGTATTGACCATAGCAATGAGTGGAAGAGAGCGAAAAGATACGAAGATGTCGTCCGCGCAAGCGAGAAAAAACGATTAAAATTATTCAACTGCTTTTTCTTTTAATTTAAGACCTTAATTTTTTTTTTTAATAAAAAAAATTATCACACATGAATAAGGTTTGTTAAAAAAAAAATTTGCATAATCTAGTATTTGTTAAACTTAAAACAATTATTTTTGGTATGAGAAAGCTTAATTTTGTTTCCCAATTTTGGTAATTTATAAGAAACTTTCGGTATATTTATTCATAAATAATTTTAAAAACGTTTTAAGCCTTTTTTAGACATTAAACAAATTAAATGTTGCTTTTGATTACTAAATATTGATCGTATCAATGATAAAAATGTTTAATTTCTAATTTCTTATTTTTAAAACAGAAAATGATTAAAACTGGATCGAAATACATTTATAAGGATACTAATGTAATGATTTCACACTTATCACAGTTATTATTGAATTTTCAATAATTGTATTTGGCTCAATATAATCCAAAAAGAAACAGAATAATTTTTTAAGACAAGTTTTTAACAACAAAAAATTAAGTATCGTCCTTTGAATTAACAATTAAAAATTTTAATCATTTCGGAAAATAGAGATAAAACTTAAAAAAACCCATTTCAAAGTCATCAATTTTTTTTCTCAATCAAAAACAATCGTTTCAAAATTTTCAATTATCAATTTTAGCTCAACATAATCCAAATTCAAAGCAAAAGCATATTGGTCTTTAGAACACATATTTTCGGTCCAAAATCAACAAGTTCTACACCCAAAAATTAGAATTTTTGACGCTAAAATATTTAATCATCAAAAATATATTGAAACTTTGAACGTAGAATGATAAAAATGTTTAATTTCTCAATGTGCCACTTTTTGCTCCAATGCACATATTCTCGTATTTATTGTTTTTATTTCTATTAATTTGTACACGTGGTGATATTTAATTTAAGCACGTCAAAGAAGTATAACTTCTAACGCGCCTATATTAGTACACTAGGGTGTTTTATTTTGGGGCGTTTTTTTCCCTGTCCTACCTGAAATTTTGATAGTTTATAGAACAAAAAAAAATATTCACGTCTGAAAAAAAATTCTGAGTGAATTAGAGGCTTCGCTCAGCCAAAAATTCGATTTTCTATTTAAATAACACAAAAACCATTTTTTTTGGTTCCAACTCAATTTTTCGGAATCATAATTTTTTTTCGGCCTGTGTTCGGCCTTTGTAGGGCATTAAATTTGGTACAAAAAAGTTCCTATAATCTATTTTTTTGAATTTGAACGTCGAAATAAATGTTATTAATTTTTTTTAAGGAAAACGCCGAAACACCTATTTGTTAAAATTTAATTTTATTTCGATTGGAAAAAAGCAGAACTAAATCGGACGATCCGTCTTCTTACTATAAACGAATTGTCTTTTGAAAGTGCATTTCATTAGAAAATTCCCAAATGGCGAGGCTTTTAGCTACCAATTATAATTCGTTTTTTTTTAATTCTATTAAAATACTTTCAATTAAAAATATTGACTTAAATACTATCGAATAAAAAAAATTTCGTTATTATTAAAGAAAAAAAATTGTTTAACAATTAAAAAATTCATACAAACCATTTATAAAAGAGATACAAATATTATGCAAAGAGTTTTTAATTTTTGGCAAAATAATTAAAATTATTTAGAAAGTGAATTAATTTTTGTGAATCGTGCTTAAAACCGAGTGTGCACATCCTCGAATTTATTGAATTTATTTCTATTAATTTGTACACGTGGTGGTATTTAATTTAAGCACGCCAAAGAAGTATAACTTCTAACGCGTCTACATAAGTACACTAGGGTGTTTTATTCTCAGGCGATTTTTTTTGCCTGTCCTACCTGAAAATTTGATAGTTTATAAAATAAAAAAAATATTTCTGTCGGAAAAAAAATTCTAAGTGAATTAGAGGCTTCGCTCAGCCAAAAATTCGATTTTCTATTTAAATAACACAAAAAACAATTATGTTTTTTTGGTTGCAACTCAATTTTTTGGAATCAAAATTTTTTTTTCGAAAAATCAGCGTTCAGCCTTCGTAGGGCATTAAAATTGGTACAAAAAAGTTCCTTTAAAATTTTTAATCACTGTAATCTATTTTTTCGAATTTGAACGCCGAAATAAAAGTTATTAATTTTTTTCAATTCTATTAAATACTTTCAATTAAAAATATTGACTTAAATACTATCGAATTAAAAAAAATTTCCTTATAATTAAACGAAAAAAAAAACTGTTTAACAATTAAAAAATCCAATCAAACCATTTATAGAAGAGCTACAAATATTATGCAATGAGTTTTTAATTTTTGGCAAATAAATTTATCAAATAAATAATCAAAACGATAGATAGCTTTTTGTTATACAACCTTTTTGGTCGTATCGAAGTCTTAGTCAGTATTTTCGAAATCGTCGAAGTGTATACACGTTTACGTTGCGCCTTATCAAAAATTTTAAAGTTATACTTCTTCTGGCGCGTCGAGCGTAACATTTTAGCGGGCCACGGGAGTTGCGCGCGCCAATTAACGAAAATTCGACTAGGCAAGTAATTTTTTAATTTTAATCTTAAATTCTTTATCTAATCAGCGGTTTTAAAGATCCCTACAAGCGCGATCATTAATTTAATAACAATCTGTTTATTTATTTTATTAATTTCTAATATAAAGTGGCTCGTTCAGATGGTGCTCCACTGAAGCAAGTCCCAATTTAAAAGTGACACGTTCTCATGAAGACATGCAGGGGCGCCTCCCGAACCGAAGGGCCTAAATTTACCTGTAATTTAATTGCCCTTTGGATTATTTCCGTGCGAATCAAAGACGCGTGTCTAAACGGCGACGTAAGTCAGAATAATCCCCTTGGGAAACATCAAGTGTTCGAATCCCTTCGCGAATACTTTAAATTCCTTGCGACCCTTTGAAGAGGCCTAATTTACATCTTTTTAAACAGAGAGAGGGCGTCGGTCGCGTGTTTATCAACCTACGATAATATTTCTGGGGCCCGTTTTATATTCAACGGTCGATCATCCGAACAGATTGTTCTTGTTTTCGCCGTGTAAAGTCGACGGGCCTCTACTTTTTACCCTCGCCCGATTTAAAGAGTTGCTTTTTCGTAATGAAAAAGCATTTTCTTTGGTAATGTAAATCGGCTGATTTAAAATCACTTTAAATGCTAAGGGGCTCCGAGCCCCGGCAAGAAAAGCTTTTGACCGAAGTCCGTTTTCTGGTATGCATTGTTTGTATAATGCTTTCTTATGCAGTCCTTTACGTTTCAGAATTCAAAGCATTCGCAGATCGTTCACTTTTGCCTCGACACGCCGCCGTCCCTCTCCCGCGAGACGGCCAAAGAGCAAAAAATCGCGCTTCCCAATTTAATTACGGTAGAAACTCGGTTATCCGGATTAATTGTTGTTGCAGCTCATTCGGATAATCGAAAATTCGGTTAATTGAATGTATATGGAAAAAAACGAATTTTAGCTATATATAATGTGCCCATATTTCCTGTTTTGAATGGGATTGTTCCGTTCGGGACGCCAAAATGTCCCGTTTTCGAAAAATTGTCAATTACGATACCGAATATTAAAAAATCCCAAAAAGAATTTCATTCTTGCCTTCTTATTTAAATACAAATTAATTTTACGGCAATTTTGCAATGAAAAAAGGTAAAAAATTATGAAAAATAAGCCAAGCCCAAAGGAAACATTTTGAGAACGCAACTACTGTTTTACAATTACCTGGATTTTTTTAAAGTAAATTGATCATTGTTAATCGTGGCGAAAAGTGGAGTGTGCACATTCGAGCTCAAAGTGGCACATTTCCGATCTCGGGAAAATGAAGCGCGCCGCTCCGCGTCGCGCTTCATTTGCTTCCCTCGCTCGGAAATGTGCCACTTTTCGCTCGAATGCGCACATCCTCGTATTTTTTGAATTTAATTTAAAATATGTTCGATGATGTTATTTTGTAAATTTTCAATGAGTGCGAGAGAGCGAAAAGATACAAAAATTCCATAAGTGCAAGTGAGAGGGAATGACCAATATTGTATCAATAGATATAAGTGAACAATTTTAACTAATAATCTGTTTTATGAAGATTGACGATTGTTTAACAAGTTAATTACTGTAAATTGCACTTAAAACCGAGTGTGCGCATTTGAGCTCAAAGTGGCACATTCCGATCTCGGGAAAATGAAGCGCGCCGCTCCGCGTCGCGCTTCATTTGCCTCCCTCGCTCGGTAATGTGCCACTTTTCGCTCAAACGCGCACATCTTCGTGTTAATTGGATTCGACTATATTAATAACAAATCCTTCAAATCCAGATTTTCTATTCGAAAAAAGTTTTTGCTTGAAAGTGCACATACTCTTTACTAATTCAATTTGCCTATCTTATTCTTTTCTCTTACAAATAGTATTAGAGTGATTCTATAAAAGTTGGGCAACTTTTGACCTGTTCCAAACAGGGCCAGTCACTTTTTCAAACAATTTTCGAGATATTTGGATTTTTCTAAATTTGAATGCTAGGGAACTGACGAGGTTACCAGGGTACAAATGAAATATATCATTTATTAAAAAATACAAGATTTATTGCGACTTTGATACAACTCTCTTAAAATTTTACATTGCACACATTTTTATGAATAAAATCATATCAGAAAGAATTATTAATTATATTAGAAAGTATTAAAATTAATAGATGAATGTATGTACTATATATCAGTACCATGGTAATACGTCAGTCTTCTGTCCAAATTTCGGACATTGAACTGACGACACGGAACTGATGATTGAGACACAATTTTAAGATTATAATCCGAAGTTAAATTTTTCTACCGGATTTTCCATTAATTGGATGATATATTTTAACAAATCACATTTTGTCATAAATAAATCACAACGAAATACAGTGAAAGCTCTGTTAAGCGGACACTCACGGTCGGGATATTTTTGTTCGGTTAATAGAGATGTCCGGTTATTAGATAGTGAGTATATTTACATGCACAGAAAATAGAATTTCAAATATTTTTATTTAAAGTATTGTTATAGATGTAAGTACAAATTGAAAAAAAATTCTAATATGTAAAATATGAAGTAAAAAAACAAGAACAATGTTTTAGTGTTCTGGTAATTGAACAAAATCCATTATATTGGATTGAACTAATCGTGCATTTCTTTGTCGTAAAAGTTGATTTTGAAAGCGACTTTCTGAATTTTTTATATGCTAAAATGCAGTAAAATCATCTCTTACAAATATTTTTAATTTGTAAACTAATCACATGCTTCATTGTATGAATTTATATCATTGCAATGTTTAGTATCCGACACTTCTTCATTAAAGGCACCTTGATTTTCCTCTTCCGTACCATTGGTAGTTGAGACATATTCTTGAATATCAAAATATTGATTTTCTATGGCAATATTTTGGTCTATAACTACAAATTCTTCTACAACATTACTATCTGCTTGTTTTAATACTTTGAAATTTCTTAACAAACCCGCAAGTGTTGATAGTGGCAAATCGTCTTCGGGATCAAAGTTAGAAATGCTAATTTCACTTTTTTTTAAATCCTGCTTTGGCAAAACAATGTTTTATAGTTGTATTAGTTACTGCATTCCATGCTGTTGTAATAAAATATATTGCCTCCAAGACATCAAATCCGGGCAACAAAATCGTACGGATTTAGGTTAAAAATAAATCTCTGAGTACAAAAGCAAGCAATTATTGCAAAAGCGTCATAATTAAATGTCGTTGGCTCGTGGAGGATTTTTTACCGTTTTTATTTACTTCGGTCATCGAAATTGTTTATTTAAATCCTCCTCTTTTTTTTTACTTTTACAAGCTGATAAGTTAATAAATAATCAGGTTCATTTCCCCGTATTATTAATAATTGGTTTTTTGTCAAGGTGATCGATTATTTGTATAATTTTATCGCGAGGAAAAAAAATAAAGGAAAAGGTGTAAAAAAAAAGGGGCAGCTCATAATAAATGTAATAATTATGTACATTATTAAAATAAACAGCTTAAGTTTATGCTTACAAAAATATTTTAAGCCGTTTGTTTATTAATTTTATTGATAAGGTGTAAATAGTATTATCAATTCGGAGCAAGTATTGATCGATAATTTTTATTTAATTTACTTAATCATTATTATTAATCAATTATTTATCTATTTTGTAATTTCTTAGAGCGCCGGAGATGTTATTAAATTTAATAAAGGTGGAAGAACGCGGGTCGCCGAGGGGGGCTCGGTCGGAACGTATTGCGCAAATTCTACATATTAGGCTGCGAAATTGTTTATTTCAATTTTTACATTTATTAATCATTAGCATTGTTTAATTTTAATCGAATTATACTAATCTGGAATATTTCTCAAAAGTATCAAGTCATTACCGAAAATAGTTCTTTTTTTCTTTTAAAACTGTTTAAGTTTTTTTGTATTCAAAATCTATTGCATTGTGGCTTTTAGCAAATTGAAAGGGATTAATTATTGAGCCACATACGAAAAAAATTAAATGTTTTTCTCAAAAACTGTTAATTTTTGATTTTTGGCTTACAAACTCAAAAATATTAAATTTCGAAACTTTTAGTATTTATAACTTTGAACGTTTAAAGAATCTCATTGAATTTTTCTTAAATTAATTTTTTTTTGATCGATGAAAACTCTGTTTAAATTAAGTTATTTATTTTTGGGCTATAAATACATTTCTTGGCTCGATTTGTACTTGCCCTGCAAATCGCAAATTTTGCAGTTTTTCGAAAGATTTAACAAAACCAAAAATTTTCTACCGACAAACTTAGAAATATATATTTTGTACTTAGCGCGCTTAGAGTTGATGAGAATTTAAAAAAAAAATCCCCGAGACACCTATTTTCTTAAATTTGATTATCTTTCTATTGAAAAAAACCGCAATCAAATCGGAGCACCCCCTCTCTTCCTATAAACAATTCGTCTGCTCGATGTGTATTTATGCGATCAAGTTTTTGTAGCATCTTAGGAAAAAAAAATTTCTAAAACCAACAAAGATATTTAATTGCGCTTTTAACTAAATTCAATAGCGTTAGTTACTTCAAATTTGTTTAAATATTAAACAAAGTCTTTGTGGAATAAAAAAAATTATTATTTTTATTGACCACTGAAATATTAACACTTCTGGCTTTGAAAACTTACAAAATCACAATAGATTTTTTACAAAGTATTTTTTGTAGGGTAAAACGTCCAGTGAATGACCGATTTGTTGCACCGAGAACTGTTTTGATATAAAAAAATACTAAACAAATTAATAAACCCAAAACAACCCTTACAAGTGAAATGGGATACTATTTTTGTTGATGAACTAATGAAAACATCGTAATTTGGTTATAAACTTTGTAAAATTAACTATATAAAATGAAGAGTTAAGTAAATGACCGGGGTAGAGCCCAGTGAATGACTGATTAATTAATTTGCTTATTAAAAACGAGTAATTCATATATTTTGTAAAATTAATTTTAATCACTAGGTTCATGCTGTTTTTTTATTAATGATCCTTTTGGTATTCCATATATCACCGGTTTTGTGGACGCTTAGGATGTTACATCCATCTTTTTTAATTGTGTCTTTTAAAACCTTAACTTTGTATTGAAATCGTGGAAACTGCAATATAAATTTAATTGTTTTAGCTATTCACTTCTTTATTACTTTTATTTCTTGCACTTAAATAAAAAGAAGACAAATAAGATTGTCTAAATAAATTAATTGTTTTAAACATTATTTCTCGTAACGGTCATTCATGGGTCACAGTGGTCACAGACTGGACGTTTTACCCTACCCACTAAATTGGTAAGAGCCGGGTTTAAATCCAACAATTAATTTTTTTTTTGCTCGATATATAATTGCCCAGTAAATCACGCTTTGCTTAACAAGAAAATTAATTTCTTCAAAACGAACAAAATAACCGAAAACCGTTTTCGCCAAACCAAAAGGGCTCAATTATTACATATCATCCCTAATTCGAAGCATTTATCGTAAAGTACAAAAAAATTAAAATTTTTAATCGCAACTTTCGCTTTCGTCACTTTCCCAAGGACTTTATCACAATTTTCGGTTTCCTAATGAACTAAGGGTTAGGGCCGAGATAAATTTAGTAGTCAAAGCATGCATTTATTGCGTTGTCATTGCTGTAAAAGAAATACGAAATGCATTTGGGGGGCTTTTGAAACGGAGCACATGGCATATGCGGGTGGTGAATGTCGAGGGGCGTAAGGGTGCATGCATTAGTGTCTATATCAAACTCTGGCCAGTGGTCACCCCGTCAGTTCTGATCGAGAGCTCCACACTACGGTCGTTCAATTGCTTATCTCTCCGTCTTTTCCTTATTTACAAAAAAAAATTCGTACGCGAAAATACCGTCGCATAAAATTATTAATAACATTTGTCAACTTTGGTGTGAGTGGATGTGTGTGTGTGTGCGTGTGTGAGCGCGCTTTTGTGTGTGTGTTTTTGATGACTAAATTTTCGCATATCAGTTGTAATACCTCGAATTTATTTATTGCTAAAATTAGGAAGTGATATGCGACTGATTGCCGAAGAAGATGTTGGCGACTTGTCATTCTTCGCTCTTGATAATTTTGGTGATGTTCGGCTCGAGCGCCCTTATTTATTTGATTATTTACTTCGCCCTGATTTCTTTCGCGATCAAGTGAAACTTCGTTTTGCATATTCAAACATTGGAGTTGGCTTAAGAAAAATTATCAGCGCTTATCTACCGCGCGGTGATATTTTAATATTATAATCTTAGAAGTACCTCACCTTACAATTATCTATACAACCTATATTTATAGTAAACACTACAGTTTTAAATATTCAGTATTTCTATAATCTTCACTATGACATCGTTATTGTCAACAATGGATCATCACAGACACTTTTTAAGACCGATCTATAGCAACCTCATACATCCATGTAAGTTGTCTTTATTTAGTTCCTAAAATTTTTGGTTGCCACTTAGCCCATTTGTGAACGCAATCCAATCGATTCAAAATTTTATTTGTAGGGGAAAATAACAGCGTTAGAAGTCATACTTCTTTGGTGTAACTTAATTAAATACGACCGCGTGTAGAAATGAATATAAATAAATTCGATAAATACGAGGATGTGCGCATTCGAGCGAAAAGTGGCACATTTCCGAGCGAGGGAGGCAAATGAAGCGCGACGCGGAGCGGCGCGCTTCATTTTCCCGAGATCGGAATGTGCCACTTTGAGCTCGAATGTGCGCACTCGGTTCTAAGCACTATTCACCATAATTTAGGCCAATAAATTCAACGAAAAAGCAGTTGAATATTTTTAATCGTTTTTTCTCACTCGCGCGCACGACATTTTCGTATCTTTTCGCTCTCTTCCACTCATTGCTATGGTAAATACGTTTTTCGAATATAAAATCGCTATTTACTAAATTAAATTAAAATTTTTGATTTGAAGGAGCACACGGTAAATTATATTAATGTAATAAATACGAGGATGTGCGCATTCGAGCGAAAAGTGGCACATTTCCGAGCGAGGGAAGCAAATGAAGCGCGACGCGGAGCGGCGCGCTTCATTTTCCCGAGATCGAAATGTGCCACTTTGAGCTTGAATGTGCACACTCGGTTTTAAGCACGATTCACAATAATTTAGGCCAATAAATTCGACGAAAAAGCAGTTGAATAATTTTAATCGATTTTCGCACTCGCGCGCACGACATTTTAGTATCTTTTCGCTCTCTTCCACTCATTGCTATGGTCAATACATTTCTCGAAACGATTTTTATCAAACTAATGATTTGAAAGAGCTTAAGATAAAGTAGGCAAATCTAATAAATACGAAGGTGTGCGCATTCGAGTGAAAAGTGGCACATTTCCGAGCGAGGGAAGCAAATGAAGCGCGACGCGGAGCGGCGCGCTTCATTTTCCCGAGATCGGAATGTGCCACTTTGAGCTCGAATGTGCGCACTCGGTTTTAAGCACGTTTCACAATAATTTAGGCCAATAAATTTGACGAAAAAGCAGTCGAATAATTTTAATTGTTTTTTCTCACTCGCACGCACAACATTTTCGTATCTTTTCGCTCTCTTCCACTCATTGCTATGGTAAATACATTTTTCAAACATAAAATCGATATTTACCAAACTGTCGAAATTTATTTCTTACTAAAAGAAGTATAACTTCAAAACTTAATTATGGAAAATCATTCAGGAAACCTAATCTGAGGTGTTTGAAAGTACATTAATTTTTTTATCTATGTAATTAGTTTAATCTTTCTATGAATAACAATTCTCGAAAGGCAATCGATCCATTACAAAGTAACTTAGTTGAGATCATTGAAACGATTTTTATTAAATTGATTAAATTAAACTAACGAAAAGCTAGAAAATCGGCTATAGATTTTTTGTTGTCGGGCGCTCGGAAACGTGCGCGTTGCAGTAACCCTTCAATTAAGACGGAAAAAAGAGGCACAATTACATAATTAATGAAATTCAGGTTTACTTAATAATTTCAATGTTTAAATTTAAAGCTCATTATTTAATGTACAAACTAAATCGCCATTAATTCGAAAGTAGGTTGAATTTCTATTTTTTTTACGGAAGACACAGTACGAGCAATTCGAGCACTTACTTAGACATTTTTTTGATCCGCGAATATTTCCGTGTTGGCGATTTTTCGAAATTGCGGTCGACGGACCTGGTCCAATTTGAATTTTGGGAAGAAATCGATTTAAAACTACTTCGAGATTAGTTTTTTCGTTGGACTTTAAATTTAAAATTCTTTTGTTTCGATTTGATACCAAAATTAATTTTTTTAAAACGAATAAAAACGTTTAATTGTAAAAAAACCAATATCAAATAACTAGAAAAATTGGCGGGACCCCTATTCGCTCAAATTTGATTTTATTTCGACTTGTGAACACCCCATTTCGATTAAATAACCCGTTCTCTTGTTTTTGTCGAATCGACTTGCATTTACTATTGAGAAAAAAAATTAATTCTCTTAAAGCAAATCAAAAATATTTATAACATTAAATTTTTCAAAGTGGTATTTTAAACTCTATCAATACAGCTATTCCTCGCTATGCGGCCGCTCTTTATACGGCATTTCGGTATAACGTCCTTTTTTAATTATAGAACTTTTGCGATATACGACCTATAATGTTTCGTTATACGGCCAAATAAATGCTGCACTGTTATCGATCTCTTATTTAGTTTCAACTTCTTTAGGCGTTTATATCAATTGATTCGTTATACGGCTTTTCGCTTTTTGCAACACGTCTTGACCGTAAAGCGAAGTATGGGCGTATTAAGTTTGGGCAACCAAATATGTACAATTAAAAATTTAAAAAAATTCTCTACATTTATTTTTTAAATTTAATTCTCTGTCGATTTGATGAAAACTGCGTTTAAATCGGAAAAACATTTTATAGTTACAGTAAAACCTCTCTCCAACGGACAGTCGCGGGATTTTCCGAGGGGTGTCCAAAACACATTGTTTTCTTATAATTTTCTCAACCGGGACCTTTAAAATGGTCCGTTCAGAGAGGTTTTTCTGTATTTAGGTCCCCGTCTCACGCCACAACGGACAGTAGCGTTGGTCCCGCGACTGTCCATCGGAGAGAGGTTTTACTGTATCAACAATTTGTATTTCCGTGATCTTCCCCGCTTTGTAATTATTTCCGTCCTTTAATAATTAAATCTAAAAAGAATTAAATTTTATTATGACTCTTATGTTAGGGTTATTGATCTTCTATATATTTTTTGATTAAATGGAATTGGCTTTTGGGCGATTTAATTGAAGAATAAATAAAATAGAGTTCGGTACGCCAACGCTCGAGAGAATTAGTGGTGTTGTTAAAAAATTAATTTATAAAGTTAATAAATTAAATTTAGGGGTCTAATACCAAAAATTAACGATCCAGAAATCCAATATAATCGGCGATAATTACCGAGACAATTTATTGTATGATTTTTTGTGATTAACTGGCTATCAAATACAGTTCTGTAATTAATACAACTGGTAAATTGATCAAGCCCACATTTAACGCTAATAAAGATGATAAAGATGGCGTCATATGGTCACGACATTCCCAATTCTCTGTTATATTACATTGCAATTAGATACAATATTATTTTCGACTTTTTAAAAAGTATAATAGTTTAATTAGTCGATTACTCAAGAAAAGGCACTGACGAAATACTTCGTTCACGAATTAAATTATTACATTAAACGATTAATAATGTGGGATTTATCATTATTGTTATAGATCATAACAATTCTCGTTACGTTAGGTCTAATTAGTTAACGAAAAAATTAACTTTTTAAAATGCTAATCGATTTCGAACGATCCCCTTTTTTTCTACGCGTCCAACTTTTATTCCACAAAAATCTTGGCGTCAACCATGGTTGCCTCAGCCCGCTCTAATTATTTTAAATTTGAATAACTTAATGAAATACCATTAAATTAGCTCGATTCATATTCATACCTTTTTTTTTAAACAATGAATTATTCTTTTGTGCGAAATTATGTATATTTTTCTCACGAAACGAATTAAGGTGCATCGACACTCGGTCACAATTAACAAGCTCGATTCTTCCACACAGAATCTAACTTTTTTCCCAAAAAATCGCTTTTGAATTCTTCAACCTTTGGCGTTTTAAAAAAAAAAACGATAACGCACGAAAGATGTCCGGAATCTAACGCGAAATGCAAGTCGAGTCGACGAATTGTTTATTTATTTTCAATAAGTTGTTAAATCGCACCTATACCTCGCTATTCGGTCGTTGGTTATACGGCATTTCGATAGAACGGGCTTTTTTAATTCTGGCAGTTTTTTTGATTTACGGCCTACCATGTTTCGTTATATGGCCAAAGAAAATCTGCACTCAAACTATAAGTTTTCCGTTGAGCAAATTGTTCAAATTTGGAACTGGCAAAATCTACCCTTTGAGACTATTTGCGTTAGAAAAGAAGAAATTAAAATACATTTGCTATTTCCTGCATCTTTGACAAAATTAACTCGCCAAAGAATTTATGAAAAAAAATGAAAAAATGGAAAAATTCGTTTTACGGCTTTTCGCTTTCCGGAATGTATCTAGGACGTAAAGGGAGGTACGGGTGTATTTGATATTCGTTTTTGATAGTTGCACAAAGTTTAAAACTAATACAATTAAAATTCTAAATTGAAAAAATTGTTATGGTGTTATTGCTTGAGCAAAAAGCTTCAAATTTGGCCGAAAGAAAAGTTATATAATCCTCTTCAATCAACTTAAAGTTTCAATAAAGTATATTTTATGAATTTTGAGGTTCTGAAACTTTTGATTCGTCTATACCAGTGATGGGCAAACTTTTTAAAGAGGGGACCAAAAGAAAGTAATAAAAATTATAGGCGGGCCAATATAATTTATTAAAAAATAAAAACGATACATGTGACATCATTCTTGTGTTTGGTGTAACATGTCAGGGGGTCGCATCTGGCCCGCGGACCGTAGTTTGCCCATCACTGGTCTATACCATGGGTCGGGGGCCTGATAAACACTTATTAAAACGATTCCGGTCAAATAAAAGTATTAACATTTTGAATAAACTACTTGTCTTCTTTTATTCGTTCAGCGCAACATAACACGTGGTTATATTTAATTTAGTAACGACAAAGAAGTATAACTTCTTACGCGCCTATATAAGTACACGCACCGTTTAATTTTATTATACACTACGAAAACGAACATCCAAATTTTGCTAGAATGCAATTTAAGTCGACGAATTGTTAAAAGACAAAAATTAGTACAGTAAGACCTCGTTTAACGCTGATTCGTCTAGCGCTTAAACTCATTGGAACACATCTCCTGCGTTAAACGGGGTTTTACTGTACTCTGATCTAAATTTCGCTTGGAACAATCGAAAAAGAATCAAATTCAAACAAACGCGTGTTCTGCATTTTTTTAATACTACCCCTCAGTTTTTTATAAGCACATTAAATTCGGTGTTAACATTTTTTATTCAAAAACTGCATTTTTTAATTAAACTGATATCTTAAGTTAAAAAAAAAGTGATCATCGAGAGCAAAGCTTAAAATACAATAAAATCTCAACGTTAATCGGTGATAATTGATCATTTAAAATTGGCGCCTATCTGCAATCGACTAAAATAACACCAAATAAAGTTTTTGAGAAGCGTTTGATCGCTTTTCGATTAATTCGATCTAAAACTTTTAAGTATTTACGTACGTCAATTTGTATAAACGTGTACCTAAAGCGATCGCTTATTCAAATAAGTGTTTACGATGAAAAGCGATTAAGAAATAATTTTACCGGCGCAATCGGAGATCGATAACAGTGTTTTTAACACGCTTTACGGTAAATAATTGAATATTTTTAGAATTGTTAATAATCGATTAATTTCAAAATAAATATTTCGTGATAAAACCGATAACGAGAAATAAATACAGTAGAAAATCGAAATACGTAGAGTAGGATATATGCATAAGTCCGGCTAAGGGTGAAAAATAATAGTGAAGGGCCCGATCCTCCGGGGAGTCGTAAGGGGTAAACTACCCCGGACCGGACTCGACATTCCATACACCGCACAGGCATCGGACTAGTAAAATAAATAATGCACTAAAGTTATATATGCATTCGGTCACTAAAAGCACCTACTCAGGAAATTTAACTGCCCTCCTTATCATCCCTTAAGAAAACTTAAATTAGGACGGACTCGCAAAAAATCGATGGCCCCCCCGCCGAAATTTCGATAAAAAGCACTTGTGTCTCGAAAAAGTACTTCTTCCTGCTGACATTTGCATGAGAAGTAGATACACGACATTAATGTTTTATGAAATATCGCGTGCTTCCGAAGTAATATGAATACATCTTCGATATATGAATGTTTAAAACTTCATCAGCTCGCGCACACACACATTTTCAATACAAACCGCAAAATATTCAAAAATTCAAATCCAATTATTACTTAGAAAAGGCATTAAATCCCCTGACCTTTCCCAAATGTCGATGTACCAATAAAATTCTTAATTGGCACACATTTCTAATAAGCAAGAACTTAATTAATTAATTTTTTTTCCCGATTTTTTTTGTTTAAAAAAAAATTAAGTGTTGATTCTGCATACGCTCATTTTTATTTAAATCAGTTTACGGTCTCGAAAATTAAAATTTTGATGTTCCACATTTTTGTGTTTAAATTTGATCATTAAGGAAAAAATTTTAGCGGTTAATTATTTCATTAACGACTGCGAAATATTCATAATTTATTTAAATAAATATGTGTTTTTATGCGGGCGAATTATTTTGAATTTTTTTCCTCGTTTAATATTCAACAAAAGCGCAGATTAATAAAGTAATAAAACACCGAAGCGGTTTCTTTCTGAACAAAAAAAAAATGGATTGTGATATGCTAATTGGGGGAAAGAGTTAATTAAATTATTTAAGTGTGGTACGCCTGAATTCTTCAGAAAATATTTAATTTGATTGTTTGTTATTGTTATCTCTTTTTCAAGTTGTTACAGCGCCTTAATTTTTGCGTGCTACCGCTTTAACGGCAAAAATTGTGTTTTTTTGAAAGCGCCAATATTTTTTCAAAATCAAAGATTTAACTTGCGCTATCTTTTTTATTTTTTGTTATTTCGGAAGTCTTATTATTTCTAAACGTATTGGAGCTTAATCCATTGGAAACCGGTGCTAACTCAAAACGCCCAAAATCGGCCAAAAAAAAAAAATTTAGGTAAGGGATTTGCTTTAAATAAAAATTTTCGCACTTTGAAAAATAAAATTTTGCTTTAAAATGAAATTTTTAAAGCGCTCTAACTTTTTTATTTTTAAAAAGCGCCCGGAAATTTTTTATTCTCGAATGTATTAAGCCTTAATACGCCAGAATCCGGTGCTTACTTAAAACCCCCAAAATCGGCCAAAATCGAGAAACAACCTTTTTGGTCTTTTTGGAAAAATTGAAAAATGGATTTTCTTTATTTTTTAGAGGACTTTTCATAGGTTCATAGTGTCCATAGCCGGAGCCATTTGGGTCTGATTCCCCGTTAACGTAAAATATTTTTCGGCATCAATTTTTCTATAAAATGAAAATTCTAAATTGCGCTAATTATTCTATTTTTGATTATTTCCCAAAATTCTTTTATTTCTGAACTTATTGCACCTTAATCTCTTGCGGAAACCAGTGCTAACTCAAAGCCCAAAAAATTCGCTAAAACAGTGAAAAAACATGGATTAACCCCTTTGCTCTTTTTGCGAAAAATAGATTTATTTTACATTTTAACGGGACGTTCTTGTGCACCCCTAGCGCCCATAGCCGAAACGATTGACATTTTACGAAACATTTCATGTCCTCTTCGTCGTAAGAAAATTATATCGCCCAACTTTAATTGGCGCTTTTTTGTTATTAAATGTTAGTCATTCAAACAACAACTTTCCTCTTCTTCGGAATAGCTCACAAAAATAATAATTAGAAATATTTAATAATCGTGCGGGCTATAAAAAGAAAAGCCCAAAAAAATAACGCACGATTAAAATCTTCCCAGAAGTCGTTTCCGAGCACCATGCATTGCATGATCTCAAAATTTTAAGTGTCTCCCTCTCCAAATTAAATTACCAAAAAACACAACCGGAGTCATTCTTCGAGCCATACTAATTTGAGGGTGTTTTTTCTTTGCAGCCGAACCAAATCCACTTAGCAGAATTGAAAAAGCCCCATCCACGCCTCCTTCTCACGATGGTAAGTAATTTTTCCACATTTACTTGCGTTTTTTATTCAAATTTCCTTCTCGATTGTTGTTCGCGGCCATTTAAATCTCGCACAAAAGTAAAAGTAATAAAATTTCATAATGGCACCTACGTCTGGGTCGCGGTGCTGCCTTTAAATTAAAGGAGTTCGTATAAGAGCGAAGAACAGTGCACCTCGCTACTGTTCTTGGAGATGTATAATTTTATTAAAAAAAAAAAACGCAAACTACTTTACTTAATGCGACTTTAGTACACACTTAATGAGCTTTTATTAAGATTTCTAATTTTAACGACTCCTGCTCTTTTTTCTTTCCACCAAGGTCGCAATATTCTCACAACGCGACAATTTACGTAACAATTTTCCCAATTAAAATTTTATCGAAAAGTCTTAATTATCGAGCGCCCGCGAAGGGAAAAGGACGAAAGGCTCCTACAAGATTTTATTGAAAGGGAAAGGCATTTGTCGCAATAAAACCGTCCCCTAAGGAAATATTATGCGTATAAAAACCCTAAGTAGTGTTTAACCCTTTTTAATAAAGGAGCCGGCCACGTGACGGGGGTTATTCGACACGTGTCGCCGATTGTTAAATTATAAAACATGGACAATATATTAGGAAGTGACGCGAAACTCGTTTCCAAAGGTTACCCTTTGCGAATTTCGCCATCGCTTATTTTTTGGGCGAATGTCTTCTGGCGCACGTTAATCGATTATGAAATTTTTTGCACGTTAGGCGGATGATTTATTTTTTTTAACTGCAGTCGCGTACACCCTTTCGACTTAAAATGCACCCTCGCGCGCCCCTAAAACGTAGTATTTTGATTGAACGGCGCTGAAATACGATCTGCTATGATTGATTGATGGTCAGACTTGCCGCGCTCATCTGGTAAGTCTTTTAACTGGTAAAATTGCGTTTTAATGTGGAATTATTGATGTGTTAACGTATAATGATAACGAGGATTAAATGCTTCTCTTTTTATATCGAACTTTAATTATTTTATGTATCGCGTTGGGCTTCTGCAAGACTTAATTTCTTTTTTGGCACAAACCTTGTTAGGATGTACTTTTCGCTAGTATGAACAGAACCTTCCGGACAAATATGTTCATAATATCGAGGTTTGACTGTATTAAAAATTTATAATTCGATATGTTAAAAAAAACTGTTGGTATTTAGAATTCTTAACTTTTTGGCAGCAAATGAGATCTCAAGAACATTAAGTTCTCAAAAAGGAATTGGGAAAGAATAGCAATTGCCCAAAAAAATACATTTTTCAAAACAATATAAAATCTTGACAGAATTCTGGAATATTTTGAACAACTTTTGATATTTAGTTTTTTTTAATTTTTTTTTAACATTAAATGAGGTTATAAGATTCATATGTGCTGCCTATAATAGTTTTGGATTAAATTCAATTGAAGAATTTTTATTTTTAAAATTAAAAAACGATATAGTCAAACCTTGTTAGTATAGGTAGTACCTTATTAGTATGAACTCCTCGTTAGTGTGAACAAGATGTTCCGGAAAAACATGTTTATAATATCGAGGTTTGACTGTACTACCTCTGCATGTTACGATTTTTGCAATTTTTTTGATCTTTGCTTAATCCTACTACCTTTCCCCCTCCACCCACCCCTCAAAATACATTTCTGGCTACCCAAAGCTTTTTACTGCTGCCCAAGTTTGTAGTACATAAATTTGTTCGACTTTTAATTTTATTAATTGAAGATTAATTAAAAGGACAAGTATAAAAGTCTTTTTAATTTATTCGTTATAAGCACTGGCATAAATATAAATTTTATACTACTTCCGTTTTAGCCGGAAAACGTGTCAACCTTCTTATCTTAAATTGGAGGGTATTTTGTTTAATAATTTAATAAAGGGAACTTTCCATAAACGTAAAATAAGTTATTATTTGATTAATAAATAATTTCAAAAAAATAGTTTTAATTTTTAAGTGCCATGGGCTTATAATAACAATTTTCTTTTAAATTTTTATTAGTTTAGGAGTTATAAGCTCGTGGCACTCTACTGAAACACTTTATAATCCAAAATAAAAAATAATTAATAATTTATTAATTAAAAAGGTAACTTGTTATACATTTTTGGAAAACCCTCTACGAGCTCTATCCAATTTTAAAAGAAAATTAATATTATTTTATATAAGATAAGCAAGTTGACATTATTTACGGTTAATCCGGAAGTAATATAAAATATATATACCTACAAAAAATCACAGTTAGAATAGAATCACCCTTTTTTGAAATTTTAATTAGTTATAACCTCGTGGCACTTTAAACGAAACACCCGGTATGTTGTTTAATTGAATACATTTTTTTTCTAAGTACAAAAAGTAATAAAACTAAATAAACTAATAAATAAATAATAAAAATAAATAAATAAACTAAATAAATCCAATAAATACGAGGATGTGCGCATTCGAGCGAAAAGTGGCACATTTCCGAGCGAGGGAGGCAAATGAAGCGCGACGCGGAGCGGCGCGCTTCATTTTCCCGAGATCGGAATGTGCCACTTTGAGCTCGAATGCGCACACTCGGTTTTAAGCACGATTAGCAAGCGTCCCGTTTTAACAGAAGTAAAATTGGTCATCTTACGTTTAATCTACTTTTCTATACACACTGACAAACCTTCGCACCAATACCTTGACCCCAGGGACGACCGAAACTAATTTTTATATTGTCCCTAAAGTCCCTAAATTCTCGTAACATGCACAGGTAGTACTGTATTCAAATTTCAGTACTTTCAAACCACGCCATTTTATTTTATCTAATTTTGAATAGATTAAATTTTTTGAATCACTACATAAGGGCGTTGGTCAATTGCGCGCCGCGGTCGATTTAGTCTCCGTTATGGTGCCTTGTTCCAAAAAGCAATGGGACTATTGCACGAAATTTCCAAAATTTTTTTCAAATATTTCCAGCTCTTTCATAAATTGCCATTTGATGGTGATTAATTTAATATCATTTTGCCAAAATGGTACCATCACTAGATTTAATTTTATCAAAAGTGCTTGTCACAAATATCCAAAGAAAAAATAATTTTATTTGATTTTTTTTTATTTCAAAGGTTATTTATAGATTTGGAAACTGTTTGGGCACTACGAAAACAAGTTAGCTTCTTTCATAATGATAATGATAATTCTTCCACTTTGCGCGCAACTGACCCATACACTTGAAAATTTTTGTATCCGCGGCGCGCAGTTGACTAGCGTCCCTTCACAAACCTTTTCGTTGTCAAAAGTGGGTCGTTGGGAAGTCCCTAAAAAAATTCATTCAAACAGGACTTACAAACCAAAAAAAAAATGTTATTGTTGAATAAATTAATTTATTAAAATAAGCGTTCATTTTGTTTTAGGATTATCTCTTTGTCGGCTTCAGTAAAAAAGGGGGGCTAACAAGATTAAAAAGGGTTGCGAGCCATTTAACATGATTGGCGCGAGGGTAACAAAGGTGCGTTAACTTGACCTAACAATCTTCGTGTATCAGGGGTTGGTTTGGCATTAACAACAATGTCGGACACCTCTATTGTTGTCCGTTACGCAATCAATCTTGCGCTGACATAGCGGTTTTTAAATTTGGCAGTCAAATCGCCTCCGCGCCGCCGGCTCCGTTCAGCGAAGGGCGCCCTTTTTCGAATTGCGTTTATTACGTACGTAATTTCGAAGAAGTCGATGTAAAGCGATGCAGAAATAGTTCGAAGCTATTTTCACGGTCGGCGGGTTCCGTTCAAGTGGCCGCTGCATCCCTAAATATCAAAATTCAACTGGTGTGAAATTTCTTATAGCTGTTTTCAGCCGCGGGGTAGTCACCCTGGATGGTTATCGTTGACCGTTTCTTATCTACGAATATGCAGGACTTAGCACCCGTCTTTTTGATGTATCGAAATACATGATGCTTTGACTAGTGAAATGTTCTTTGTTTCGCGTCGTGAGTGAGCGATTTTTATTTTTTTTAATGAGAAAATGGGCCTTTGTAATAAATCTCCGTGAGACCTATTTGCCTAAGTAATTTATGTGAAATCTGTGTACATTGCTACAGTGAAACCTCTCTTCAGCGGACAGTCGCGGGACCAACGATGTCGTCTGTTGTAGAGAGGTGTCCACCGTGAAGGGGGCCTAAAAACTTTATTTTTCTATAATTTTCTCAGCCGGGACCTTTCAAAATGGTTCATCGAAAAAGAGTTATAATTGGATAGAGCTCATCGGGGGCTTTCCAAAAATCTAAAATAAGTTACCATTTAATTAATAAATAATATCAAAAAACTACAGTCGAATCTCGATAAGCCGAAGTTGAAGGAAAACTAACAATAATTCGAGTTATTAAAAATTCGGCTTATCGAAGTTTGACTGTATTTTTATTTTTCATTATCCGCGTGTTTCAGCAAAGTACCAGGAGCTTATAATTTCAAAATCACTAGTTTTTGGCAAAAATCGAATTACACGCAATCATAGAAAATTGATCAAAAACTGTAATGTGAATGCCCAAAAATTAATTCGAATAAGCCGTAAACAAAACGCTTATCGCAAACTGGAATTCCCACACCCGTTCCCCGCACATTTCATTTGTGCAAGGCACGTCGAAGAGCTCAGTTAAACGCTCCCCAAAATGTTAATTTATTAGTGATTATTTAAATGTGCAGAGTGACAGTGTTTATCGAGGGCCTTCTACCTCTAAGAAGCGCCCCTTCTGCAAAATTCAAACCTGTAAGTCTTTTTTTAAAGATATTTAATAATTTTTTGATTTTCGTTGTGTAAAATTGGTATCTCGGAAACTTTTGTACCGCTGTGCGTACAAAAAAATTTGCAATTTTTAAGTTTTAGTGGTTTTTGCAAAAAATTAAAACTAACGCCCTAATTAATTTTCCTTTGTGTTAAATTTTGATACGTCACAGAATGATGTAAACGCTTCGGTCTATTTGCGAGCCGGCCTTATCGCATTTCTTACCTGGCTTTTGAGATATCATTTTATTTTGCCTTTTTGCGATTTGAGTTTTTAAACTATACTTTATAAACGATAGTAGCTCGAAAACCACGTGCGTTTCTACGAACTTAAATTCAGAAAAATCTTCGATTGGTAAATATAGCGGGTGTACGATTTAAAATGCCACGAGCCTATAATTCCTAAAATAATAAAGATTTCAAAAAAAGGACATGTATAATAGTCTTTTTAATTTAATCGTTATAAGCACTGGCATAAATATAAATTTTGTACTACTTCCGTTTTAGCCGGAAATCGTGTCAATTTTCTTATTTTAAATAGGAGGGTATTTTTTTGAATAATTTAATAAAGTTTCTCGGGGACTTTCCATAAATGTAAAATAAGTTATTATTTGATTAATAAATAATTTCAAAAAAATAGTTTTAATTTTTAAGTGCCATGGGCTTATAATTGCAAATTTTTTTTTCATTTTTATTAGTTTAGGAGTTATAAGCTCGTGGCACTCTACTGAAACACTTTATAATCCGAAATTAAAAAAAAAAATTATTATTAATTAAATGGTAACTTGTTATACATTTTTCGAAAACCCTCTACGAGCTTTAGCCAATTATAAAAGAAAATTAATATCTTTCTATTTAAGATAAGCAAGTTGACATTATTTCCGGTTAATCCGGAAGTAATATAAAATATATATTTATGCCAGCACATAGATCAAATGAATTAAAGGTATTTTTATATTTGTACTTTTTTTGAAATTTTAATTAGTTATAACTAAAGACTGGAAAATATGCATTTAAAAATGTCCAATATATGCATGCAATATGCGCTAAAATTTCCTAAATATGCAAAAAGCATTAATAATACGCAATTTAGTTTTTTTGAAAATAAAATACATTCGCAAATATTAAAAAATTATTTATTATAACAATATATAATCATATATTTTTTAATATTTGCCATTGTTAAATTATACCTACGATTACTTAAAATATATTTGTACGATGTAAATGATCTTTTCCACATCGCAAGATGTTATCGCTGTATATTTAAAACTGGTGACTATAGCAGGTCTTATAGGTATACTTTTATTAACATTGCCATTTAAAACGTTGTTAGCCAATTTTAAAATATTTATCCTCTATTTTTATTTAAAATATCCGTCAATTTATTTTTAATGTTGTTCCCAACTAATCCCCCAATGGCTCCTATTTTTTTTATTCCGGTTGACAATGTAATACTATTGTTTAATGATAATTTTGGATCTTCTAACTATATAATATCCTCACCAATTATTTCAAAATGTGCTTTTATAAATAGTAATTTTTTTGAATTAAAATAGGTATTTTGTAACGTTTTAATTGCTAAATACTACTTTTTTAAATATAAATATTGACTTGAAAAAAATAAACTTGCCGTTTTATTACAAAGAGTACAGAAAACATTATTTTCGTCAATGATTTTAATTCACTAAGATTGCCTATCCATCCTTTTAGTGCTGTCAACTTACCTTTTGGTACTTTTGGCATTTTCAAAACGTAAAAATAGTTTAAAAAAGATTTGTTAGTAAATATATGATGTACAGCACGATGAACGGTATATGAACAACAACGGAATGAAGATATTCCATTTTCGTTCTTACATTTACGTACCTAACTATTAGTATTTCTGTGAAAAATGCTAAAAGTTTGAACCGATTGTCCGTAGAATCAATAGAAATTGTTTTACCCTAAGGATTAGCATTGTCCTTTAATCCCTATTTCGTAAATTCCCACCCAGGTAATTTGTTGTCGGAATTTTTACCTATTAAGAGAAATGCAAAAGCTTTCAGAATATTTAAATATGGCAACACGTGCAAAAAAAAATCAAATATGGACGAGCATATGCATTTATGGTATTAAGTCCAAATATGCATTATATGCACTAAAAAAACTTATAAAAAGCACCATGTTAGTATGTGAAACGGTCACATATATAATTTGGGGCAAATATACCCGAAAATTTGAATATGCTTTTTGCATATTTTCCAGTCTTTAGTTATAAGCTTGTGGCACTCTACTGAAACACTTTATATTCCAAAATAAAAAAAATAATTTATTAATTAAAAAGGTAACGTGTTATATGTTTTTGGAAAAGTCTCTATGAGCTCTATCCAATTATAAAAGAAAATAAATATCCTTCTATTTAAGATAAGCAAGTTGACATTATTTCCGGTTAATCCGGAAGTAATATAAAATATATATTTATGCCAGTACATAGATCAAATGAATTAAAGGTATTTTTATATTTGTACTTTTTTTGAAATTGTAATTAATTTAGTAGTGGCACTTTAAACGAAACACCCAGTATGTTGTTTATTTGAATACATTTTCTTTTTAAATCCAAAAAGTAATCTAAATAAATGTCATAAGTACTAAGATGTGCGCATTCGAGCGAAAAGTGGCACATTTCCGAGCGAGGGAGGCAAATGAAGCGCGACGCGGAGCGGCGCGCTTCATTTTCCCGAGATCGGAATGTGCCACTTTGAGCTCGAATGTGCACACTCGGTTTTAAGCACGATTCACAACAATTAATTGACTTTCTTAGACGGCTAACTTTATAGTATCGAATTTTCGTTAGATGTGCGCGCGCAACTTTCGTTGTCTGTTAAAACTCAACTTTCGACGGGCCAAAAGAAGTATAACGTCAAAATATATTAATTAACTCGTACAATATCTAAATTTGAAGCGTTTTCCTCGCTAGATAACAAGATGCCAAATCTTTTAATAACGCACTTAAAAACATCATCGTTTTCAACTTTGACACCGACAAAAATCTAATACAGTTCTAAAAGGATTTCTGAACTAATTGTTATTAAAAGATCTAAACTGATTCGAAATTAAACTTACATTTAATTAAAAAAAATAATATCTAATTACTACCTGACGTAATTAGTTTATTTTTCTATGCATAAAACGAAAGCAATTAATTAGGGAAGCGCATCGAAATAAATTAGCATTTATTTAAATCTAGAAATTATTTTTAAATTATTTAAGAAATCAATTTGAACGGAACATTTTTAAATTCAAGCCATGAAATCGGCCAAGTTCGATTTTTCAATGCGTTTTAATAATTTAGGCATTTTCTTCGTCGACGGCTTCGGCCGCACTTCTCGCATTGTTTTTGCATCTGCATTTCGAAAAATGAAATGTTTCTTTTTGCGGCGCGTGGTACTTAATACGAAAATATAGAGACTAGTTTATTTTAAAAAAAAAAGTGGACTTGATTTATTCAAATCCTTGCAAAGGCAGTCGAGATTTAAGGTAATGCGGTAGTATATTTTTATTGTCGGCGAAGTTTTGTTATTCAAAGTGACGAATACATTTCGAACTCCTTCTGGGGGCGCTCGATTATCAAATTTTGGCGCGCACAAGACGAAATTTCGGGTCGAGATTGCTGGCTAATTACGCATCCGTTTTATGCAAAATGCGTTTTTCTTGAATTTGGTGTGAAATTGCGGCGGCCCACGTTTCCGCCCTCGCAAACGTGAATTCTTAAGAGGAATTATTCGAGGCACGTGCAAGTTAAAAGTCGGCCCGCTATTTTACATATTCCTGGACGAAATTCTTCATCCGCGATATTTAAATGCTGGAGGAAGTTCTACTGATCTGAATAAGCTGTTTGATATTCAATCCGAGTCTTATACTTCGATTTTGTAAAAACCGAAATCCGATCGCGTTATCAAACGATCCGTCTTCTGATTCTCTGACCAACTAGGATTTTTTTCTCCCCGATAACAAATCTCCAAAATAACATTGCCTATCGCTTATTAATTAGTAGCTAAATTGATTTGCACTTAGGTATTGAGGAAATTGCGAATATCAAATGCTTGAGACATGGATACGAATTAGGCAAGCTCTCGAGATAAATAAGTTCGAACTTTTTGAGATGCTCTTAAAAAAACAAATTTGTTGTTAATGAAATTAAATTTTACTAAGTTATTTACACAGCTTTATTTTAATTGGAAAAAAATTACAATAATTTTTATTAAAGTAAAAGTGTTTTAATTATCATTGACAGAACGGCGTTTTTAGATATACCTACAGACCTAAGTTTTCAAAAAGTTTGCGTTATAAATGGGGCCCTAAAATTTTAATATGTTATTTACAAATGTTTAATAGGAAAAAAATTACTACAATAGAAAGCGTTCAATTCTTTTTTATAGAGCGTCGTTTTTAAATTTGCTTGCTATACTTTTAAAAAATCGCTTAGGTGCTTTCGTGTCTAAATACGGTCCTGAAATTTTACTATGTTATTAAAAAATGATTAATTTGTTAGGAAAAAAATTGCAGTAGTTGTCACTAAAGCAAAAGGGGTTGAATTATTGTTTTTACTGCATGTCTATTTGCTTATATTAACTACAATTTTTAAAAAATCGGTTAATTGCTTTTTGTATTTAAATACAGGTCTGCCGTTTTAATATGTTTTTAATAAAAGATTAATTTAATAGGAGAAAAATCGCAGTGGTCACTAAGGCAGAAGGGGTTGAATTATTTTTTGCACTGAACGTTATCTTTAGGTTAATGAAGAACAATTTTTAAAAAATCGGTTGGCTACTTTCGTGTTTAAATACGGTCCTGACACTTTACTATGTTATTAATAAAAGATTAGTTTAATAGGAAAAAAATCGCAGAGGCTGTCACTAAAGCAGAAGGGGTTGAATTAATTTTTTTACTGCACGTCTATTTACTTATATTAACTACAATTTTTAAAAAATCGGTTAAGTGCTTTTGTATTTAAATACGGTCCTGACACTTGACTATATTATTAATAAAGGATCAATTTCATTGGAAAAAAATTGCAGTGGTGGTCACTAAGGCAGAAGGGGTTGAATTAATTTTTTTACTGCACGTCTATTTACTTGTATTAACTATAATTTTTAAAAAATCGGTTAAGTGCCTTTGTATTTAAATACGGTTCTGACACTTTACTATATTATTAATAAAAGATTAATTTAATAGGAAAAAAATCGCAGTGGTCACTAAGGCAGAAGGGGTTGAATTATTTTTTTTTACTGCACGTCTATTTACTTATGTTAACTACAGTTTTGAAAAAATCGGCGAAGTGCCTTTGTATTTACATACGGTCCTGACACTTTACTATATTATTAATAAAAAATTAATTTAATAAGAAAAAAATCGCAGTGGTTGTCACTAAGGCAGAAGAGGTTGAATTATTTTTTGCACTGAACGTTATCTTTAGGTTAATTAAGAACAATTTTTAAAAAATCGGTTGGGTACTTTTGTGTGCAAATACGATCTAGAGATTTTAGTATGTTATTAATAAAAGTTTAATTTAATAGAAAAAGAATTGCAGTAGTTGTCACTAAAGCAAAAGGGGTTGAATTATTTTTTTTACTGCACGTTTATTTACTTATCTTAACTACAATTTTTAAAAAATCGGTTAGATGTTTTTATATTTAAATACAGTCCTGACACTTTACTATGTTATTAATAAACGATGAATTTAATAGGAAGAAAATCGCAGTGATTGTCACTAAGGCAGAAGGGGTTGAATTATTTTTTGCACTGAACGTTATCTTTAGGTTAATTAAGAACAATTTTTAAAAAATCGGTTGGGTACTTTTGTTTGTAAATACGGTCCTGAAATTTTAGTATGTTATTAATAAAGTTTAATTTAATAGAAAAAAAATTGGAGTAGTTGTCACTAAAGCAAAAGGGGTTGAATTAATTTTTTTACTTCATGTTTATTTACTTATATTAACTACAATTTTTAAAAAATTGGTTAGGTACCTTTGCATTTAAATACTGTCCTGACACTTTACTATGTTATTAATAAAAGATTAATTTATTAGGAAAAAAATTGCAGTACTTGTCTCTAAGGCAAAGAGGGTTGAATTTTTTTTACTACACATTATCTTAGGTTAATTAAATACAATTTTTAAAAATCTGTCACGTGCCCCAATGTTTAAATGCAGTCGTGAAATTGCATTAACTTAATAATAAAGGCATTGTTTAATAGGAAAAAAATTAAGGTAGTTATCACTAAAGCAGAAGGGGTTGAATTAATTTTTTATTGCATCTTTTTTTTACGTTTATTAACTACATTTTTTAATAAATCGGTTAGATATCTTCGTATTTAAATACGGTCCTGAAATTTGAGTATGTTATTAAGAAAAGTATATTTTAATAAGAAAAAAATTGCAGTAAATGTCACTAAGGCAGATGGGGTTAAATTATTTTCTTACTGAACATCGTTTCCAAGTTAATTAAGTACAATTGGTAAAAAATTGGTTGGGTGCCTTCGTGTTTAAATACGGTCCTCAAATTTTAGTATGTTATTAATAAAAGTTTAATAGAAAAAAAAATCACAGTAGTTGCCATTAAAGCAGAAGCATTTTAATTATTTTTTTCAGCGAACATGGTTTCTAAATTGTTATACGAAAAAACTTTAGAAAATATATATGGAATTTTTTATTATATTTTTTTATTTATTTAAGGACGATTCCAAACAAACAATTTAAAAAAAAATTACCATTTAAACATTTCGCATCAGAAAAAACTTGGTCAACAATTAAAAATATGAAATCGAATTACAGTCGAGTTCGATTAATTAAAAATCTTATGCATCATAAAATAATAGTTTACAAGTTAAACGGTGCTTAAATACTAATAAGTATGTTACAATATAAAAGAAATAATAAAAATTTGCATACCACATGAATTACAATGTTATCACGGTTCGTATATTTAATGAGGCAGTATTTCGCTTATTGCCCATTGAATTGTAGCACCGCAGTAAATATCCGACTCTTGATGAGGAGAAACGTTAATAATTCCTTCAGCTAAAGGACCCATCTAATGAGTATCCTTGTCGCAGATTGCGATGCCAACGGCGATATCAGCGGAGATGACCAAAGCATCACCAGCGACCACCCGGTCGACCCCAACGACCCCGACTCCATGGACTCCGATAAGGGTGGAGCTCTCAACCTGGTAAGAAAACAATTTTACATCTCCCATTTTTATTAACTTCGAAACGTATTAAATTTTCCTATCAATATTGACAAGGCAAAGGAGAATCGAAAGATTTATCCCTTGGGTTGTTTAGTAAACTGTTCTTTTTGAACAAAACATTTGTTCTCAATATATAAATCTGAAGTTAGACGTCCCAATTGTACAGCGAAATCGCTTCAACCCCTCAAAAAGTTAAAATGTTTAAAGTCTTTAGGGAAAACACTTCTAAACATCCCCTTTGATTTGTCCTGATTTAATCGACTTTTTTTTATTAAAAAAATAAAGCAAGTTCGGCCTCAACTGCTTCAGATTTTGAATCCGAACCCTAAATAACTAATGTAACAGCTCGATTAAAGGAAAAAATAATCTCGGAACTCTTCAAGCCTGAGCAATGGTCGGTGGTCGGTCGAAAATCGAGAAAGCACTCGGAAATAACCATTCAAATTAAACAAAACCAACGATCTAAAAATTAACGATATTTTTATATTTATTAGAGCAAATAATTTTTGTTTATGATTACTACTAATATGTATCACATTATTAGCATAAGAAACAGTTACGCGTCTTTAAGGTATAAAAAGTACAGTTGCACCTCGATCAGTCAGCGCCGAAAGGAAATGAAAAATTTGGTTCGATTTTAGGTCACAGGCGACACGGCCCGATCTACGACCCCCAATTCGTCTCAAGTCTCCAGTTCAAGTCCTGGGGTGGGAGCAGCCTTGGCAGCTTTGGGTGGACTTGGAGGTCTCCTAAGCAACCCTCTCCAGGTCCTTGGAGGCCTACAAGCGTTCCAAAACCCCACAAGCTTACAGCAACTTCAGCAACTGGCGATGTTGCAACAAACGCACGGAAATCAACTCAATCCACAAGCCCAATTCTTCCTCCAAAACCAAGTAAGTACGATGCTCCACCCAACTCTTACTCTCCACCTCTTTAATTATTAGAACTGCTTTTCTAACTTTTGGTGTGTCGGTATTTAAGGGTTTCCTTCAGGGATTTCCACGCACCAGTCTTTCCTCTCGAGTTCCTCACTCTATGCAGGTGATTGGCTTTAATTTTCTGTTGCTCCGCGCCCAAAGCTTGGCAAAACTTCTTGGGGGTGACTCATGATCATTTTTTGTAGGTCCAACAGATCGCGCAGGCGGCCCAGCAACTCCAGCAGTTACAAAAAGCCCAACAGCAAAACCATCAGCAACAGAACCAGCACAACACGAGCATTTCACAGAATTCACAAGTACCCCAAACGCAACAATCGACGCCCCCAAATAACTCACACATTCCTGCAAGTTTGCTTACGCCCAGCACCCCCAGCTCTGGTGGATTGACTCCCCAACACTTGAAGACCCCTTCGCGACTATTGGAGCCTTCGCCCGAAGAAACGACTGATTTAGAGGAACTTGAACAGTTCGCCAAGACTTTTAAGCAAAGACGGATTAAATTAGGTGAGCCAAAAATTTGAAAATTGGAAGAAAAAAAAGTTATTCGATCGTTTAGCAACATTTTCAATTAAAAACATTTTTTTGGTAGAACTTTTCATTGTTGTTTTTATTGATTTGGTGTTCTTGATGGAAAAATGTTCCACTTTGAGTTCAATTTGCACACTGAACTTTTCACTCAGTTCTAATCAAAATTGAAGAACAAATTAGTTCCCTGTTGAAGAACCAAAAACTAATGATTTTTATTTTAGGTTTTACTCAAGGAGATGTGGGTTTAGCAATGGGAAAATTGTACGGGAACGATTTTTCCCAAACGACAATCTCGAGGTTCGAAGCTTTAAATCTGAGCTTTAAGAATATGTGCAAATTGAAGCCCTTGCTCCAAAAATGGTTGGAAGATGCAGATAACACGTTAACAAATCCTGGACAGTTGAGTAATCCCATGACGACTCCCGAGACGATCGGACGAAGACGTAAGAAACGCACCTCGATCGAAACCAGCGTGCGGGTGGCCCTGGAGAAGGCCTTCCTCCAAAACCCTAAGCCTACGTCCGAAGAGATATCAATGCTGGCCGACGGCTTGTGCATGGAGAAAGAAGTGGTGAGAGTCTGGTTTTGCAATCGAAGGCAGAAAGAGAAAAGAATTAATCCTCCTACGGCAGCCCTCGGTTCACCTTGCTCCGTCAACAATGGCAATAGTGCCATGTTCGCTATTGCCAATTCCTTAGCGACGAGTCCTTTATCCTTAGTCACATCGAGCGGACATTCATTCAATCCAAATGTTATGGTCAAACAGGAATGACCCCACGCCAACAACTATTTTTCTGATCATTTCATGGATTAGTGTGTTGTGCAATTTCGCGGACAGTATTTTTGTATAGTAACTTAAACTTAAGAGAAACCACGTTCTGGTATCATAATCACCACACACACCCCCCGTTTCGGATGAGAAGGAGCATTTTTTACACACAAAAACCACTCGTGAAGGAGTCTCATCAGTATTTTCGATGTTACATCTGGATCTCAGTCAAAATAATTTTAGTCGCTGTATGTAAAATAAAAGTAACATGCATGCTATGTGTGCAGCCCCGATGGATAAGCGGACGATTATTTATTTCTGTTGGTTATTTATTTTGCACGTTTTTCTTCATCACCTTAACAGTCTTCCATTTGTTGAAAGTTCCTAACGATTCGTTTTTGAAGTAGCCCAAAATCATGTTTGCTTGCGAAGGTGAGTGGATTTTTATTTCATCGACGAAGACCACAAAACTCACACTTTGTGATCCTCGCACTTAATTTAATTTATTTTTTGAAATCCGCAAGTTTAATTTGTGGATTGCTCGACGACCATTTGATAATCCAAAAATTGCGAGTCACCCAGTTTAATTTTTTAATTTTGATTAGCGTAGATTGGTAAATGGTATTTATTTGTAAAGCAGGGTCTCTTAATAATATTTTAGAATGGATACCATTTACCGACTTGTATATTGTAGATAAAAATGAGAAAATATGTTGTATGGTGTAGATACATAAGTTAAAATAGGTATTAGGTATTTGTTTAGAGAAAAGTAAATTCATGATGAATTTTTATTAATGTCATGTATCGATGTATATATAAGCAATCGATTGATTTTAAATGGTTCCATTTTTAATTGAAGGACCAAATTTTAGAAGTCTTAAAGCAAAAAAAGTTCCTAATATAAATTTATCCAATTGTTGATATTGAGAAAGTTTCTACGTTGCACAAAATGATATCAACAAACACACACTTTGTTTCGTTTTTCGACTTTTCATATTCTGATTTTTATTACCTAGACTGATCAAGAGTTATGTTATGAATAGATTTGCAAGGGACATTATAGTAGAATAAACAAGAATAGGGTCCCCTTTTATTTATTTATGCACGCATCTGAACATCTTTTATAACTTTTAGTTATGCATTTTATTTCTTTGGGTTTTAATTTGATTGTATTTGTTTATTTATTTAGACTTTAAATCGGCAAAATTACATCAGTGATCTTCATACAACAATTGTGTTTCAGAAGAATCGTTTAGATCACTGATGCAATTTTAAGCACTTATTTGTTTCTAAAAAGAAAATTTTTAAACTACACTTTGGTCGTTTTTAATTTTTTTTTGTTAAATAAAAAATTTAAAGTACACCGTGGGGTGTCTTTAAATTTTTTCAATCAAAATTTTGAAATGGTGCAGTTGCATTTGATGTATTTCTATGTCAAATTGAATTAATTTTTAATGATTATTTTAAAATTTGTTTATTACTAACTGCACCATTTAAAATTTTGAACATTTGTGTTTCTATTTTAATAAATAGGACGGAGCATGCCTATACAATAATAAAAATTATTTAAGCTCAAATTAAACAACCCCTTTTTGGAAGTTATTAAAATTTTTAATGGATTTAAACGATTTTTCATTTTTAATTTATAATTGAGTCTTTTATTGTGAAAATTTCTCAGTAACAAAAACTTCTTTAATTTTATACACTTCAAAATAAATGTCTAAATTACATTTGATTTTGCCTTTGTAAAGCTTTTTGAACTTAAATAGTTTATACCTTTGTATATTTGTTTTAACTTGGGGTAATTTTGGGGTGTGTTAAACTAATCCTGTTCACTTTGTTAGAAGACATTAAAAGGCTTTTTTTGATGTTCTACGTTGAACGATTTTAAATTTACAAACAATTTTCAATTAAAATTCAAACGAGCGAACTGGATTACAAGTTATTTGCACACCTTATTTTATGATTTAATTAAAAACAATCAGTAAATATGTGACTGACTATTAGATTATTAAAAATTAGAAATGTTATTAATTTTTTTAATCGTTGATTTAAATCTCATCTCTAACTTTTAACAATGTAATAGTTTAAAATTTGAATGTTTGTGTTGTGTATTAAATATTTAAATAACAATTAAAATATAAGTTTTGTTATTTTAATTAATAACAAAGTAAAAAAGAAATGTTCACAGTTGGAGTCTATTATTCGAACAACTCTAAATGATATACATATCTTGTATTTGACTATAAATAATGTAAAATATCGACGTAGAGTATACTAAGAAATATTTTTATCAGCTTCATTTATACTGTGAACATTTTGAAACAAACTACATCATATCACGAAGGAAAATAATTAGATAAAATCATGTCTAAGCATTTTAGAAGAAAATTACATTTGAATTGAGAAGAGAGAAAAAATAATACTTGTAAAAAGTCCCAATTTGTAATTAAAACTTAATATGCTATGTTTTAACTATCAACTTTCAATAGATATATTAATAGACTACAATATATAGGTATGTGTGTGTAGTATAAATGTGTAATAGAACAAAGGCAGTTGTATAAAAAAAGAAGTAGAAATGAACACACTAACATTAACAATTTAACGAGAGGCAACTGCTCTTTAAAAAATCTTTCTTCTGCGATGTCCGCAGAAGCACGATTTTTTCTTATTATAATCTGTTCAGTACCATGATAATATTATCTGATTGTATGTAATAAGACCCTATTCTGACGTGTATTATAATACTATGGTGGTCTAGGCAATAACTTGTACATTATTTTCATTAAAGAAAAGCATTCGTATTAAAAGCATCCATTCTTGTAAACTAATTCTAGGTCTCTGTTTGCAGACGTCTGGCATTTTCTCGCAGTATCTTCGTGTGATTTCCATAAGATGAAGGGAATTTAGTAATAAGGTACCCCGAAAACCTTAAAAATTCTTCGTGTTTGTCCATCAATAAAAATCAGTAAGTTCTAAATTTCTTTAATTTGTTGGGCTAAAAATGGGTGGTCTATTGAGAACTACAAATATGCAAGAAGAAAACTAAAATTTTACTTTTTAATTAATTTTATAATAACTAAATACTACTAAACGTTTTAGAAGGACTTTCTTAAAACTCCAATTGGGTTTCAAGTTTTAATTCATTGATCTAAAGTAAAACGAGACACAGTCATTCTTTAAATAAATAAATCTTAACTTTAAATCCTTTTGATTTAATATTAAAACATTGACGGTTTAACATATGGATTGGTAACGTTTTTGCTGTATTTAATTGAATCATTTAATCAAGATTTATTTAAAATACGTTTAAGACATTACATTTTTTCAATAATTATTTAAATTAGTAAATTGTGTGTACAATTTTGATGCGCTATTTAAGAGAAACTAATATTTTTGGGAAATTATAAATTTGCATATTAAGCATGCTCTTCTTTGGGGTACTAAATTTCTTATTTATGGTTTTACTCCTTGAAGTTGTGTGCTAAACTTATTTTAATTTATAATTAACTCCTTCAGAATTAAAACCTTAATTTTAAACATTCGGCGTAAATCTAATTGTTTAAAACGATGTAAAAGTTAAGACCAACAAACATGAAGATTTAAAGATTATAAGCACAATTATAATTTAGGGGTAAATAATGGATGTATCTGAGGGTTCTTCAATTTTTAAAAAAGGCTTTCCCAAAGTAATTTATTAAATATAATTAATCACTTTTTGGATTCTAAAAGCTAAACAGTTTGTGGTTTTTGACTTTTTTTACATCTTAATAATGATTCTATTCAAGCCAACTAAATTAGGGGGACATTCTGTTACTTATTTTAAATTTTGACAAAAAAAATTTGGAAAATTTTATGAATATTTAGTACGTTTTGGGAAATATCAATTTTGACAAAAACCAGTATTCATATCTCTGCGATAACTTCGAATTTACAAGGTAACAGATAATAACACTCAGTTTTAATTCGACTTCTGTTAGTGCAGTGCCTTAATATTTGTTTGCTTTTAAATCAATTAAAACGAAATTGTAATTGAAACAGGTTCTTAATATAAAGAAGTGATCGTTTTCGATTCTCGTTGGATTGACATGAGTTAAAATTAATTCAAAAACTAAATGTTTTAATCTATGTATTTGTTGTATGTGTTTCCTTATTGTTTCAAACGGTCACTCATAATTTGAAATATTTTTAAAGCTGGACGACTTCATTCTATAGAATTAAGGACTGGATTCCACAAAGACCCATGAATACGTTTCCAAATAATAGTATTCTACTAGTGGAATCAATGAGACCTAATCCAAGCCCAACGTGGGAAAGCAGTCAAAAAAAAATGTAAGTTATTTTAAATTATTTAAAAAAATTTTAACAGATTTATCAGTCGGTTTCGTGGTCTATTCCAAATTAAAGAGCCTGTTATTAATATAATTTTTATTGTTTAGATTCAACATGTTAACAAAAGATATAAGTATCACAAATTATTGCAAAATTTCTTCAGATACAAAAATAGTTGTTTGTTACTCATCACATTATTTATCTTATAGCACCAATAACAATTTTGATACATTTTTTTCTAAAAAACAACCTTTCTGGACGATCTTAAATTAATACGTGATCATCCAAAAATGTTATTTTTATATGAACATGATTTATTTACAACAAAGAAAGATTGTTTCATATTTTGATCAGTTCTATGCATAATAAGGCTAGAGCATTAAAATCGAGTTATTAATTATCATACATCCCATTGATAAGAAAATCCATTCTTCTATAATGTCGATACCGCCACCATTCAGAACCTCTTTTGTACAATACGGAAATAATAATAGCAACAAAAGGCACTGATAAAATAACTATAACAATAGGTACAACATACTTCTGAGTTTTCAATTGATTTTGACTTAAATTATCTAAGCTAGGCACATTTGGTAGACTTTGAGACACTGATAAATTTGATTTACTTGCTTGGAAGTGAGAAGGGGCAAAAGGTTCCTCGTCACTTGCAATTGTAAGCATTGGTTTTTTTGGTTTTGGTTTAGCTGTTTCAAAATCTGTAAAATTCACCCCTTTTCTTGCTGATATTGTCTTATGATCCTGTGTTAGATTTGATGTATTTATTCTTGACGTATTTTCATAGATCGGAATGCTTCTATCCGTTGTAGAAGTTTTGGTTGAACTTAAAGATGAAGTAATGGGTTTAATATTAGTTGCATTTGCCTCTTTTGCTACAGAAGCATTGTGATCAATAGATATTGAGTTATTAACAGTTACTATGGGTTTAATTGTATAATTTTCTCGGCTTGTAGGATGAATAGAGTTTAAAGCTGCCTTGTGTAAAGTAATATCAATTTTTCCACCTCCTTCAATGAGACCTTCCAATTTCTTATCCGGAATTTGGGCATTATTATTTATGTTAGTTACTGTTTGACTACTCTTCGGAGTCTCTTTGGTAATTGAAAGTGTGTTGTTATGTTGCTCACCTCCAGCTGTTATGAATAAAACAAATACATACAAAAACGACAACTTATAATAATACATTTTGAACAAATAATCCCCCACGATTTTGGCACATTAGTTTACTTTGGTGTTTGTATCAACAAAAAGTAAAATAAACATCAAAATCTCAACGAAATTACCATATCATTAGGTATTCATAACCTGAAATTAGCGTTTGACATGGCACTCCCATTTTAATTCTTTTTGCCAATATAAATCGCTCTCTAATAAATTCCCTAGATTTATATAGTCATAATAACTTTAAAAATTATTCGCGCTATCTTTATTAAATTTGTATTTCAAAACATCGATTTCAGAATTATTAACAGTTAATTTTAAAAAGTATTCGCTCTATCTTCGGTTGTAATTACAGTCTCAAAATTTTAATATGTTGATAATATAGCTTTATTTTATTTATAAAAAAATCAACGTACTTGTTAAGAGCGTAGAAGTTCTTTTGGTATTTGTAATTCGAAACGTAGATTTCAGAATTAACAGTTAACTATAAAATTCTCTGCGCTATCTTTGGCTGTAAATACAGCCTTATAATTTTAATATGTTATTAATAGAGCTTTATTTTATTTATAAAAAAATCAATGTCTTGTCAGTAGTTTATATAATTAAACATATTCTTCTTTGTGTCTGTTATTAAGAATATTGGGACACATATTATGTTTCCTTATTTATTAATTAAAATACCGTAAGAGTTTTAATTATTTATTTTTATTATTTATGTAATTTTTGCGCCTGATCGTTATACAACAAATGGTGACTGCATAGTTAGTTGCATATGTTGCTTTCTTAAATTTAGAATATTTGTTAACTATGTTTATTGTTCTTCTTAGTATTTGAGGGTGTCTTTCTTGGTATTTTCCACTTGTGAATTGTTGTTCTTATGCATGTAAAACCTTATAAATGTTTTCATCTATATCATAGGTCAGGCTTTAAGTTTTAAATGCAATTTTAAATTTTTAAATTTTAAAAGCAATTTTAAATTTATAAATTAATCTTACATTATATGTATTAAAGCTACTTACTGGTTCTTTATATTATACTATCAATTTTATATTAGTATAATAGATAAAAATATTAACATATTAGATCTTTAAAGTTATTTGACTTTCATTGTTTTTACCAAAATTAATTAAAATATCTAATTTCAAATAATAAAAGATAAAACTTTTTGCAAATGCTTTTATAGCTTTTAAATTACATGAATCGAGTTTAAAGTTTTGCATTTCCTACTGCAATATTATTATTTTCTGTTCCAATAGCTTCAATGTTTCTGCATTCTAAAAATATAAATTAGTAATAAACAGCAGTAATTATTTTAAAGAATGAAAGTACCCAATTACAACTTAGTCATAACACTCAAATTTGAATTTGTAAAGTTCTTAACTTAGACACTCGTACACCTCTAGTTATTAGATTACTTTATAAAGCATTGATAGCATAGAATTAATTAATCCTGTCTTTATTTTCAACCCATCATCTTCACAGTGCTTTTAGATTAACTGCTTCATATACTACTTTGTAAATGAATTCTTTTCTTATACCATTTCTAGATTTAACAAAGCTTATTCTATACGCAATTATTGCCACTAATTTGGGGCTAGCTCTGCTATTCCTGTTCCTTTACACTTGGACGTAGTGCACTTAAAACTTCTACAAGTTCTGGATTAGCCATTTCTTTTACATATAAAGTAATTGGTATGTTACGGTTCTTTTTCTTTGTACCCCACTGCTGATTGTAAGAGAAGGAACTATGCAGAAAATGGCCAACATTTAATTTATAGTATACGATGCATTTGTGAACACTTTCTCTTAATATCAATTCGTTTATATAAAGTAATCCAACGGCCAAGGGAATTTTCATTTAAACAAGTGCAAAAAGGTGTCACAAGGTTATCCTTTTTAATCGATGGATACTTTCACTTGTCGCTCTTGTATGTTTTATGTCCAATATTATTTTGGTGTTTGAATTTAATTATGTTCGTGTTAAATAACAGCAACCCATTATTTAACAATAAATAATGTTTAATTAAATAATTAATATTAAAATACGTTTATTTAAACGTCTAATAATTGATTTTAATTTGCAGTATAAATTGTGCCCTTAGCTGGGATATTCAATATTAAAAAATTGTTGTGGTAGTATTGAAAGACACTAAGGGCTAACTTCAGACGCGTCTTTTGACGTTTATTTATGTTTACAATTTTTGTGCTTTCAAACAGTTTAATAGTGTTTCTGTGTGAATGGTTTCTTTTAATAGAATAAATTGATAATTTTATTATTAAGTACACAGGTCTGTTATTAGCTTTATGGATTTTTATATCAGGTCAAGTGGAACAATTATAATTTAGACATGAGCTCTTTCACGAGTTCAATTTTAATTTTGTGTTTCTTTTTAAAACAGCTTTCTTAAGGGACTTGAGCTAATAGTTTTTTTCTTTATTTTACAGGACAGCATTTACATGATAAGAGGTATCACCGCCGCATCTTCAACCCTTTTCAGAAGCTTAATTTTGGGGAATTCAAATCACCGGAGATGCTACGTTTGAAACGATGTAAATAGAAATAGGTTGTTTTTATGTTTATTACAAGCAATATTTCAAATGTTAGGTATATCTGCTTTTGTGTTTACATACAGTCTTGAATTATTAATGCTCCATTTTAAGAAGAAATATTAAGGTATTGTGCAGTGCTTATTTTTTGAGCAAATTAGATTCATATTACCTCTTTTATTCGGTTTGTTGTTACTTTTAAAATTCTTTATTAATAATTAATTACAAGTTCAAATAAAAATAGTGGAACATTTTGCGTTAATTATAAGTGCATTTATAAGTTTTACACAGACTTCTGATATTTAATTATTTATAGTTTTAAGGATTTGTTGGTTTGTAAATATTTCATATTTGTGTTTCCGTTCCTTTATATGTGCACACACAGTTTTGCCTGCGTTTGCCTCACACAAGAAATTGGGGAAATCATAAAAGTAGTTTTAATTATTGTAATTGGGATTTATTTTAATTTAAATTTAACTTACTATTATTTGTCCATTGTCAAGAAACCGGGCGAAACAGTTTCTTGTAATTTGAGTTAAACAATTTCTTTTGAGAGATCAAAATAAGGGTGTCTTAATTGAAATTAAAAAAAATAATAGGGAAAATCGGTTTCTGAAAAAAACCAACTTATTTGTTTAGACATTGTTTCTTCGTAGGATAAGTTATTGAAGATGGCGATGGTAACTCATGCTGTGCATGGGTTCCCACTGTCTGCCCCATTATATTAGGGTAGATCATAAGGATACACACACACATCCTTTGGAATATTTTTTTGCTTTAAATTTAGTCGAACTGAATTAATATTTTAATTGACTGAATAATTTGTTAATTTTTATTATTGAAATAACTTTTGTAAAATAGATTTTTATAAAACAAATTACATTTCAATACAATACTTTAGTTTTCCAAATTGATTTTAAATCATTTAAATAATAATTAAACAAGTTAAAAATCTAAGTCAAAATTAAACAAAAACACAGTCGGTTACACTCGAGGGATGGGGAAAATATTTTAGTTTTGTATAAAATTAGGCAGAAATAAATAATAATAAAACAGAGGGGTTGATTTTATTTTAAGTTAAAAGAAACAATGTTTAACAAATAATGAGGGCCTTCTTGGTCACATATAAAGGAACGTTTTACCCACACAAACACAGTCTTTAATACTTCATAAAACTTTTATTTCTGTTGCATGTTTTTGTGATTCCTTTTTCTTGGTGAAGGCTCATGTTTCACAAAACAAATATATTTTTATTCTAATTCTTTATTAATGTAATCATTTATTAATAAATTTACTGTTCGTACTCTTTAATGATTTCTCGCAGTTTTTTCTTATTATTTACTTTCTTCTCTACCCTTTTTAATTTAACTTTATTATTTTGTTGTTTTTATTTATTTAAACTTATACATCCAAATTAATTTTAGCTTCAATTACATTTGTGTTTTATTTAAATATTTTAATTCTTTTACTTTTTAACTGCCATTTAAATTACTTACATAATTTACATTAATTTTTTATTCAATTATTTTGTTCTTCATACTTTTAGTGTAATATTTTACTACATTTCAAACTGCACTTATTTCTCGTTTATTCTTTCGTATTATTTTGGTATTGTTTAAACTTTAATTACATTAGTTATTTCTTAATTAATTTTAGCTACAATCACTTTTTATACTTTTCTAAATTCGATCTGCCGTTATTTGCCACCCCAAAAAATTACTTACCGTCTTCTCTTTGAAGGTGACTTTCAAATATCTTTTTACTAGACACAAACACGAACAGCTCTCTTCTGCACTTCTTTTAGAAAAGATTACACAATTACCTATTCTTATTTCCTGCTCTTGCTACATTTAAGGCGTATTGTAAATGAATAATTGTTTGGTGTTTTAAGTTAATTTAGCCTTTGTAGTTTATTAATAATGTAAGTGTGTATCTTTAAAGACACTTCAAAACTCACTTTAAGGATCTTTTGATTCTACATTTCATCGAGGGCCAACCTTCAGTTCACCGAGAGATCAAGCCAAGAAAGCTACTGCTGGACCAGCCAAAGAGGAACACTTAGTTTTAATTTCTATATTTAGTTATTCTTAAAAATAAGGAAGCTGCGCTACCTTTAGTTCATTATTGCACGTTAATTATTTATCTTTTCGTTCATTTAAAATTATTTTTAATCATTTCACATCTTTGTGTTTTAAATACTTACCTTTTATTCTTCCCTTTTCACTTCCGATTTGTTTCTGTTGTTGTTCTATAAGGCAATTAGTTTTTAATTATTATTAAAAAACGATGACATAATGTTCAGTAAATGGTGGGGAGTTTTAAGGTTCTTGCAGTCTTAAAATATCTCATCAAGGGCTGTACTCTGATAAAAACATATTTGAGTTCTTCTGTTAAGTAGGTAAATTACATGTAAAGGGGGATGTAAGGGGATGTTGGAAAATAAAAAAAACTATTTACTACATGTTGTTTCTTTTATCACTAAAAATGTAAGGAGAATGCGGCAACTCGTAACAGGGACATAAAAGAAAATTTCCAAAAATGTAATTTTCCAAATCGCGAGTGACGGTCGGCCGAATTTTTCTTAGATTAAAAAAAAAATAATAAAAAAAAGCCTCTTATCTTTGCGAAAATCTTTGTAGCCTCGGGCTATAAAAATTTTTAAGTCGTTTTGTCAATGTTTTCAAAACGCGCTGGAGCGTAAAACGGCCCATGCAATAAAAAAAGCCTCTTATCTTTGCGAAAATCTTTGTAGCCTCGGGCTATAAAAATTTTTAAGTCGTTTTGTCAATGTTTTCAAAACGCGCTGGAGCGTAAAACGGCCCAGGCAATAAAAAAAGCCTCTTATCTTTGCGAAAATCTTTGTAGCCTCGGGCTATAAAAATTTTTAAGTCGTTTTGTCAATGTTTTCAAAACGCGCTGGAGCGTAAAACGGCCCAAGCAATAAAAAAAGCCTCTTATCTTTGCGAAAATCTTTGTAGCCTCGGGCTATAAAAATTTTTAAGTCGTTTTGCCAATGTTTTCAAAATATAATTTCGCAAATCGCGAGTTACGGTCGGCCGAGTCGGCCGAGTCGGCCGAGAGGTTATCTTAGAGATTTTTAAAAATATTTTTCAAATCACGAGTATCCTACAGTCATTCGTCATTCGTCATTCGTCTCGTTCGGCTCGTTGCTCGTTGGATTTTTCTTAGAGATTTTTAAAAATTCGACCTGTATGGGAATCGAACCCGAGACCATTTGAACAAATAACCGATCGCTAACCATCTGAGCTATGGCGTTGTTATACGAAGTAAGTGTTTTAAACCTTATAAAGTACATATCCTATAATATTAATTTAAAATTTATTTCTTACCAACAATAAATGGTGGGAGGTTTTAAGGTTCTGTAGTCTTAAAATATCTCATCAAGGGCTGTACTCTGATAAAAACATACTGGAGTTCCTCTGTTAAGTAGGTAAATTACATGTAAAGGGGATGTAAGGGATGTTGGAAAATAAAAAACTATTTACTACCTGTTGTTTCTTTTATCACTAAAATGTAAGGAGAATGCGGCAACTCGTAACAGGGACATAAAAGAAAATTTCCAAAATGTAATTTTCCAAATCGCGAGTGACAGTCGGCCGAGTCGGCCGAGTCGGCCGAGAGTTTATTTTGGGAGATTTTAAAAATATTTTCAAATCACGAGTATCCTACAGTCATTCGTCATTCGTCATTCGTCTCGTTCGGCTCGTTGCTCGTTGGATTTTTCTTAAAGATTTTTAAAAATTTGACCTGTATGGGAATCGAACCCGAGACCATTTGAACAAATAACCGATCGCTAACCATCTGAGCTATGGCGTTGTTATACAAAGTAAGTGTTTTAAACCTTATAAAGTACAGGTCCTTTAATATTAATTTAAAATTTATTTCTTACACATAAATTATTTTAAATCGTTTAAATGAGTATGTTTATATACTATTACTTTAAAAATTATTTTTGAATGTTCTAGATGTAAAAACCCACCTGACTCTTGCTCTTGCTCTTCCAATTAATTATTATTAAAATTCGGTTAACAATAAAGACTCTTTATTATATATAATTTTGCAAGTTTTTTTACAGAGTTTAAATTTAACAGCTAAGAAGTTTGAATCAAACATTTTTGAAGTCCGCGGCTTCAGAAATATTTAATTTAAACTTCTTACCTTTTTTATATTATACATTATTAATATAATTAATTTTTTTATCTTAATTTAATAATTATATTAACTAATTAATTAATTAAAATAACCAACTTTTAATATAATAAAAAGTTGCAACCCTTACGATTGTTTTTATTGTAATGAATTAAGAAGAAACCTTATGGGTAATTTGTAAACTAAGAGTGATTTGCACGTCAATCTTGGGATTGCAACTTTTTTTACAATTACATTACATTATAATTACATACTATAAATAAATGAGGAAAGGAACGTATTTTAAGTGTGTGTGAAAAAATAAAATAATAATATGTGGGTGGAGTGGCGTTATTTTATAAAAGTAATAATAAATAAATTTAAACTTTTACCTTTATATTATACATTATTAATATAATTAATTTTTATCTTAATTTAATAATTATATTAACTAATTAATTAATTAAAATAACCAACTTTTAATATAATAAAAGTTGCAACCCTTACGATTGTTTTTATTGTAATGAATTAAGAAGAAACCTTATGGGTAATTTGTAAACTAAGAGTGATTTGCACGTCAATCTTGGATTGCAACTTTTTACAATTACATTACATTATAATTACATACTATAAATAAATGAGGAAAGGAACGTATTTTAAGTGTGTGTGAAAAATAAAATAATAATATGTGGGTGGAGTGGCGTTATTTTATAAAAGTAATAATAAATAAAAGATAAGTGCCCTTCAAAGTGTTACATAAATCAAGGAAGACAACAAACAAGGTAAGTATTTAAAAGATAAGAAGTGAAAGACGCCAAAAAGGCTGCCAAATCCAAATTCTGAATAGTTTTAAAGATCCGTCCACAAATAACGGCGCTACAATTTTTAAAGTTCAAAATTGGGCAAAATGGCGCTAAAATTGCAATTTTTATTTTCGAAAAATTAACGTCGCACCCTATACATATTTACATGTATCTTATGTAAAAGGCCTCAGGATTCCGAATCCGTGTCGTTTGTAATGATTGGATAGAAAATAAGGGCGCTACGATTTTTTTTGTGAATCAAGGGGTACGTATTTTTAATCATTTGGTTTGTATCGAAAATTTTTATTTTAAAGGGGAAGCGCGGGGAAATGACACCGGTTATAGTCACTAGGGGTACGTAGAAACGTCCCCTCGCAATATAAAGCAATTCTATTTTTTTCATTTTTTATCAAAAATACATGGGTTAAAACCCATCGATTTTGAATTTTCAAAACGTTTTCCCAAAGCTCTGGAATAGCACGCCTACGGTTTCTTAAGCCTATCCGAAGCTAAAAAGGCTGCCAAATCCGATTCTAAATAGTTTTTGAAGATCCGTCCACAAATAACGGCGCTACAATTTTTTGAAAGTTCAAAATTGGCTCAAAATGAGCGCTAAAATTCGCAATTTTTTATTGTCGAAAAATTAACGTCGCACCCTATACATATTATACATGTATCTTATGTAAAAAGGCCTCAGGATTCCGAATCCGTGTCGTTTGTAATGATTGGATAGAAAATAAGGGCGCTACGATTTTTTTTGTGAATCAAGGGGTACGTATTTTTAATCATTTGGTTTGTATCGAAAATTTTTGTTTTAAAGGGGAAGCGCGGGGAAATGACACCGGTTATAGTCACTAGGGGTACGTAGAAACGTCCCCTCGCAATATAAAGCAATTCTATTTTTTCATTTTTATCAAAATACATGGGTTAAAACCCATCGATTTTGAATTTTCAAAACGTTTTCCCAAAGCTCTGGAATAGCACGCCTACGGTTTCTTAGGCCTATCCGAAGCCAAAAGGCTGCCAAATCCGATTCTGAATAGTTTTAAAGATCCGTCCACAAATAACGGCGCTACAATTTTTGAAAGTTCAAAATTGGCTCAAAATGAGCGCTAAAATCGCAATTTTTATTTTCGAAAAATTAACGTCGCACCCTATACATATTATACATGTATCTTATGTAAAAAGCCTCAGGATTCCGAATCCGTGTCGTTTGTAATGATTGGATCGAAAATAAGGGCGCTACGATTTTTTGTGAATCAAGGGTACGTATTTTTAATCATTTAGTTTGTATCGAAAATTTTTATTTTAGAGGAAGCGCGGGAAATGACACCGGTTATAGTCACTAGGGGTACGTAGGAACGTCCCTCGCAATATAAAGCAATTCTATTTTTTCATTTTTATCAAAAACATGGGTTAAAACCCATCGATTTTGAATTTTCAAAACGTTTTCCCAAAGCTCTGGAATAGCACGCCTACGGTTTCTTAGGCCTATCCGAAGCCAAAAGGCTGCCAAATCCGATTCTGAATAGTTTTAAAGATCCGTCCACAAATAACGGCGCTACAATTTTTGAAAGTTCAAAATTGGCTCAAAATGAGCGCTAAAATCGCAATTTTTATTTCGAAAAATTAACGTCGCACCCTATACATATTATACATGTATCTTATGTAAAAAGCCTCAGGATTCCGAATCCGTGTCGTTTGTAATGATTGGATCGAAAATAAGGGCGCTACGATTTTTTGTGAATCAAGGGTACGTATTTTTAATCATTTAGTTTGTATCGAAAATTTTTATTTTAGAGGAAGCGCGGGAAATGACACCGGTTATAGTCACTAGGGGTACGTAGGAACGTCCCTCGCAATATAAAGCAATTCTATTTTTTCATTTTTATCAAAATACATGGGTTAAAACCCATCGATTTTGAATTTTCAAAACGTTTTCCCAAAGCTCTGGAATAGCACGCCTACGGTTTCTTAGGCCTATCCGAAGCCAAAAGGCTGCCAAATCCGATTCTGAATAGTTTTAAAGATCCGTCCACAAATAACGGCGCTACAATTTTTGAAAGTTCAAAATTGGCTCAAAATGAGCGCTAAAATCGCAATTTTTATTTTCGAAAAATTAACGTCGCACCCTATACATATTATACATGTATCTTATGTAAAAAGCCTCAGGATTCCGAATCCGTGTCGTTTGTAATGATTGGATCGAAAATAAGGGCGCTACGATTTTTTGTGAATCAAGGGTACGTATTTTTAATCATTTAGTTTGTATCGAAAATTTTTATTTTAAAGGGAAGCGCGGGAAATGACACCGGTTATAGTCACTAGGGGTACGTAGGAACGTCCCTCGCAATATAAAGCAATTCTATTTTTTCATTTTTATCAAAATACATGGGTTAAAACCCATCGATTTTGAATTTTCAAAACGTTTTCCCAAAGCTCTGGAATAGCACGCCTACGGTTTCTTAGGCCTATCCGAAGCCAAAAGGCTGCCAAATCCGATTCTGAATAGTTTTAAAGATCCGTCCACAAATAACGGCGCTACAATTTTTGAAAGTTCAAAATTGGCTCAAAATGAGCGCTAAAATCGCAATTTTTATTTTCGAAAAATTAACGTCGCACCCTATACATATTATACATGTATCTTATGTAAAAAGCCTCAGGATTCCGAATCCGTGTCGTTTGTAATGATTGGATCGAAAATAAGGGCGCTACGATTTTTTGTGAATCAAGGGGTACGTATTTCTATTCATTTAGTTTGTATCGAAAATTTTTATTTTAGAGGAAGCGCGGGAAATGACACCGGTTATAGTCACTAGGGTACGTAGGAACGTCCCTCGCAATAAAAAAGCAATTCTATTTTTTCATTTTTATCAAAATACATGGGTTAAAACCCATCGATTTTGAATTTTCAAAACGTTTTCCCAAAGCTCTGGAATAGCACGCCTACGGTTTCTTAGGCCTATCCGAAGCCAAAAGGCTGCCAAATCCGATTCTGAATAGTTTTAAAGATCCGTCCACAAATAACGGCGCTACAATTTTTGAAAGTTCAAAATTGGCTCAAAATGAGCGCTAAAATCGCAATTTTTATTTTCGAAAAATTAACGTCGCACCCTATACATATTATACATGTATCTTATGTAAAAAGCCTCAGGATTCCGAATCCGTGTCGTTTGTAATGATTGGATCGAAAATAAGGGCGCTACGATTTTTTGTGAATCAAGGGTACGTATTTTAATTCATTTAGTTTGTATCGAAAATTTTTATTTTAGAGGAAGCGCGGGAAATGACACCGGTTATAGTCACTAGGGGTACGTAGGAACGTCCCTCGCAATATAAAGCAATTCTATTTTTTCATTTTTATCAAAATACATGGGTTAAAACCCATCGATTTTGAATTTTCAAAACGTTTTCCCAAAGCTCTGGAATAGCACGCCTACGGTTTCTTAGGCCTATCCGAAGCCAAAAGGCTGCCAAATCCGATTCTGAATAGTTTTAAAGATCCGTCCACAAATAACGGCGCTACAATTTTTGAAAGTTCAAAATTGGCTCAAAATGAGCGCTAAAATCGCAATTTTTATTTTCGAAAAATTAACGTCGCACCCTATACATATTATACATGTATCTTATGTAAAAAGCCTCAGGATTCCGAATCCGTGTCGTTTGTAATGATTGGATCGAAAATAAGGGCGCTACGATTTTTTGTGAATCAAGGGTACGTATTTCTATTCATTTAGTTTGTATCGAAAATTTTTATTTTAGAGGAAGCGCGGGAAATGACACCGGTTATAGTCACTAGGGTACGTAGGAACGTCCCTCGCAATATAAAGCAATTCTATTTTTTCATTTTTATCAAAATACATGGGTTAAAACCCATCGATTTTGAATTTTCAAAACGTTTTCCCAAAGCTCTGGAATAGCACGCCTACGGTTTCTTAGGCCTATCCGAAGCCAAAAGGCTGCCAAATCCGATTCTGAATAGTTTTAAAGATCCGTCCACAAATAACGGCGCTACAATTTTTGAAAGTTCAAAATTGGCTCAAAATGAGCGCTAAAATCGCAATTTTTTATTTTCGAAAAATTAACGTCGCACCCTATACATATTATACATGTATCTTATGTAAAAAAGCCTCAGGATTCCGCATCCGTGTCGTTTGTAATGATTGGATCGAAAATAAGGGCGCTACGATTTTTTTTGTGAATCAAGGGGTACGTATTTTTAATCATTTAGTTTGTATCGAAAATTTTTATTTTAGAGGGGAAGCGCGGGAAAATGACACCGGTTATAGTCACTAGGGGTACGTAGGAACGTCCCCTCGCAATATAAAGCAATTCTATTTTTTCATTTTTATCAAAATACATGGGTTAAAACCCATCGATTTTGAATTTTCAAAACGTTTTCCCAAAGCTCTGGAATAGCACGCCTACGGTTTCTTAGGCCTATCCGAAGCCAAAAGGCTGCCAAATCCGATTCTGAATAGTTTTAAAGATCCGTCCACAAATAACGGCGCTACAATTTTTGAAAGTTCAAAATTGGCTCAAAATGAGCGCTAAAATCGCAATTTTTATTTTCGAAAAATTAACGTCGCACCCTATACATATTATACATGTATCTTATGTAAAAAGCCTCAGGATTCCGAATCCGTGTCGTTTGTAATGATTGGATCGAAAATAAGGGCGCTACGATTTTTTGTGAATCAAGGGGTACGTATTTTTAATCATTTAGTTTGTATCGAAAATTTTTATTTTAGAGGAAGCGCGGGAAATGACACCGGTTATAGTCACTAGGGGTACGTAGGAACGCCCCCTCGCAATATAAAGCAATTCTATTTTTTCATTTTTATCAAAATACATGGGTTAAAACCCATCGATTTTGAATTTTCAAAACGTTTTCCCAAAGCTCTGGAATAGCACGCCTACGGTTTCTTAGGCCTATCCGAAGCCAAAAGGCTGCCAAATCCGATTCTGAATAGTTTTAAAGATCCGTCCACAAATAACGGCGCTACAATTTTTGAAAGTTCAAAATTGGCTCAAAATGAGCGCTAAAATCGCAATTTTTATTTTCGAAAAATTAACGTCGCACCCTATACATATTATACATGTATCTTATGTAAAAAGCCTCAGGATTCCGAATCCGTGTCGTTTGTAATGATTGGATCGAAAATAAGGGCGCTACGATTTTTTGTGAATCAAGGGTACGTATTTTAATCATTTAGTTTGTATCGAAAATTTTTATTTTAGAGGAAGCGCGGGAAATGACACCGGTTATAGTCACTAGGGGTACGTAGGAACGTCCCTCGCAATATAAAGCAATTCTATTTTTTCATTTTTATCAAAATACATGGGTTAAAACCCATCGATTTTGAATTTTCAAAACGTTTTCCCAAAGCTCTGGAATAGCACGCCTACGGTTTCTTAGGCCTATCCGAAGCCAAAAGGCTGCCAAATCCGATTCTGAATAGTTTTAAAGATCCGTCCACAAATAACGGCGCTACAATTTTTGAAAGTTCAAAATTGGCTCAAAATGAGCGCTAAAATCGCAATTTTTATTTTCGAAAAATTAACGTCGCACCCTATACATATTATACATGTATCTTATGTAAAAAGCCTCAGGATTCCGAATCCGTGTCGTTTGTAATGATTGGATCGAAAATAAGGGCGCTACGATTTTTTGTGAATCAAGGGGTACGTATTTTTAATCATTTAGTTTGTATCGAAAATTTTTATTTTAGAGGAAGCGCGGGAAATGACACCGGTTATAGTCACTAGGGGTACGTAGGAACGTCCCTCGCAATATAAAGCAATTCTATTTTTTCATTTTTATCAAAATACATGGGTTAAAACCCATCGATTTTGAATTTTCAAAACGTTTTCCCAAAGCTCTGGAATAGCACGCCCACGGTTTCTTAGGCCAATCCGAAGCCAAACAGGCTGCCAAATCCGATTCTGAATAGTTTTTAAAGATCCGTCGACAAATAACGGCGCTACAATTTTTTGAAAGTTCAAAATTGGCTCAAAATGAGCGCTAAAATTCGCAATTTTTTTATTTCGAAAAATTAACGTCGCACCCTATACATATTATACATGTATCTTATGTAAAAAAGCCTCAGGATTCCGAATCCGTGTCGTTTGTAATGATTGGATCGAAAATAAGGGCGCTACCATTTTTTTCGTGAATCAAGGGGTACGTATTTTTAATCATTTAGTTTGTATCGAAAATTTTTATTTTAGAGGAAGCGCGGGAAATGACACCGGTTATAGTCACTAGGGGTACGTAGGAACGTCCCTCGCAATATAAAGCAATTCTATTTTTTCATTTTTATCAAAATACATGGGTTAAAACCCATCGATTTTGAATTTTCAAAACGTTTTCCCAAAGCTCTGGAATAGCACGCCTACGGTTTCTTAGGCCTATCCGAAGCCAAAAGGCTGCCAAATCCGATTCTGAATAGTTTTAAAGATCCGTCCACAAATAACGGCGCTACAATTTTTGAAAGTTCAAAATTGGCTCAAAATGAGCGCTAAAATCGCAATTTTTATTTTCGAAAAATTAACGTCGCACCCTATACATATTATACATGTATCTTATGTAAAAAGCCTCAGGATTCCGAATCCGTGTCGTTTGTAATGATTGGATCGAAAATAAGGGCGCTACGATTTTTTGTGAATCAAGGGTACGTTTTTTTAATCATTTAGTTTGTATCGAAAATTTTTATTTTAGAGGAAGCGCGGGAAATGACACCGGTTATAGTCACTAGGGGTACGTAGGAACGTCCCTCGCAATATAAAGCAATTCTATTTTTTCATTTTTATCAAAATACATGGGTTAAAACCCATCGATTTTGAATTTTCAAAACGTTTTCCCAAAGCTCTGGAATAGCACGCCTACGGTTTCTTAGGCCTATCCGAAGCCAAAAGGCTGCCAAATCCGATTCTGAATAGTTTTAAAGATCCGTCCACAAATAACGGCGCTACAATTTTTGAAAGTTCAAAATTGGCTCAAAATGAGCTCTAAAATCGCAATTTTTATTTTCGAAAAATTAACGTCGCACCCTATACATATTATACATGTATCTTATGTAAAAAAGCCTCAGGATTCCGAATCCGTGTCGTTTGTAATGATTGGATCGAAAATAAGGGCGCTACGATTTTTTTTGTGAATCAAGGGGTACGTATTTTTAATCATTTAGTTTGTATCGAAAATTTTTATTTTAGAGGAAGCGCGGGAAATGACACCGGTTATAGTCACTAGGGGTACGTAGGAACGTCCCCTCGCAATATAAAGCAATTCTATTTTTTCATTTTTATCAAAATACATGGGTTAAAACCCATCGATTTTGAATTTTCAAAACGTTTTCCCAAAGCTCTGGAATAGCACGCCTACGGTTTCTTAGGCCTATCCGAAGCCAAAAGGCTGCCAAATCCGATTCTGAATAGTTTTAAAGATCCGTCCACAAATAACGGCGCTACAATTTTTGAAAGTTCAAAATTGGCTCAAAATGAGCGCTAAAATCGCAATTTTTATTTTCGAAAAATTAACGTCGCACCCTATACATATTATACATGTATCTTATGTAAAAAGCCTCAGGATTCCGAATCCGTGTCGTTTGTAATGATTGGATCGAAAATAAGGGCGCTACGATTTTTTGTGAATCAAGGGGTACGTATTTTTAATCATTTAGTTTGTATCGAAAATTTTTATTTTAGAGGAAGCGCGGGAAATGACACCGGTTATAGTCACTAGGGGTACGTAGGAACGTCCCTCGCAATATAAAGCAATTCTATTTTTTCATTTTTATCAAAATACATGGGTTAAAACCCATCGATTTTGAATTTTCAAAACGTTTTCCCAAAGCTCTGGAATAGCACGCCTACGGTTTCTTAGGCCTATCCGAAGCCAAAAGGCTGCCAAATCCGATTCTGAATAGTTTTAAAGATCCGTCCACAAATAACGGCGCTACAATTTTTGAAAGTTCAAAATTGGCTCAAAATGAGCGCTAAAATCGCAATTTTTATTTTCGAAAAATTAACGTCGCACCCTATACATATTATACATGTATCTTATGTAAAAAGCCTCAGGATTCCGAATCCGTGTCGTTTGTAATGATTGGATCGAAAATAAGGGCGCTACGATTTTTTGTGAATCAAGGGGTACGTATTTTAATCATTTAGTTTGTATCGAAAATTTTTATTTTAGAGGGAAGCGCGGGAAATGACACCGGTTATAGTCACTAGGGGTACGTAGGAACGTCCCTCGCAATATAAAGCAATTCTATTTTTTCATTTTTATCAAAATACATGGGTTAAAACCCATCGATTTTGAATTTTCAAAACGTTTTCCCAAAGCTCTGGAATAGCACGCCTACGGTTTCTTAGGCCTATCCGAAGCCAAAAGGCTGCCAAATCCGATTCTGAATAGTTTTAAAGATCCGTCCACAAATAACGGCGCTACAATTTTTGAAAGTTCAAAATTGGCTCAAAATGAGCGCTAAAATCGCAATTTTTATTTTCAAAAAATTAACGTCGCACCCTATACATATTATACATGTATCTTATGTAAAAAGCCTCAGGATTCCGAATCCGTGTCGTTTGTAATGATTGGATAGAAAATAAGGGCGCTACGATTTTTTGTGAATAAAGGGGGTACGTTTTTTTAATCATTTAGTTTGTATCGAAAATTTTTATTTTAGAGGGAAGCGGGGGGAAATGACACCGGTTATAGTCACTAGGGTACGTAGGAACGTCCCTCGCAATATAAAGCAATTCTATTTTTTTCATTTTTTATCAAAAATACATGGGTTAAAACCCATCGATTTTGAATTTTCAAAACGTTTTCCCAAAGCTCTGGAATAGCACGCCTACGGTTTCTTAGGCCTATCCGAAGCCAAAAGGCTGCCAAATCCGATTCTGAATAGTTTTAAAGATCCGTCCACAAATAACGGCGCTACAATTTTTGAAAGTTCAAAATTGGCTCAAAATGAGCGCTAAAATCGCAATTTTTATTTCGAAAAATTAACGTCGCACCCTATACATATTATACATGTAACTTATGTAAAAAAGCCTCAGGATTCCGAATCCGTGTCGTTTGTAATGATTGGATCGAAAATAAGGGCGCTACGATTTTTTTTGTGAATCAAGGGGTACGTATTTTTAATCATTTAGTTTGTATCGAAAATTTTTATTTTAGAGGGAAGCGCGGGAAATGACACCGGTTATAGTCACTAGGGTACGTAGGAACGTCCCTCGCAATATAAAGCAATTCTATTTTTTCATTTTTATCAAAATACATGGGTTAAAACCCATCGATTTTGAATTTTCAAAACGTTTTCCCAAAGCTCTGGAATAGCACGCCTACGGTTTCTTAGGCCTATCCGAAGCCAAAAAGGCTGCCAAATCCGATTCTGAATAGTTTTAAAGATCCGTCCACAAATAACGGCGCTACAATTTTTGAAAGTTCAAAATTGGCTCAAAATGAGCGCTAAAATCGCAATTTTTATTTCGAAAAATTAACGTCGCACCCTATACATATTATACATGTATCTTATGTAAAAAGCCTCAGGATTCCGAATCCGTGTCGTTTGTAATGATTGGATCGAAAATAAGGGCGCTACGATTTTTTGTGAATCAAGGGGTACGTATTTTTAATCATTTAGTTTGTATCGAAAATTTTTATTTTAGAGGGAAGCGCGGGAAATGACACCGGTTATAGTCACTAGGGGTACGTAGGAACGTCCCTCGCAATATAAAGCAATTCTATTTTTTCATTTTTATCAAAATACATGGGTTAAAACCCATCGATTTTGAATTTTCAAAACGTTTTCCCAAAGCTCTGGAATAGCACGCCTACGGTTTCTTAGGCCTATCCGAAGCCAAAAGGCTGCCAAATCCGATTCTGAATAGTTTTAAAGATCCGTCCACAAATAACGGCGCTACAATTTTTGAAAGTTCAAAATTGGCTCAAAATGAGCGCTAAAATCGCAATTTTTATTTCGTAAAATTAACGTCGCACCCTATACATATTATACATGTAACTTATTTAAAAAAGCCTCAGGATTCCGAATCCGTGTCGTTTGTAATGATTGGATCGAAAATAAGGGCGCTACGATTTTTTTTGTGAATCAAGGGGTACGTATTTTTAATCATTTAGTTTGTATCGAAAATTTTTATTTTAGAGGGAAGCGCGGGGAAATGACACCGGTTATAGTCACTAGGGGTACGTAGGAACGTCCCTCGCAATATAAAGCAATTCTATTTTTTTCATTTTTTATCAAAATACATGGGTTAAAACCCATCGATTTTGAATTTTCAAAACGTTTTCCCAAAGCTCTGGAATAGCACGCCTACGGTTTCTTAGGCCTATCGGAAGCCAAAAAAGCTGCCAAATCCGATTTTGAATAGCTTTTAAAGATCCGTCCACAAATAACGGCGCTACAATTTTTTGAAAGTTCAAAATTGGCTCAAAATGAGCGCTAAAATCGCAATTTTTTATTTTCGAAAAATTAACGTCGCACCCTATACATATTATACATGTATCTTATGTAAAAAGGCCTCAGGATTCCGAATCCGTGTCGTTTGTAATGATTGGATAGAAAATAAGGGCGCTACAATTTTTTTTGTGAATCAAGGGGTACGTATTTTTAATCATTTGGTTTGTATCGAAAATTTTTTTTTAAAGAGGAAGCGCGGTGAAATGACACCGGTTATAGTCACTAGGGGTACGTAGGAACGTCCTCTCGCAATATAAAGCAATTCTATTTTTTCATTTTTATCAAAATACATGGGTTAAAACCCATCGATTTTGAATTTTCAAAACGTTTTCCCAAAGCTCTGGAATAGCACGCCTACGGTTTTTTAAAGCCTATCCGAACCCTAAAAAGGCTGCCAAATCCGATTCTGAATAGTTTTTGAAGATCCGTCCACAAATAACGGCGCTACAATTTTTTGAAAGTTCAGAATTGGCTCAAAATGAGCGCTAAAATTCGCAATTTTTTATTTTCGAAAAATTAACGTCGCACCAATACATATTATACATGTATCTTATGTAAAAGGCCTCAGGATTCCGAATCCGTGTCGTTTGTAATGATTGGATAGAAAATAAGGGCGCTACGATTTTTTTTGTGAATCAAGGGGTACGTATTTTTAATCATTTGGTTTGTATCGAAAATTTTTATTTTAAAGGGGAAGCGCGGGGAAATGACACCGGTTATAGTCACTAGGGGTACGTAGGAACGTCCCCTCGCAATATAAAGCAATTCTATTTTTTTCATTTTTTATCAAAAATACATGGGTTAAAACCCATCGATTTTGAATTTTCAAGACGTTTTCCCAAAGCTCTGGAATAGCACGCCTACGGTTTCTTAAGCCTATCCGAACCCAAAAAAGGCTGCCAAATCCGATTCTGAATAGTTTTTGAAGATCCGTCCACAAATAACGGCGCTACAATTTTTTGAAAGTTCAAAATTGGCTCAAAATGAGCGCTAAAATTCGCAATTTTTTATTTTCGAAAAATTAACGTCGCACCCTATACATATTATACATGTATCTTATGTAAAAGGCCTCAGGATTCCGAATCCGTGTCGTTTGTAATGATTGGATAGAAAATAAGGGCGCTACAATTTTTTTTGTGAATCAAGGGGTACGTATTTTTAATCATTTGGTTTGTATCGAAAATTTTTATTTTAAAGGGGAAGCGCGGGGAAATGACACCGGTTATAGTCACTAGGGTACGTAGGAACGTCCCTCGCAATATAAAGCAATTCTATTTTTTCATTTTTATCAAAATACATGGGTTAAAACCCATCGATTTTGAATTTTCAAGACGTTTTCCCAAAGCTCTGGAATAGCACGCCTACGGTTTCTTAAGCCTATCCGAAGCTAAAAAGGCTGCCAAATCCGATTCTGAATAGTTTTTGAAGATCCGTCCACAAATAACGGCGCTACAATTTTTTGAAAGTTCAGAATTGGCTCAAAATGAGCGCTAAAATCGCAATTTTTATTTTCGAAAAATTAACGTCGCACCCTATACATATTATACATGTATCTTATGTAAAAAGCCTCAGGATTCCGAATCCGTGTCGTTTGTAATGATTGGATAGAAAATAAGGGCGCTACGATTTTTTGTGAATCAAGGGTACGTATTTTTAATCATTTGGTTTGTATCGAAAATTTTTATTTTAAAGGGAAGCGCGGGAAATGACACCGGTTATAGTCACTAGGGTACGTAGGAACGTCCCTCGCAATATAAAGCAATTCTATTTTTTCATTTTTATCAAAATACATGGGTTAAAACCCATCGATTTTGAATTTTCAAAACGTTTTCCCAAAGCTCTGGAATAGCACGCCTACGGTTTCTTAGGCCTATCCGAAGCCAAAAGGCTGCCAAATCCGATTCTGAATAGTTTTAAAGATCCGTCCACAAATAACGGCGCTACAATTTTTGAAAGTTCAAAATTGGCTCAAAATGAGCGCTAAAATCGCAATTTTTATTTTCGAAAAATTAACGTCGCACCCTATACATATTATACATGTATCTTATGTAAAAAGCCTCAGGATTCCGAATCCGTGTCGTTTGTAATGATTGGATAGAAAATAAGGGCGCTACGATTTTTTGTGAATAAAGGGGGTACGTATTTTTAATCATTTGGTTTGTATCGAAAATTTTTATTTTAAAGGGAAGCGCGGGAAATGACACCGGTTATAGTCACTAGGGGTACGTAGGAACGTCCCTCGCAATATAAAGCAATTCTATTTTTTCATTTTTATCAAAATACATGGGTTAAAACCCATCGATTTTGAATTTTCAAAACGTTTTCCCAAAGCTCTGGAATAGCACGCCTACGGTTTTTTAAAGGCCTATCCGAAGCCAAAAGGCTGCCAAATCCGATTCTGAATAGTTTTAAAGATCCGTCCACAAATAACGGCGCTACAATTTTTGAAAGTTCAAAATTGGCTCAAAATGAGCGCTAAAATCGCAATTTTTATTTTCGAAAAATTAACGTCGCACCCTATACATATTATACATGTATCTTATGTAAAAAGCCTCAGGATTCCGAATCCGTGTCGTTTGTAATGATTGGATAGAAAATAAGGGCGCTACGATTTTTTGTGAATCAAGGGTACGTATTTTTAATCATTTAGTTTGTATCGAAAATTTTTATTTTAAAGGGAAGCGCGGGAAATGACACCGGTTATAGTCACTAGGGGTACGTAGGAACGTCCCTCGCAATATAAAGCAATTCTATTTTTTCATTTTTATCAAAATACATGGGTTAAAACCCATCGATTTTGAATTTTCAAAACGTTTTCCCAAAGCTCTGGAATAGCACGCCTACGGTTTCTTAGGCCTATCCGAAGCCAAAAAGGCTGCCAAATCCGATTCTGAATAGTTTTAAAGATCCGTCCACAAATAACGGCGCTACAATTTTTGAAAGTTCAAAATTGGCTCAAAATGAGCGCTAAAATCGCAATTTTTATTTTCGAAAAATTAACGTCGCACCCTATACATATTATACATGTATCTTATGTAAAAAGCCTCAGGATTCCGAATCCGTGTCGTTTGTAATGATTGGATCGAAAATAAGGGCGCTACGATTTTTTTTGTGAATCAAGAGGTACGTATTTTTAATCATTTAGTTTGTATCGAAAATTTTTATTTTAAAGGGAAGCGCGGGAAATGACACCGGTTATAGTCACTAGGGGTACGTAGGAACGTCCCTCGCAATATAAAGCAATTCTATTTTTTCATTTTTATCAAAATACATGGGTTAAAACCCATCGATTTTGAATTTTCAAAACGTTTTCCCAAAGCTCTGGAATAGCACGCCTACGGTTTCTTAGGCCTATCCGAAGCCAAAAGGCTGCCAAATCCGATTCTGAATAGTTTTAAAGATCCGTCCACAAATAACGGCGCTACAATTTTTGAAAGTTCAAAATTGGCTCAAAATGAGCGCTAAAATCGCAATTTTTATTTTCGAAAAATTAACGTCGCACCCTATACATATTATACATGTATCTTATGTAAAAAGCCTCAGGATTCCGAATCCGTGTCGTTTGTAATGATTGGATCGAAAATAAGGGCGCTACGATTTTTTGTGAATCAAGGGTACGTATTTTTAATCATTTAGTTTGTATCGAAAATTTTTATTTTAAAGGGAAGCGCGGGAAATGACACCGGTTATAGTCACTAGGGGTACGTAGGAACGTCCCTCGCAATATAAAGCAATTCTATTTTTTCATTTTTATCAAAATACATGGGTTAAAACCCATCGATTTTGAATTTTCAAAACGTTTTCCCAAAGCTCTGGAATAGCACGCCTACGGTTTCTTAGGCCTATCCGAAGCCAAAAGGCTGCCAAATCCGATTCTGAATAGTTTTAAAGATCCGTCCACAAATAACGGCGCTACAATTTTTGAAAGTTCAAAATTGGCTCAAAATGAGCGCTAAAATCGCAATTTTTATTTTCGAAAAATTAACGTCGCACCCTATACATATTATACATGTATCTTATGTAAAAAGCCTCAGGATTCCGAATCCGTGTCGTTTGTAATGATTGGATCGAAAATAAGGGCGCTACGATTTTTTGTGAATCAAGGGTACGTATTTTTAATCATTTAGTTTGTATCGAAAATTTTTATTTTAGAGGAAGCGCGGGAAATGACACCGGTTATAGTCACTGGGGGTACGTAGGAACGCCCCCTCGCAATATAAAGCAATTCTATTTTTTCATTTTTATCAAAATACATGGGTTAAAACCCATCGATTTTGAATTTTCAAAACGTTTTCCCAAAGCTCTGGAATAGCACGCCTACGGTTTCTTAGGCCTATCCGAAGCCAAAAGGCTGCCAAATCCGATTCTGAATAGTTTTAAAGATCCGTCCACAAATAACGGCGCTACAATTTTTGAAAGTTCAAAATTGGCTCAAAATGAGCGCTAAAATCGCAATTTTTATTTTCGAAAAATTAACGTCGCACCCTATACATATTATACATGTATCTTATGTAAAAAGCCTCAGGATTCCGAATCCGTGTCGTTTGTAATGATTGGATCGAAAATAAGGGCGCTACGATTTTTTGTGAATCAAGGGGTACGTATTTTTAATCATTTAGTTTGTATCGAAAATTTTTATTTTAGAGGAAGCGCGGGAAATGACACCGGTTATAGTCACTAGGGGTACGTAGGAACGTCCCTCGCAATATAAAGCAATTCTATTTTTTCATTTTTATCAAAATACATGGGTTAAAACCCATCGATTTTGAATTTTCAAAACGTTTTCCCAAAGCTCTGGAATAGCACGCCTACGGTTTCTTAGGCCTATCCGAAGCCAAAAGGCTGCCAAATCCGATTCTGAATAGTTTTAAAGATCCGTCCACAAATAACGGCGCTACAATTTTTGAAAGTTCAAAATTGGCTCAAAATGAGCGCTAAAATCGCAATTTTTATTTTCGAAAAATTAACGTCGCACCCTATACATATTATACATGTATCTTATGTAAAAAGCCTCAGGATTCCGAATCCGTGTCGTTTGTAATGATTGGATCGAAAATAAGGGCGCTACGATTTTTTGTGAATCAAGGGTACGTATTTTAATCATTTAGTTTGTATCGAAAATTTTTATTTTAGAGGAAGCGCGGGAAATGACACCGGTTATAGTCACTAGGGGTACGTAGGAACGTCCCTCGCAATATAAAGCAATTCTATTTTTTCATTTTTATCAAAATACATGGGTTAAAACCCATCGATTTTGAATTTTCAAAACGTTTTCCCAAAGCTCTGGAATAGCACGCCTACGGTTTCTTAGGCCTATCCGAAGCCAAAAGGCTGCCAAATCCGATTCTGAATAGTTTTAAAGATCCGTCCACAAATAACGGCGCTACAATTTTTGAAAGTTCAAAATTGGCTCAAAATGAGCGCTAAAATCGCAATTTTTATTTTCGAAAAATTAACGTCGCACCCTATACATATTATACATGTATCTTATGTAAAAAGCCTCAGGATTCCGAATCCGTGTCGTTTGTAATGATTGGATCGAAAATAAGGGCGCTACGATTTTTTGTGAATCAAGGGTACGTATTTTTAATCATTTAGTTTGTATCGAAAATTTTTATTTTAGAGGAAGCGCGGGAAATGACACCGGTTATAGTCACTAGGGGTACGTAGGAACGTCCCTCGCAATATAAAGCAATTCTATTTTTTTCATTTTTTATCAAAATACATGGGTTAAAACCCATCGATTTTGAATTTTCAAAACGTTTTCCCAAAGCTCTGGAATAGCACGCCTACGGTTTCTTAAGCCTATCCGAAGCCAAAAGGCTGCCAAATCCGATTCTGAATAGTTTTAAAGATCCGTCCACAAATAACGGCGCTACAATTTTTTGAAAGTTCAAAATTGGCTCAAAATGAGCGCTAAAATTCGCAATTTTTTATTTTCGAAAAATTAACGTCGCACCCTATACATATTATACATGTATCTTATGTAAAAAAGCCTCAGGATTCCGAATCCGTGTCGTTTGTAATGATTGGATAGAAAATAAGGGCGCTACGATTTTTTGTGAATCAAGGGTACGTATTTTTAATCATTTAGTTTGTATCGAAAATTTTTATTTTAAAGGGAAGCGCGGGAAATGACACCGGTTATAGTCACTAGGGTACGTAGGAACGTCCCTCGCAATATAAAGCAATTCTATTTTTTCATTTTTATCAAAATACATGGGTTAAAACCCATCGATTTTGAATTTTCAAAACGTTTTCCCAAAGCTCTGGAATAGCACGCCTACGGTTTCTTAGGCCTATCCGAAGCCAAAAGGCTGCCAAATCCGATTCTGAATAGTTTTAAAGATCCGTCCACAAATAACGGCGCTACAATTTTTGAAAGTTCAAAATTGGCTCAAAATGAGCGCTAAAATTCGCAATTTTTATTTTCGAAAAATTAACGTCGCACCCTATACATATTATACATGTATCTTATGTAAAAAGCCTCAGGATTCCGAATCCGTGTCGTTTGTAATGATTGGATAGAAAATAAGGGCGCTACGATTTTTTGTGAATCAAGGGTACGTATTTTTAATCATTTGGTTTGTATCGAAAATTTTTATTTTAAAGGGAAGCGCGGGAAATGACACCGGTTATAGTCACTAGGGGTACGTAGGAACGTCCCTCGCAATATAAAGCAATTCTATTTTTTCATTTTTATCAAAATACATGGGTTAAAACCCATCGATTTTGAATTTTCAAAACGTTTTCCCAAAGCTCTGGAATAGCACGCCTACGGTTTCTTAGGCCTATCCGAAGCCAAAAGGCTGCCAAATCCGATTCTGAATAGTTTTAAAGATCCGTCCACAAATAACGGCGCTACAATTTTTGAAAGTTCAAAATTGGCTCAAAATGAGCGCTAAAATTCGCAATTTTTATTTTCGAAAAATTAACGTCGCACCCTATACATATTATACATGTATCTTATGTAAAAAGCCTCAGGATTCCGAATCCGTGTCGTTTGTAATGATTGGATAAAAAATAAGGGCGCTACGATTTTTTGTGAATCAAGGGGTACGTATTTTTAATCATTTAGTTTGTATCGAAAATTTTTATTTTAAAGGGAAGCGCGGGAAATGACACCGGTTATAGTCACTAGGGGTACGTAGGAACGTCCCTCGCAATATAAAGCAATTCTATTTTTTCATTTTTATCAAAATACATGGGTTAAAACCCATCGATTTTGAATTTTCAAAACGTTTTCCCAAAGCTCTGGAATAGCACGCCTACGGTTTCTTAGGCCTATCCGAACCCTAAAAGGCTGCCAAATCCGATTCTGAATAGTTTTAAAGATCCGTCCACAAATAACGGCGCTACAATTTTTGAAAGTTCAAAATTGGCTCAAAATGAGCGCTAAAATTCGCAATTTTTATTTTCGAAAAATTAACGTCGCACCCTATACATATTATACATGTATCTTATGTAAAAAGCCTCAGGATTCCGAATCCGTGTCGTTTGTAATGATTGGATAGAAAATAAGGGCGCTACGATTTTTTGTGAATCAAGGGGTACGTATTTTTAATCATTTGGTTTGTATCGAAAATTTTTATTTTAAAGGGAAGCGCGGGAAATGACACCGGTTATAGTCACTAGGGGTACGTAGGAACGTCCCTCGCAATATAAAGCAATTCTATTTTTTCATTTTTATCAAAATACATGGGTTAAAACCCATCGATTTTGAATTTTCAAAACGTTTTCCCAAAGCTCTGGAATAGCACGCCTACGGTTTCTTAGGCCTATCCGAAGCCAAAAGGCTGCCAAATCCGATTCTGAATAGTTTTAAAGATCCGTCCACAAATAACGGCGCTACAATTTTTGAAAGTTCAAAATTGGCTCAAAATGAGCGCTAAAATTCGCAATTTTTATTTTCGAAAAATTAACGTCGCACCCTATACATATTATACATGTATCTTATGTAAAAAGCCTCAGGATTCCGAATCCGTGTCGTTTGTAATGATTGGATAGAAAATAAGGGCGCTACGATTTTTTGTGAATCAAGGGTACGTATTTTTAATCATTTGGTTTGTATCGAAAATTTTTATTTTAAAGGGGAAGCGCGGGAAATGACACCGGTTATAGTCACTAGGGTACGTAGGAACGTCCCTCGCAATATAAAGCAATTCTATTTTTTCATTTTTATCAAAATACATGGGTTAAAACCCATCGATTTTGAATTTTCAAAACGTTTTCCCAAAGCTCTGGAATAGCACGCCTACGGTTTCTTAGGCCTATCCGAAGCCAAAAGGCTGCCAAATCCGATTCTGAATAGTTTTAAAGATCCGTCCACAAATAACGGCGCTACAATTTTTGAAAGTTCAAAATTGGCTCAAAATGAGCTCTAAAATCGCAATTTTTATTTTCGAAAAATTAACGTCGCACCCTATACATATTATACATGTATCTTATGTAAAAAGCCTCAGGATTCCGAATCCGTGTCGTTTGTAATGATTGGATAGAAAATAAGGGCGCTACGATTTTTTGTGAATCAAGGGGTACGTATTTTTAATCATTTGGTTTGTATCGAAAATTTTTATTTTAAAGGGAAGCGCGGGAAATGACACCGGTTATAGTCACTAGGGGTACGTAGGAACGTCCCTCGCAATATAAAGCAATTCTATTTTTTCATTTTTATCAAAATACATGGGTTAAAACCCATCGATTTTGAATTTTCAAAACGTTTTCCCAAAGCTCTGGAATAGCACGCCTACGGTTTCTTAGGCCTATCCGAAGCCAAAAGGCTGCCAAATCCGATTCTGAATAGTTTTAAAGATCCGTCCACAAATAACGGCGCTACAATTTTTGAAAGTTCAAAATTGGCTCAAAATGAGCGCTAAAATCGCAATTTTTATTTCGAAAAATTAACGTCGCACCCTATACATATTATACATGTATCTTATGTAAAAAGCCTCAGGATTCCGAATCCGTGTCGTTTGTAATGATTGGATAGAAAATAAGGGCGCTACGATTTTTTGTGAATCAAGGGTACGTATTTTAATCATTTGGTTTGTATCGAAAATTTTTATTTTAAAGGGAAGCGCGGGAAATGACACCGGTTATAGTCACTAGGGGTACGTAGGAACGTCCCTCGCAATATAAAGCAATTCTATTTTTTCATTTTTATCAAAATACATGGGTTAAAACCCATCGATTTTGAATTTTCAAAACGTTTTCCCAAAGCTCTGGAATAGCACGCCTACGGTTTCTTAGGCCTATCCGAAGCCAAAAGGCTGCCAAATCCGATTCTGAATAGTTTTAAAGATCCGTCCACAAATAACGGCGCTACAATTTTTGAAAGTTCAAAATTGGCTCAAAATGAGCGCTAAAATCGCAATTTTTATTTTCGAAAAATTAACGTCGCACCCTATACATATTATACATGTATCTTATGTAAAAAGCCTCAGGATTCCGAATCCGTGTCGTTTGTAATGATTGGATCGAAAATAAGGGCGCTACGATTTTTTGTGAATCAAGGGTACGTATTTTAATCATTTAGTTTGTATCGAAAATTTTTATTTTAGAGGAAGCGCGGGAAATGACACCGGTTATAGTCACTAGGGGTACGTAGGAACGTCCCTCGCAATATAAAGCAATTCTATTTTTTCATTTTTATCAAAATACATGGGTTAAAACCCATCGATTTTGAATTTTCAAAACGTTTTCCCAAAGCTCTGGAATAGCACGCCTACGGTTTCTTAGGCCTATCCGAAGCCAAAAGGCTGCCAAATCCGATTCTGAATAGTTTTAAAGATCCGTCCACAAATAACGGCGCTACAATTTTTGAAAGTTCAAAATTGGCTCAAAATGAGCGCTAAAATCGCAATTTTTATTTCGAAAAATTAACGTCGCACCCTATACATATTATACATGTATCTTATGTAAAAAGCCTCAGGATTCCGAATCCGTGTCGTTTGTAATGATTGGATCGAAAATAAGGGCGCTACGATTTTTTGTGAATCAAGGGTACGTATTTTAATCATTTAGTTTGTATCGAAAATTTTTATTTTAGAGGAAGCGCGGGAAATGACACCGGTTATAGTCACTAGGGTACGTAGGAACGTCCCTCGCAATATAAAGCAATTCTATTTTTTCATTTTTATCAAAATACATGGGTTAAAACCCATCGATTTTGAATTTTCAAAACGTTTTCCCAAAGCTCTGGAATAGCACGCCTACGGTTTCTTAGGCCTATCCGAAGCCAAAAGGCTGCCAAATCCGATTCTGAATAGTTTTAAAGATCCGTCCACAAATAACGGCGCTACAATTTTTGAAAGTTCAAAATTGGCTCAAAATGAGCGCTAAAATCGCAATTTTTATTTTCGAAAAATTAACGTCGCACCCTATACATATTATACATGTATCTTATGTAAAAAGCCTCAGGATTCCGAATCCGTGTCGTTTGTAATGATTGGATCGAAAATAAGGGCGCTACGATTTTTTGTGAATCAAGGGTACGTATTTTAATCATTTAGTTTGTATCGAAAATTTTTATTTTAGAGGAAGCGCGGGAAATGACACCGGTTATAGTCACTGGGGGTACGTAGGAACGTCCCTCGCAATATAAAGCAATTCTATTTTTTCATTTTTATCAAAATACATGGGTTAAAACCCATCGATTTTGAATTTTCAAAACGTTTTCCCAAAGCTCTGGAATAGCACGCCTACGGTTTCTTAGGCCTATCCGAAGCCAAAAGGCTGCCAAATCCGATTCTGAATAGTTTTAAAGATCCGTCCACAAATAACGGCGCTACAATTTTTGAAAGTTCAAAATTGGCTCAAAATGAGCGCTAAAATCGCAATTTTTATTTTCGAAAAATTAACGTCGCACCCTATACATATTATACATGTATCTTATGTAAAAAGCCTCAGGATTCCGAATCCGTGTCGTTTGTAATGATTGGATCGAAAATAAGGGCGCTACGATTTTTTGTGAATCAAGGGGTACGTATTTTTAATCATTTAGTTTGTATCGAAAATTTTTATTTTAGAGGAAGCGCGGGAAATGACACCGGTTATAGTCACTAGGGGTACGTAGGAACGTCCCTCGCAATATAAAGCAATTCTATTTTTTCATTTTTATCAAAATACATGGGTTAAAACCCATCGATTTTGAATTTTCAAAACGTTTTCCCAAAGCTCTGGAATAGCACGCCTACGGTTTCTTAGGCCTATCCGAAGCCAAAAGGCTGCCAAATCCGATTCTGAATAGTTTTAAAGATCCGTCCACAAATAACGGCGCTACAATTTTTGAAAGTTCAAAATTGGCTCAAAATGAGCGCTAAAATCGCAATTTTTATTTTCGAAAAATTAACGTCGCACCCTATACATATTATACATGTATCTTATGTAAAAAGCCTCAGGATTCCGAATCCGTGTCGTTTGTAATGATTGGATCGAAAATAAGGGCGCTACGATTTTTTGTGAATCAAGGGTACGTATTTTTAATCATTTAGTTTGTATCGAAAATTTTTATTTTAGAGGAAGCGCGGGAAATGACACCGGTTATAGTCACTAGGGGTACGTAGGAACGTCCCTCGCAATATAAAGCAATTCTATTTTTTCATTTTTATCAAAATACATGGGTTAAAACCCATCGATTTTGAATTTTCAAAACGTTTTCCCAAAGCTCTGGAATAGCACGCCTACGGTTTCTTAGGCCTATCCGAAGCCAAAAGGCTGCCAAATCCGATTCTGAATAGTTTTAAAGATCCGTCCACAAATAACGGCGCTACAATTTTTGAAAGTTCAAAATTGGCTCAAAATGAGCGCTAAAATCGCAATTTTTATTTTCGAAAAATTAACGTCGCACCCTATACATATTATACATGTATCTTATGTAAAAAGCCTCAGGATTCCGAATCCGTGTCGTTTGTAATGATTGGATCGAAAATAAGGGCGCTACGATTTTTTGTGAATCAAGGGTACGTATTTTAATCATTTAGTTTGTATCGAAAATTTTTATTTTAGAGGAAGCGCGGGAAATGACACCGGTTATAGTCACTAGGGGTACGTAGGAACGTCCCTCGCAATATAAAGCAATTCTATTTTTTCATTTTTATCAAAATACATGGGTTAAAACCCATCGATTTTGAATTTTCAAAACGTTTTCCCAAAGCTCTGGAATAGCACGCCTACGGTTTCTTAGGCCTATCCGAAGCCAAAAGGCTGCCAAATCCGATTCTGAATATTTTTTAAAGATCCGTCCACAAATAACGGCGCTACAATTTTTGAAAGTTCAAAATTGGCTCAAAATGAGCGCTAAAATCGCAATTTTTATTTTCGAAAAATTAACGTCGCACCCTATACATATTATACATGTATCTTATGTAAAAAGCCTCAGGATTCCGAATCCGTGTCGTTTGTAATGATTGGATCGAAAATAAGGGCGCTACGATTTTTTGTGAATCAAGGGTACGTATTTTTAATCATTTAGTTTGTATCGAAAATTTTTATTTTAGAGGAAGCGCGGGAAATGACACCGGTTATAGTCACTAGGGGTACGTAGGAACGTCCCTCGCAATATAAAGCAATTCTATTTTTTCATTTTTATCAAAATACATGGGTTAAAACCCATCGATTTTGAATTTTCAAAACGTTTTCCCAAAGCTCTGGAATAGCACGCCTACGGTTTCTTAGGCCTATCCGAAGCCAAAAGGCTGCCAAATCCGATTCTGAATAGTTTTAAAGATCCGTCCACAAATAACGGCGCTACAATTTTTGAAAGTTCAAAATTGGCTCAAAATGAGCGCTAAAATCGCAATTTTTATTTTCGAAAAATTAACGTCGCACCCTATACATATTATACATGTATCTTATGTAAAAAGCCTCAGGATTCCGAATCCGTGTCGTTTGTAATGATTGGATCGAAAATAAGGGCGCTACGATTTTTTGTGAATCAAGGGTACGTATTTTAATCATTTAGTTTGTATCGAAAATTTTTATTTTAGAGGAAGCGCGGGAAATGACACCGGTTATAGTCACTAGGGGTACGTAGGAACGTCCCTCGCAATATAAAGCAATTCTATTTTTTCATTTTTATCAAAATACATGGGTTAAAACCCATCGATTTTGAATTTTCAAAACGTTTTCCCAAAGCTCTGGAATAGCACGCCTACGGTTTCTTAGGCCTATCCGAAGCCAAAAGGCTGCCAAATCCGATTCTGAATAGTTTTAAAGATCCGTCCACAAATAACGGCGCTACAATTTTTGAAAGTTCAAAATTGGCTCAAAATGAGCGCTAAAATCGCAATTTTTATTTTCGAAAAATTAACGTCGCACCCTATACATATTATACATGTATCTTATGTAAAAAGCCTCAGGATTCCGAATCCGTGTCGTTTGTAATGATTGGATCGAAAATAAGGGCGCTACGATTTTTTGTGAATCAAGGGGTACGTATTTTTAATCATTTAGTTTGTATCGAAAATTTTTATTTTAGAGGGAAGCGCGGGAAATGACACCGGTTATAGTCACTAGGGGTACGTAGGAACGTCCCTCGCAATATAAAGCAATTCTATTTTTTCATTTTTATCAAAATACATGGGTTAAAACCCATCGATTTTGAATTTTCAAAACGTTTTCCCAAAGCTCTGGAATAGCACGCCTACGGTTTCTTAGGCCTATCCGAAGCCAAAAGGCTGCCAAATCCGATTCTGAATAGTTTTAAAGATCCGTCCACAAATAACGGCGCTACAATTTTTGAAAGTTCAAAATTGGCTCAAAATGAGCGCTAAAATCGCAATTTTTATTTTCGAAAAATTAACGTCGCACCCTATACATATTATACATGTATCTTATGTAAAAAGCCTCAGGATTCCGAATCCGTGTCGTTTGTAATGATTGGATCGAAAATAAGGGCGCTACGATTTTTTGTGAATCAAGGGGTACGTATTTTAATCATTTAGTTTGTATCGAAAATTTTTATTTTAGAGGAAGCGCGGGAAATGACACCGGTTATAGTCACTAGGGGTACGTAGGAACGTCCCTCGCAATATAAAGCAATTCTATTTTTTCATTTTTATCAAAATACATGGGTTAAAACCCATCGATTTTGAATTTTCAAAACGTTTTCCCAAAGCTCTGGAATAGCACGCCTACGGTTTCTTAGGCCTATCCGAAGCCAAAAGGCTGCCAAATCCGATTCTGAATAGTTTTAAAGATCCGTCCACAAATAACGGCGCTACAATTTTTGAAAGTTCAAAATTGGCTCAAAATGAGCTCTAAAATCGCAATTTTTATTTTCGAAAAATTAACGTCGCACCCTATACATATTATACATGTATCTTATGTAAAAAGCCTCAGGATTCCGAATCCGTGTCGTTTGTAATGATTGGATCGAAAATAAGGGCGCTACGATTTTTTGTGAATCAAGGGGTACGTATTTTAATCATTTAGTTTGTATCGAAAATTTTTATTTTAGAGGAAGCGCGGGAAATGACACCGGTTATAGTCACTAGGGGTACGTAGGAACGTCCCTCGCAATATAAAGCAATTCTATTTTTTCATTTTTATCAAAATACATGGGTTAAAACCCATCGATTTTGAATTTTCAAAACGTTTTCCCAAAGCTCTGGAATAGCACGCCTACGGTTTCTTAGGCCTATCCGAAGCCAAAAGGCTGCCAAATCCGATTCTGAATAGTTTTAAAGATCCGTCCACAAATAACGGCGCTACAATTTTTGAAAGTTCAAAATTGGCTCAAAATGAGCGCTAAAATCGCAATTTTTATTTTCGAAAAATTAACGTCGCACCCTATACATATTATACATGTATCTTATGTAAAAAGCCTCAGGATTCCGAATCCGTGTCGTTTGTAATGATTGGATCGAAAATAAGGGCGCTACGATTTTTTGTGAATCAAGGGGTACGTATTTTAATCATTTAGTTTGTATCGAAAATTTTTATTTTAGAGGAAGCGGGGGGAAATGACACCGGTTATAGTCACTAGGGGTACGTAGGAACGTCCCTCGCAATATAAAGCAATTCTATTTTTTCATTTTTATCAAAATACATGGGTTAAAACCCATCGATTTTGAATTTTCAAAACGTTTTCCCAAAGCTCTGGAATAGCACGCCTACGGTTTCTTAGGCCTATCCGAAGCCAAAAGGCTGCCAAATCCGATTCTGAATAGTTTTAAAGATCCGTCCACAAATAACGGCGCTACAATTTTTGAAAGTTCAAAATTGGCTCAAAATGAGCTCTAAAATCGCAATTTTTATTTCGAAAAATTAACGTCGCACCCTATACATATTATACATGTATCTTATGTAAAAAGCCTCAGGATTCCGAATCCGTGTCGTTTGTAATGATTGGATCGAAAATAAGGGCGCTACGATTTTTTGTGAATCAAGGGGTACGTATTTTAATCATTTAGTTTGTATCGAAAATTTTTATTTTAGAGGGAAGCGCGGGAAATGACACCGGTTATAGTCACTAGGGTACGTAGGAACGTCCCTCGCAATATAAAGCAATTCTATTTTTTCATTTTTATCAAAATACATGGGTTAAAACCCATCGATTTTGAATTTTCAAAACGTTTTCCCAAAGCTCTGGAATAGCACGCCTACGGTTTCTTAGGCCTATCCGAACCCAAAAAAGGCTGCCAAATCCGATTCTGAATATTTTTTAAAGATCCGTCCACAAATAACGGCGCTACAATTTTTGAAAGTTCAAAATTGGCTCAAAATGAGCGCTAAAATCGCAATTTTTATTTCGAAAAATTAACGTCGCACCCTATACATATTATACATGTATCTTATGTAAAAAGCCTCAGGATTCCGAATCCGTGTCGTTTGTAATGATTGGATCGAAAATAAGGGCGCTACGATTTTTTGTGAATCAAGGGGTACGTATTTTTAATCATTTAGTTTGTATCGAAAATTTTTATTTTAGAGGGAAGCGCGGGAAATGACACCGGTTATAGTCACTAGGGTACGTAGGAACGTCCCCTCGCAATATAAAGCAATTCTATTTTTTCATTTTTATCAAAATACATGGGTTAAAACCCATCGATTTTGAATTTTCAAAACGTTTTCCCAAAGCTCTGGAATAGCACGCCTACGGTTTCTTAGGCCTATCCGAACCCAAAAAAGGCTGCCAAATCCGATTCTGAATAGTTTTTAAAGATCCGTCCACAAATAACGGCGCTACAATTTTTTGAAAGTTCAAAATTGGCTCAAAATGAGCGCTAAAAATCGCAATTTTTTATTTTCGAAAAATTAACGTCGCACCCTATACATATTATACATGTATCTTATGTAAAAAGGGCCTCAGGATTCCGAATCCGTGTCGTTTGTAATGATTGGATAGAAAATAAGGGCGCTACGATTTTTTTTGTGAATCAAGGGGTACGTATTTCTATTGATTTAGTTTGTATCGAAAAAATTTATTTTAGAGGGGAAGCGCGGGGAAATGACACCGGTTATAGTTAATAGGAGTACGTAGGAACGTCCCCTTCCAATATAAAAGAATTCTATTTTTTTCATTATTTGCCAAAAAAACATGGGTTAAAACCCATCGATTTTTTTTATCAACACGTAATAGAAAGAGCAAAAATGTGCAATAATAACATAAAAGTAGATTTAAAATACATAAAGTAGAATATTTAAATAACGTGTGTGTGTATGAGTTTGTATATGCATCTGTGTGTTTATAAATCGGGGGAAGAGTAAATAGAAACAGTACCTTTTGTACGTCTTCTTTGGCGTTTCTCCATCGCACGTTTGGGGAATACAAAGTTCGTTTATGTGTGCGAATGAGACCATAAATATTTTTGGACATTGTTTCTTATCACATATTAAAATAGAATAAAACTAATTTTCTTATTTCTCTCTAATTATAATGATTACTTCTACATGAGATGTGTGGTAATAATTAATGTATTCCGATTTTGTAATTTTCTAATAGTTAATGAAATTCTGTAAAATAAATTTAACAACAAATTTCGTTTTATTATTTAGAAAAACGTTTGAAAAAAAATTTGATTTAAAAAACTAAATTGTCGAAATTATTTAAAAACAATAATTTTGGTAATCCTATTATTAAAGCTGGGGTTACCAACCCTCCAGTTTTAGTCCAGAGTGTAAAAAAATTACATTTTTACCGGTCACCAGTTTACGAAAAAGAGTCTCAGAATTTTTCGATTCTTATAAAAAAAATATTCAACCCCTATGAATAATAATTAAATTTAAAAAAAATGTACAATCACAAAACTACCCTGACGGATTCGAATAATCGCTTAATAAATCATAATTAAACAATTTAAATGTGCAGAAAAAAATCGAATTTTAAATAATTCCGTACTGAACTGAAAAGAAACCAATATGAAAAAAACATAAACTTTAAATAAACTCATTTTAAATTAATTTTCAATTAAATCCCGAAAATTAACCATAATTAACAAAGCTGAAAATAAACCCAATTTAAATTTGATTTATTCCAGAACTTGAAATAAACCCGAGCAAAACCTACTTTAAACGGTTTGAGCAATCCGTTAGGGTATTCACGTTATTTTATATTTCGTAAAATTTAAAAATTAATAAAATAATTAGCCGATTATTATGTCTTAATTTTGCAAATATCCAAATCAAATGAGCATTTTTTTAGTACTGCATTTTTGAATAATTATCTCCGAACTTATTGGAACAATCTCCAAGACTCTCAAATTTTGAGTTGGTAACCCTAGTCAAAAAATCTTTTAAGAGTGGAAAAAAAATTATAATGCCAAAGTTTGCATTTTATGTGTGTGTGTGTAGGGATACTTAAAATCTACCCTAAAACAATGGGTCAAACAGCAAGGAACTCGTGGTACAGCACAAGGACCACTACTGTCATCAGCTAAACTTATAATTACGAAGAAACAATGTCCAAAAAAATAGAAGAAATATTTTAACAAGTTGCCGAAGATTTAAAAGAAAACTTCCAATCGTGGAAGAGTTTTCACAAGACACGCTTGCGTTATCAATAATGCGTTTGCTACCATGTTTTTTTTATGCCACACGAATAATTTTTAATTTATTATTTAATTTAATTATAATGAAATAATGTTTTTTGATTATACAAATGCTTACTTTATTAAAATGTAAACCATTCGAGTTTCATCTCGGAAGCTTAAATTGTCATCCAGGAATTTTAAATTGAGTTAACTTTTGCAAAAGATGTAAATTTAAAAAAAGTATATTTGAAGCTAAAATTTAAAACTCCCGACCTGATCTAAATATTAATAACTAAACAAAGACCAAAGTTGATGGTCTTACGAATTGTCTTCAGGAGCAAACGCAGCAATTAAAATTGACCACACACATAAGCGAACCAACATAAAAATATAATATTTTAACAATTCCAACAATAACTATAAACAATGTATAAAACAGTGGTTCTTAATCGATGTTTTAACTGTCACGAAAAATTACTAAAAGCTATTCAATAAAACATTTTTTTTTTTAAATTGGTGTTACCTCAGAATTAAATTCCTTTCGAAAAACAAGAACCCATAAGTTTTCCTTTGACAAGTATTCATTTAAGTGATTCAATTTTCAATCAATTATTTATTATAAATAAATAAAAAAATAGTCTTTGTATTATACGATTTTAAAATTTAAAAGTTTTATAATTTTGCAAAGCATTTATAAACAAACGTGTCTTGCAAACATACAAGAGTTAAGAACCACCGATTTAATATGGCAACAAAGCCATAAAAAAAAGCGCAAAACAATTTAACAATCATGTAAAACCGACAATTTTTCATTGCCAAGCATGGGTCCCTCGAGGGTTGACGGAGCACGATCCTGGGGAGCCCGCTTCATCCTGGCCAGGAAGGCCCACGTTCGAGGGCTGAAGATGGCGTGCTATAGTTTTTTACTCCTCTGCATGTCAATTAGTTTCTGTAAAATAAAGAAAAGAATTATTAGCTAAAATTCTTTACTAAGCGTGTGGACTTAAAAATAAACCCTTAATTTTAATATTCACCTTGGGTTAGAGATTGTAATTAAAAAACTAAGAGCACTTATTTAAAACACAACCATTCCACTTCGTTTTACATTCAAGAATGAATCAGAATCAAAAGTTACATAAAAGTGATGTACGTCATAACAATGCCGCAAGAAGAACACTTGCCCGATATCAAAAATGATAGGGCCGGCTAAAAGAACTGCGATAATTTTAAATAATATTATCGATTTATTTAATTTAACGAAAACACCTATACAGAGTGTTTCAATAATATTCGCCCGCACTGTAATAGAATCCAAGCTTGTTTTAATTTTTGTGGCATGTGTGTGTGTGTGTTAAATTTTTAATATGTCTCCGGCTATGGACACTACAGACCCATAAGTACCTCCCCTTAAAATATAAAACAAATTTATTTTTTTCAATTTTTGGCGTTTTTGAGTTAGCACTGTTTTCCTATAGCATAAGGTCTAATACGTTAGCAAAATAAAAGGATTTCTGGAAATAATTAAAATTAAAAAAGTTAACGTCATTTAAAATTTTGATTTCGAAAAATAATTGACGTCTGAAAATATCGAAAATTTTCAGCGTTAAAAAGTTAGCAGAGCAAAAGGGGTTTTGTTATGGACACTACGGGCCCATAGGTATCTGGCCTGAAAATATAAAGTATATTTATTTTTTTCAATTTATCCAAAAGAAAAGCAAAAGGTAATTAATATCGGAATCCGATATGAAGCCACGCGGTTTACTACGAAAGGAATGTTGAGCGGGTCAGTTTACTATTTTCCATTCATAACGCCAAGGTCGTCTACACATCGATGGCCGCCGATGACGTCAGCACCTGGCAATGGCCAATTAGAAATCACACAAAAAACTTAACCTTTTTGCCCTATTTTAGAGTGTTACAATTAAGAATTTATAAGAAGAATAAATTATATAAAATGGTATAAATAAGTGTGGTTTAACTAAAATGCAAGCCTTTAGTTTCCAGCAACTTACAATGAAGGAAAAGGTTTTCTACGAATTAAGGCAGAATCAAATGAAGGTTACACGGGGGTTAAAATTTGGTCGCTGATGAGGAAATGACTATGGACATGGTTGTTGTAGCTTTTAGACGTCCAAAACATGCAGACTGAGATTATTTCACAATTTAATTTTTAGAAGTGGAGTTTGGAGGTGTTTGAAACATTGTACGGATGATCGGTGTAAATGTATTTAATAACGTTAAAACAAGTTTACTTATAATAAATTTATAGGATTGATTTGGAGCAGTCTTCTACTTTTTATAACTTGTACAACTTTATGGATTGGATTATTTGTATGAGTATGTACAACGGAACAAATGGGGAAGATCACTTGCATACATTACATGTAAAATAGGTACATATGGAACTCAAGAATTTATATGAAGATATGCAAAGTAAAATTGCAAATTTCTATATTAATAATGTAGCCTAATTCCTAAATGGTCTCCATGGATAACTGAATTTAGTTCTATAAATTGGAAACTAATTTTCAATAATATCGTTAAAAGCTTGAATTACGTAGCATTAAGAAATATGGTTTATTAAGGGATTTGCATGATGTGCTAACTAAAACCGTAAAAACCAATTTGATTATAATGTGTGTGAGTGTATTAAGATTTAAAGTATGAAAAGCACCTCTAATTTTAAAAACGCAAATTAGGCAAATGCCCATACACTACACTAACTGTATCATTTGTTACATACAAATCAGGCGCTAAACTGTACAGAGTGTAGTTTAATATTAATGAAGAATTATAAACTACGGTGTACGCAATAAATAGACTTGTCCTAAAAACATCAGAAATCACTACCAAAATAATTTTGATTTAACCTGATGAGTAACGAGCAAACATTAACGAATAATGGGTGTTTAACTTCTTCTGCGAAAAAAAACGTATCTGTAGCAAAACGCAGACTAAAAATTTTCGAAGACACACAAAGGAACAAACGCAGTATATTCGGAAAAAAAAATGGCATTTTAGTAAATAATTTAAAACAAGTAGAAAAGTTATTAATTTTTTCTGGCCTTTTTAGTGGAGTTATAACAAATTGCTGTATAAATAAAATACTCCCAAAAGTCCCGATTAAACAGCCCTTGCATTAGTTTTATTAAATTAAAAAAAATGTTTTTTTTTAAATAATTTAAAACAAGTACAAAAGTTATTAATTTTTTCTGGGCTTATTAGTAGAGTTACAACAAATTGCTATATAAATAAAATGCTCCCGAAAGTTCCGATTAAACAGCCCTTGCATAAAAATACAAGAGATATGGACCTAGTCATAAGTTGACACCACTAGCACAATATGTAAATTGGAGGTGGTGGTGTAATCTAATTTGTTTTAAATAATGCTGGAAAAAATGAAAGTTTCGCAATGCAAAATTATCTCTAGAATACGTTCCCGTATAGTAAATTCGATTATTTTTCAAAAATAAAAAAGTTAGCCCCATTTAAACTTTTGATTTTGAAAATTAAGTAATGTCTAATTATGTCGAAAACTTCCAAAGCGTCAATTATTTTTTAAAATTAAAACTTGAAATTGTTCTAACCGTTTTATTTTTGATTATTGCCCGAAATCCCTTTATTTCCGATCGTATTGGACCTTATTCTATCTGAAACCGGTGCTAACTCAAAACCCCGCAATTGGTAAAATGTTTTTAAACCAATCTCAACTATGTTTTTTTTCCGATAATTTCAAATAGTGTGTCAACAAGGATTTAATTTCGAAACAACGACAAAAGAGCAAGGTAAAATAACCCAAAAACTGGGGGCCTACCTTTCATCGAAGATTTCCACGGACTGCTTTAGAAGACTTTCGATAAGTTCGATATTTCCAAAACTGACGTCGGAAGGAGGGTGCGATGTAATGTAGAATATCTTTGCTTGTAGATTCCTTTCTGTAAAAAAAATTGGAAAAAGCTGTAATGGTAAGTATTTAACACACAGAATTTTGAAAAAATTTGGGTAAAAGACATTTAAAGTTGGAGAATAGAGTAAATATGAAAAGAAATAGATATAATAAAAACAATTTTAAAATTATATTAAAACCAATTATGTTCAACAAATGATCAAGAGGAAGGATAAAGATAAGTAAACGAAGTAACTGGCAATTTAAAAATAAAATAATTCAAAAAAAATAATATTAACAATAAATTACTTAAAATAAAGAGATTGGTATAAAATGGGTTAAAGTGAGAAGATTGCAAAATAAATAAAAATTAAAGAAACAACAATTAAAAAACAGTATGGAAAATTTGCAAAGCAATTTAAATAAATATATAAATTATCGTAAATAAAACAAAGTTGATAATCAACTGTAAGAAGAAAAATAAATTAAGGGTAAGTAGGTATTTACAATTTGAACAAATAAAATACATTTTAAATCTTAAAAGTAACAAAACATTTAAATTAACTAAAGATAAGATGGGATTGTCGCTAAATGTAAATATAGAAAGATTAGCAATAAAAAGTAAAGACAAAATAGAGCTTAATTTTGATAAAACATAATAACAATATAAATAAATCAAGAATAACATTAAATATGTACTTATTTCTAATTTAGTAGTTAATTTATAATCAATAATCATTTTGTAACCTTTATAATATTAGTGTGAATAATCAAAACTGTAAAAGTAAAAAACCAAAGAAGTTTTTTAATATGAAAAATAAAAATATTTTAAATATTAAATGAACTAAATAATTTGGAAACGAGATCATTCAAAAGCAAACAAACAGATAATTAAATATTAAGTAAAACTGCATAGAAAACTTTTAAAATAATCTTTAAACAAACCGAAATCGTAAGTATTAATAAACACAAATTAAATAATTAAATAATTATCAAACCAAACTCCAAAAGCAAAATTTAGAAGAACAGGCGCAATAAAAACAATTCTAAAATAATCAAATTGAAACTATTTAATTTTGCTCGAATTCTGTAATCACTTTTTCAAAAAATATTTAAAACTACCTCATATAATCGATTGTAAATTAAATCAAAATAGTGCAAAAATTTTGATATGTTAGAAAACACTAATAATCCTAAGTTATTACAAAAAAATGCTCCCTGTTTTTTTGAATAATAAAATAAAACCTCTGTTATCTTTGTCTGTTATTAGTCCAAGAATTTTCAAAATAATGAATTATATTAATAACCCAAAGTGCAATTCTTTTAACTACTATTAGTACCTACTCTTATTTTGCAAATATTAAAACAAATTACTTTGATAACCCTATAATATAATTGTTAATAAAAATCTTTGTTAATAAATACTAAAACACCTTAAACAAATATTTCTGACTTTGGACATTAACTTTAAGGACCCTTTTAACTGTACACGCAAATTTAATAATTACAAATACCAAAAAAACTTCTACGCTACTGTCAAGTACGTTGCTTTTTTTATAAGTAAAATAAAGCTTTATTAATAAAATAGATTGCAGTTTGATCTTTAGTATTTATTTTGACTCGATAAAGAAACGAATTGGTTGTATTGCCAAAATATTTAATGATTTTCGAAAATAATTAATTAGGTATCTTATTTAATATTAAAAGTCGAATTAAATCGTAACATTTACCATATTATGAAAAATTATCCGTAAACTAATTTAAATTTATTTTAGAGATTTCATTTTGTTCTATAATTTATTAAAAATCTACGATACCTTATCTTTAATGATTTCTTATTAAAACATAGAATGGTATCATTTAGCTTGTAACTCAAGAATTAACTGCAGTAATAGAAACTAATTTTCAAAGTTAAATATTCGAAAAATTATAATACAAGTCCGAGTGTCAATGTTAGAATTAAAAACCATAGGCAAAAACAATTACAGAAGAAAAAAAGATATTAACAAACCACAAGTACCTGCGACCTACCTTGGAGTCCATAAACAGCTAGAAAACATCCTTCAAACGAGTCGACTGAAAGAAGTCCGATCCCAGAAGTGGTGACTTTGCCCGACACCTCTGCTTGGCTCGCCGGGAATTGCCTTCGAACTATTTGACGGTGAAATTGAGTTTCTCCTAAACACATAAGAAAGTAAAATCAATATAATGAGCAAAAGAGCCGAAAAAAATGATGATTAGCTTAAATCTTTTACGAAGTGTGTGAATTTTAAAACAAATCGTTAGAATTGCTATTTACCTTAAATGAAGGGTTGTAATGAGGAATTCTATGCACTAATTTATAATAATAAATAACACACAACCGTTCGACTTCGTTGTACATTGCAAAATGATTCAGAAATGGAAAGTTTTACGTAAGTGCTGACATACATCATATCCGTAGACCCCCAATGCTAAGTTACCTGATATCCAAAGCGATAAGACAACTAAAAGAGCACCGAGTATTTTAAATAAAATTATCGATTTAATTTTGTGTTATTTTTAAGCTACAGTGGAAACTCGGTTATCCGGAATAATAATTGTTGCAGCTCATTCGGATAATCGAAAATTCGGTTAATTAAATGTATAGGAAAAAAACGAATTTTAGCTATATATAATGTGACATTTTGAGAGCGCAACTACGGTTTTAGAATTAGTTGAATTTTTTTAAAGTAAATGTATTATTGTGAACCGTGCTTAAAACGGAGTGTGCGCATTCGAGCTCAAAGTGGCACATTCCGATCTCGAAAATGAAGCGCGCCGCTCCGCGTCGCGCTTCATTTGCCTCCCTCGCTCGGAAATGTGCCACTTTTCGCTCGAATGCGCACATCTTCGTGTTAATTGGATTCGACTATATTAATAACAAATCCTTCAAATCCAGATTTTCTATTCCCGAAAAAGTTTTCGCTTAAAAATGCACATATGTATACCTTAATAATTGAATTTGCCTATCTTATTTTTCTCTCTTACAAATACAGTGGAACCTCGGATAACGAGCATAATGCGTTCCGGAGTCTTACTCGTAATGCGAAACACTCGTTAAGCGAAACAATTTTTACCATATACATTGATGTAAAATACGATAATGCGTTCCATGCCGAAAAAAATACTAAAAAACTGAAATTTTCAAAAAAATACTCCAAAAAACGTTATTTGTGGCAATTGTTCAAAGAAAAATACATATAAATTGTTAAGAAGCCTGATTCATCTTCATTTTTTCTTAGTAACATACCTATTTCCTTTTTACTAAGAATCTGTTAAGACCTTTGTTTTTGCCTACGCTTCAAAAGGGTATAGCCAGATAAGCATGGCGAGTTGGCCCCCAAATGGCAACCTATATCTAAACTTATGTTTTAATATCCACTTTATATACAAATGCGATTTTTATGTTTTTTACCACCTCATTGCGCTTTGAACTTGAGATATAGACAAAAATATGCGCGCGCACGACTATTATTAAGAGACATATCTCAAAAACTAATTGAGTTAGAAAGATATAACCAATGCGAGGTGTTAGGGAACCTTATGGAGCGTATTTTGGAATTTTTTTGGATTTTTAAAATAATTATGCATATCATTAATTAATAAATAAAAATTTTATAATTAATTATAATAGTTTTCTCTGTGAGTTACAATCACGAAAATAATATATGTTATAATACCTGATATGCACTATGACTCATAAAAATTTCGTTAAAAAAAAGTTGGTGCAACACTTTGAAAAATAATAAAATTCGACGCACTGGTGCTAGATATATGGGAGTTTTGGAGAAAACGTCGCTTATGACGAAAGACAATATTTTGTATTGTTTATATAAATTACTTACATGCATTATTGCTCATAAAATATGCATTAGAAAAAAACTTGACATATATTCTTTCCTGAATTGAAATTATAACAAAAAGTTAAAAGAAAAATAGTCAATTTTTATAATTAAAAATAATATAATTATTACTACTAAAACATTGTAGTATTAATCAAGCTATAAAAGAAAACAATCTTAATCATCATCACTATTGTAATTAATTACATTTGGGATATTTTGTGTCTCAAAAATTTTTGTTAATACTTCAGCAAGGCGCAAAATTTTGGATAAATACATTACGCACTTGTCTGCGCAGACAAGACATTAGTATTGATATGGTGGAGCAAAAAAGATTAGTCAAATATAAAAAATAATCTGAACGCGGGAATAACGTGAGATTTGATTATACTTACATTTTTATTGAATTTCTCTTTTAACAATAATCTAAATTCATAAATATAATATTTATATATGTTTCCAACGTGATTTTTTTTAGTCTACAGCATTAGTAACCCACCCAATGTACATATATACATTATATAAACGCTACAAAATATTGCCGACCAAAACTCGTATATATTTGTATCCTTATATGATGTGCTGCGTATTGAATTTTTTTTTCAAAATGTTGCACCAAGTTTTTTTCTAATGCAATTTTTATGAGCAATAATGCATGTAAGTAATTTATATAAACAATACAAAATATTGTCTTTTGTCATAAGCAGCGTTTTCTCCAAAACTCCCATATATCTAGCACCAGTGCGTCAAATTTTATTATTTTTCAAAGTGTTGCACCAACTTTTTTTTAACGAAATTTTTATGAGTCATAGTGCATATCAAGTATTATAACATATATTATTTTCGTGATTGTAACTCACAGAAAAAACTATTATAATTAATTATAAAATTTTTATTTATTAATTAATGATATGCATAATTATTTTAAAAATCGAAAAAAATTCCAAAATATGCTCCATAAGGTTCCCTAACACCTCGCGTTGGTTTTATCTTTCTAACTCAATTAGTTTTTGAGATATGTCTCTTTTAATAATGGTCGTGCGCGCGCATATTTTTGTCTATATCTCAAGTTCAAAGCGCAATGAGGCGGCAAAAAACATATAAATCGCATTTGTATATAAAGTGGATATTAAAACATAAGTTTAGATATAGGTTGCCATTTGGGGGCCAACTCGCCATGCTTATCCGGCTATACCCTTTGGTAAAAATGCGACACCGCATTACCATTAAATAAATTTTTTAACGCGCATAGTCACTGCCTTATTAGGGTGATGCTTCTCAATGTACGAAGCTACAGTTTACATATGGTGTTTTTCAGCTCTTCTTCCATTTCTAATAGTTTGTCGTCGGAGGATAGGGTTCTAGAGTGGTTAGGAAGTTAGAGGTTGGGACATGATTTCTCCTCTGTGAAGGATTTGGAGATAATCAAGGCTCGCGTGGGCAGGGTCGCATCCCTGAAGCAGATCTGTCCCCTACCAGGACTATAGGGAAGTGTCTACCCGCTACCCTACTTGACCAAACGTTCATGTGACTCGTAATAGGCCTTCATAAAATTAGACTTATGAAAACGTTGCGAGCCTGGATCGACGAGATCTAATTTTAAAAGTCGAATTCGTTTTAATTCAGAAGTTGAACTGTCGGACCTCTTTAATGCAAACATCTAGTATATTTCTTTCTTAATTTAAAAATGGTATTGCAATAAGTTGGTACGCATACAATTCCTTATTGGCCGTCCTGTTGCACTTGCATCTTAACAAAATCCTATTGCAAAAAGTCTGAAATCACCAAAAATAAATAAAATACGTTTTTTCTGATTGAATAAAACAAGGATAAGACTTTAAGTATATATTTATAATAAAATAAGTGTCTTCGTTTCTTCTTTGTTCAAAATTAGTAACAAACTCTTAGGCCTTAAAAATTAATCGTCAACAAAAAGAAAATAACAACATTCAACAAACAATAAATTCAAATTAAAATTTATTGCGGAAGAAAATAAGAATTTGTAAAGGTCTGCGACTTTGTATAGATAAAAATTAATTTAAATTGTGCGAAATTAAAAAACTAAACGGTTATACGCAAATTAGAAGGTCTTCGTTTCATCTCTCAAAATACGCATTTCAAAATTCCTCGAACGACGTCCATGCTTTGGTCGTCCTCGAGGACGATATCGAAGGTATCCATAAAGTTCGGTAAGTTTTCTTTTATCTTAAAAAAAACATAACTCAATGAGAAATTACTTTTGATCATTTTTCAATATAATCAGGTCCTTACGTGGTCGTAGAGGAAACCAATTTTTAAAACAGCATTCGCATGGGGGATTCCGTCAGCCATACCGGCATCTCCAAGCGAATCGCCCATAAGAATAACATTGTCACGATCTTTAACTAAATCATAATATTTGGTGCCTTTTAAAGCAAATTCGTTTTTATTCAAAACGTGAATGGCGGCGTCTTGAAAGCCTTGAATCACCCCTTCGTCGTTGTACTTTAAAAAGTTCGAAATCACCTATAAAGTGCACGATTAAAATCGATTTAATTTCATTTCGAATAAATTAAAAACCTTAACATTAGGTAGATAGACATCGAAGTGCTTTAAAACGGCAACGACCGAATTACCAAGTCCTGCAGAAAACACCAAAACCGGTATTTCCCTGTCGTTTAGGTCTTTGAAAAGCTCGTTTGTGCCATATCTAAAAACAGAGCGCCCAACTTCTTTGATTGTTTTAAAATTTTAATTAACACCTGACGAGATAGTACCTTAAAGATGGACCCACTGCAGCCGCCGTCGCTTCGATGTCCTCTTGGGCCACTTTTAGACCTCTAAAAAAATTAAGAGATTAATAAAAACGCATACTTTCAATCAACGATCAAAATTAAGCAATCAAGAGCAATCGAAAAATGTGCAGAGATGCTCTAAGTATAAAGCCCAATCTCTTATTTCCCCATTGTTCATCGTTAGACAACAATCTTTATTTTGGTAAAATTATCAGATGCGTTCCAGCCACGAATAATTGGCAAATCGATGGGCTTTAATACGAAATTTAATTGTTATCATTCGTTGTACTTTGATTAGGAGTCCAAGAGTTGTGATAAATAATCGCCAAATTACACACGAAATTATATAAATAAATAATTTATGTAATCCCATCTGAGATAAGCCAAAGAAATTGGTTTCCTAAATTTTGACGTAGTTGTCTTATGCAAATCAACAATTCAAGGTGATCAAATCTTGATTCGATTATTTTTGGGCAACATCCGTCCCGATTATATCAAAAAGTGACTTTATCTAAGTACTTCAATTAATTTAATAATAACAATCGAATGGGATAAAAGTTGCACAATTCTATCCCCTTTTGTGTACGATTTCGAGACAATATGGGTGGGTTTAACCTTGGAAGTCTCCCAGACTAATTAATATTCTAAATTAAAACGGATTGACTATTAATAAATATTGGGTTTTGATTGGATTATTTTCCTTTGTCTTCCCATTAAGAAATCCTTTGGCTCTCTATGGGCCTATGGAAACGGCGATCTTGTGCCCATTACAAAGAGTTTTTGGCCTGGGATTAAAACGCCTTTGATCAAAAAGCAAGAGCAAACTCACTGTAATACTTTTTCTGATTCGGCCCACCACTCTTCCATCAATTTCCTTTTTTTGTCGTGGGGAATACTGGGATCGATTTCCAAAGGAAAGTATTTGTTCGTTAGACTTTTCTCGGCCTCCAGATACTCTTGGGGGATTGCCTTACATAAACTAAACATCCCTAAAAGTGGATTATTCAGCTCCAATCTCTGAACAAATGCGAAATATACGAACCGAAGCTGCTGATATGCTTTTTCCATTTTCGTGTTGTTTAGTTATGGTTCTGTCGAAATCTGAGACTATTTGCAACTTCGTCGGCCCACCGTCGATGATGTCCCTTATCAATTTGTTGACTCTGTCTTTGTCCTTTACGTGCACTTTTGACGTGTTGAGTTCTTTGATTTGTGTTACAATGTCCAACGTCATTTTCTTTAATGCTATCTAGACCTACAAATTTGCGTATTGAACCAATCGCGAACCTTGCAAAACTGAAATGTCTGATGGATTTTCGAGGTTTGTCGGAGTACCAGCACCATCTCTGAGCGACCTTGTAAAATTGGGGTGTATTACATAATGCGTAGATCGCTATGGCCGAACAGAGATGGAAGTAGTTGTATCGTTTTGTCATTATTCAGATTGGTTTTCGAAATGAAATTTAATTCTCTTTAGACCTGGGTTTTTTGAGTTCACTTATGAGATAGTTTTAAATAAATAAAATTTCATCTTCGAACAATTAGGAATCTGCACCAAAAAATTAATTGAAAATCATTTGGGAGCTGACCCGACTTGATCGAGGCAAAATTGAAATTATTGCCCTAAAAAAAATCCAAATTCTATTAATCAGGATGAAGCAATAAAGTGTGTTATTTTTTCGACGAAAATCCCTAATGGCTGCGTGTTAAATAAAGGGGCCCTTATTTATAAAAGGATATCTTTCAGCCTTCCTGTCGATTGCTTTTCGCAAATAGCCACTAAAAAACATTATAGTGTATCTAATAGAAAACGAAGTTAATATCTCGTATATTCTCTCTGGAAATTGAAAACAAACTGTTATTTATGGACGAAATTTGTCCTTCGATTGATCAGAGTACCTAATCAGTTTAAAGCAGCTCATTCCACTGGTAAATTGCTCATTTCCGATACAAGACATCAAACAAATCGCGAACAGTGACGAGGACGGCGTCCTTGATTTTCCTCCTTTTTTTTTATTTTACTAAATTAGGTCGACTCTTGTAAATTTATTTTGTTCTGTACCTTCGCAGTCTTTGAGGAGCGACCGACGAAAATTTTTTTTAGGGGGCGATAAAGCTCGCGGAGGAAAATGGGGAATTTCTAAACGAGTCGTTGGACGTTTTGGAAATCAAATTGCTTTTTTTTTGAACCATTAATTTCGGTTAAAATGGCTTGATTAAAGTTTGCAGAATATTTCGTTAATCGCTCAGAAATCGATTGTCTCGTCTCCGAAAGGTTCCTAAGGACAATTTAAAGTCTGCAAATTAAGTTTTAGAAGAAAAGTTTCCGACGACAGACTCGTAATTGTAAAGTTGCTCGAGTTGTTCTACAACCGCAATTATAAATTATGCATTAGTCTTTTATTTTTATTTTTGTTAATTCGGTTTTAACTTTTTCTATTTTGGAAAAAAATGTAGGTTTTAAAATGTCGATTTTATTCTTAATCTTTCGTGTACTAGGTGGGGTATAACTAACGTGAATAATTTTTTTTTGTTAAAACGGGACGTTTGGTCAACGAGCTTAAAACCGAGTGTGCACATTCGAGCTCAAAGTGGCACATTCCGATCTCGGGAAAATGAAGCGCGCCGCTCCGCGTCGCGCTTCATTTGCCTCCCTCGCTCGGAAATGTGCCACTTTTCGCTCGAATGCGCACATCCTCGTACTTATTAGATTTGTCTACTTTATATTTAGCTCTTTCAAATCATTAGTTTGATAAAAATCGATTCGAAAAATGTATTGACCATAGCAATGAGTGGAAGAGAGCGAAAATATACCAAAATGTCGTGCTCGCGAGTGAGAAAAATCGATTAAAATTATTCGACTGCTTTTTTGTCTAATTTATTGGCCTAAATTATTGTGAATCGTGCTTAAAACCGAGTGTGCACATTCGAGCTCAAAGTGGCACATTCCGATCTCCGGAACATGAAGCGCGCCGCTCCGCGTCGCGCTTCATTTGCCTCCCTCGCTCGGAAATGTGCCACTTTTCGCTCGAATGCGCACATCTTCGTATTTATTATATTAGTATGATTTACCGTGTGCTCTTTCAAATCAAAAATTTTAATTTAATTTAGTAAATATCGATTTTATATTCAAATATGTATTTACCATAGCAATGAGTGGAAGGGAGTGAAAAGATACAATAATCTTGTCAATGCAAGTGAGAGGGAACGATTAAAATTATTCAATTAATTTTTCGTGTAATTGATTGGTCTAAATTATTGCGAATCATTAAGAAATTGGCGTGAAATTAATTTGTATTTCAATAAGAAAGCAAGAATTAAATTCTTCTTAGCTTTTCTTAATATTCGTTATCGTAATTGACACGTGTCATTCGATTTTAGTACTCAAGAAAAGACTCAATAGTTTATAAGTTAATGAAAAAGTGAAGTTTTTGTATTTTTATTAATAAAAGCCTATTCTAATGAAGTACAATTTTGTGGATTTTATTTCGAGGTATGGCAAACCCCACCTAGTATGGCATGTGACATTTAGTCATCTAGTATGCGGAGGGTTAAGTAGGTCCGTTTGAGGTGATAAAATCGATGTTTCATGTTGTGGTATGCATGTCTAGTGCTCTTTTCCCCTTTTAAGTAAAAATATATAATGATCTATCGTTAGTACTTTTTTGATTGAAAAAAAATACATCTAACCCCCAAAATTGAAACTTTTTGTATAAAAAACCGTGTAATTTGAAAACAAAGTAATTTTAGTAAAAATTGCAAGGTCAAATTTTAAAAAGTAATGCATATTTTGTGTTTGAAAAACATGCATTTATTGAAAAGGTAACATTAAATGTTTATATCTTGGTTAGTTTTAAAGTTATAACAATGTGACTCCAAAATTTAAACATTACAACATTATAAACATATAAACAATTATTGTTTTTGCAACAATTGAGTCCGGAATCAAGTTAAGAAAATCTATTTAAATTACTTCTTGTAGTATTAAATATTAACACTCATTTATATCTCAAGATTCTCAAACTGATATTACTATTCATAATTATTTTTGTTTATTAACAGGTAGGGGAACCTCTTGTAGCTTGGCCCTTTTTTTTTAAATTGTATATGTAACACTTTGTTGATAAAATGAATTGCATCGTAGTGGGGCACTAATAAGGTATTCATCATAAAATTTTTAGGAAGCATTACCAACCATTTACTCAAATTGCTATAAAATTTAAAAATTAGTGGATCTATGACCTAGGTACAACAGAAGTGATGTACCTTGGATCTATTCACATTAAGCAAAATAAAACCCATTGTTCTATGAAAACTATATGTATATTTATTTTTGAAATATAAGAAAAACTAATGTTCTTCTTTGAGATGACAATTGTTTCAAAAATTAAAAAACTTTTCTCGTATACTAAAATTTCACATACTGAATGGTTAACTTTGCAAAAATTTAATTTTTTCGTTAGACTTGCGACGCACACTATCTGAAGCAAAATAAAAAAAAAATAAGAATTTATAACAAAGGTATATCTAAATTGTTATTTATTGCACGTTTATCTTAGGGCCAAGGTATAATTTATTGACAGTGGCCGAGGTACAACACACCGACCCTTGACGTTTAAACTCAAAAATAAAATTAAAGATTATGCTGTGCCAAAATCAGACCACTACTATGTAAACAATAATAAATAATATTTCTATTACGATGAGTCATTTGTTATTAGGTAATAAAAATCAATAAGATGTTTAAGTAAAAAGAATATAAAAAGCCTTACTTTTTTTCGATTAAAAATTTCAATTGATCACATACATTAACAAAGTATATTGGCCAGCTGCTACGAACTTTACGTTAATGTCTGTCAATGTGGCATTTGAAATGTCGACAATTATGGGTCACGAAAGCCCGCAAATATTAAAAAAAAATAAAGTTGCCCTGGGTACAAAGGGACCAAGGTACAACAGGTTCCCCTATACGTTTCCCGAACATTTTTTTTTGTTTTTATTACCCGCCAAAAAAATATTCGAAGGGTACGTTTATTAAATTGGAAGGGTCTACGCCTATCAAATCTACCCTTATTTTATATTAATCAAAGTATTAGATGAACTCATCAGTAATAAATTACATTAAAAAATTTGGTTACATTGAAATCTTTTTGATTTGTACCAATTTTATAAAAAGGTAAAATTTGTGTATTTGTCTGTAGGAGATAATTTCTGGAACTAGTGCACTCATTCTAAAAAAATTTTTACTCGTTAAAAAGTCGACCTAATTTAACAAATAGTAATTAACAAATTTTTTATTAATAAAAAAAAAAACATAAAACGCAATATAAGTAATTTTGAAATATTAAGATCTATTTTTTTTCGAATCTTTTTAGCCAGCGTTGCAATTGATCCCTGCCACCCCTATGTAAGTAATATATTATATTTAAAAAGACATATAAAGTAAAGTCAGGTACATATTTTCATTTAAAAGTTGTTTTCATTAAACCGTTAAAAAAGACGTAGGTCAACCGCGCTCCGCGTTCAAAAAAAATTTTCAGGGAGACCCTTATGTATGGGCCAATTGCGCATTCGAATACCCATTTCGAGCACTGTACTTCATAAAAGTGGAAGATGCGGAAGAACGATTTTAATGTAACGGGAGATGTGTGTGTGCATAAATCATGGATCGGGGGTAATAAATAAGGGTCTGGCGGGAAAGTTAACCTTCTTCATTAGAGCGAAATGATAACCCTCGGAATTTTTGTTTGTTATCAGATCACTATTAGTCTGTTTGGCGCCGGTGCCCGAAGCAAAGCTCGCTATAATATGTATAAACTTAGCGAATGTAATTACGCGAGTTTGTGATTAATGAATCTCTGGAGAGGTAATTAGACGCAGAACCTTTCGCCTTCAACTCAGAAGTCCTCGCCTTATCCTTCCTCGTAGACTTCGCCGTCGCTACACACACACACACACACCGCCGCAGCGCCTTACCCCTTTTGTTCGCCCAAAGTTATGATTCGCCCCCGAATTTCCCGATTAATACCGATAAATTTCTATATTTTCTTAAAACACCACCGAAATTCATCCCCGCATTTGGATAATTGTTTCCACCTAACAAGGGTGATGTATGTGTGACAACTTTAATATGCCTCCTCGCCCGCGCCCCATTGTTCCAACTTTGATTAATTGCCTCCAATTAAATTTAATTGTTTGTTGATTTAAAAACTGTTAAATCTATTAAAACCAAGAATTCGCCCGTTTAATTAGGGCTTAGGCTTTTGTGCGGCATCTGCTCTTTGTTTTCGTTACGATTTTCGACTGCGATACGATTTTTATCCGAAATAAATTTAACGACGTGCTTTATATTAAAATTTTATACCGCCCTTTTTTATGGCGATTGTCTGTCGCGATTTGCAAACAGACTTTTCGAAAAACTTGGACTCGTAAAAATACAAATTGATACGTTTCGTTTTCGGTTCGCGTTATAAAAATCGCGTCGACCGTAAATGTGTTTACTCCTCGTCCCATCTCTTGCACTTCGTCCGAAGACGACGTCCCAAAAATGTAGTTTCGAATTTTTAATTGAAAAAAATGTGCGGTTCACCGAAAAAGTGTTTGGCGCGAAGAAGAAGCAATCCTGCGTGGGAACGTCGAGTCTTAGACACGTGTATACATGCCAATGCATTTTAGTTCGAGCTAAGATCCGAAACTTGCACTTTCTATCAAATGTAATCTGTAATCCGAAAAGCCGTTACTGCACTTGCCATTTCTCAGTCTTAGTGCGACCCCACTGTTTATGACACCATTCCACATTTCTTACTTCCAAACCAAAGCCTTATATATAGACAGGGCACGGGGGTTACTTCCTCTTTGACTCATATAACTTTATTTTTATTTTGGCTTCCGGAAAAGCCGCTTAAAAATACTTAAATTCGTGTACGCGCGTTGGAAGTGATACTTCTTTGGCGCGCCTAAATTAAATATAATCACTAACTTCTTTGCTTAGGGGGCTACAATTTTCGAGCAATACAAAAATTCCGATCGCATTTACTTTGTGAATGCTTCTTTATTAATGACCATTTTTTCTATTAAAATAATATTAATGAATTTAACGTAGGAAAACCTGTTGTACCTTGGTCCCTTTGTACTTTTTTAATATTTGCCGGCTTTCGTGACCCATAATTTTCGATATTTCAAATAACACATTGACAGACATTAACGTAATGTTAATGTATGAGATCAATTAAAATTTTTAATCGAAAAAAAGTAAGGCTTTTTATATTCTTTTTACTTAAATGTCTTATTGATTTTTATTACCTAATAACAAATGACTCATCGTAATAGAAAGATTATTTATTAATGTTTGCATAGTAGTGGTCTGATTTTGGCACAGCATAATCTTTAATTTTATTTTTGAGTTTAAACATCAAGGGTCGGTGTGTTGTACCTCGGTCACTATCAATAAATTGTACCTTGGCCCTAAGATCAACGTGCAATAAATAAAAATTTAGATATACCTTTGTTATAAATTCTTTTTTTTTTTAATTTTGCTTCAGATAATATGCCTCGCAAGTCTAACGAAAAATTTAAATTTCTGCTAAGTTAACCCTTAAGTATGTGAAATTTTAGTATACGAGAAAAGTTTTGTTAATGTTTGAAACAATTTTAGTGGCATCTCAAAGAAGAACATTAGTTGTTCTTATATTCCAAAAATAAATATATAGTTTTCATAGAACAATGTATTTTATTTTGCTTAATGTGAATAGAGCCAAGGTACATCACCTCTGTTGTACCTAGACCATAGATCCACTAATTTTTAAATCTTATAGCACTTTTAGTAAACGGTTGGTAATGTTTTCAAATATTTTATGATGAATGCCTTATTAGTGCTCCACTACGATGTAATTCATTTTATCAACAAATTGTTACATTAACAATTTAAAAAAAAAATACAAGTGAAAAAAGGGCTAAGGTACAACAGGTTCCCCTACTACAATGCTGCATAGACATTGTATTTAAAAATACTCTTCCCTTTTAATTTGCAGTAAAAAGTAGATTATTTAGTAGAAACCATCAAAAATACCTGGCCTCAACTTTACCTCACCCTGGATTAAGACTTTGCATTTCACTAATCCGCAAACTTGTATAAATACATCTGAGCAAAGTGTTCTTTTACCTATAATAACACAAAAGAAGACCCTACATCGAGTTTTGACTAAAAACTAGAAGACTTTCTTAGGGCCATTCGAATACCTCTTTCGGGCATTGTACATCCGGCTTTCTCTATCACCACAAGTACTTCTTTATTTATTTGTCGCCATAGTAACGAACCGATTTTAAGCTCTATTTGACGATGAAAAGCTTCTAATCAATTCCGAAGCGTTTTTTTTTAAGGCCGAAAAAAAGTTTCAGAGCTCCTTCGAGAGAAGCAAAAAACGGTGTTCCATTGAAATTCATTAACTTATAGAAGGTATAGAGAGGGATTCATTTAAATAATATCCCTAATAACTGCAAATACTTGTATATTCATAAAATTTAATAAAAAAAAGCGCTGAAAGGCAGGGTATAATTAAATCTCACGGAATTCTGAACTGCTTCATCAATAGCACATATTACAATGCCTTTAGAAGCTGGTTCCCATTATTTAAAAATTCATTAGTCAGAGTAGAATGCAGAGTACGACGACAATAACGCCGGGACGAAGAGCTAGGATGAACAAAAACACATAAAAGGTGTTGATGATATCGCAAAGATTGTACTCGTCATCTTTTATTGTAAAAGTTTCGAAAACCGTTTTTTTTTCGTGCTTGTTTTTCGCGAAAGCAAAAAACTAATTCTTTCTATTTTTCTTTCGATTGGAGATTTTTTAATTTTCGATGATATTTCTTAAAGCTAGTTTGTTTTTCTTACGAGTTGAAAATAAAAAAGTATTACTTCGCGAAAAACAAGATAATATTAATTTTTTTGAGTAAGTTTAATTTTTGCAGCTGTAACGCCAAAAAAAACTGATGGCCATGTCGTTGTGCGAGTTTAAATAAAAAATAATTTTAAATGCGGTTTCGACCAAATTAAAATATGGTTCTTTGGGCACGGGTCGTGCAAATTTAAGGCGTCCTTAACAAGGTTTAAAGTATTGGCGGTCAGGTCACGAATAAAGCACAACCCTTAATTTTTGCGCTTAAAAAAAATATAAAAAAACCATTAAAAGAAAATTCCCGATACCCCTATGTACCCAAATTTAATGTATTTTCAAATGGTCCAAGCCGCATTTAAATCGGAGCCTTCGTTCTCTTCCAGTAAATAGTTTGTCGTTAAGATTTGTATATTTTAATTCACATTAAACCAGTGTTTCCCAACGTGGGTCCCACGCCCCACATGGGGGCAATTTAAAGGTTCAGGGGCAATATCATTATTCAATTTGAAAACGTACTTGATTTTAAGTTATCTACTTATTATATGTGTTGAAAATTTACTTATTGTTTTTTTCTTAATAATTTCATAGTGATTTCTTTCTAAAACCTAAATCTTGAGTCTTGAACAAGATATAATTAGGCTTCATATTTAAAATAATTCAATTTTTAAATACAAAATTAAAAAATTCGGTGCGTGTACTTATATACGCGCATTAGAAGTTATACTTCTTTGGTGTGACTAAATTAAATATAACCCCGTGCAAAGATAAGTTCAATAAATACGAGGATGTGCGCGTTCGAGCGAAAAGTGGCACATTTCCGAGCGAGGGAGGCAAATGAAGCGCGACGCGAAGCGGCGAGCTTCATTTTCCCGAGATCGGAATGTGCCACTTTGAGCTCGAACGTGCACACTCGGTTTTAAGCCTCGTTCACAAGTATTAATTTACTTTCTTATTTCAACTGACGCATTTTCGTTAGCAGTGCTACTATTTTACTCTCAAAGAGCCAAAAGAAGTATAACTTCAAAAATATTTATGTTACATAGAAGGGCATTTAAATTTTCGAGTGACTTAGGTGGGGTATGTTAAAAAAAGGCTGGGAGACATTGCATTAAGCCATCTTTTAGTGCGATCTCAAATAAAAGTGAATTTTATCCAAATCCATATATAATTTGGATTAATTTGTATTAATTTAAATGTTTTTTGCATTAGAAATATTTATTTTCCATTTTAATTATCATTAGAAATTTTTTAGCGACAAGAAACGTGGCCCTTTAATTCTTTTCAAAAGTTTGACTGTGTAAAATAATAGGAAAGGTTTGGTAGATCGAATTGTAACTTCACCGAGTTTTTTAGAGTATATTCAGCTATAAAAGTCACGCTTAACATTTCTCATTTCATAAATATTTGTAACTTAGCCGTCAATTTTCTATAAATCCAAAAAATACTCTTTTTTTCATGTGTTTTCAAATTTATGTTAAAGATTGAAAAAAATTTTTTCATAAAAGTCATAGCAGTTTCTTATAGGGCGTTTATTCCAGTTTCCAAAACTGTTTTGCAATTTCCCGTACGACTATTGTTACTGAGATATCAATGATGGAATACAAAAGGATCTTTTCTATTTAACGTCCTGTATCTCGGTGAAAAAAAATCGTATCAAGATTTAAAAAAAAGAAACTTGAAGCTGAATAAACAGGCTATCTGTTACATATAATGGTTTAGCTAAAAAAATTTGTAAGTCCGTGAAGACCCAACGAAAAACAAAAAATTTGCAAAATTTTTCTTCCGCGCCATTGCTTAAGATTGCATCATAACAGTGGCTCCTAAAAATTTTTCAATAAAAGATCTGAAAACTAGAATCTTGGAGCTTCAAAATATTTTTTTTAATTTTAGATACGACCATTTTTCACTGAAATACAGCCTGTCAAAAAACACCATAAAATATCGGAAATTTTTTTGACCCTTTAATTTTTTCCCTTAGTGTATATTTAAATGCCACTTTGACTCGATTAAAACACATTACTTAATGCATTAGTTCTGAAAATTTGACGCGCTTTTATTAACGTATAAAACATCAGCGACCAGTTCAATTAATAGCGAGAAAAAAGAATTCTTTCTATTTTTATACGCACAAAAGTAATTCATCTAACATACTCCTAAACCCCGTTTTACAATGAAGATAAGTACTTCAAAAAACAGAAAATCGAAAAAAAATATAATGTGCATAATTCAGTCATTTATTTCAATAAAAGTAGATAATGCATATACAGTAAAGGCTCTGTTAAGCCAACACTCGCGATCGTGACATTTTAGTCCGGTTATTGGACAGGTGCATATTTACATGCACGGTAAATAGAATTTTTAATAATTTTATTTTTTAAATTACACGGTCCTCAACGTGTAAATCGAGTAATAGGTGTGCAGGGCGGAGGCCTCAAGGTTAGATTTTTTAACGAAATTTTTTAACGGTCTTGCGCCACGTAACACTCGATTATATTGAATTTAGCACGCCAAAGAAGTATAACTTCTAACGCGCACCGCTTTTTTTTTCTCTTCTCCCGGAAGGGCGCCGCTTTATTTCTCTTTTTAATCGCGGAGCCTTCCTAAATTATTCGAGGACCTTCAGTTTGGAATAGGAATAATTCGGATCAACATTTATAAAGTTTGAAGTAGTCATTTTATGTAAATATCAAGCGAAACTACAAGGGAATAATTTCAAAGGACGCACTTGGAAGCAGTAACAGTTAAAGCGTCTGTTTATAAACTGTGGAGTGCATCATTATTGGCATTCCCATCCGGAAGACGAAGAGCATTTAAATAAAGGGGTAGAAGACAGTCGGAGAGTGGCAGGATATAAATCGGCAGAGTAAACAGTGCTTTGTGACTGCTGCTTCTGAAGTTGAACGAATACGAATAAGAATGAGCTGAAAGGCTGAAAGCAGATGAAATTGAAATCACAGTCCGCTTCAACCCGTCGGTCCCATTCGTTAGGTTGCGAAAGCTTTTATTAAGGTATATTGCTCTCGAGGGCCTAGGGTCCGAACCCACCCTCGCACTTCTTCAGGTATGACTTATTAAAAGCCGTCACAACTATTTCGCAAATTTAAATCGCCGCTCCTTTAGACCCCTCTCCTTTAATTTTAACGCGCCGCGCGCCATCAAATATTCAAAAATTGTCGGAGCGCTCCGCCAAAAAAAAAAATTCGAAAGATCTCAAAGGAAATATCGCGGAGCTTCCCTCGGATACCTAATTTTATTTATTTAGAAAACAAACCTTTTTTGTTAATGGCACCCAAAGCCCTGCAAATTGAATTTTACGTGTGTGCGAATGTGTGTATGGATTTTAACTTTAAAATGGTTCTTTAATTATTTAAATTGTTTGTTTTTTATAAATGGAGCGATGGAAAATGATTTGTTCGTCATGAAAGGGGATTAAATTTGGCTCTTGAAGATTTATAGTAAAAAACCGGTGCCTGTAGGGAAACCTGTTGTACCTAGGACCTTTTTTTAAATTGTATATGCAACAATTTGTTGATAAAATGAATTGCATCGTAGTGGGGCACTAATAAGGCAATCATCATAAAATATTTGAAAACATTGCCAACCGTTTAGTCAAATTGCTATAAGATTTAAAAATTAGTGGATCTATGGCCTAGGTACAACAGATGTGATGTACCTTGGCTCTATTCACATTAAGCAAAATAAAATCCATTGTTCTATAAAAACTATATATTTATTTTTGGATTATAAGAACTACTAATGTTCTTCTTTGAGATGACACTAAAATTGTTTCAAAAATTAACTAAACTTTTGTCGTATACTAAAATTTCACATACTTAATGGTTAACTTTGTAAAAATTTGAATTTTTCGTTAGACTTGCGAGGCATATTATCTGAAGCAAAATAAAAAAAAAATAAGAATTTATAACAAAGATACCTATATCTAAATTTTTATAGATTGCACGTTGATCTTAGGGCCAAGGTACAATTTATTGACAGTGACCGAGGTACAACACACCGATCCTTGATGTTTAAACTCAAAAATAAAATTAAAGATTATGCTGTGCCAAAATCGGACCACTACTATGCAAACATTAATAACTAATCTTTCTATTACGATGAGCCATTTGTTATTAGGTAATAAAAATCAATAAGATATTTAAGTAAAACGAATATAAAAAGAATTACTTTTTTTCGATTAATCACCTCATATATTAACAAAGTACATTGGCCAGCTGCTGCTAACTTTACGTTAATGTCTGACAATGGGGCATTTGAAATATCGAAAATTATGGGTCACGAAAGCCCGCAAAAATTAAAAAAATAAATTTGCCCTAGGTACAAAGGGACCGAGGCACAACAGGTTCCCCTACTTTGTACGCACGTTAGAAGTTATACTTCTTTGGCGTGCTCGAGGGTTAGATATACTGTTTCTTGTAGATTTTGGTTAAAAGCCGAAAGTGCAATTTGGTCTGGGGAAAATGTGCACTTTTCCCACGAATATGCACTTATAGAAAAAGAATGGCATAAAAGTACAAAAAAACTCGCAAAATCCATGTCAAAGCAATTAAGGTTAGTAATTAAATATAACGGATACCACACTAAGCATAAGGTAAAATTTAAACAAATTTTATAGACTTCCAAGAACTTTTTCACACCTGTTCAAGCATTCCCTAAACCTTTATATTTTTGCCATAATAGTTAGGCAATGTGTTTAAATGATTTGTGTAATATGTTTAATATTGTTAACTTATCAATATATGTATTTATAATGAGATTTATTTTATATTTTTAAATTATTTCATTATTAGCGTTTTTCTAACTGGATTTCCATTTATTTATTCACACCATTGTATGTACGCGCGTTAGAAGTAACACTTCTTTGGCCTAACTAAATTAAATATAACCACGCGCCTTGCGCTTGTGCGCAGCTACACCTGTGGTTCCCAAACTATTTGATACCGTCCCTCTTTTAAAAAATTTAAACTTGGCGCCGCCACATAGTTAACCTATTCCCCAATTTACACGGTAGATAGATTCCGCAGACACTCGTGTAAATCGAAATTATAACTTTTTGTATGAGTAACCGTGTAAACCGAAAACGAAGCTAAATATGCATAAATTGATCCACTACCTACTTTTAGAAATTAATTAATTTTGTTACGTAAAGTAAATACATACAGCAAAATGGATATTTTAAAATAGTTTTCATTTTGAACATTATTAGAACTTTCATTTTTGCAAGCCGTGTAAAGGCGAAATTATGTAAAACAAGTAGCGTGTAAATCGAGGAATTGGTGTGGTGTTTTGGTTGAAACTCGAGTGTACAATTTAATTTCCGGAAAATGTACATTTTTTGCTCGTACGTCGTTTTAATTGGGTATATTGCTTTTTTTCTTGTTTAATCCATAAATAAATGTAAACAAAGTCAATAAATACGAGAATGTGCACATAATTTAGGCCAATCGATTAGACAAAAGATCAGTTAAATAATTTTAATCGTTCCCTTTCACTCGCGTTCACTATATTATCGTATCTTTTCGCTTCCTTTCACTCATTGCTATGGTAAAAACGTTTTTCGAACATATAATCGATACTTTGCTAAACTAAATGTGAATTTATGATTTGAAAATGCGAAGGATGAAGTAGATAAAACTAATAAATACGACGATGCGCGCATTCGAGCGAAAAGTGGCACATTTCCGAGCGAGGGAAGCAAATGAAGCGCGACGCGGAGCGGCGCGCTTCATTTTCCCGAGATCGGAATGTGCCACTTTGAGCTCGAATGTGCGCACTCGGTTTTAAGCACGATTCACATTAATTAATTCCTTACTAAGAAAGTATAATTAAAAATTGCCCGAAAATAAATGATTGTTGAATGTATAAAAAATGAAATTAATTATTTTCGAAAAAATTAATGTGAACCAATTCAATAAATACGAAGATGAGCGCGTTCGAGCGAAAAGTGGCACATTTCCGAGCGAGGGAAGTAAATGAAGCGCGACGCGGGCGGCGCGCTTCATTTTCCCGAGATCGGAAATGTGCCACTTTGAGCTCGAATGTGCGCACTCGGTTTTAAGCACGATTCACATTAATTAATTCCCTTACTAAGAAAGTATAATTAAAAATTGCCCGAAAATAAATGATTGTTGAATGTATAAAAAATGAAATTAATTATTTTCGAAAAAATTAATGTGAACCAATTCAATAAATACGAAGATGTGCACGTTCGAGCGAAAAGTGGCACATTTCCGAGCGAGGGAGGCAAATGAAGCGCGACGCGGAGCGGCGCGCTTCATTTTCCCGAGATCGGAATGTGCCACTTTGAGCTCGAATGTGCGCACTCGGTTTAAAGCGCCATTCACAATAATTAATTTACTTTCTTAGATGGCTAACTTCATGCTGTCAAATTTTTGTTAAATATGCGCGCGCAACTCCGGTTGCCCGCTAAAATTTAACTCTCGCCGCGCCGAAAGAAGTATAACTGCGAAAAGCTTAAAGCAGACGATATTAAAAGATCTTAAATTCGCCTCCTTTCTACGCATAAATCAGTCTGAAGAATTTAATATTTACCCCGTATCGCACCTATAATCCCCGAGCTTTTTTATTTGGAATCGGGGGTGCGCTTTCCGATTGCCATCTTTCAAAAGAAAGCGCGTCCGCGTGTGCGTGTGCGCGCGCGAAGAAATAAAATAATAACTTTTAAATAAAATTGTTATGCGAATGGAAAGAGGGGGAGCGGCGAGTCAGGAAGAAGAAGTTGTATTTTAAGCTTCCTGTGCCATTTCCGTAACAACTTTCTGAAACCAGGGTTGACCACAAATGGGGGAGCCAACATAATGGCATTTAAAAAAAATAAAGCGGAACGAGGACGAGGACGAGATCGTTTACTGGAAATGCAAATTTGCAGAATGGAACGGAATTAATATTGGGGGGGGTTTTTAACAAGTTTGATCTGAGACGTTTTATAACGCACACAATGGCCGAAGTGAATTATGATGAAAGTGCAATTTTCGTCTAACGAGAGCAACTTTCCATAACTTGCACGCTTTTACCTTTTGCCAGCATTTCATGAATTGGAAATGTAATTTTCTTTCTAAAGGAATTTCAACATAAACCCTGTCCTATAAAATACTTTTTATGTACCTTATGAATATAATTATGACGCATTTTTATCCGAAATTGCAGAAGACATAGGAACCGTGGAAACGCATTAGCGACGAGAAAGTTACTTCGTCGTCGACGTTGTTGTCTATGCAAACATTTTACGTCGAGTTCTTCTCGTCGAAGATCTTTGAAACATTTGTCTAGAAATTACGTTTTCCGTCGGATATGTTTAAACAAACTATTTTCTTAGAGATTCTGCCGGAGTTACTTCGCTTTCGTCGGATTGGGTTTAGTAACTAGATCGCGGTTTTTTTCGGTGGATGGGCGAGAAGAGAAAATTGCGAGTTTTCGAGAAGATATAATATGTCGAATTTGCTTTCGAGAAGTCATTAACATATAAATTATTTTTTTGATTAAACAGAAAAATTTAAGTTGGAAAGTTGAAATTTAAATTAAATACTTAAAAGCTAACGTTAATGGGGGGTGCAGTTTTTTAATGACCGTTTCCCCAATTTTACAATAAAATTTGAAGGGATTTAACGGCTCCCCTTTTCGTTTCGATGTAACCATAACTATTAAAAAAAAATTAACAAACACGGTGTTTTGGAATTCGAAAAAATTAATTAAATGCGATTTTCGTGAAATTAAAATATATTATAATTAAAGAGAAAATTGTCGCGCAACATAAAGACATTGTATTTTTTTTTTACTCTAATTTTGGGAGCTCAATTAAAATAAACTAAATTAAAAAAAAAAATCGCCGAGACGTCAAAAGTAGAAGCACCGCTTTTGGACACTGTACAGTATATGGACACTTTGTTCTTTTTTTAATATAGAATAAAGGATGTTAGAAATATCATTACTAATATAATAAAGGTGCAAACAGCGCCCTCAAATACTTTAGAAATATATGTGATGTGAATGCGAATTTTTTCCATAAAATTCGACTTAAAAAAAATTAAATTAAATTGATTAATTGAGCTCAATATTTTTTAATAGCCGGTGTGTTTTTCCCCACGCTTTTCCTTTAAAACAAAAATTTTCGTCTTTTTGTAAAATTAAATTTGGCTTTAAAATGGAACAATTAAAACGCAATAACTTTTTTATTTTTAAGAAGTACGCGGAAAGTGCTCATTTTCGAATGCATTAGGCCTTAGTACGTCAAAACGGATGCAAATTCAAAACCCCCAAAATCGAGAAAAAACATGGATGTTAATCCATGTTTTTTGGAAAAAAATTTAAAAAAATATAATTGATTTATATTGTAAAAGGACGTTCCTACGTACCCCTAGCCCGGCCTTTGTACGTCCGAAACCGGTGCAAACTCAAAACCCCCAAAACCGAGAAAAAATCCATGTTTTTTCCTGATTTTTGTCTCTTTTTGTGCTCTCTTTCGATAGGTAAAAATCCCGTCACGATCTGTCTTCGTTTTCTGGCTATAAATATTTTCTGAATTAAAACTGTTTATTTAAAAGAGTGCTTCGACCATGCTTACCAAAGCTTTAAAAAAAACTTAATTCCTTCAAAAATCAATTGATATAAGTAAATGTGGATTAAAAACTAGATCTCTAACTTCCTTCTCCCTCAATCAAAATAGGAACGTCATTTTAATTCAAACTTTTTTTGAACAATTACCGATCAATGTGAAACTTTTGCTATATCTAAGATGAGCAATCTCTTAGGACCACTTCAACTCCTTCCAACTTAATTTTAAACAAAGTAAATAATCATTACCAAGCAAGATTGCATGTAATAAATTAATTTCGGGAGCAAATTCGTTCTCGATGATGCACAAACTGGAATAATCAATGATTAAGTTACCTAACAGGAAACGGTTTTGCATAATCTGTAGAGTATTTCAAGATGCTGTAATTGTATGATTATATTACTTATTGAAATTTAAATAGCGCTCAAACATCGGGGTCTCTACAACTAATAATGCAAAATGGCAATGTTCAACTGCATGTTTCTAGATTAATAATTGCGCTCTTAAATGATACAGTGAAGCAGTGGTTTCCAAAATTTGTTACTACTCCTCCCTTGAACATAATGTAATCTTGTGTCTAAATGTACATAAATTTATTTAATATACAGTCGAACCCTTGATAAATCGAAGTCGAAAAGAAACTAAAAATAATTCGAGTTATGAAAATTTCGACCTATCGAGGTTCTACTGTATATATATAATGTGACAATTTTTTTTTAAACAAATTTACATTTTTAATCGGTTTTAAATCAATTTTTTTAGGTATATCCTACGCCCACAAAAGAATTAGATTTTTATAGCTAGGGTAACCCCACCAATAGATGGACGGTTAAGCAAATTCTTATGTTTTTTTAAATGAAATAATATAATAAAATATTAATAAGTTATGATAAAACGAGTTATACCTACGTAAAAATGTCCAATAAATAAAATAATGAAAATCTTGTATAAAGTAGTAGTTTATAAAAAAAAGGAAGTTTTAAGAAAAAAACTCATATCACCAGTAGATGGACAAAACCTCCAGTAGATGGACGGCCACCCCCAATAGATGAATGCTTCTCAAAAATAATATTTTTGTCTTGGTATTTATATAAAGAATGATAAAACTTTTAAATTTAATAATTAATAGCTTAAAATTAATAAAAATAACCAATAAACAATAGATGGGATATAAATTTTGAAAATTACAAAAAGGAATTTTTGAAAAATGCCTATAATATTAATTATATGTTAAAATAATAATTTTAATGTATAAAATCAACAAAATACAAGGATATAATTATTTTTTATTTTTTCTCTTTATCATTAGCATCTTTTAATGCATTCTTTAAATCATCAAATGAATAATAATAAACTTTGTAATATATCTTATTGTCAGCCAGCTTTCAAAAAAATTTAATTATAAATTTGTAAATATTAATAAACATTTTCATACAAATATGAAAAAAATATAACAAAAATGTAAAAGATAAATTTGATGTCTATGTATTGAATTGGGGTTAAAAATTTCCCTCCAATAAATGGACACCAAATTTTTATATTTTGATTTTATTATTACATAGCTCAATGTATTGCATTGTTATTCAAATATAAACAAAATCATATAATTGTATTAATTATGACAGATAAAGTATACAATGAAGCAAAACATTGTAATGACGAATGAAAAAAAAATTATAAGAATAAGTATGTTTATATAAAAAAGGAAATTAGTTTTACTTAAATTTAATGTAATTAGTTATTAAAAGAATTTTTGTCCATCTATTGGGGAACGTCCATCTATTGGTCGTGTTACCCTAATTAAAAAGAACCATTTTCTTTAATTACTAAAAATCCCTCAAAGTTTAAATCCAAATAGATAAAATTGCATGACAAGGTTCGCGATCGGCCGCAACCTAATTTAGAAGTTCAGAGCCCTTTTTTAATTTTTTTCTTTGCGAAAATTAATGGACGATGTGCAGCGATGTAAGGGGGACGCCGGCGAGGTGTACGTCCATATATATTTATCTATCCATCCGGTCGAGAGCTACATGAAAGTGTAATTAACAGGAGTCTCTGCTCGGATTTGATTGTCGAACTTAGGTTAATTTCTCCAGAGAGCAGTATTCGAGAATTACGTTGATCCTGTTTATTCCGGCTCTAAATATATTTATTATCACCAATTATAAAGTTGCAACAAGCTTTAATGGGAAGCACATCTTAAAAGAGCAAGCTCGGCGTTCTTGAAGTTGTCAGTGGGTTAATATGCGCGATATACGAGGAACGTGGCACATAAATTAAGCTGAAATAGCGAAGAGATTAATTGCAAGAAGCTGATGTAAGTAAATCGTCTGAACTATGCAATAAAGTCTCGCGCGCGCTCTTCCTTTCGAAATACGCAAAAAGGGCCTCGGTTCAGTCGAACTTTTGTATTGCCCGATCCGCCCGAAATAAATTAACTGCAATCGTCTGCGAAAAAGGAAAAATAACCCCGGATTGGATTTAATCAAGTAATATTTGTTGGTAATCGCTTTCCCGAGCTATTTTCGCATATAATCAGGGCTAAAATTTAATTAAACTTTGGCAGTAGACTCGGAGAGGTAAGAAGAGGTATTCTGCAGCGCTAATTCCTCTTATACCCAATTTTAAACCGATTAAGGAAATTTTAACCTAAAGTAGCTAGAGGAAATCGTCGAGAGAAAAGTGTGCTCGCGCTTCTATCGCATTAAATTTTATTAGGGCCAATATTCTTTTAACGTCCTTACAGCTAATAACGGCTACTCCACGGCCCCCGCCATCGCAACCGCAATATTACATATCAAGACAGTGGTTTCCAACCTTTTTGTACCTGCGCCCCTTTGAAAAAAAATTGTTGCGCCCCTTAATTTTTCTAACAATCTAATTTCATATATACTCAACTGATATTATAATTTATTTAATGGGCTACAAAATAATATACAATACAGTCGAACTTCCATAAGTCGAACGCCGATAAGCCGAATTTTCGATAGCTCGAACTCGAACCAGTTTCCCTAGGACTTGCCTATCTCAACGTTAATATTTTTATGTCAATAACTCGAAATTTAATAAATCGAATTATTTAATTAGTCGAAGCGTTTTACAATTCATTAAATTCAAGTTTCCATTAGTAAATAGGTCGATGACTCGAAGTTAAATTTTACAACTTTTCTAAAAATTTCTCTACCTGAGAGAGGATTAACGACGGCTTGGTTTGGTGTTATTGATGCTTTAAAAGCTCTATTGTTAACTACGAATAAAAGGTTTATACTACAAGAATGTTTTGACGGCGGCACTTCAATTGGTTTTAAAAACTAATTTATGTTTAAATGCCTTATGAACAGTTATAAATTTTTGAGATGGTTTTACCGTTTATTTTACAAAAAAGAAACTATTTTTGCATTTTAGTTTTCAATTTGCTAGTTATTCGTCGGCTACGAAGACTAACAAATGTGTTTTACGTTCTTTATAGTTTGTCACAGAGTATAACAGAAAATCTAAAAAGTTTAATACTTTTCTAAAATTATTTACGTATTAACATGGAGTGTAAACGAAAATTAAAAAGTTTAACCATAAGGAGAAAATTAATCTTATAAAAGAAGTGGAACGTGGGCTCAAAAGAAAAAGGATATAGCTAAAGATTTTGGTATTCCGCAAACACTTTATCAACCATTTTAAAAAACAGAGACCTAATTGTAGCTGCTGAAGATACAAATGACAAATGTCAACGTTGCTAAAAATTTGGAAGTTGCTGAAATTCCTAGCGATGAAAGCATTATAAGTCAAGTGCTAGAAAAAAATAAAAAAAACTGTGAAAGTGAAAGTGACTATGAAAGTGATACAGATGTTACAGTAAACATTCCTTCAACAACTCAAGTTTACAATGCAATAGATACTATTTCTCTATTCCTATGTGCTCAAGAAGATGTTCCTACAGATATATTATTATCGGGAAGATCATTGGAAAAATTTGTAGAAACGCAACATTTTGGAGCAATTAATCAAAAGTCAATTTTAGATTACTTTGAATTTAACAGTAAATAATATGTAAATAACTATATTTTTTAAGGTCTTAATAAAAATAAATAATGTTAATAATTGTAGATCAATTTTCGTTATTTTCTATAAAAAGTGAATGATATATACCTATATATATATATTAAAAAAATTATTTTATAATTTCTAAATTGTATAGTTAAAAGTTTCAAGTTTAACACGATTATATTAAGTTTATAAAATTTACGATTTTCACTTTAACTATCAAAACCACGAACAATGAAATGCTAATAACAACAATTAAATGCCAATAACCCAACAATGACATCTTAATAAAAAGACGACACTTTAGGAACAGTCCATTTTTATTTATTGAAATAAAAAGATCAAATTTTAAGGTATCATTTTCTTAAATTGTAAAATAATTTTTTTCGAATATAAGTTTTATTATTATATCACAATTTAAGAAAAAACCGTTAAATTGATTACATGTTGAATTTTAAACTTCAATAACTATTAGAGGAGCGAACTTACGAAAAAAAACATAAGAGACATTTTATTTAGAGCGTTCAATTTCCTTTAAAAATATGTATCGCTCATCCCGATATGCTCATTCAAAAATGAGTTATAAAATTCCAAAGTTAAAACAATTTTTTTTCCATGTTATTTAAATGTAAAATAGAAATTCACGATGAATGACCTTTCAATATTAATAATAAGAGCTCCCGTTTTCACAGGCTTCTTTTTTCATTACTAGGAAGATATTTCACTGCGGAGTTTGAAAAAAAAAATGGTCGATTTTTTTCAACTGGTCTAATATACATATATATACATATATGGAAGTATTTAACTGAACTTCTTTTGGTAACTCGAATTTTTGATAATTCGAATTATTTTTGCTGTGCTTTCGACTTCGACTTATCGAGGTTCGACTGTAGATCTAATTTATTCGACTTAAAATTTTTTAAATTGAAGAATAAAATAGTAATATGGGCAAATCCGATAAATACGAGGATGTGCGCATTCGAGCGAAAAGTGGCACATTTCCGAGCGAGGGAGGCAAATGAAGCGCGACGCGGAGCGGCGCGCTTCATTTTCCCGAGATCGGAATGTGCCACTTTGAGCTCGAATGCGCACACTCGGTTTTAAGCACGATTACGAAGTGCCCTGTTTTAACAGGAAAAAACGAACGTGACAATCCGGATAATTTTCTATAAAAAATGAATGATATATATAAACGGAAGTATTTAACTGAACTTCTTTTGGTAACTCGAGTTTTTGATAGGACAAATTATTTTTGCTGTCCCTTCGACTTCGACTTATCGAGGTTCGACTGTATTATGTAAAAATATACATAAAAATTTTTGATACCTATTCGACTTTTTTGGTTTGTATTCAAAATGATATTTTGGAAACAGCTGCATGCCCCCCTTGCAACAGTCTCGCGCCCCCTGGGAAGAGGGGGGACACAGGTTGGAAACCACTGTATTAAGAGAACGACTTCGCCCTTTTTAAAAGAAAAACCAAACCCCCCACCCATCTAAACCTGCTTCTCGCAATTTGCTTTCCCGAACGCGCGATTTTTCTGGCAAAAAGCTCGTTCGAGATTGCTTCTATTTTTTTTTTGTTGAATTATAAAGCGGGCCCTCTCTCTCAAAATTTAACGCAATTAATCTTGCCTTGTCCGCTTTAAAAGTATAGCTTTGACCTTTTTTAAGAGATTTAGGAATTAGAGTATAAGCCCTAAATCTTTCGGAAAGCCATTAAACCGTTTCAGATGCCTAAGAGCCGGGGAAGAACTATAAAATTCAGAATTTCGCTCTTTGATTACGCAGGTCTGACGTTTTCCTAATTAGCGAGAAAACTCATTGAAACTATTATGGAATCACAATTTAATCTGAGGGTTACTCAATAATTAAACGCTAGCAAGCAAGTGGTCTGAATGACCTTCTACGCGAATTTGGAATTCGTCTAATGAAATTTCGAATAGCTGATACCTTAGCAACCTTCTCTCTTACTTATTCAGACATTATTTCGTCTAATAAGTGCGCGATTTATTATGGAAACGTCTCTCCGAAGTCTTCCTTCTGCTTACGATCAATTATTTCGGTTGTGTGCAAGTCGAATTAAGACGACTTGATGGGGTGATTTCCGAACTGGGATAGCAAAACGTTTAAATCAGTGTTGCCCAACTTTTTTAATAACATGCCCCACCTAAGTCATTCTAAAATTTAAATGCCCCCCTATGTAACATAAATATTTTTAAAGTTATACTTCTTTTGGCGCTTTGAGAGTAAAATATTAGCACTGCCAACGAAAATTCCACAGTTGACATAAGAAATTAAATTAATATTTGTGAATGAGGCTTAAAACCGAGTGTGCGCGTTCGAGCTCAAAGTGGCACATTCCGATCTCGGGAAAATGAAGCGCGCCGCTCCGCGTCGCGCTTCATTTGCCTCCCTCGCTCGGAAATGTGCCACTTTTCGCTCGAACGCGCACATCCTCGTATTTATGCAACTTATCTTTGCACGTGGTTATATTTAATTTAGTTACACCAAAGAAGTATAACTTCTAATACGCGTAGATAAGTACACGCACCGAATTTTTTAATTTTGTATTAAACAATTGAATTATTCTATATATGAAGCCTAATTATATCTTGTTCAAGACACAAGATTTAGGTTTTAGAAAGAAATCACTATGAAATTATTTAAAAAAAAAACAATAAATTTTTCAACGCATATAATAGGTAGATAACTAAAAATCAAGTACGCTTTCAAATTGAATAATGATATTGCCCCCCTAAACCTTTAAATTGCCCCATGTGGGGCGTGGGACCCACGTTGGGAAGCACTGGTTTAACTGTTATTTTTCCTGTTAATATTATTTATGAAATACAGAAATAAAAATTGGACATTATAAACAGCCAAAAAAATTATTAAAAAATTCTAACCACCCCTAAAAAAACAAGGAGGTTGCGAATGCGAGTGAAAATGGAAGACGTTTGATTTGCCTATGTTAAAAAATAGAGATTTTTAAAAACATGAATTGAGGGAAACTATTGTATGTAGACTGTTAACCTTCCGCATACGAAGTGACTAAATGTCACATGTCATACTAGGTGGGGTTTGCTATACCCCGAAAATAAAATAAAATAAAATCCACAAAATTGTACTTTATAACAGTTAATTGACAAGAAATATATTTTAATAACCAATAATGAATAGGTATAAGTAAAACACATACTTATTTATGCATTAGAATAGACTTGATTAATAAAAATACCATTGTACTGCTATGCTCCGATTTATGAAAAACATATTTTTTTGTATGGCAAACCGTGTAAATCAAAAACAAAGCAAAATATGCAAAAAAAACAATTTTTTTCTAAAATTTTTTAAATATAAAGCGAGCGCTGTTCAATACGATTAATAACAAACAATTTATTGAAAGAAACTTTCTTTCTATGGCACTAATAAGTCCGAAAAATTTTAATTTAGATTGCAATCAGTTTTCTGAAATTGATAAAAAATAATTGTTTTTAACTACTGTTGCAGATATATTTGTGTGTAGCTAGGACCAGTGGTTTCCAAACTATTTAATACTGTGCCTCTCTTAAAAAAATCTAAACCTGGCGCTTCCCCGTTGTTCACCTATTCCCCAATTTGCACGCTGGAAAGGTTCCGGAAAAACACGTGTAAATCCAAATCATAATTCTTTTGGGAGAAACGTGTTCGTCCGTCGCACACACGGAAAAATCACACATTTAGCTGGACAAAAATATTTAAGTACAAAAAAGAACTTTATTACTTTTTGGATCTTAGATAAATAATAAACCAATGGTCTGGCGATCTGTAACTTGTCCAATTGTTTTTTTTTATAACTTTTTTTTGATTAATTTCTTAATCGTGGTCTGGCAGAATTTTGGTCAAGTATTAATGTGCCAGACCAATTCGATTTAAAAGAGAAATAAAAAACAAACATTTTGACGTTTAATTTTTTCTTATACTTTAGATCATTGCAATAAATATTTTGAGGGTGGTCTGGCAAACAGTTGTGTCAAGACTAGGGGTGCCAGACTTAAATTTTTATATTCTGCTGATCGACACTTTTTCGAATAGTAAAACATTGTACTTATGTCTTGTGTTATACATCAATTAAAAAAAAAAATAGGAAAAAAAATTATTCAAAAAAAACACAATTGGACAAATTACAGATCGCCAGACCGTTGGTTTATTATTTGTCTAATATCCAAAAAGTAATAAAGTGGATATTTCATAAGATACTCAGAAACTCTACCCGTGCACTTCGAATTACATAAAATAAAAAATTTGGCATCTTTTAATTGAATAAAAAGTTAATTTTTTGAAGTAGGTAACTGGAACTCTACTGGAAGGGCTACCTATATACAATAAGTTATATTTTAGAAAGTGATTCATAGTGATAGCTAGTTTTTTGCTGAAACATTACTGAACAATAAGGCATGTATATTAACAAAAAAAGACAGTGTTACTAGATGGTACTTTTTTTATAAGACCCAATCAAAAATTTTAAAAACAAGGTTATGGTAAATCTTAAAAGCCTCTTCTATTTTTTAAGGAAATGTTCTTAAAACTACTTTACAATAAACGTATTTACCTGATGCTATATTATCTATGTAAATTTTTTTTTTAAAGTCAAACAAAATACAAGAAACACATTAATAACACTGGCACACAAAAAAAGAAAAGTGGTCAGTACTTTTTACCAGACCCACCTAGGGTTATGTATTTCGATGCCCTGAATCCGAATTTGAGGTCGGTTTACCCAATATACCTCTAAAATTTTGAGTAAATTGCAAAAAAACACTAAAAATTGCAGTTATGAAAATGAATAAAATTTGATTAAACTAGATCAATTCTTCCTTATATGTATATTTTGATGAGATATATTCAAATCAAGAATCTCTTAATCTCGATCATTCATATATTTATCCATAAACGTAAAAAACAGTAAAAAAGTAGTAGAACATAGTCAAAAATATCACGAGAACACAAAAAAAAAGTGGTCAGTACTTTTAAAGAGACCTTACCTAGGGTTATGTATTTCAATGCGCTGAATCCAAATCCGAAGTATGTTTGACCCGTACGCACCCAAAATTTAGAGTAAATTGCAAAAAACTGCTTCAATTGTCTAAAAATTGTAGTTTTTTGCAATTTACTCAAAATTTTAGAAATATATTGGGTAAACCGACTTTAAATTCGGATTCAGGGCATCGAAATACATAACCCTAGATGAGTCTGGTCAAAAGTACTGAACACTTTTCTTTTTTTGTGTGCCAGTGTAATTATTACACGTTTTCTAACTTCTGACCTATAAAGTAGTATTACATATAATCAGATGACTTAAATGCCGTTCGCAATTGTTTTGTTGTGTGTAACTGATACCTACTTAACTTATCTATAGACATTCTTAAAATGCAGTTACAGTTAATTGTCAAAATTCCAAATTTTAATTTTGTCCACCTAAATAGGTGATTTTTCCGTGTGTGCGTCGTTTTATTTAGGCAAACTGTTTTTTTCTTTTTAAATCCAAAAAATTATTTAGACAAATTCAATAAATGCGAGGATGAGCGAAAAGCGGGACATTTCCGAGCGAGGCGGGCAAATTTTTTGAATATCGGGTTCGTCGCTTCTCGGCCTTAGAGTCTCCAAGCGAGGGGGTTTTTAAAAAAATCGTATCTTTGTTTACGATGGTCAGAATTAAACGAATTTTTTTTTCAATTTAAGCCAAAAGAACGAATTTTCTTGTAATGTAAATAGATTTAAAGAAATCTTTACGCTAAAAGTCATTTTTTTAAAAACTATACCTATTTAACTCAATTAACAAGAAAGTTCGAGTAATATATTTTTTAAATCGTATCTTAGAATCAGCGTTTTATTCGAATACATTACTTTTTCTTTTTAAAACCAAAATATAATTTAAACAACTTCAATAGATACGGGGATGTGCGCATTCGAGCGAAAAGTGGCACATTTCGAGCGAGGGAGGCAAATGAAGCGCGACGCGGAGCGGCGCGCTTCATTTTCCCGAGATCGGAGATGTGCCACTTTGAGCTCGAATGTGCACACTCGGTTTTAAGCACGATTCACATTAATTAATTCCCTTACTAAGTATAATTAAAAATTGAACGAAAATTAATGATTATTGAATAAATAAAAATTGAAATTAATTGTTTTCGAGAAGATTAATGTGAACCAATGCGATAAATACGAAGATGTGCACGTTCGAGCGAAAAGTGGCACATTTCCGAGCGAGGGAGGCAAATGAAGCGCGACGCGGAGCGGCGCTTTTCATTTTCCCGAGATCGGAAATGTGCCACTTTGAGCTCGAATGTGCACACTCGGTTTTAAGCACGATTCACATTAATTAATTCCCTTACTAAGTATAATTAAAAATTGAACGAAAATTAATGATTATTGAATAAATAAAAATTGAAATTAATTGTTTTCGAGAAGATTAATGTGAACCAATGCGATAAATACGAAGATGTGCACGTTCGAGCGAAAAGTGGCACATTTCCGAGCGAGGGAGGCAAATGAAGCGCGACGCGGGCGGCGCTTCATTTTCCGAGATCGGAAATGTGCCACTTGAGCTCGAATGTACACTCGGTTTTAAGCACGATTCACATTAATTAATTCCCTTACTAAGTATAATTAAAAATTGAACGAAAATTAATGATTATTGAATAAATAAAAATTGAAATTAATTGTTTTCGAGAAGCTTAATGTGAACCAATGCGATAAATACGAAGATGTGCACGTTCGAGCGAAAAGTGGCACATTTCCGAGCGAGGGAGGCAAATGAAGCGCGACGCGGAGCGGCGCGCTTCATTTTCCCGAGATCGGAAATGTGCCACTTTGAGCTCGAATGTGCACACTCGGTTTTAAGCTCGATTACCAAACGTCCCCTTTTAACAAAAAAAATTCTTCACATTAGTTATACCCCATCTAGTAGACGGAAGGTTAATTGGGGTTTATAAACAACCAGAAAAATAATTAAAAAAATCCTACTAATAATAATTTAGCATTAGTTATAAAGAATTCGGCCATCATATGGGTTCAGCCGGCGAAAAGCAGATTTACTTTAATTATTTCAAAACTTTATCGAGAAATTGGTATTAAGGAAAGCCCTGCGAAAGCTGGCCGTATCGAAAGGGAGCTTTTTTAGGAGGAAGTCGTCCATCCGGGAGGACAATACAAGAAATAGCTAAATGGATTCGATATGGGGAGCTACAAACATTTTAACTGAGATGAGGTTTTTATCTGGCAGAATCGAAGAGGGCGACCCGTAATAAGGATCTCCTTAGTACACAAATATCTTCTACGCGGGATGGGATTCTATCAAAGAAACGGTTCTATCTGAAATAAATTCTAGACTTATTGCGAGGATATTGTTTCAGCTCGAATCGCTTTTTGATAGAGCAATCGGAGATTGTTTCCAACGTCTATGTACCAGTAACTACAGCAATGCCACAGACAATATAAGGCTTTATAACTTATAGAACGAAAATCGGAAAGGGACAAGCGCGCAGGGGAATATATTTGTTTGAAAAGTTTAAACTAGGAAGTTATAAGGTGGTGTAGGACACGAGAAAAGCAATTCTGAACGAAAGAAATCGGCCTATATTTCACAATGATTGAAATATTTCCAATAAATTCGTCCGGAAATCAGCCGTGGAATTTATCTGTTCTTTGTGATATTTTTAGTGACGAATGATAAAATTTGTTACAAGCGCGCGCCCCTTCTTCTCCCGCGAAAACTTTTTCGCTTATCATAAAATGTACACCGCCCCCATCTCGATTTATTGCCGTCGAACACCCTAAATTATTTCGAATGCACGCGAGCCGACCCCGTCGTTACCACTTTTGACGCCGCCAAGATTTCTTTCTTGGCCAAATGCACCTCGACATCGTCAAGTTTGCTTTACTACTATTTAAAATTTGCCTTTGCTCTTTCTTTGCTATTTTTACCCATTAATTATGTTCAGTTGAAAAACTTTTAACAACGTTAGGGGAACCTGTTGTACCTTAGCCCTTTTTTCACTTGTAATTTTTTTTAAATTGTATCTATATGTGACAATTTGTTGATGAAATGAATTGCATCGTAGTGGGCACTAATAAGGTATTCATCATAAAATATTTTGAAGCATTACCAACCATTTGCTCAAATTGCTATAAGATTTAAAAATTTGTGGATCTATGGCCTAGGTACAATAGAGGTGATGTACCTTGGCTCTATTCACATTAGGCAAAATAAAACCCATGGTTCTATGAAAACTATACACGGAGAAAATATTGCTGCTAAAATTTCTACAGTATACGCTGCACTGGTGGACCAGATGATCGTTTTTAAAAAAATTACTGTAAATATGATAAACTTTACTATGGGTCCACTACAAATTTCAAACATGCGTCACTTCGAAAAGTACTAAAAATAAATTTTACAAAAGAGCCGACCGTTTAACTACTTGGTCCTTTTTTTATTTTTACTAAGACCATAGTAATATTTATCGTATTTTTATTCTTATATGTTGTTTGTATGCCCTCCGGTAGAAATTTCCAATGTACCACTGTACTTTTTGATAACTTTTTGTGGAAAAAGTCTATTTTGAGTACAAATTTTTTGTTAATTCTAGGACCTTGGTTTCTTGTATTAGTGTGCATAAAATAGTGTGCATTTGTATCAATTTCACCCAAATAGGTATTACGGTGATGTATTTTTATCCATAGCAGTATTTGGTTTTAACATACATATTTGTTTAAAAAAAAATTAAAACTTCATAGTCAATGTATAATAGTTGAAAAACTAGCAAAGAGTTGTACTTCTTTTATATTGCTACTACCAGATTCTACAACCAGATGTTGGGTTAAACTTGGAAATAAATTTTTATTGTTCTTTCTTCAATTTTTTCGGTTGCAATCTGTCTATTGCTTCAGTTGAACTTGTCATGAGCACATCATATTTAGTTGTTTGAAAAATTATTAAATTTAATAAATTTTTGATATTATCAATTACACTACAGAGATTATTTCGCATAAGGTAATTGTTTCTAATGAAAATACATATGTATATAACTTTTTAGGTATATTAAAGTATATTAAATATAAAAAAAAAATTAATAATATATGATGTAACAAAAAAATGATTGATTTTATTTATAAAACCTACCTATCTTTATACAATTTTTTTAAATTTATTAAAATCATAATTAATATGCAAATTTATGCATATTCATAGCCATCTGCATTTTACCTGATACCATAGTAAAAATTACTATAATACTCAACTAAATTCCATCATTTAGTAACACACACAAAATACAAACCTCTCTTTTTTATTATTACCGATGACCATAGTAAAAGTTCAGGTCTACTTGGGGTAAATTTATGCTTCTTGTTGGCAAATCTTTCTTTTTACTTATGGACCATAGTAAACTTAAATGTAAACCGGATATGGTCCAGCGTTACTGAAAAATATAGTGATATTTCAAAGATTTCTTTCGCAAAAAGTACTACAAGATTTTCTCCGTGTAGATAGGTATATTTATTTTTCGATTATAAGAACTACTAATGTTCTTCTTTGAGATGACACTAAAATTGTTTCAAAAATTAACAAAACTTTTCTCGTATACTAAACTTTCACATACTTAATGGTTCACTTTGCAAAAAAATTAAATTTTTCGTTAGACTTGCGAGGCATATTATCTGAAGCAAAATAAAAGTGAAAATAAGAATTTATAACATAGCTATATCTAAATTTTTATTTTTTGCACGTTGATCTTAGGGCCAAGGTACAATTTATTGACAGTGACCGAGTACAACACACCGACCCTTGACGTTTAAACTCAAAAATAAAATTAAAGATTAAGATGTGCCAAAATCAGACCACTACTATGCAAACATTAATAAATAATCTTTCTATTACGATGAATCATTTGTTGTTAGGTAATAAAAATCAATAAGATATTTAAGTAAAAAGAATATAAAAAGACTTACTTTTATTCGATTAAAAATTTCAATTGATCTCGTACATTAACAAAGCACATTGGCCAGCTGCTGCTAACTTGTCTAACTTGTCTGTCAATGGGGCATTTGAAATATCGAAAATTATGGGTCACAAAAGTCCGCAAATATTAAAAAAAAATAAAGTTGCCCTAAGTACATAGGGACCAAGGTACAACAGGTTCCCCTACTTTGTATGCACGTTAAAAGTTATACTTCTTTGGCGTGATCGGAGGTTAGGTTATACTGTTTCTTGTAGATTTTGGTTAAAAGTCGAAAGTGCAATTTGGTGTGAGGAAAATGTGCACTTTTCGAACGAATATGCCCTTATAGAAAAAGAATGGAATAAAATTATAAGAAAACTCGGAAAATCCATGTCAAAGCAATTAAAGTTTGTAATTAAATATCACGGATACCACACTAAGCATTAGGTAAAATTTAACCAAATTTAAAAAAAATAAGTATTAATTTTTATAGACTTCCAAAAACTTTTTCACACCTGTTCACGCATTCCCTAAACCTTTATATTTTTGCCATAATAGTTAAGCAATGTGTTTAAATGATTTGTGTAATATGTTTAATATTGTTAATTATCAATATATTTATATAATCAGATTTATTTTATATTTTTAAATTATTTCATTATTAGCGTTTTTCTAACTGGATTTCCATTTATTTATTCACACCCTTGTATGTACGCGCGTTAGAAGTAACACTTCTTTAGCGTAACTAAATTAAATATAACCACGTGGGAAAAATTAATATAAATAAATACGAGGATGCGCGCATTCGAGCGAAAAGTGGCACATTTCCGAGCGAGGGAGGCAAATGAAGCGCGACGCGGAGCGGCGCGCTTCATTTTCCCGAGATCGGAATGTGCCACTTTGAGCTCGAATGTGCGCACTCGGTTTTAAGCACGATTCACATTAATTAATTCCCTTACTAAGAAAGTATAATTAAAAATTGCCCGAAAATAAATGACTTTACGTTAATGTCTGTCAATGGGGCACTTGAAATATCGAAAATTATGGGTCATGAAAGCCCGCAAACATTAAAAACATTAAGTTGCACTAGGTACAAAGCGACCAAGGTACAACAGGTTCCCCTTTATCAGTTTCAAAGTTTGTTCAAAATTATTTAACCGTTTACAAAACGTGCAAAGCACTAAATCGAGAAAAATACAATATCACTCACCCCGTGGAATTAAAACAAGGACGATCTGGAAACAGAAAAAAAAGTTATAAATTAATTAATCTAAAAAATTTCTTTATAATAAAAATAAAATTAATACCTAACTAATTTCATAACAATAATGTTCGTGGCATACTAATTTTAAAATCAAATCTATTTATACAGGGTGTCACGATACCTGACACCAATCTACTTTAAAACGGATTAGCACAACAAAAAAACTAACACTACCCAAACCTGGCATTTGAACAATTGGGCGTTCAAGAAACTTAAGTATTTTTGTAAAACGGCACTGCCACGCGCTCAAATTTTAAAATTCGAAAATTAACGTCGACTTCGGCCAAGACCAAAAAAACGCTTTAATTGAAGAGTTCATTGACGAAATTAAAGGTACCACAGTGTCCGACCAATTTTTTTTCGATACAGAAAATGAATTTAATTTAGTGCCGATAGAATAGATTTATTTTTGGAATTAACGCAAGGCGAAACGAGAATTTTGGGTCAATCGAAAGTGTTTAGTGCGAACACTATTGTAACGCCCTGACACTGCTGCAGATGTGCTTCGGATAAGGGCGAAGTAAGGAAATGAAAGCAAGAAACTGGAAATGGTCGAAATGCATAAACGTAGCTCCGAATAATGGTCGGGCTCGATCAGATACGGCCCTCAGAGCTTAAGTCCTGAACTTTGAAAACAAAAGTGAGTTATAACCATGTCACGTGAAGTGATTATATCGCAACGACTACCCAAAAATTTACGATTATGCCAAGATTTATGCGTTCCTTTTTTTCGACCAACTTTAACGAATCATTCTTTTTGAGTATTGCACGTCAAAATCTCACCTAAAAGTTTTCGCTTTTTATTAGAACTTTATGCCACATTTATCATAACGCGCACTTTACTATAAAAAAAAAAGGAAAAGAACAATTGTCCTATAAAAAGCTGTGGAGAATGGCTTTATTATTGTTACGTGCCCGGTCTTTTTTTATGAGACGGATTTCTATGTAAAAAACCATTCGCCTTTCGAACGTAAATTCGAATATTTTATAATAACAAATCCCATAAATATTTGATGCGCCAAAAATGAGATTGGATGGGAAGGCTTTCGCTCAACCTAAATCAAAAAATACTATCGAGAGGACGCGTCTTTACCAAAAAAACTGGTGCGCGTTGGAAGTTATACTTCTTTGTGTCGCGGTATCGGTATCGGGGCTTCCAGAACAGGGGTGGGCAAACGACCGGTCGATCGCAGATATTTTAAATAATTTAGTAGGTTAATTTTGAATCTTTTAATTTAAAAGGTGTACTAAAAATTTAGCAGACGATTAAATATGAATTTAAAATCTATTCTACAACTGGCAATAAAGACCTCAATTGAATTTTTATTTGTTTTTAATTTAACCCATTTTTCGAAGTCGATCGCGCATAAATAAGAAAAATTAATGTCTTGGAGTCTCACCATTGTACTGCTATTCTCCGATTTACACGGTGTAAATGAAAATCATAATTTTTTTGTATGGGAAACCGTGTAAATCAAAAACAAGCAAAATATGCAGAAAGAACAATTTTTTTCTAACATTTTTTAAATATAATGCGAGCGCTGTTTTATACGATTAATAACAAACAATTTATTTAAGATAAATCCGGAAAATTTAAATTTAGATTGCAATCAGTTTTCTGAAATTGCTAAAAAATAATTGTTTTTAACTACTGTTGCAGATATAACTATTTAAGATTTTTAATAAATTAAATCGTATTTTTGCGTTTTTGTGTGGCTAAAGCAGTGGTCTCCAAACTATTTGATACTGTGCCTCTTTTAAAAAAAATCTAAACCTGGCGCCTCCCCGTAGTTCACCTATTCCCCAATTTACACGGTAGAAAGGTTCCGGAGAAACACGTGTAAATCGAATTCATAATTTTTTTTTTTGAGAGAAACGTCGTTTTATTTGGGCAAATTGGTTTTGTCTTTTCAGGTCCAAAAAGTTATTTAGACAAATTCAATAAATGCGAGGATGAGCGAAAAGCGAGACATTTCCGAACTAGGCGGGCAAATTTTTGAATATCGGGTTCGTCGCTTCTCGGCCTTAGAGTCTCCGAACGAGGGTGTTTTTAAAAAAATCGTATCTTTGTTTCTGATCGTCAGAATTGGACGATTTTTTTTAAATTAAAGCCAAAAGAATGAATTTTCTTGCAATATAAATAGATGTAAAGAAATATTTACGCTAAAAATCCTAAAAGTAATTTTTTTAAAAACTATGCCTATTTAACTCAATTAACAAGAAAGTTCGTGTAACATATTTTTTAAATCGTGTCTTAGAATCAGCGTTTTATTCGAATACATTACTATTTTCTTTTTAAAACCAAAATGTAAGTTAAACAAATTCAATGGATACGAGTATGTGCGCATTCGAGCGAAAAGTGGCACATTTCCGAGCGAGGGAGGCAAATAAAGCGCGACGCGGAGCGGCGCGCTTCATTTTCCCGAGATCGAAATGTGCCACTTTGAGCTCGAATGTGCACACTCGGTTTTAAGCACGATTCACATTAATTAATTCCCTTACTAAGTATAATTAAAGATTGCCCAAAAATTAATGATTATTGAATGTATAAAAATTGAAATTAATTGTTTTCGAGAAAATTAGTGTGAACCAATGCGATAAATACGAACATGTGCACGTTCGAGCGAAAAGTGGCACATTTTCGAGCGAGGGAGGCAAATGAAGCGCGACGCGGAGCGGCGCGCTTTATTTTCCCGAGATCGGAATGTGCCACTTTAAGCAGGAACGCGCACACTCGATTTTAAGCGCGATTCACAATCACTAATTGACTTTTTAAATGTCCAACTTGTATGGGAAACTGTGTAAATCAAATCAAAGCAAAATATGCAGAAAGAACAATTTTTTTCTAACATTTTTAAAATATAATGCGAGCGCTGTTTAATACGATTAATAACAAACAATTTATTTAAAGAAACTTTCTTTCTATCGGCACTAATAAGTCCGAAAAATTTTAATTTAGATTGCAATCAGTTTTGTGAAATTGATAAAAAGTAATTGTTTTTAACTACTGTTGCAGATATAACTATGTACGGTTTTTAATAAATTAAATCGTATTTTTGCGTTTGTGTGTAGCTAGACCAGTGGTTTCCAAACTATTTGATACTATGCCTCTTTTAAAACAATCTAAACCTGGCGCCTCCCCGTAGTTCACCTATTAAAATTTAACCAAATTTTTAAAAATTATGTATTAATTTTTATAGACTTCCAAAAACTTTTTCACACCTGTCAAGCATTCCCTAAACCTTTATATTTTTGCCATAATAGTTACGAAATGTGTTTAACACTAAACCTACCGATACTTCATTTATACTTATTACTACCACAGCGGGTCAAGTGACCCGTCTTTAAAATGTTATACCTTTAAATTTAAAAAATATAAAAATAATACAAGAAAAAAATTAAATATTCTTCAATTGAATCTTAAATTTAGAAAATAAATAAGTAATATGATAACTTTATTCACCCCATATTTTGAAAATTATTGGGTTCTCCAAGGCACATTTTCCATACACAAACAAATCTTTATATCACATGAATCTTTGCAGGGGTCAAATGACCCGTTGCGGTAGTTAGAGCAGATTAAATATATTTCTCGGTAAAAAATTCACAGAGAGATGTAAATATTGAAAAATACATTTGATGTATTTTTTAAGAAAAGTAGTAAAGGCAAATGACGACGTTATAATGTTATTTGCAAGAAATTCTGACAAAAAGTTTAAAATGGGTCATTTGACCCGTCGTGGTAGGTTTAGTGTTAAATGATTAGTGTAATATGTTTAATACTGTTGACTTATCAATCTATTTATAATAAAATTTATTTTATATTTTAACTTATTTCATTATTAGCGTTTTTCTAACTAGATTTCCATTTATTTATTCACACCACTGTATGTACAATTGGCCCAATTGAAAATCATGTCTTTTAATATTAATTGTTTATTTTTGATTATTGATCATTAATTTTAAATTAATATTGAGGGAAATCGACTTTACTTAAAGAAAATAATTAATCTATTTTAGGATTAATATGAAACTGTTTACAAATGTCCAGTATTAATTAATAATTCATTTTTGTGACTTCATATAAATTACTTTTGAGGTCCTAATATAATAAACAACAAATCCCAACGATTTCAACATGTTTTTTATAAATATTATCGGCGTTTTTATGATAACAATAGCAACAATTACACTTAGAAGTGAGAAGAGTTAAACAGTTTCAGATAAGTTACTGCTGTGGTGGTAATTTGCATTTTGGCTGACTGTACGCCCATTAAACGTAACACTTCTTTGGCGTAACTAAATTACATATAACCACGTGGGAAAGTTTGATATAAATAAATTCAATAAATGCGAGGATGTGCGCATTCGAGCGAAAAGTGGCACATTTCCGAGCGAGGGAGGCAAATGAAGCGCGACGCGAAGCGGCGCGCTTCATTTTCCCGAGATCGGAATGTGCCACTTTGAGCTCGAATGTGCACACTCGGTTTTAAGCACGATTCACATTAATTAATTTTCTTACTAAGAAATTATAATTAAAAATTGTCCGAAAATTAATGATTGTTGAATGTATAAAAATTGAAATTGATAGTTTTTGAGACGATTAATGGAACCAATGCGATAAATACGAAGATGTGCACGTTCGAGCGAAAAGTGGCACATTTCCGAGCGAGGGAGGCAAATGAAGCGCGACGCGGAGCGGCGCGCTTCATTTTCCCGAGATCGGAATGTGCCACTTTGAGTTCGAATGTGCACACTCGGTTTTAAGCGCGATTCACAATAATTAATTGACTTTCTTAGGTGTCCAACTTCATTCCGCCAAATTTCTGCTAATTATGCGCGCGCAACGCCCGTTGCCTGCTAAAACCTTACTCTCGACGCGCCAAAAGAAGTACAACGTCAAAAATTAATTCGAATCAAGCAAAGCTCAAAAGCCCAACCGACATTTCGGTGTGATATACGAGATGCGAAAATTTTTCACAATTGTCAGTACAACATGTGTGCTTCGTAATTGACCATTTCTGTTTAGATTGCGAGGACAAACTTTTGTCACTATATTTCGCTTTTATGACGCTGTATAAATTACGGCGGTTCATAAATTTTAAGGTTAATTTAGAAGAGCTTTTTTTTACAACACCGGATTTATTTGATTTACTATTTTCCGCATTATTCTCGGGAGCGTTATCACTGTAATTGAGTCGCAGCGCTGTTTAAGATAACAACTAAAATATAACTATTATTTTCGACCGTTTTCCTACAATATTCGAACCGATAAATTAAAATCGAACTTTATGCGACCGCACAGAACCGGCTTTTGGAAATTTTCGAAATGCTATTTTACATTTTCGATCGAAGATTTAACGTTTCGCACCAGAGGAAAAAAAATAACGAAAAGTCGACGCAAAGTATTAATTTTATTGTGGCAAAAAGAATGGCAAGTTTTCGCTTCGCGCGACCCCTAAAATAATAAATAAGCATTAACTGTCAAAGTTTTAATATTTTAAGGCCTTAATAAACTACGTCGAACTCGAAAATAATGTACTCTCTTAATAAATACGGAATTTATGGCTGTCTTCACATTTAAAACGCTTTTATTAAAATAATCTTCGTTCCTTATCGCTTAACGGCACCCTTAAAGTTAGGCATTCCGATAATGCACACTAAAATACACACCGAAATGAATAATTAAAATATTTAAATTGTACGCGGAAGAGGAAAAAAAACAGAGGTCGTCCGAACGCGGGGGCTAAACGTTTTAATTTATGTGTTCTCGCATATAAAATCTGTTATACAAAACGTATCCGAGATTTAGATACTGCTTTCGATCACAACAAGCTTTAGAACCGTCAAAGAAACTCATTTAACCTGCTGAATAGCTGAAGAGGAAGTCAATCTCACTTCTGATTTAGATAAGAAACTGACGAGAATAAGAAGATATGCCACACACCATCCTCTGCTCTTACTGTTATATTCCTGTATTCCCATTTTCGCCGTACAACACCCTTCTTTTTAGAGCAGAGCTTCTCAAACTGCAGCACAAAGGATTTGACGGTCTTTTGCCGACGACGAAAATGTTTTTTTGAACGATATCTAGTTCTTTTGTAAGATGGTCATGTGAGAAGTCTAACATTTTTGTGGCAATAGAAAATCTTTGCAAAGTTCAAGGTAAATAGTAGTAATTTTTTTCGGGACTTATTAATGATGATGCAATAAAAATTTATTTGTTGGAGGCCATATTAAATAGCCCTCGCGTTTGATTTAAAAAATAGGATTTCTTTTAATTTACTTTTAAAACAAATTACAGGTACTACTTCTGCGTGTTAGGACCTCAGAATCTTACGAAGTTTAACCTTTTTATGATAAAATTTACATTTTGAAAGTTTCAAGCGCATTTTTCTCCCAGACTTAACATTGGACCCTGTTGATTTTTTTGGCCGATTTTACGCTCAGATAAATGGGCTTTCAGAATCTGAAAAGTTTTAAAGATCCGCTAACAAATAACCGAGCTACGATTTTTCAAAGTGGAAATTTTGAAAAAATTAATTACAAGCCGAACTCTTCGAACCCGTTTTTCTTGAGAATTTCAAATGGTACGCCTATGGTTTTTTGGACCTATCCGAAGCCAAAAAGTCTGGCAAATTTGAATCTGTATAGTTCTTCAAGATCCGCCCTCAAATAACAACGCTAGAATTTTTTTAACGTTGAATTATGTGCTACAAAAATGAACCTACAACTTCAACGCTTAATTACTCGAAAAATTAACATTGCGTTCTACGCTACCTTTACACGTATCTTATAGAAAAAAGTCTCAGGATTTCGAATCCGGGTCGTTCTTAATAATCCGATCGCAAATAAGGCCGCTACGATCGCTTTTGTGAGTCAAAGTCTATTTTTTTTAAATTTATTTAGTTTTATCGAAAATTATTATTTTAGAGCGAGAGCGCCAGGAAATAACACCGGCTATAGTTGCTAGGGGTACCTAGAAACACCCCCTTGCAATATAAAGCAATTCAATTTTTTTCATTTTTTGTCAAAAAAACATGGGTTAAAATCCATGTTTTTTCAAAAAGAAAAACGTTTTTCTCAAAGCTTTGAAATAGCACACCTATGGTTTCTTAGGCCTATCTGAAGTCAAAAAGGCTGCCAAATCCGAATCTGTATAAATATTAAAATTGGTCGGTAAATAACGGCGCTACAATTTTTTTAATGTAAAATTTTGGGCCAAAAACTGGTCCTAAAATTGCAATTTTTAATTACTCGAAAAATTAACATCGCGCCCTATACTTATTTTACATGTATCTTATGTAAAAAGTCCGAAAAATCCGAATCCGTCTCGCTTGTAATGATTGCATCAAAATGAGAGCGCTACTATTGTTTTTATGAATCAAGGGGGTATTTTTTTTTATTTATTTAGTTTTATCGAAAATTTTGCTGGTTGAAGGGGGAATGAAAAACGCTTTATTTAAATAAATCTTTGTTGTAACAGTTCTAATAAGTCCATTGAATTACAAAAGACTTGAAAATAAAAAAAAAACCATTTTTTTATTAATTTCCAATTATTAAGTTTTCTCGATATTAACAGAGTAAAATTTATTGTGCAATTATGCAAGTAATAATTGTAAACGATAATTGAATGTGTGAAATACGCTTTATATACTTGTAAAACAAAACATTTCATCTAAAAAAGATAAAATTGATGCGCAGAAATTTTTTTTCCGAACTTTGACTAAATTTTTTGTCGAAAGTGACTGGGTTATTTTATGTGCGAATTAATCGCGAACACATCTGGCAGGTTACCTTTTACGAGACGTTATATAATTTTGCACTCGTAAAATAATATCGCAATGATTGCGGAACATTTCGGCCGAACGTGAGGATTGCCATCGCCGGATGGATCTTTCGAATGGACAATCAGCTTAGAGACCTTCCAAATATAATTACAAACGAAGCTAAATGAAACCAACAGGTCAGACTAATGCAATAACGCATTTTCTACAAAACACTAATTTTATTAAACGCTTCTGGAATATTGACATTTTAATGAAAATTTAATTTGCCTCGCATGAAAAATCAAGCTAATATGTAAATTGCCGACATCAAAGCAATTTGCTCAGAATGATTTAATTGTCAGACGGAACGTTCCCATTAAGTTTTTGAGCACATTCGTACAGAAAATTTGTGCGCTGGAAATTGCAAAACAAGCGACCAATTTATTTTTTCCTGCCGAATTACTGGCGCGCAATTACTTTCCACCTAAATAAAACGCGCCATTTTAATGGCGAATGCGTAAAACTAACTTTCGTTTTGAATTATAAATCGTATCGCGCTTAGAGCTTTTAGTTTAACCCTTAATATCGCGGAAGTTATCGTAAGTTTAGTTATTATACTAACGGGAACGGAAGGGCGGAATGTTTATCAAGGAAAAAAAAATATTTCCTCTTCTGGCGTCGGGAGCCGCCTCAAAGCTTTTAAAAATTTCAGGCTTCCATGATTTTATTTTTTGAAGTTATACTTCTTTTTGCGCGAGGAGAGTGAAATTGAAGCAGGCAACAGAAGTTGCGCGCGCACAGCTAACAGTATGAAGTTAGCCGTCTGACACGGTAAATTAATTAATCGTGCTTAAAACCGAGTGCGCGCATTCGAGCTCAAAGCGGCACATTCCGATCTCGGGAAAATGAAGCGCGCCGCTCCGCGTCGCGCTTCATTTGCCTCCCTCGCTCGGAAATGTGCCACTTTTCGCTCGAATGCGCACATCCTCGTGTTTATTGGACTTGTCAATTCATCCTTCGCTTTTTCAAATGATTTTATAATTAGTTCAGCAAAATATCTATTTTATAATATGTTAATGTTCACTGGAATTGGACACAATAAAACAACAATTGTTAACTTGCAACGTTTCGTTTCTTTTATTGAAGCTTTATCCTGCAACTGAAAATTAACAAAGTATAACAACAATAACTACAAGTATTTTATAAATAATTAAAAAATTATAAAATACCTTAACAACACAAAAAGGAATTTAATCATAAAAACTCAATAATTCTATTTGCGTCAAAATGAAAGATTGTAGATATGTAACTATGTTACTATGGTGCTAAATAGTTAGATAAAATATTATAACTATGATTCTAAATAGAGATTATTAGTAGTTCTATAATTTTGATTTTTAATTTTTTGATTTAATTTTATTTAAGATGTCATTATATATTGTTAAGAAAGTTTAAACAACTTTAGCTTTCAAAATTCCAATTTTAAAACTTTATGTAGATGATAGTTTTATGGCTATTCCTAAAGATAAAGTAGATCTCACACTATCAAGTTTCAACAACTTCCATCCAAGAATTCAATTTACCATGAAAATTGAAGATAATTGTTCTCTTTGTTTTTTAGATGTAAAAATAAATAGATGTTCAGATGGAAAATTAAAAACGAATTGGTATCAAAAGCCTACCAGTTCAGGGCGATTATTAAACTACTATTCTAATCACCCAATCAAACGAATCAAAGACTTGAAGAAAGATTAAAACAACATAAAAATAATTGTAAAAATATAAATTATGTTAAACCAAACAAAACAGCATTAGCTATTCACCATTTTGATGTTGGACATCAATTCCAATTTGAAAAAGTTTCTATTTTACATCGTGAATAAAATAAACATAAAAGAAATTTAAGTGAAATGGTTTATATCAAAATTAATAAAACTGTAAATTCAATATATAATGACATCTTAAATAAAATTAAATCGAAAAATTAAAAATCAAAATTATAGAACTACAAATAATCTCTATTTAGAATCATAGTTACAATCTTTCATTTTGATGCAGGTAGAATTATTGAGTTTTTTGGTTAAATTCCTTTTTGTGTTGTTAAGGTATTTTATAATTTTTTAACTATTTATAAAATACTTGTAGTTATTGTTATTATACTTTGTTAATTTTCAGTTGGTTGATAAAGCTTCAATAAAAGAAACGAAACGTTGCAAGTTAACAATTGTTGTTTTATTGTGTCCAATTCCAGTATACATTAACATATTATAAGATATTGGACGTGAACATTATGATTAATTATCTATTTTATTTTCAAAAAACGTTTTTACCATAGCAATGAGTGAAAAGAAGCGAAAAGATACGACAGTAGCGTGAATGCAAGTGAGAGGAACGATTAAAGTTGTTTAACTGATCTTTTGTCTAATGTATTGGTCTAAATTATTAGTGAATCGTGCTTAAAACCGAGTGCGCACATTCGAGCTCAAAGTGGCACATTCCGATCTCGGGAAAATGAAGCGCGCCGCTCCGCGTCGCGCTTCATTTGCCCCCCTCGCTCGGAAATGTGCCACTTTTCGCTCGAATGCGCACATCCTCGTACTTCTTAGATTTGTCTACTTTATATTTAGCTCTTTCAAATCATTAGTTTGATAAAAATCGATTCGAAAAATGTATTGACCATAGCAATGAGGGGAAGAGAGCGAAAAGATACGATATTGTCGTGCGCGCGAGTGAGAAAAATCGATTAAAATTATTCGACTGCTCTTTCGTCTAATTTATTGGCCTAAATTATTGTGAATCGTGCTTAAAACCGAGTGCGCACATTCGAGCTCAAAGTGGCATATTCCGATCTCGGGAAAATGAAGCGCGCCGCTCCGCGTCGCGCTTCATTTGCCTCCCTCGCTCGGAAATGTGCCACTTTTCGCTCGAATGCGCACATGCTCTTATTCATTAGATTTGTCTACTTCATCCTTTGCTTTTTCAAATCATAAATTCACATTTAGTTTAGCAAAGTATCGATTATATGTTCGAAAAACGCTTTTACCATAGCAATGAGTGAAAGGGAGCGAAAAGATACGACAATATAGTGAACGAGAGTGAGAGGGAACGATTAAAATTATTTAATTGATCTTTTGTCTAATCGATTGGCCTAAATTCTCGTATTTATTGACTTTGTTTACATCAATTTATGGATTAAACAAGAAAAAAGCAATATGCCCAATTAAAACGACGTACGGGCATGTTCGAGCAAAAATTGTACATTTTCCCGAGATTAAATTGTACACTCGAATTTCAACCAAAAGACCACACTAATTCCTCGATTTACACGCTACTTGTTTTACATAATTTCGCTTTTACACGGCTTACAAAAATGACAGTTCTAAAAATGTTCAAAAATGAACACTATTTTAAATGTCCATTTTCCTGTATGTATTTTCAGTTACTCTACGTAAAAAGATTAATTAATTTCTAAATTGGTACTGGACCAATTTATGCATATTCGGCTTTGTTTTCGATTTACACGGTTACTTATACAAAAAGTTATGATTTCGATTTACACGTGCTTCTGCGGAACCTATCTACCGTGTAAATTGGGGAATAGGTGAACTATGGGGAGGCGCCGAGTTTAAATTTTCTAAAAGAGGGACGGTATCAAATAGTTTGGGTACCACAGGTGTATCTACGCACAAGCGCAAGACGCGCAACGTAACACGTGATTATATTTAATTGAGTTAAGCCAAAGAAGTATAACTTCTAACGCGCGTACATAAGTGCTCGCACCGGTTTTTTTTTTAAATTTTTTCCGCGCTTCAAATTTTCAATTGAAATTACTTTGTAAATCGGCTCTCGACTTAGCATTTCTTAAAAATGCGCTGATAATATCCATAATTTATTATTCGATAAATTTTAGCAAAAAAAAAATGGAGCAAAAGAGCGTTTCGAGATTAAAATAGGGTTTTTAAGAGATTAGAGACGAGTTGATTAAAATTTAAGTGGAAGAGAGGTCGTCCGGCGATAAAGTTAAAATTTTTATAGTGATGGTAATAAAACGATGGTAATCTAAGGGCGAGGGTCGTTTAGTATTCCGAAGAGGTAAGATCCGGGCGCGTCCGGTCATCGACGGACTCTCCGGACGCCCATCAAGCGCTCCTCGTTATATGGCGGCTGATGAGCCCCCGTGCTCGGCCGTGCGCGGCCCCACGCCGGCCCCATTCCGATGTGACCGCCGAGTTCGAATCTAAATATAAATTGCCATCGGCAGCGGCGCTGTTTACTAGTCAAATATTTGTGCTTTTATGCCCGACCTCGAGCCCCCTCGAAAGATGCATTTTGCTTGCTCCGGAAGAGGTCGACCTGCCCGGACTCTCCTTCGCGGCTAAGCTCTATGCAGATTCGGATTATTATTGGCGTGTCTAATCGCAGAAGTAAACTTTTTTTACGGTCGCCGGGATTAAGAAGTTTTAAAGGAGTCGTCGGCGTTATCGAATTTCTAACCGGATTACCGGAATTATTCTCCGCGTTATCTACGATTCAGCGTTCATTACGACGACACCGGCTTTTACAAGTTTACTTTTGTATCTGCAGAAAGTAATTGTACCGTAAAATAATGTCTAAATTTGCATGACAGGCGCAACCGTTTGTATAACTGTATAGTTACTTATAATTTAATTCCAATATGACGCCGTCTCTATGTTTAATTTAGCTTATTATATCGTCATGTTTGTTTTACACTCGAGTCCTCGCCATTCACTGATGAGATTTGCAAGCTTTACCATGCAGCTCCTCGGCACGAGCAAATACGGCAAGCTCGCCGCTTGCCAAGAAGGGCACTCGGAGCCGTTCAGGCCTCCTTAAAACTCGCGAAAAACAGAAAGCAAGAATGGAAAAGGGTATAGCCGGATAAGCACTTAAAATCTGCCTCCAGTGATTTTTAAAAATCTATGTGGCTGATCGATTACTTATTCAAAAAAAGTATTTTTCTGAAAATTTCAGCTTTTAAACCCTAAGGGTGGCGCCATAATTCAATAAAATGTGTTTTTCAGTATTTATTTTATTATAACTATTCTACTGAATATTTTTGAACCAAAATTTTTTTGGTAAGAACTATCGATAAAGCATGTTGAAAAATATTTTTTTTGTAAATATTTAACTATTTCTTTATGTTTAAAAAAAATAAAAAAGTTTTTATTGTTATATTTAAATATGTTCCTTTTGTATGTCACTCACGAATTTTTTTCAGAAAAGCCCTCTATTACCCTTCTTTACATGGTAAAATTTTCAACTTGATCCATTTGGTGCAACACAGTCAAAAAAATAAAATCGATCATATTTCGCTGAGTTGATGAATGAGGACGGTATTGCATATGAAACTTCAGTGTGTAAAAAACACACCAAATATTATAAAATTATAAGTAAAATCTCAGGCATTACTCAATGTTTGACTAAAATAATAAGACTTGCCGAAATTTTAAGTCCTTTGTTTACAGATGAAAAAAGTAAATGCTGTAGTGCATAAACATAAAGAAGTGAATTAACTGCCGTTATTTACAACAATTTTTACAACAAATTTCTCATATTTTAATTACAATGGATTTCAGTTATAACCACTTCGGTTGTAACAACTACGTTGTTATAGCGGCTTAACACCTACGTTACTTGAATTTCAAGTATTTGTCGTAGAAAATTCATTTGGCAATAGCGACTTCGAATGTAACGCCCATTTCGGGTGTAGTGATTGGTGCTAATGAGTCATTTATAACAAATTCCTCGAAATCCCAGCCAAATATTACGACCGATTCCAAAATGACATAAAGATTTCTTCATAAAATCATTAAGTTTTTTTATCTTCTTATTTTTCACAGAAAAGCTCTTTCTTACCCTTCTTTACACGGTAAAAGTTTTCAACTTGATCGTTTTTTTTCATATTTTTTTGGAGCTATTCACTATTTAGTGCTAAAATATTTATTTTTATTTAAAAATATATTAATAATGTAACATAAATTTTCATATTATTGAAAATAATTATTATGTGTTCAGTAATATAATAATAACAAAATTTACGATTTTATAAGTTATATTATTTGTATTAAATAAATTAATTTCACATAAAATATGAATTTTCATTTAATACAAGTAATGGAATAAAATTAACTTGAGTGGATTTCGGTTATAATAACAATGAAGGGACCACTACAATTTCGTCGCTGTATTCTGAAGTCGTTATAAGCGACTAGATCATTAAACATTTATGTTACGCCGCTATAACAACAAAGTGGTTATAACTGAAACCTATTGTAATTAAAATATGAGAAATTTTTTGTAAAGATTGTAGTAAATAATGTCAGTTACTTCACTTCATTATGGCTATGCAGTATAGCATTTACTTTTTTCATGTGTAAACAAACGACTTAAAATTCTGGCAAGTCTTATTATTTTAGCCAAATATTAACTAATACCTGTGATTTTATACGTATCTGGTTAATAATAAATTAAATAGTATGTTTTTAAGTTAATGTGCCGAAATTTTACTTATAATTTTATATTTGATGTATTTTTACACACTGGAGTTTCATATGTAATACCGTCCTCATTCATCAACTCAGCGAAATATGATAGATTTTATTTTTTTTGACTGTGTTGCACCAAATGGATCAAGTTGAAAATTTTGCCATGTAAAGAAGGGTAATAGAGGGCTTTTCTGAAAAAAATTCGTGAGCGACATCTGAAAAGAACATATTTAAATATAACAATAAAAACTTTTTTATTTTTTTTAAACAAAAAGAAATAGTTAAACATTTACAAAAAAAATGTTTTTTAACGACCCTTGTCGATAGTTCTTACCAAAAAAATTTTGGTTCAAAAATATTTAGTAGAATAGTTATAATAAAATAAATACTGAAAAACACATTTTATTGAATTATGGCGCCACCCTTGGGGTTTAAAAGCTGAAATTTTCAGAAAAATACTTTTTTTGAATAAGGAATCGATCAGCCATATAGATTTTTAAATATCGCTGGGGGCAGATTTTAAGCGCTTATCCGGCTATACCCTTTACAAACTTTTTTCCTCCTCTCTAAACTGCTCTCATTGTATTTTAGCTTTTACTTTGATTATGTCTCATTGTTAAAGTTTTTTCTTCTTCTTCGCGAGTTTTCTCTGTTCGTTTCGCATTTTGCATCGGCTGCCCGGAAAAAAGTGCGCGCCCAATAACGAGAGGGTCTCTAAAATTTAATTGTCCGGAATTTACCTCGAATGATTAAACTTTTGCAAAACTAAAAGGTATTCTTGTCGAGAAAAACTTTCTCGGTAAATTAATGCCGGATTAGCGGAGTGCTTTTGTTTCGAAACTCATTACAGAGAACTGCAGTTTACAACTCGAAAAAGCTCGCCAATAAAAATTATAATATTGCACTTAGTGTTTACGCTTAGATGGGTTCGGTTTGCTAGCCGGAAAAATGCAACAACGGGCGTTGCGAATTTTTTTTATTTCTCTCCCACTTTTTGTGGCTGACGGTTTTTTTTCTTTGAATAAATCGTTTGATAATTGGGGTTGTTAGAAGTAATGCGCCACCTATTAGTAATAATAGTGTGTTCCCGGGCCAATTGTGCTTTACGAGGAATTATTTACGTGCGTGCATATTTGTATTTATAAACAGACAATGAATTAATTTGTAAAGCTCGTTAACGTAACGTGTAATATTGTAATGGATATATTGAAAATTAGGCTCCATTAATTATTCATACGAAATTGTTCGTTATTAACTCCGACATTTACTGCCTCGCCGATTTTTTTTATCGCAGATCGCGTTTCATTTATACGTACACTAAAATAGTTATTTATTATGGAAATTCCTTTTATCTAAATCAACTTTCCACTTTTAACGATTGGTGCCAAATTTTTTTTATGTGTTTTCGTGTTGAATTTTTTCGGCTAGTTTTAAAACTGTAATAAAATCATGTGGGCGGTTCAGATTTAATTTGGCCTTGTAAAAAATTAATTATTTACAGTGGAAACTCGGTTATCCGGACTAGTTATTGTTGCAGTTCATTCGGATAATCGAAAATTCGATTAATTGAATGCATAGAAAAAAAAACGAATTTTAGCTATATATAATGTGACCATACTTCTTGTTTTGAATGGGATTGTTCCGTTTTCAGATCATTTGTCCCGTTGTCCCCAAGCAATGTCAAAAAGTCCCGTTTTAAAAAAATCGTCAATTACGATACCCGATATTAAGAAAGCCTAACAAGAATTTTATTCTTGCCTCCTTATTTAAATACAAATTAATTTCACGGAAATTTCGCAATGAAAAAAGAGAAAAATTATGAAAAATAAGCGAAGCCCAAAGGAGACATTTCGAGAGCGCAACTACGGTTTTAAAATTACTTGAATTTTTTTAAAGTAAATTGATCATTGTTAATCGTGGCGAAAAGCGGAGTGTGCACATTCGAGCTCAAAGTGGCACATTCCGATCTCGGGAAAATGAAGCGCGCCGCTCCGCGTCGCGCTTCATTTGCCTCCCTCGCTCGGAAATGTGCCACTTTTCGCTCGAATGCGCACATCTTCGTCTTAATTGAATTCGACTATATTAATAACGAATCCTGCAAATCCAGATTTTCTATTCGGAAAAAGTTTTCGCTTGAAAGTGCACATAGTCCTTAATAATTGAATTTGCCTATCTTATTCTTCTCTCTTACAAATAATATTAATTAAATCAAACTGAACTAAATGTACCACTTCTCGCCTTTCTTTTAATTAAAAATTACAGTAAGGTATTTTTTACCAAAAACTACATTTCCAATTTAGTAGGGAAAGTTAACCGGTTGTGGGCACAGTTAGCTATTTAGGCCATAACTTTTGACCAACTCAATATTTATGCAGAATGAGCATATTATCGGGAAGCTAGAGACCTTAGCTAACTACTAACAAAGACATTAATTTTATATCAATTTAAAAAAAAACATTTTTTACTTTTCATAAAGTAGTCATTTTTCATCATGCAATTTTTTTAACCGGTTGTGGGCACATCAGAAAAATCCCCTCAAAATGGGAAAATATGGAGTAAAACGCCACTATATAGAGAAAAAACACAATTTATTCATATTCAAAGCCTTCAGTTATGAAAATAAAATTTAAAATCGCCTTTCGCAGTGGACTTCACGGGATCGTCGTCAAATGGCTCCAATGTACGCATCAAAATTGATTTTTGAAATCGACATGGCTAAAAATGCACTAAAAAATCCGCAAAAATTTCGTAAATATATTATTTACAATTTTCAAGTCATATGAATTGGTCTGTCAAAGATGATCGACAATCGAAAATCTGATTTTCAATAGTCGAGTTGTGAAAAGAAGTCTGTTTGAAATCCAAAACCAAAAATGTTTAATTTTTTTGTAAATTTTTGTGAAAAAGTTTTGATATCTTTACATTTTTGTCGTACATGATAATCGAGCGGGGTCTTTGCCCGCCCCCCTCGAAATCAGGCCGCGGCTACACCCCTAGACTCCGTAGGGGGGTTATGTTAACATGAACAACAATATTCGACAAATTGTCGGCGAAATACAAGGTTTAAATGGAAAAAACTTAAGTGCCCACAACTAGTAAAATGTAGGTGCCCACAACTGGAAAATAGATAGCTGTCGACAAATGACTGGCAAATTTATTTCGCGAAGATTTTGATTGAATCGAAATTAAAATTATAAAATATAATTAATTTCCTGCATATATTTACATTAGACCGACATTTTGCAATAAGTTACTTTTATTTATCGCACTTTAAACACAATAAACGATTAAATCGCGGTACATTTTTAGAGATGAGAACATGGAATAACGCGAAAATTGAATTAATCCATAAATGAAGACTTATTACAACAGCGTATACAAAATGTACTTTAAAACTAATTTGTTTATAATTTTCAGAAAAATGAAAATTACCGAAAAATATTTGGAGACATTAATTTTGACATATACACCTTCAACAATCTGCAAAAGATGATATAAAAATCAACTACAGTAAAACCTCTCTTAACGGACACCCCTCTACAACGGACACCCCTCTTCAACGGACAATTTTAAAAAGTCCCGGCAAAAAGTATAGGAAAATAATGTATTTAGGCCCCCTTTTCAACGGACACCCTCTAACGGACGCGGACAGCCTAATTATGGTTACCAAGAGACATATTTACCCCTGTTAAACGGACACTTACAAAGCCATAAAATTGAAAAAACCTCGTTTAATGCTCTGAAGGATTAAAATATCTTTGTTCCATTATACACAACAACACAAGTCTCCTGTAAATTGATTTTGAAGATTAGTTTTGTTTCTTTGACGTATTTCTTATTTATAAAACAAGTTCTTTTATCTACCCGTACATAGGAAACTCGCCTTACTTTAAAACCTTCCAGGAAGTTTAGTTAAATTTAATTTACGAATTGTTGGCGCTTCATGAGAAGCCAATTGTACATTCTAAAATTAAACAAACAAAAATTACTTCTTATTTTAAAGTTAATTAATATTAAATATTAGCAAGTTATTAAATTAGTTTTTACATATTTCATTTATTTACTATTTTATTTTTTAATTCTTTGTATCTATATAACACTTATAATAATAATTTTTAATTAGATCTACATTCGATTTATTTTCTAGTTACTCATTTTTTTAACACCTCTCCTCAGCGGACACCCCTCCACAACGCACAATATTGTTGGTCCCGCGACTGTCCGTTTAAGAGAGGTTTTACTGTAGTTGATTTTTAGTGGCCCACTTCAATAAATTAGAGTCATATACAATTTTAATTAATCAAAAATGCGAATTAATAAACATTCGAAAGTACACCTAAAAATATTTTTATCAGGCTCGCTACAATTAGGCGTGCAAAAGAGCACCACGATAACTTATCAAAAAGAATAAAACATCTAATCTTTTTCAAACAAGAAATAGCATAGATCTAATTTAATTTAAATTTTTTGAATTGAAGAATAAAATAGTAATATAGGCAAATCCAATAAATACGAGGATGTGCGCATTCGAGCGAAAAGTGGCACATTTCCGAGCGAGGGAGGCAAATGGAGCGCGACGCGGAGCGGCGCGCTTCATTTTCCCGAGATCGGAATGTGCCACTTTGAGCTCGAATGTGCACACTCGGTTATAAGCACGATTCACAAATAATTTAGGCCAATACATTACACAAAAGATCAGTTAAACAACTTTAATCGTTCCCTCTCACTTGCATTCATGCGACTGTCGTATCTGTTCGCTCTCTTTCACTCGTTGCTATGGCAAAAACGTTTTTCGAAAATAAAATAGATATTTTGCTGAACGACATATAAATTTATGATTTGAAAAAGCGAAGCATGAAGTAGACATATCCAATAAATAAGAGGATGTGCGCATTCGAGCGAAAAGTGGCACATTTCCGAGCGAGGGAGGCAAATGAAGAGCGACGCGGAGCGGCGCGCTTCATTTTCCCGAGATCGGAATGTGCCACTTTGAGCTCGAATGTGCACACTCGGTTTTAAGCACGATTACGAAGCGTCCCGGTTGGCAATCCGGATAATCGCGAATCCGTATAATTGAGGTTTTACTGTATATGAAAAATCGTCGAGATACTTAGTTATTGAAGTGAAACTTCTTATGCGAGGGTAAATCTCAAATTTTGTCACGAAAAAGGAGTACAACGCGAGAGGAAAAATATGAAGTGAAAGGCCAGAATGAAAAGAGAAAGAGAATTGTTTTAACAGCAAGGTCGATAGTTCGATAGAGCGGGGAGAATCAAAAATCCGGGCAATATATAATGTTGAACAGTGTTTTCCAACGTGGGCTTCGCGCCCCCACATGGGGGCAATTTGATTGTTCGAGGAGCAATTCGAAAATGTTTTTTTTTGAAAATTTATATTTCTTAATAATTTCGTACTGATTTCTTCCTAAAATTCAAATCTTGTGTACTGAACAACTCGCAATTACCCTTAATTTAGAGAATAATTCAATTTTTAAATAAAAGAAATATGTATTGATTATATGTATAGGGGCCATCACAAAACTTAGGTGGGGTATGGTAAATAAAATAATGTAAAGAGTTTGCAATACCATTATTATCGCATACGTGTGTAGTGTTTGGCGCATACGTCGATATTTGTCGCCGCTATTATATCGGCTATAGCAAATTATATTCACATGTGAAAATATATGCCTATATATATAAAATCAAAAAGTTTCAGTTCTTCGGTGAGCTTGTATGGGCAAGGCTCGCTCGTTTTTTAATTTTATTTCTTTTTTGATTGACAAAAACTGTTTAAACCAGAGAACCGCATTCCTTCTTGTCAATAATTTGGCACTTTTCTTATTTTTTATACGAAATTGTGATAACGCGATAATTTTTACTATAGGGGATTTTTTTTAAATTAACTCATTAGATTAGTTTTCGCATTAAACAGACTTTTTTGTTCTTCCACTCTAAATTTTCAAATGGCACAATAATTAAATTACTTTCTAAGACGGCTAACTTCGTACTGTCGATTTTCTGTGCGATGTGCGCGCGCAATTTCCGTTGCCCGCTAATATTTTACTCGGAAAGCGCCAAACGAAGTACAACTTCAAAAAAGTAATTAGCGGGCCTGTTGTTTGTGTGTAAAATATTTGTCGGTTTATCATAAATAGAAAGCTATTTAAAATGTTGGTGTAATATATTCGTATTTTATGGTACGAGTGGGAACTTTGAACTCGCAAAATTGGGGTTCGGAGCCAAAGCGTTATCATAAAACAGAAAATAATGCGTTTCCCAATTGGCTCGCGACAATTTCTTGCATTATAACGTTAACGAAACGTATATATAAATCACTAAAATTCATACATTAGGTATTTACAGTTAGTTTGGCTTGCTTTAAAGAACGTCATTGATTTCATACATCCGAGTCATCCGCTCGTCATCCGTCTATTCAATATTGGCGCCCCATGAATTATACATGGCGTGAAGAATTGGAAAAGTGCTATTGACTGAGCTTTACATTCTACCATTTCAATAAAAAATTCCGCTACTTATCCAAACGTACAGAATCAATCAATCTGCGTACGCTATTAAATTCCCTTCCACTTCCCGTATCGAAATTTCCTTTTTTTAATTCCGACGCCCACCTTTCGCAAATTTCGAACGGCGCGCACACGTACCGCTCGCAAAACTCGTCGACCGCACGAAAATAATAACTCTCATTTGAAATCGGAAACGCTAAATTGCACAAATGCATCGGGAAAGTCGAGAAATACCTTTTTGATCCTACTTCTTAGACAGAGCGGCAGTGCTACAAGAAAATCGAACAAAGCGAACGCGAAAGACAGGAAAGTTTGAAATGAAACCATGTAAGATATTTCAAAGGGAAATGCGGCTTTTTTATTTCAATACCTTTTGGAATTGTACCTTTGTTTAAGAATTGATATCGTTGTGATAATATTCCGGGAAAATGCGCAATTTATCAATTCCCTTCTTTTTTTTCTCTCTGGCCGTCGTCGAACCGAAAAGTGGATCGCCGCCCTCGTTTTCGTAGCACTCGAATTAACCCTCGATTACATAACTTTACTAATGTCTACAATTATGTTCATTAATGCAATTACAACTCTGTTTATAATTGTCCATTTATTGGCATTAAATATTGACACGTGTACACTGATTTACACGGTTGTAGCACTTATGTCCGTTTCATTTAAAAGGGTTGTTTTACAATAACGAAGATAATTGGTTTTTAATAAACTTTAATTGGCACAACTCTATTTCGGTATTTTTACCCAATTTTTTTACTTATTTACCGAAAACTTAGCAAAATTCTATTAAATGAAATTTAGAAATGCGGGAAAAAAAAATAAGTGGTTTTCTTGTTAGATTTGCTACTCGCGTTTTTCGAAAAAAACCACGCTTTTAATATTGGGAATATGGGGGGAGTCTAAAAAACGTTACGGCGCGTTACATGGGGGGGAGGGGGAGGAGGAGGTCAAAAATTTTCAAAAATTGCGTTACGTAATACTTGTAACGCTCTTTTGCCGAATATTAAATTAATTCGTATAGCTTTTACTTTGAAAGCTTTATTATATACGACAATTAGCTACCCAAGAAAATGTTCGGCCACCACGGCTTTTTAAAGAAAAACAAAACTGGCGCGTGTGCTTATGTACGGGCGTTGGAAGTAATACTTCTTTGGCGTGACTAAATTAAATATGGACCACGTGTATTAAAATAATATGAATAAATTCAATAAATACGGGGATGTGCGCATTCGAGCGAAAAGTGGCACATTTCCGAACGAGGGAGGCAAATACATTAAACCAAAGATCAGATAAACAACTTTAGTCGTTCCCTCTCACTTGCAGTCATGCGATTGTCGTATCTTTTCGCTCCCTTTCACTCATTGCCATGGTAAAAACGTTTTTCGAAAATAAAATCGATATTTTGCTGAACTAAATGTAAAGGCCATAAGGGGATTAGCATGGTAAAAATGCCTCTTGTAAATATGGTAAGTCCGGGAGAGACCAACCACAGGGAGAGACCGACCAGTACTGATAACGCAAGAAAAAAGCAAAAGAAAGCTCTGTATCACACATATACGACGAAATTAGTTGGCCTTATTGCAACCATCGTTATAACACATGTTGTGACTGCAGTGTGAGTTTGTTAATTAAGTTTAAAGTTTTGTTAAACTTGTAATTTTTTTTGAATTATTTACTGTGTTGGTGATATTTTAAAGACAGGTAAGATTATATAAAATATTTGGACACTGGATGATAAAATATCCGCTTTTTGTTTTTCCTTCTGATAACAAGTTGGACAATCTCTCCCCTAACTTTCGGAGAGTTCGACCACAATGATTTGGTAGAATTCGGCACAAAAATAAGCTGAAAATTTGGTTTTAAGAAAATTAGAGATTTAATTAATATTTCAAAACTCAATTTAACCGGTTAAATACTTATTTTAAATACATAATGTTACATATCAATAAAAATGCCCACAACGTACAAAAGAAAACATGACAGCAGAGCTAAATGGAGTGCGGATTTTTTAAGAAATGCAATTGAATGTGTACAAAGTCGTACAAAATTTTAGACCTTAATCTATATCGGTTTCTTCAAAAAGTCTAAATAAGTAAAAATTGGAAAATAATTTTTTCTTTGGATTGAGTGAATCAATTATTTTGAAAATTTAGTATATTATGCAGGCGACACAAAGATTTTACGAACACCATCGACTAAAGTTTGACTTAATAAATTGATGTTCAAAAAAATTATTTTCTCTTACTTTTTTAATTTTTACTATGATACTTTTTGAGCAAAATTATGATTCTATCATTTTTACATTTCTTAAAAGACCTATAATCTCTCAGAATTTTTTCAAAATTTTCTTAATGGTACGCCGTAGCTAAAAAAAATATAAACTATTTTTATTACTAAACAAATCGAATTTTTCAACAAATTCTAGCTAAATAATTACAAATTATACTATTATTATTACATAAATAATAATCTGAAATAAATTTAAAAAAATTGTACTTACAATGAAATATAACGCCTATTAGAATTTAATAAAAATATAATTTGAAATAATTTGTAACTCAACTTTATTAAAATTATATTTCAGCGTATTATTTATGTTATAATAATAGTATAATTTGCAGTTATTTAGGTAGAATTGTTAAGAAATTCGATTTTTTGGTAATAAAAATAGTTTTTATATTTTTTTAACTATGGCGTACCATTAAAAAAAATTTGAAAAAATTCTGAGTGATTATAGGTCCTATAAGAAATGTAAAAATGACGAAATCATAATTTTGCTTTAAAAGTATCATAATAAAAATGGAAAAAGTAAGACAAAATTATTTTTTTGAATATCAATGTATTAAGCTAAAAATTAGTCCATGGTGTTCATAAAAGCTTTCCATCGTCTGCATAATATACGAAATTTTCAAAATAATTGATTCACTCAATCCAAAAAAAAATATTTTCCAATTTTTACTTATTTAGACTTTTTGAAGAGACCGATATAGATTAAGGTCTAAAATTTTCAGAATCTTTATATTTCTATAGTGTCTACATATCCATAGAATATCATTAAGATATTTACAAAATGCATTTTTACCATGCTTATCCCCCTATGGTCTTTATGATTTGAAAAAGCGAAGGATAAAGTAGAGAAATCCAATAAATACGAAGATGTGCGCATTCGAGCGAAAAGTGGCACATTTCCGAGCGAGGGAGGCAAATGAAGCGCGACGCGGAGCGGCGCGCTTCATTTTCCCGAGATCGGAATGTGCCACTTTGAGCTCGAATGTGCACACTCGGTTTTAAGCAGGATTCACCTTAATTACAGTCGAACCTCGATAAGCCGAATTTTTGATAACTCGAACCTGTTTTCCTAGGACTTGCCTATTCCAATGTTAAGATTTTTATATCGATAACTCGAATTATTTTTAGTTTCTCTTCAACTGCGACTGATCGAGGTTCGACTGTAGTTTCAAAAACTAAAAGTTATGAAAATAAATTTTCGTCCGAAGCGATTTAGTAAAATTTCCATGCACTAAATTCGCTTAATTTATGTAAAGCAATTAGGCGATTCTAAGTTGCCAAACGGACCATCGTTTGGCAAAAGCAATTTCTGGGCTCTTAGTTGCATTTTAGTTGCCGGAACAATTAAAATAAATTGAATTTAATTCGCGCAGTTAATAAGGAAGAGCGACTCGAGACCGTTTGCAAGATAAATAAACAAGCGGGAGGAGGCACAAAAAAAAGGGCAAAAGGACACGAAAAACCGTAGAAATTAGGAAATCATAGTGAAGCATCTCGCGGCATCGTGTGTATTCTACCGTAAAAAGTACACAAGACTTAAATGAAAAGGCAGACGATGAACAGCAATAAAAGACAACAGACGAAGCTTGAAAAACTAACAATGTAAGACGTGCAACTCATACCGCTGAGCTTCGAGCTACTTGTTTCGGATACTAAATCAAATGTTTGCAAATTTTGATACGGACCAAAGTTCGATGGAAGAAAGGAGGCAAGTTTGTTTGCGAAATTTACGTGGAGCGCGCGGTCATACGTGGTGGCGCGTGTTTTTCGGGGAAATTGCGTAAAAAATTTGGTTGTTCGAGAAGTTTTGGCGCAGAGGGAGCTGAAGGGTCTGTAAATCTGCATTCAGAAAACGACACAACAGTTGATTAGGCTGGCCGAATACGAGGGCCCGGGGCGCGTCCTCGACGTCAAACGCCTAAACGAATTGACCAAACACTAAAACACCAAACATGGTTAGAGTGGCCGCTTCCTGAATCCCAACGCCAACGCAAACATCGAATATTTGCTAAAATCGCAACAGAAATGAATTTCGTGAGGGAAGAGGCGAAATCCTTCTTGGCGCGGCGCCTACGTAATAAATCGGGCAAATATAAAATGCGCGTTCGCCCCCCCCCGCAAATGTCTTGTACTCGGGCTTGTATTCATTAGAATAGATTGTTTCTTGTGAAGTGCAGCATTATGCAAATGTATCTCCCGCGGTTTCCCCGCCGCGACACGCACTTCTGCCGTTCCGAGGCCCGACTACATTTTCCACTTAGTTTCCAGCACATTGCTCGCCGAGCTGTTTAATTATGATTGTTCTCAACGGGACCCGAACGGCTGGTTCGGCGTTACTCCCAAACTTGAATTATATATCGCATCGGCGAAAGAACGAAATTAAATGGATACGATGTGGAGGAAATTTTTGTCGGGGAAAGACGTTCGCCGCTGCGCTCTCCCACAATAATAGCTACATTAAGTTTTTGATGTTAAATTGTATCGATAAGAAAGCTCGAGAGGGATTGAGCGCTTCACAATGTCACATGCAGGAGATTTTCCATTTTATGTGTGTGGTCGATCCCTGCAAGATGTCCGCCGGAGATACAGAAAAAATACACGAAAACATAAACTTCTTTTATTCGATCCGATTACGTCCATAATGCCAATACGAACCGTCCGCAGCGCGTATTTTTCATAAAGATTAGTTTTCTTATTTTCGTTCTTCTTTGTGCGGGCACACCTCTATGTTAAATTTCTAATAATGTTGAGCTAGAATTTTAACTTATTTTATTTCGGCCAACAAGGAGAGCGAGTGGATTTAAATTTAACTAATGGGTACATTTATTATTATTTTTTAAATTTGTACAATACTTTCTTTCATTTCCTTTATTAGGCATTTCTATCAACATCTTTTATTTTCGCACTTACGGATATTCCAATAAAACGTAGCAATATACAGTCAACTATCAAAAATAATCGGACTCGTATAAAATGTAGGAGAATCTGTTGTACCTTGACCTTTTTTTCACTTGTAATTTTTTTGCAATGGTATATGTAACAATTTGTTGATAAAATGAATTGCATCGTAGTGGGGCACTAATAAGATATTCATCATAAAATATTTTAAAGCATTACCAACCGTTTACTCAAATTGCTATAAGATTTAAAATTAGTTGATCTATGGCCAAGGTACAACAGAGGTGATGTACCTTGGCTGTATTGAACATTAAGCAAAATAAAAGCCATTGTTCTATGAAAACTATATGTTTATTTTTGAATTTTAAGAACTACTAATGTTCTTCTTTGAGATGTCAGTAAAATTGTTTCAAAAATTAACAAAACTTTTCTCATACACTAAAATTTCACGTACTTAATGGTTAACTTTGCAAAAATTTAAATTTTTTGTTAGACTGCGAGACATATTATCTGAAGCAAAATAAAAAAAAAAAAAATTATATCAAAGGTAGGGGAAGGTGGCCTAAAGCGGGTAGGTTAAGGGTTCATCGATTAATATGAACCACTTCGACTAAAAAAAAAGTGTCTCTGTTTAGATTTACGTAATACAATTATTAAACTTTAATTTTATAAAAAAAAATAATTACATTTTTGCTTTAATTGTAGAAATAAAATTAAAAATATAAAATGTCAGAAATTAACCGCTTTGCCCGACAGTGGGGCCTAAAGGGGGTAGGCTTTCATAAACCAATCGGATTAATCAAAACCTTTGAAAAAAATTATCTACACTTGACATGTTCTTGACAGTAACATTAGTGTTAAGTTATATTAAGCATTTTCATATTATAATTGCTAATTTGTTCCAATCTTAATATTAATTCGGTTTACCATTGTTTTTAAATCTTAATTGCTTCAACGCTTTAAATCACTTATTTTTAATACCAATTTATTCCTATCAACTAGTTCCTTCAATTATAATAAAATTACTCCTTCTGGTACAAGCAAAGAGGGTACCTACCCGCTTTGCCCAAACACACATTTTTTAGTTTTGATACATTAACGTAAAAAATAATGGATGGATATTAAAATATTTAGTCAACTAATAAAACTAGTTTATTGTAAAAAAAAATCCCATTATAAAAAATGGGTTTATGTGAAGGGTTTTAGTAGCAATTGAAGTTAAATTAATTCCAAACATTTTACAAAATTATTAAATTTTTTGTTTTTAAAATTTTTTGACGTTATTAAGCAACTTAGGTGTCAAAAGTAGTATGGCATCAATTAGGCTGGGTACTGGCATTGTAAATAAATATATAAATTTCAGCTAATATATAACATATCCATATAAGGGCCGTTACCCGCGTTGGGCTACCTACCCGCTTTAGGCCACCCTCCCCTATATCTAAATTTTTATTTATTGCACGTTGATCTTAGGGCCAAGGTACAATTTATTGACAGTGACCGAGGTACAATACACCGCTTGATGTTTAAACTCAAAAATAAACTTAAAGATTATGCTGTGCCAAAATCAGACCACTACTATGCAAACATTAATAAATAATCTTTCTATTACGATGAGCCATTTGTTATTAGGTAATAAAAATCAATAAGATATTTAAGTAAAAAGAATATAAAAAGACTTACTTTTTTTCGATTAAAAATTTCAATTGATCGCATACATTAACAAAGTACATTGGCCAGCTGCTGCTAACTTTATTTGAAATATCGAAAATTATGGGTCACGAAACCCGCAAATATTAAAAAAAATAAAGTTGCCCTGGGTACAAAGGACCAAGGTACAACAGGTTCCCCTATACGTTTTCAGAACATTTTTTTTTGTTTTTATTGCCCGCCAAAAAAATATTGGAAGGGTACGTTCATTAAATTGGAAGGGTCTACGCCTATCAAATCTACCCTTATTTTATATTAATCAAAGTATTAGAAGAACTCATCAGTATTAATTTCTATGTATGGTTTACATTAAAAAATTTGGCTACATTGAAATCTTTTTGATTTGTACCAATATTATAAAAAGGTAAAATTTGTTTATTTGTACGTAGGGGATAATTTCTGGAACTACTGCACTTATTCTAAAAAAATTTTGACTAGTCAAAAGGTACACCTAATTTACCAAATAGTAATAAACAAATTTTTTATTAATAAAAAAACATAAAACGCAATATGTATAAGTATTTTTGAAATATTAAGATCTATTTTTTTCGAATATTTATAACGAGTGTTGCAATTGATCCTTGCTACCCCTATGTAATATATTATATTTAAAAAGATATATAAAGTAAAGTCAGGTAGGTACATATTTTCTTTTAAAATTTGTTTTCATTAACCTGTTAAAAAAGACGTAGATCAACTGATCTCCGCGGTCAAAAAAATATAGTAGTATTAAAGGTGATAAACTAAAAATAATTAAACAAAAATTAATTCCACTAAAAATGACGATCTTATAGATGTCAGAAAACAAAAGTTACAAAAATATTCGGATATCACTTTATGAATGGAAAGAAAAATATTTTAAAATAATATGTTGCTGCAATAATTTTATTTTTTAAAACAATTTTGTAATCATAAAAGCTACCAAACTTTCTATAGTTTTATTGTTTCTTTCTAATCATTCTTCTTTTGATACGCTCTTTACTCTGCTTTAGTTAAAATAAGTTTTTTTGTATTGTTTTTTGTGTGTCGATAAATGTAGAATTAGGCGCGGTGAGGTGTGTTTTGAAACACTTTCGAACATACAGAAATTAATTGATTTTAATTAAATAAGAACGACATTTGTTTATCGCAATAAAAACTAAAGCGATCGATTATTTTCAAAACCCACCCGAACTCTCCAAGTTGAGAGAAATTTGGAGACACAAAAGCCGATTCCTCCGCATAATTTTCTATAATTACGTAAGAGCTTTAACTTTATGTTTGGCGTAAAACAGAATATTTAATAATTTATTAAAACACTAAAGCAAAAACCATAAAGCGAGGCATAAAACGTAAGGGCTAGACGGAGGCAACATATGTAAAACAAAGATAATTATATTATACGACAATGTTGATGGGGTAATTTGGAGATTCCTTTAATTAAGGAAGAGACGGGAGACGTTGGGAATAATTATGCATAGAATTGTTTATAACGTAACGGACGTGAATCATGGCGATTTGATTTCGAGCCGAAGTTACTGTCAGAGACAGAAAGGGCCATTGTCGGACTTTGACTCTCCAACTTTGCCATCGCCAGACAGGGCCAAGTAAAGTAGTCGAGAGGGTTGATTTGTTGTTGCGGAGCGAAGAAAGTTGGGAGACGCGATGAGGTCGGCCCGTCTTCGCTCACCTATCACTCAGCCGAAACCCGACTGAGTTTTAATCTTCTATTCATATGCAAATAGGTTTTATTGCTAGTTCTGAGTTTATTAGGACTAAGGGAGGCCCGTTCTAACACTACGGCACTATGTATGCTAATCTTTCACCCCCGGACCAGCCGCGGTTAGTTAGCAGTGTATCTTACATCCATATACTGTTTCAATTCACTATGTAAATCCTGGATGTCGCCTGTTCTATTTCCCTGCGGCGTATGAATGTAAATATCCACAAATACGTCCCTAATTGCATCCAAGGACACTACGGGATAACTAAATCCCGCACTCCAACTAACGCCAAACTCTCTAAACCACAAAATTTAAATCTGTTACGACTTTACCTGACGTTTGTTTGCTCGGCTTGTTTAACGTTTTCATTCCGAATTAAACTAAACAACTCCTTTTTTCTTCTTGTAAACGCTTTGTTAATGTTAGGCGGGGTAGATATACAACTTTTGATTTTGAGAAGACTTAAAATGAATATCAACGTTTAAATGCACCGAGCTAGTTTTCTATAGAAAATCAAGAAATACACATTTAAAAAAAAATTTTTTAGTTTGAAGATACGTGCACAATCGGCATAGGATGCAATGTTAATTTGTTCGAGTTTTAAATTCATTTTTGTAGCACAAAAGTTTACTTTAAAAAAATTATAGCGCCGTTATTTGTGGACGGATCTTTAAAAACTATACGGAATCGGATTCGTCAGACTTTTTGGCTTCGGATAGGTCCAAAAAACTATAAGCGTGCTATTTGAAATTCTCGAGAAAATCGCGTTCAAAGATTTCGACTTGTAATTAATTTTTTCAAAATTTCCACTTTGAAAAATCGTAGCTCGGTTATTCGTGAACGGATTTTGACAAACTTTTCAGATTCTGAAAGCCCATTTATCGAAGGGTAAAATCGGCCAAAAAAATCAACAGGGTCCAATGTTAAGTCTGGGAGAAAAACGCCGTCGAAGCTTTCAAAATGTAAATTTTGCTAAAATTTTTAATTTTTGAAATACTCTAACTCCGCGGTTTTTGCGAATTTTGTCAAATCCTTTCATTCCTGAACGCTTCCAGCCCCTACGCGTCGAAAACCGGCGCTAACTCATAAACCCCAAAATCGGCCAAAATCGAGAAAAAACATGGATTAACCCCTTGCGTATTTTTGAGGAAAAAAAATTTTAGGTAATGAATTTGCTTTAAATTTTTACGGGACGTTCCTATGGACCCCAAACCCACATATCAGGGAGCCATTCTTCCCTGCTCCCCCTTTAACACCAAAAATTTTCCAGAAAACTAAATAAATCGAAAAAAATACACTTCGACTCACCAAAACGATCGTAGCGCCCTCATTTTTAATCCGATCACTAAAAACAACACGGATTCGGAATCCTGAGACTTTTCCCCATAAGAATAGTTTAAAATCTGCATAGGGCGCAATGTTAATTTTTCGAGTAATTAAGAGTAGAAGTTTTAGATTCATTTTGATAACACAAAAGTTCACGTTAAAAAATTGTAGCGCCGTTATTTGTGGACGGATCTTTAAAAACTATACAGAGTCAGATTGGCCAATCATTTTGGCTTCAGATAGGACCAAAAACCCATAAGCGTGCCATTTAAAATTCTCGAGAAAAACGGGTACGAAGAGTCCGATCTGTAATAATTTTTTTCTAAATTTCCACTTTGAAAAATCGTAGCCCGGTTATTTCTGAACAGATCTCTAAAGACTTTTGATATTCTTAAAGCCAGTTTATCGAAGCGTACAGTCAGTCAAAAAAATCATCAGAGCCCAATGTTAAGTATGGGAGAAAAACGCGCTTGAAGCTTTCAAAATGTATTTTTTCTCAGGTACAATAGCGATGACACAACAAAAATTAATTTAATTAACTTTTCTGTCAAAGATCTTATTAAATAAATAATTTTTTTAAAAATTCAATACCATATTGCTCGTTTTTCTGACCTTTGACTCTGATTATTCTTTTTTCGAGAATCTTTTAAAATAACGTAACTAAGTCATTAAAAAAAAGTAATAACCGCCATTACCTCGTTCAACCCTAAAGTCTAAAGTGAGCGAGCTGAAAGGGTGCAATCGTTTCCCGGGGTTATCTTGAGCGAATCTCGCAAAAGATCGTATGTAAGAAATGAATCTCTAAATCAAACGAACGAGACTTTCACCTGCAAACAGTTATCATCCGTCTTGGCAGACTTCCTATGAATTAACTAGACACAAGCGAATGTTATCAACTAACGACGAAGATAAATGAGGGCCGGATGAGTCGAGGTAGATAAAGTTAAATAAGAAGCGGGCCTTCCGCCGCCGCGCTCTCGCAACGAAGAAGCGACACGTGCGATCCACTCTATAAAATAGCCGCCTATATCTAGGCGCGCAATATATTGAAAATTAGGAAGCCTCCGGAAAAAAGAAAGTTAACTATAAGTCAACGTCGACGAGCTGTTAAAAGAAAATCGAAACGGAGGTGTGTGTGTGTGTGCGCGCTTTTCCTTAAACCTAACTCGCTTTTAATTTAGAAGCTCCGAGAAAATGTAATTTAAGGTATCGATCTTGACGCTATCGACCATTTATCTAACGGGCAGCTTTTATAATCGGTTCTGCAGGTCTCATTTGTTACTGCAAGACGCTCCGTCGGGTGCAAGCTTTCGCCCTGCAGCCTCTGCACCGTTCGCTTTAATTATTTATCTAATCGAAACTTGCCCTAATCGACGCCTAAAAGGGACTGCGGTTCCCTTTTTGATTTAGCTTGTCCATTGAGATTTATTTTCTTTTAAAATTAACGTTCCTCTTCGTTTCCTTTCGATTCGATTCTCTTTAATCGAACGCGCACAGCGTTATTGCACTAATCTCGCTAAAATCATTTTTGCGAGGTGTGTTTTACAAGAGATTAAGACAACCCGATACGGCAAAAAGCAACATAAGCTACACGTTAATCAATTTTCCGCTATATTACCTTATTTCTAATTTTCTTAAATTTAAAGCTATTTATATCTATTATTAGAATTAGTTGTACATATTTGATTTGATAATCTTTGAGGTATATTCATTGGAACTGTACTACGTGTATATCAGAAACAGTTACTACAATAACATTTTTAGAAGCATAGATAAATATAAGTTTTGGGAGATACAATTAAAACACTTATTATTGTAAAATTATTTAAAAAAGAAAAAAACGCTCACCCTTTTCAAAGTCGTTGTTGATTTGATTATGAGCGAAGATCTGAAACTAAAAATTAAATTAAATTTCTGCATAAAATAAATGACGAAGTGCTCAGCAACAAGAAATGCATTCAAATAACGAAAAAAAAATTGTGGTTTGTTGGTTTTTTAGGGCGACTGAAAGTTTCAGTTTGGGATGAAATTTTTTGTTGTTTTTCGAGGATTACTAGTTCAGTTTGTTGTTAAGATTTTTGATATTTAATTTAATTTAATTTTTGTAAACCCCACTTAATTAATACAATTAGTTTTGACCAAATTAATTTTAAAAACAATATATGTAGGTAAGTAAGTACGTATGTAGTACCGAGATAACATCAACTCTTACATTTTCAATTCAATTAGAACCTGTCCTGTTGTTTTAGGGGTAGTTAACATTTTTTAAGTATTTTTCTGATTGATTATAAACGCAAATTAATAATTTTCATATCATAGTTTTGCCGAATTTGCGATTTAGAAAAATTAGGTTTTTTACCAGTCAAAATCAAGTCTCACATTTTGAAGTGAATTAACGCCTAACCTGTCTTTTTAAGAACAGTGAGAATTTTTTTACAATGTTTCTGGTTGATTAGAAACTTGAATTAATAACTTCCATATAATAGTTTGCCCGAATTTACGATTTTGAAAAATTCTGTTTTTTGCTTTGGGTGAAATAAAGTTAAACATATTGAATTCAATTAATGCCTGTCCTGTCCTTGTAAGCGTAGTTAGAATTTTTTTATTATTTTTCTGGTTGATTATAAACTCGAATTAATAACTTCCATATAATAGTTTGGCCGAATTTGCGTTTTAAAAAAATTCATTTTTTTGCTTTGGGTGAAATAAGTTCAACGTATTGAATTAAATTAACGCCTGTCCTGTCTTTATTAGGGTAGTTTGATTTTTTAATTATTTTTCTGGTTAATTGGAAACTCGAATTAATAACTTTCATATAATAGTTTGCCCGAATTTGCGTTCTAGAAAAATTCATTTTTTTGCTTTGGGTGAAATAAAATTCAACATATTGAATTAAATTAAGTCCTATCCTGTCTTTGTTAGAGTAGTTAAAATTTTTTTATTATTTTTCTAGTTAATTATAAACTCGAATTAATAACTTTTATATAATAGTTTGCCCGAATTCTCGATTTAGAAAAATTCCATTTTCTCGTGCAGGTGAAATCAAGGCTTACATTTTGGGGTGAATTAACGCCTGCCTGTCTTTATAAGTGTGGTTAGAATTTTTTTATTATTTTTCTGGTTGATTATAAACTTGAATTAATAACTTCCATATAATAGTTTGGCCGAACTTGCGTTTTAGAAAAATTCAGTTTGTAGCCTTGGGTGAAATAAAGTTATTCATGTTGAATTAAATTAACACATACCCTCTCTTAACAAAGGTAGTTAGAATTTTTTTACTATTTTCTGGTTGATTAGAAACTCGAATTAATAACTTCCATATAATAGTTTGCCCGAATTTGCGTTTTAGAAAAATTAATTTTTTTGCTTTGGGTGAAATAAAGTTCAAAATATTGAATTAAATTAAGGCCTATCCTGTCTTTGTTAGGGTAGTTAGAATTTTTTTATTATTTTTCTGGTTGATTATAAACTCGAATTAATAACTTCCATATAATAGTTTGCCCAAATTTGCGTTTTAGAACAATTCATTTTTTTTGCTTTGGGCGAAATAAAGTTAATCATATTGAATTAAATTAACACCTACCCTCTCTACAAAGGTAGTTATAATTTTTTTACTATTTTTCTGGTTGATTATAAACTCAAATTAATAACCTGCATGTAATAGTTTCACCAAATTCTCGAACTTAAAATATAAATCACTTTTTTTAGTTAGCCTTCTTTTTGCCATTTTCCCAGAAACTAATATTAAAACTTAATTTAAATAAGCAGGATTTACTAGATTTTAATTTACTTGAAACCATATGTAATTATCGCAATTAATTCTGAAGAAATTAGTGTTTGCTCAAAATCGCACCGAGAGCGTACAAAAACATTATAAATTGTGCAAGTCATGACGAGAAATTGTTTATTACTTAATAATTAGTAATCATATTTAAATAGAATTTCGACCAACCGAAAAAGTATTACATTTAAGCAGACAACAGTCCCGACGATTTACATTTTAAATATTATTTTGCAACTACTGAAATAATCACTAATAATGAATGCATAGAAAATACATTAAAAAAGCAAACAAGACTTTAATTTAACAACCCCTTATTTAAATATCTTTCCTTGTTTAATCAGAATGTTTATATATAAATTACCTACATAAAATTAAAAAATTTGTGTGCATGGAGACCACGAAAATCTTTTATAAATTTTGGACTGGGGATAAAATTGTCCCCCAATAAAACTCATTTAAATTTTGAGATAATACAGAGAAAATAGGGATTTTAATTCAGCATAAACAATTTTTAATTATCTCAATTAGTTCTCAAAATTTCAATTTCGTTCAAATTACAAAAAAACGAAAATATTAAGTAACCACAGCTAAGCACACTAAATTATTAATTACTAAAAAACGAAAGCCCGATTTTAATTGCGATTTCACCAATCGAAAAGCAATTAAAATTTGCGTAAATAATGGTCTTGGCGATTTTGGTAAAAGTATTTTTTAATAACTTTATAAAGCCACCTTATCAATGTTCCATCTTAAGTCCGCAATCCAAATTACTGGAATTATATTTTTAAATCTAGCACTGATTTTTATAAATTCTAATTCGCTAAAAGAAGTATAACTTCAAAAAAATAATATACTAACTTGGAAGCAAAACAAGCAAAACTTTGACATATCTAATTGTGCGTTTTATAAACAATAATTATTGCATTTATAAAAAATCAAATGAATCAAAACGAAAGAATATAAAGCTTGTTTGTAAACAGCAAAGAACGTATTTTGCAGAATCGTCACGAACTGTTAACCCAACATCATAAAAACACCCATTTTAATTCCTAAACTCTTTAAAAAAAACAGCCGCCGATGATTTATTGTCTAGCCATTTTTTGCTAACAAAACGCATTTAGCATATAATTTAACGCACTATTATTTCGCAACGACATAAGCCACGTAATAACTCTCCGTATAATTAAAAAATAATATAAAACTCTTCATAAAAAAAAAAGAAACAACCAACAAGAACTTAATTCATATCAATTTTTAACGTTCGCTTCCCCGACGTCGCGCTTCGCTTCTTTCTCAAAAGTAATTAGATAGGAAATAAATGAATAAATTTTTAGCAAATAGATTTTAGTTATAATTATACTTGCAAATGGGAGCATGCAACTACAATTCATAGAAATGTAAACCAGCGGAGCTCATCGAAGCAGATCGCGACAAAAGCGCAAGTGCACCTTCACAAATTCGAACTTTAATGAGCCCCCCAACACGTATATAAGACCCCCTTGGGCTCTGCAAGAATCAGTCACATCAACCAACAATTCCTATAAACATGAAGTTTCTGGTAAGACGACGGGCGAAGATACCCAACAAAGAACAAAATTAATTTTTTTCGATTTTAGGTTTTATCCCTCTTGGTCATATCGGCAGTCTTCGCCAAAGAGGTCGAAAATGGCAAGAGGGCACAGAAACGCGGGATCCACGACTTAGGGGATGCCAGTGGTGGTGGCTTCGGAGGACACGGAGGCGATGGCGGCGACTTCGGAGGGCACGGAGGCGGTGCCGGGTTCGGCGGTGGTCTTGGAGCCGGTGCAGGTCTTGGAGGAGGAATTGGTGGCGGTGCCGCGGGCGGCGGACAAGTCAATCAAATCACCTTGACCAGGCAGGTACCGGTGCCGGTCCCACAACCGGTCCCCGTGCAAGTCGAACAAAGAGTACCATATCCGGTTAATATTCCTGTAGGAGTCCGGGTCGATAGGCCATACCCCGTACATGTCCCACAACATTATCCCGTTCACGTTGACAAACCAGTTCCATATCAAGTCGTGAGGAACGTCCCTTACCCCGTTAGTGTACCAGTACGTGTCCCGTACCCAGTACCAGTGCAAGTTCCCGTAGCCAGGCCCTACCCCGTCCATGTACCAAGACCCGTTCCCGTTCAAATCCCAACCCCCGTCTTCGTAAGACGCCCAGTTCCCTACGTCGTTAACGTCGGCGGTGCCGGAGCTGGTGCTGGACTCGGAGCTGGAGCTGGTGCCGGCGGTTTCGATGGAGGAAGCGGCGCAGGGTTCGGAGGCGGACACGGAGGAATCGGTGGCGGTATTGGAGGAGGACATGGAGGATTCGATGGAGGCGTTGGAGGAGGACATGGAGGATTCGATGGAGGAATCGGTGGTGGGCATGGTGCCTCAGGGTATTCCACAAGCATCAATCATGGAGACATCTCGTCTTCTGGACATGGCCATCATTAAATTTGAACTATTTTTTTTTTGGAAACAAAGGGGGGCGAGGTGGATGTGTAAAACCAGAAACTCATGTTATAGGGATTTTTTTTTACTTCTACGCTTGATGCACACTCAAATGCATACAGTACTGATTTACTACTTCTCTAATAAAAGCAAATAAAATTATTTGTTGTAATTTTTTTTAAACATAATCATTTAATTGAAAAAAGTTAATTTGATAATTAAAATTACATATTAGTGTCCGTTCTAAATGAAAAAACACTGGGATTTGGCTTCGAGAAATCGAAAACCTTCTAAAAGAATTATTTTGTTAAACGAACCAAAATTACAATTAATTATTTAATATCTGTGTTATTAAATAATTAAAAAATTACGAACCATTGCTGTTTATTATGTGTGAAGACTATAATACTCGTTCTTCATATAAGCACAAGCAGAACATCATACTAAAGAGCACAAAAATTTTGAGGAACGGTTTGAACAACTTTGACACTACGATGCATACGATCTACTGAGGAAAGACTAGCGAATTTGGTTTGTATTTATCAAAAATGCACGTGCAAGCAAATTTTAAGTTCAAGGTGTTTGTTTGTTCAGTTTTGGACGACTGACAGCAAGTTTTTCAACAAACCTTCGAGTAAATTTATTACCCAGACGGCTTGATAACAATTTAAAAGAACGCTTTTAGATTTATTTATTTTTCAATTAATCATTGGGTAAAAATTTAAAAATATTATACTTATTTATATTGTGGATTAAGCAATCTACAGTAAAACCTCACTTATAAGAAAATGAAGGGGATGTAAAATTCTTTGTATAATTGAGTATTTTGTATAAGTGGGGTTTTATTGTATATCAAAAAATAACAAAACGGCAGGGTTTTCAAATAAAAATTACACCTTTGATTTTTGAACGTCCATATTTAATTCAACCTTTTTTTTTTCTTTTTAAATCGCCAAGACACTTATTTGGCCGAATTTAATCCTCTTTCGACTGGTAAAAAACAAATTCAAATCCGAGCAACCACTTTCGAGCACTCAACACTTTGGGACCAAAAGTGTAATATTTAATTAAAATACTGCTACACCACTACCAATAATAAAAAAAAAATGGTTTTTAAAATTCGATAAACAAACTTAAACGCCGTTTTCAGGATTTATAACAGATTAATTGCTATGTAGGGTGGGTGTACCAGTCCCAAACCAGGTACCAGTAGTTGACCACTCGCATGTTCAATTGAATAAATTAAGAAATGGCGGGCATTTTTGAAGAATTCAACTGTTTTGTTACATTGTTAGACTGTTAACAACCTTCCAAACATATTTTTTACGAGAGCGGACTAATAATATCGCTACTTTGCACTTTTTGTCAGACCAGTGTCTCGTTCACGTGCCCTCCAGCCGCCAATACAGTTAGAAGTGCACGTTGGCATGGTAAGTTAAATCTTTTAATATCACCTATTAATTCCTAATTATTGTCATAAACTTGTATTATGTGAAAAATTTAGTGTTTATTTAAGAGCTATGAGCTGCTATTATTAATAATTAATGACATTATCAAGTATTTTTAAAGGTAGTTAATTACTGGAACACACTTTGTACTGAGTTTCTATTGTTGACCAACTGGTTTACTATTGGTACACAGTAAAAGTGTTTCTATGGTTGACCAGATTAGAGTTTTAACTTTGTTTCTCGTGGTTCTATATTGAAGAAGCCCCCCAAAAAGACATTTTTTAATAATGTTTAATGTCTAATGGTCAAACATGTTTGACGCATGTAGAATTTTTAGTTTTGATGGTTAAAATCCTTTTTGTGTTGTTAAGTTGCTTGATAAAGTTTCAATAAAGAAACGAAACGTTGCAAATTTAACAATTGTTGTTTTATTGAGTGTCCAATTCTAGTGAACATTAAACATTATTAAAATATATTGGACGTAAACATTATGATTACATTTTTTAATTATACAGGAGAAAATTTGTTGAAGTACCTCGACGAAATTAGTAAAGACGCTAAAATAAGGCAAACGTTTAAAAATTGGTTGTAAGTCAAGAGAAACTTTCAGTTAATACATGAAAGTCAATTTGTCTAACAAAATAGTGTTTTATTTTCAATTATCTACCTTTTCTTCATTAGTTTTTCAGTGGTCAACTATTGGTGAAAAGGTGGTTATTTATTGGAGCGCAGTGGTCAACCTTAGGTACATTCCCGTTTTTGGTATTGTTCACGAAATCTATAAAAAACTGAAATATTTGGATTCAAATAATTCATCAATATTGCAATGTTAGTACACAATAAACAATTTTATATATACGTTACGGCTAAAGCGTAAACTTGGCTAATTTATAAACTAAGCAGCTAGTATACAAAATAACCAATCAGGTAGCTATTTTGTAAGAAACTGGATTTTCTGATAAAATAGCCAGAGTACGTTGGCTATTTTATAAACTCACTAACAATAAGTAGTTTATAAACTAACCAAGATACGTAGGTTAGTTTATATAATAGCAACAATCTTTATATATTATGTATATTACCTAAAATAAATATGGCTAGAATGTATTCTAAAATTTTTAGACATAGATACAAAATAAACATCATGTTGGCTAGTTTGCAAAATGTTCTTACAAATATATTTTTCTGAGATTATCCTACGTTCTGTTGATGGGTTTTGTTCCGTTTCGATAGAACCCGTTAAGGGATTATGCCTACTTAGGATAGGTCAAAATATCAATTTTTTTTATTGCATTTTTTCAATGTATATTATCTTAAAAATATTTCTCCAAAATTATATAAAATTTGGAGCTCACGTACAAAAGTTTTAAGTTAAAAAAATAGTTTTAAATATAAAAAACATAGACTTCAAGCTTTAAACGCATTATCTCAAAACTTTTTTTTTAATACAGTTGCGGTGACCAAAATTTTTTAAAAACTATTGCACTCATCAAACAAAAATTTTACGTGCTTATTTGTTATTACTATAGGCAGGGCCTGGACAAAGGATTTATTATTTCGGTTAAAATTTTGTTATATATTGCAAAAAAAACCAAAATCAGTTCACCCCAAAAATTTAATCTTTCCGTAAAATTGGTGTCATTTTTGTAAAAATAATACCTTAATTCTCTCTTTTTATCCCTACGTAACAGGTAAGTACATTTGTAAAAATAAATAAATATAAACTAGCCACCATTATGGTTATTTTATAAGTCTAAATACCTTAGTATACCTTCTAGCCACATTTATTTTAGGTAGTATACATAATATAAAATAGCCAACGTACTCTGGCTATTTTATCAGAAAATCCAGTTTCTTACAAAATAACTACCTGATTGGTTATTTTGTATACTAGCTGGTTAGTTTGTAATTAGCCGAGTCTACGCTTTAGCCGTAACATATACATTTCAACGTTAAAACTATATAATACCAGTTCAGAGCATTTCAAAGTCAAAATTTGTCCTTAACTGGTTTGGGACTGGTACACTCACCCTATCTAACCTTTTCCAAACAAAAAATTGATCTAATTTAATCGACTTTTAATTTTTTGAATTGAAGAATAAAATAATAATATAGGCAAATCCAATAAATACGGGGATGTGCGCATTCGAGCGAAAAGTGGCACATTTCCGAGCGAGGGACGCAAATGAAGCGCGACGCGGAGCGGCGCGCTTCATTTTCCCGAGATCGGAATGTGCCACTTTGAGCTCGAATGTGCACACTCGGTTTTAAGCACGATTACGAAGCGTCCCATTTTAACAGAAAAACTTGGTCAAATTGTTAGGTACCTATATATTTACAAAAACGCAACAAATATTAATCACTACATAAAACAGTCGCACATTATCTTAAAATGAACAAAGCAAAAAAACACTGTTTAGTGCGAAATACAAAACCAAATAATAAAATATTTAGTAAAAAATACCGAGGTTTAATTTTCGCAACGGGTCCGAACGCAGTTGACAATCCGTGTAACTTGATAATTGAGGTTTTACTGTACTTAAATTTGCTATTAGCCGCTATCAGCGCGAGATCAAGACCGCGGACTTTTAATTCGGCGACATGTGGAGGAAAAGGTCGAATCGAAAGCGAGGGTGACGAAAAGTAATAAAACGCATTATAATTCATATCGAATAATAAATTGCGGCAGGTCACTAATCACGTAACACCTGAACTTGTCATACGGCATGATTTGTCCAAAAAATAGCAACTCGTAATTGATTAGAGAAGGAAAATTAATTGTGTCGCTGTTGCATGAGGCAATTTAAAACGGCCCGTCCGGTTCACTAATTGATATGTAACAATTAATTATACAATGTCATTGGTGCAGTCAAAGCGGCCGACAAAGGCTACCATTCCGGTTCGCGTATTCCCTGTTTTGTGTTTATCAAATTTTGACTTTTTTTTGCCCGCTAAATGTTGTTCACTTTTAATTTTGTTACGGCTAATTCAATGATTGGCTCGTTGGAATGCTTTTTTACCTGCTTTTTTTTTGATATGGTGATTTTTAGCTTTTACACGTCTCAATTTCGTGTGATAGGGTAAAACGCCCAGTGAATGACCGATGTGTTGCATCGAGAACTATTTGGATGCAAAAAAATAGTAAACAAATTAGTAAACTCAAAATAACCGTTACAGTTGAAATGAGATATTATTTTTGATTGTCAATTAATAAAAATATTATTGCAATTTGCTCATAAATTTTGTACAATTAACTGTAAATAGTATAAAATGAAAAGTTCAGTAAATGACCGTGGTATAGCCCAGTAAATGACTGCTTAATTAATTGCGCTGTTAAAAAATTTAAATCTCAATTTTTTTTTAAATAAAGTTATTTTTGGTATTATATAAATCACAGGTTTTATAGGGGCTAAGAAGGTTACGTACGCCTATGTTTTTTAATTGCGTTTCTCAAAGCTTCAACATTATATTGAAATCTTGCAAACTACAATATAAATTTAGTTACTTTACCTATACACTTCTTTATTACTTTTAATTTCTTGCACTTAAAAAAAAAGAAAACATACAAGATTGCATAAATAAATATATCGTGAATATAAATTAATTTTTTAATTGTTTTAAATATTATTTCTCGTAGCGGTCATTCACTAGTAGGGATCATTCGTTGGCCGTTTTACCCTACTCAATTTTAGTTTGGTTTTATTTTAATATTTGTAATTGTTAAAATCTTTGGTCCTAGAACAAAAATTTAATGATTTTCACATCGAAAAAACCAAATTTTTCTATTCTAGTTGTGAGTGCAACTAATTTCTCAATTTATTTTCCAAAACTAAAACGAAACGCTGCAAAAAATTATTAAATAATTAAGAAATGCACAAAAGCGACAAATAAGAAATTTAACTAATTTCCCTCGTCTTGTTTTCATTTTTGGTTGGAAAACAACGAGACCAGGAAGAAAATTCAAAATTCGTGCGTCATCCCTTAAATAATTAAACGCTTGTTTATCATAAAACCAACAAAGGTTAAAATTGACGTTAGAACGCTCTCGATAATTTTAAATAATTCTTTCCGAAAATGAGCGTTTCCGCGAAGGTAAATTAAACGAGTTAATTTTGCGCCGAAAAATTGCTCTTTGGAGGTGCCGAAAATTTTATAAGGCGGTTACGTTCGTACACGGAGCGTCAAATGTTAACGCCGCTTTGTTAAAAAAATTATTTACGATCCGCTTAATTTAAAGCGGAACTCGCCCGTTTGAAATGCGAATGTGTGTTTTGAAGTAATTAAATTTTTTAACGTAATTGATCGTCCTTAATTAGGCAAACCTGACGTGAGTCGTGCGAAAACAACGTAGAATAAAGTAGTTTTAATTGTTAAGGATTTCGGAAATCGCGAGGCCCCGAAAAAAAAATGCGAAAGATGATTTAGGTGAGACACGCGAAAACGTTTACAGAAGTCGGAAATTTCGTATCTCTACGATTTCCAATATTTTTCGAATACTGTAAATACGAGAATTTTGCTCTATTTATATAAATTTCAACCTTTGATATTGTTTGATGTGCTAAATAAACTAAGGTAAAATATAAGAAATCTCGGGGGTGCGTACGGTTTATAAACAGTCTGTGGGAAAGCGAAGGCCTTCGAATAACGTTCAAGTTTATTTTACAGTTGGGATTACGAACGAACTACAGGGTGCTCCCGCTAATTAATCACTTCCGTTTTCGGGTTTAAGTTCACTTATATTTATTTATTTGCTTGGTTATTTATTTATCATTACCACTCGCTTTAATTTTTAGTTTTTGTGAACGAAAATGGATCTTAACGTCGTCCCTCGTTATTTTAATGGAAAGTTGTGGAGGGACGTGGGTCAACTGCGCGCCGCGGCCAGAAGGACATTTAGGTGGACATATTTTCTGGGCCAATTGCGCACAAGCACTATTTTTCGTACAACTTAATTGAATTAAGCAATTTCAAATGACAATTTATGAAAGAGCTCATATTTGTATACAGTAGGGTGTTAAATTTTTTTAAATTCGAAAGCGTTTTTAATTTTAGTAGAGCATCTCAAACGAGCTCTTAATGTTGATATTTATATGTGCCTATTTTATTTTTTTAATTTTTCGTTTAAATAACACGAACATTCGATGCTATAAAGTCAGTCGTCTAAGAAAGTAAATTAATTGTTGTGAATCGTGCTTAAAACCGAGTGTGCGCATTCGAGCTCAAAGTGGCACATTCCGATCTCGGGAAAATGAAGCGCGCCGCTCCGCGTCGCGCTTCATTTGCTTCCCTCGCTCGGAAATGTGCCACTTTTCACTCAAATGCGCACATCCTCGTATCTATTAAAGTTGTTTAAATTACATTTTGGTTTTAAAAAGAAAATAGTAATGTATTCGAATAAAATTCTGAATCTAAGATACGATTTAAAGAAATATATTACACGAACTTTCTTGTTAATTGAGTTAAATGGGTATAGTTTAAAAAAAATACTTTTAGGACTTTTAGCGTAAAGATTTCTTTACAACTATTTATATCAAAAGAAAATTCATTCTTTTGGCTTTAATTTAAAAAAAAATTCGTCCAATTCTGACCATGAGAAACAAAGATACGATTTTTTTAAAAACATCCTCGCTCGGAGACTCTAAGGCCGAGAAGCGACGAACCCGATATTTGAAAAATTTGCCCGCCTAGAGTATTGTAAATTTTTAAGTAAAATTGTTTAAAAAGTAAATTAATTATTGTGAATAACGCTTATAACCGAGTGTGCACATTCGAGCTCAAAGTGGCACATTCCGATCTCGAGAAAATGAAACGCGCCGCTCCGCGTTGCGCTTTATTTGCCTCCCTCGCTCGGAAATGTGCCACTTTTCGCTCAAATGCCCACATCCTCGTATTTATTGAATTTATTTATATTAATTAAATTTAGTTACGCCAGTGGAAAAAAATATATTACACAAACTTTCTTGTTAATGGAGTTAAATAGGTGTAATTTTAAAAAATTACTTTTCGGACTTTTTGGGTAAGGATTTCGTTACAACTATTAATATAACAAAAAAATTCATTCTTTTGGCTTTAATTTAAAAAAAAATTCGTCCAATTCTGACGATCAGAACCCGAGATACGATTTTTTTAAAAACACCCTCGCTTGGAGACTCTAAGGCCGAGAAGCGACGAACCCGATATTCAAAAAATTCGCGCGCCTCGCTCGGAAATGTCCCACTTCTCGCTCGAATGCGCACATCTTTGTATTTTTTTCATTTTTCAAATCATAAATTTACATTTAGTTCAGCGAAATATCGATTTTATTTTCAAAAAACGTTTTTACCATAGTAATGAGTGAAAGGGACCAAAATATACGACAATCGCGTGAATACGAGCGAGAGGGAACGATTACAATTATTTAACTGATCTTTTGTCTAATCTATTGGCCTAAATTATTGTGAATCGTGCTTAAAACCGAGTGTGCGCATTCGAGCTCAAAGTGGCACATTCCGATCTCGGGAAAATGTGCCACTTTTTGCTCAAATGCGCACATCCTCGTATTTATTCATTTATTTATATTAATTTTTGCACGTGAACTATAAAAATAAAATCCCATAAGTAAAAATGTGGATAAATCAATTAAATCAGAATTGTTTTAAAAACTTTCGTACAACCCTTTTATAATTTATTCCCAATAACAACAAAATGAGTTTAAAAATTCCAAAAGCTAAGCAGTTCACCTATATTTTTACTTTTAAAAATTATCCTCTTTAAAGAGTTATGCGCGATGACATTCCTGGCAAGAGAAGCAAAACCGCGTAGTAAATATCAATAAATTAAACAACAGTACGCTTGTGGTTGCACAAGACGCATAACTTGCGGCTTCCGGCATCCATTTCTACCCTTTGCTAAAGCTTAAACCTTCACATTACTCGAATAAATACGCAGAAACGTTCCTGCCTTGTTTACAGCAAAATTTTGAGTTCATTAAGAAATAAAAATCCTCTAAATTTTACGTCCTTTAATGTTAACGATTTTCCTACATCCCAGCGCATTAAAAACTCGTACAAAGTAATACAATCATTTTTAAAAACTCATCGGGTAATTTAACGGTTTTAAAAGTCATAGAAAGTTTCTTAGATTTAAAGGGTAACAAAAATGAATTAATGTTTATCTTTCGAAGAGTGAGGAAAAAAACGTTAAAGGAAAGCAATATAAACTTTTTTTATTTAAGGGATGAAACACTTTGGAAGTCTTATTTAATGTTTATAACCTTTCTTTAGAAGCTATTACTTTAACATAATTATTAAAGAATTAAATGCTAACGCTTTTAATACTGTAATGGAAGTTTTTATAAAAAAAAAGCGAAAGCTTAAGATTTGAATTAATTAAGCGGAAAATTTGATCCATAAATTAATATTTTATTTCCCAAAATCTAATTTTGCGAATTTCGGTTTTAGCTTTATTCGTATTCCGAATTAATGTGGCGAAACTAATTTTATATTTATTTATAACAAAAATTAGTCACGCTTTTACAAACGTTTTGTTTGTTTATAAAGGCTTAACAAATTTTAATTTGTTCATAACGCAGCGCTCGTTTTGATTTTAATTATTTTTTTTCGCGGATTCGTAGAGGATTTAATCAACGCGAAATTATTTTTTTAATTGGCGCGCACACTTCGATTACAAAAAATTAAATTAATTTATCATTTTTTCGTGGATCATTGATGAATATTTTCCAAGCTTCATTAGTTCCTAATTAAATCCATAATAAATGTAACTCGCAAATATTTTAATATTTCTGTTTAAAGAATTATTTTTAAAGCGAACGATTTGATTTCGACAAGAGGAAATCCGCAAAAATTGTGTCAGAAATTGTTTACAGGAACAAAACGAATGTTCAAATTTAAATGGAGTTTTCATTAAACAAGAAATAATTTAATTTGAGTAAATACAATTCTTGAAATTTTTTTAAAAGCTGTTTATTGTTTTTTTTTAAATATTAAGTTTAAAATTATATGAAATTTTTTAATGACTTTCTGTGCTGTGCTGTGCTCTGCCTTAAAGCTATTTAATTAAAATTTAATATGTGATACTGAATTTAATGTATTTTAATATGGTAGAGATTAATATGTATGGTTACTTCGAAATTATTATAAAAAATGGTAACACGAGTCCATGGGGGTAGCTAGGAGAGCAACTCGTTGCCCACCCTAGAAAAATTGACAGTATTCGGATTACTGAAAGTAAAAACTTGGGGTGGTCGATCAGCCGGCCGGCTGCACCCTCTAGGTAAACTCTCTGGCTACGCCCATGGACGAGTCAAAAAATCGAAAAATTGTTTAAAATAAAGAGAACGGATGTTTCAATTTAAATGCGAAAGAAGATTAAATTATTTTACGGTTTCCCACCCATTTTGATCCAAATTTGGGCAAAAAGGTCGAATTCTTTTTGAATCTGTGTTAGTTCTAACGTATTTTAATAAATAGAAACGCTACAAGGGTTATAATCGAATGCTTTCTCAGAATTTTACTTTCTTTATAAAAAAAACTGGTAACGTAATTTAGTTGCTTTTGAGAAAACATTTGCACAAATTGACATCACACAAAAAAAACCATTGAAATCAGAGTAACTTATTTAACATATTGAATTAAATTAATGCCTGCCCTGTCTTTATTAGGGCAGTTAGAATTTTTTTATTATTTTTCTGGTTGATTAGAAACTTGAATTAATAACTTCCATATTATAGTTTCCCCGAATTTGTATTTTAGAAAAATTCAGTTTTTTGACTTGGGTGAAATAAAGTTAAACATATTGAATTAAATTAACGGCTGCCCTTTCTGTTTAACGGTAGTTGCTATTTTTTTACAATTTTCTAGTGCAAAATCGAAGAAAATTTTAATTAATTCTCTTGATAATTATTTTACGTAATTTATTTCAGTGGTTTTTTAAATAAAATAAAAATTTGTCTACCTTTCACGATGTTGAACTTCGCAGCTTGCTCGAAAAGGCCTACCGTTCAACCTCCACAAACCCCGACACGACACTCCCGTTTTTGAAAGCTACGTTAAACTTTTTAAGCAAGCAATTTTTTTTTAAGCGGACGAGTAAACTATTTTTAAAGGGCATCACTACTTTTTTTGGAAAGGGTTATACGGTTTTAAACTACGACTTCAAGACGCGATTTGCCCGGAAAACGTTTCGAAAAACGAGCACCGTTTACGGAGGGATCAGTTAGCCTAATCACCGCTGGATTTTATCTGCAACAAAAGAAATTATATTAAGCATGATTTAAATAAGTCAACCTCAGGTAACTTAAAGGCACTTCATTAAATGTACGAACAATCAAAACATTGCTTACCTTCGGTACCCTTCGAAAATTGGAGAAATGACCAGGTTCCTTTACGGTCTGAAGCGATTCCAGAATCTAAGGGTGAATTTTTTTAATATGTAACAAAGTTTTGATTAGTTCTATAATTTTCTATAAAATGCATTGTTATAACAAATAAATAAATTAAATATTTACCAATTTACATAAATGAATGCATTTCAGAAGGACCGAGTGCACAAAAGGTGTTGCTTTAACAAATACTCAAATAATACTGACTAATGCCTTATATCACAAAATTCTAGAATGTTCTATAGTCGACCAAACATATCGCCTTAACTTTCTGCAATAAAAGCAGGTGTGGGGAACTCGGTTGGTCGACCGCACGTGTGTGCTGATAAGATTGAAACTCGGTCTAGTAAAAACGCCTTAATAAAAATAATTCTAGAATATTCCATATTATTCATTTACAACGTGCATTTTTAAAATTAAATTTAGGCCCTTTCGAACACCGATTTTGAAAATCTGACGAAGGAAAACGATCGAAATAATTTCCAATTATTGAAGGGCGATTTTTAAACAGCAAAATAGGTGGCAATTGAAGGAAAAACCCCTTTTTGTACCCTAATTAATATAAACGTGCAAAAAAAGCATCCACCCCTATGTAAATAAGAACACAGAATTTAGTTTTGAAGAGAATTTTTGAATTATCTCGACCCGCAATAAAACTTGCGATTTTTTAAAGTCGTAGGTATGTATAATTTATTTAAACGTGTTAATTGGGGTTGTGTATTTTGCTAAAATTTATACACACTTACGTAAAAAATCTTCGAAACCAGTTTTGAAAGAAGCTTTAATAAATCTCAACCCCTAACAAAGATATAATTTTTTAAAGTTTCAATAAAGGTTTTCGTTGATTAAAAAACTGCCACAATATTAATTGCTGTTAAAGTGAAGTCAAAAACTAGAACTACCCTTAAGTAAAATAGTGTATGAAATTTATTTTGGTGAAAGTTTTAAAAAATAGCTCAACCCCTAAGATAAATACCTACTTTTAATTGTTGATGGCGTTTTTTTACGCTTTTAACTGATTTTTGTATTGGATTAATTGGAGGTGTGTGGTTTAATAAAGTTTAGAGATTTTTATGGAAAATCACAGTTAGAACTGAGTTTTTCTAAAACCTTAACCCCGATAAAGATATATCTAATCGTGTTTCGTTTTAAATGTAATTCGTAATGTTTTCTATAAAAATTGTTTGTGGATCAATTAACAACAAATTGTAGTCTTAAAATTTAAACTAGTGCAAATAAATGATAATTTACAATACGGCATTAGAATTAATTTTTTCTCAATGAAATTTTTAGTTATCTGATATCGCGCTTATTTTTTAAACTTGCCTGTATAATTTATTTAATTATTTATAACAAGAAAACGACTGCTCAGATTGAAATGGGCATTTTACCAAATAAAAGAAGAGTAAACTTGAGCAAATAGACGTCTCAGCGATTTCTCATAAAATAATTAGGTTTTTTTTACAACGGCCACAAAATGAAGATTATAATATTTCTTGAAGAAGACCCGTCCAAATTCACAAAAAGTACACAAAATACAGTAGCGGACAAAATAGTTACTACTTTTTTAAATTTTCTTTTGGTTGATTTTATTTCAGTGATTTTTCAAGTTTATTATTTTTGTAAGTACCGTTTCTTATAAAAAATTTAATGCTCTTTCATAATTACACAAATTTATCAACAAAAAAAATTCTTATAATAACTCAAATTGTAACAACCGGGAAATAAGGCGGACAAAAAAGTTACCACTTTCAAAAATATCAATAAATAACAAAATAATATTAAAAATAACTAATATTTAGCGCTCTCTTTTTTGTCTTTAGCAGTGCAGTATATCGTCTCGGCATAGAATCAATCAATTTACCAATAAAACCATTTAAAAGCTTCTGAAACAGTCAAGTACAAAACTTCGAATTTTTTAAACTTTTTTCCATTCAATGCTCTTTCAATCTTTCCCCAAATGTTCTCAATGAGATTAAGATGTGGCGACTATCGCGGCCAGTTATAATCACCATATTATTATCAGGAAACTATGCAAATAAAATCAACCCAAAAAAAATTTAAAAAAGTAGTAACTATTTTGTCCGCTACTGTATATTTTATTTTAACCTCTTGACATACAATGACGTCTAGGAGACGTCAATCGTGTAGGGTGTCATTGTAGATTTTGATGTCTCTAACACGTCAAGAACTGTATTCAATTTTATGTTTCGAAAAAGATTTGTTTTCAACAATAATTTTGTTAGAAGGCACAAAATTGGCGATTTGGGAATTTTGTTATTAATATAATTCTGTAATATTTAATTGCGAATTGGTCAGAGAGTAAATTAATTCTTGTAAAGTGTGCTTAAAGCCGAGTGTGCGCGTTCGAGCTCAAAGTGGTACATTTCCAATCTCGGGAAAATGAAGCGCGCCGCTCCGCGTCGCGCTTCATTTGCTTCCCTCGCTCGAAAATGTGCCACTTTTCGCTCGAACGCGCACATCTTCGTATTTATTCAATTAGTTTAAATTACTTTTTGGATTTAAAAAGGAAATAGCAATGTATTGAAATAAAACGACATATACGCAGTAACATATAGTTTGATAACCACTGGTCTAGCTATACACAAGCGCAACATAGCGCGTTGTTATATTTAATTTTGTCGCGCCAAAGAAGTATTACTTCTAACGTGCGTACATAAGTACATGCACCGGTTTTTTTTTTTTACATAGAATGAAATTCAGTTTTAAACATTTAGCAAAATTATTAAAGTAAACTCGAAGAATAAATTATTTTAGTTTTTAGACAACTCAAATTAAATAAATTAATAACTTGGAAAATTTTTAAAATATATTTAAGAACTTCTAGAAATTTTTAATTATCAATTTTTTTGTATAACACAAATTGAATAAAACAAAACTTTATTCGTAAATTTAAAAGGAAATTTTGATGAAAAAATTATTATGTATTTTCAGAAAATTCAAATAGAGTAAATACAGAATTTGTGGTTTTCAAAAACTTTGAAGATCATTAATTTACTCAAATAAAATTAATATTGAGAAAACTCAATAAATAAATTATCATAATTGTTCAGAAATATTAAATTTATAAAATTAAATACAGTCAAACCTCGATAGGTCGAAGTTGAAGAGAAACTAAAAATAATTTGCGTTATCAAAAATTCGAGCTAACGATATAAAAATATTTTTTAGTTTAGGTTTTTAAAATTTACTTATTGTTTTTTTCTCTTAATAATTTCCTAGTGATTTGTTGCTAAAACCTAAATCTTGTGTCTTAAACAAGTTGTAATTAGGCATCATTTATGGAATATAAAAAAATAAATATTTATATGTTATTTTTTGAAATTTTAGAATGATAAAAATTAAACACTGCTCTACATATTTCAAAATATTGTAAAACTATTAATTATTTATTTTATGTTATTTGTGTATGCTCATAACAGTTAAGTTGAGCCAAATTAATAGTTTTTTTCGGACTCATCAAATTCGGTTTTTTTTGTATGTCAAGGGGTTAACTCGCTAAAAACCGCATTTAATTAATTAGCTTCGCGAAAAAATAATTCTTTTATGCTCGATTTTTAAAGTTTCGCAAGCGAAACTTCCCCATAATCACCTTTGTTATTTTATTACAGTTTCTTAGGCCCTAATAACCAAGTTCCTGCAATCATCTTTGCAATTAAGGAGTTTCGCAATCAATAATTAATCGCCCAAACTTAAATTATTCATTAAATTCGTTTATGCGAACCGACAATAACACAATCTTTCAAAGAGGTCCTTTCGGGGGGCGGCGGAGGACGTAAGAGCGCGCAACCCAAAAGTAATTTCAATAATTAAACGATACGAACGTGTTCGTAATTTATATGCTACAAGCCGGAAACAATTCCTGCTACGCCATATATTATCCTAAAGATGCACAACAGGAGGAGTTAAACTTCAACTTTAGCTTCGGGCAAAAGTTTACAGAACCGCGATTTTATTTATGACAAGGGGGGGCGACACGCCGCATTTTGCCTATTTCGAACCAGCCACCGGATTTTACTTAAGCGCAAACTAATTCGAGCACAGTTTGCGATTGGCAGATCCATTAACAAAGCCTTGCAAAAGCTCATTCTCCTAACTTCACTTCTGCTCCTGTGTGCGCGCAATTACGCCAAAAAAAATAGATAAAGTCTCTTAAAGATACATTACAGTTTTTCGTCGACTAATCGTTGCTCGTGGAAGTAATCTACCGATGGCAAGAACGAATCAAAAAGTCGACGTCGATTTTTTTTTTCGTTGCTTTGCCGAAGCGAAAAAGGGGATAAGACGTCGGTCTTTGGGTTCGCGTTTGTTGTTAATAATTTCCGCGGTGGCGAAAGCGACGGCTATAGAAATTCTGAAACCTGAATAGGTCGGAAATTGATTTTTATTTGAAGTACAAAATGATTGTAATGGAAGTTATTGAACACTATCCTGCTGAGCTTTCCTTCGACAGCACGAGATTCGGTAAATATACCGCAGTGCCGAACACAGATTCTTGAAACTTGCGCTGCAGTGCACCCTCGCTCCCTCAATTGCAAATCTCTGCACTTGAAATGCTCGCTTCTTATCCTAAGCGACCGCCTCACATTCTATCTTTAAATTAAATCAACCCTTTCGTCGGCAATTTTGAAATGATTTTTGCGTATGGCCGTTTTCCGTTAGTTTTCGTTTGAGAAAAATGTCCCGCAATTATTCAATTGGATTGTGAAAATAGATGATAGGTTAAAAGTAAAAAAGATGTATTTTTTACTAAAAACCAAAAATAATTGTTCCATATGTGTACCTATGTTTTATTTCAAAATTCAATCGTTTAAATTTGTAATTTAAAATAACTGATTTTTAAGTCTTACATTTTCATTTGCATTCATGCCTACCCCGTCTTTTTACGGGCGGTTAGAATTTTTTAAATATTTTTTTGGTTTATTAAAAAGTCGAATTTATAACTTTCGTGCAATAGTTTCCCCGAATTTGTAACTTTAAAAAATTGTGTTTTTCAACAAAAGTGAAATTAAGAATTTTACATTTACTATTGCATTACGACATGCCCCGTCTTTTTAGGGGTAGTTGAAATTTTTTAAACATTTTTCTGATTTATTTAAACTCGAATTTATAACTTGCATGCAATATTTTCCCCGAATTTACAAATTTATCAAATTGTATTTTATAACATCTCAAGTTAAAAGTTTTACATTTCCAATGGCATTATGGCCTATACCGTCTTTTTAGGGGTGGTTAGAATTTTTTAACAATTTTTTTGGTTTATTATAAACTTGAATTTATATATTGCTTGTAGTAGTTTTCTCAAATTCGCAAATTTAAAAAGAAATGTTTTTTAACATAAGTTATATTAATAATTGTACATTTTCAGTTGTATTACGGCTTACCCCGTCTCTTTAGGGGTAGTTAGAATTTTTTAAACATTCTTATGGTTTATTATAAACTTGAATTTATAACTTGCCTTTAACAATAAGAGTTTTTCAAATTCGCGAATTTAAAAAATTGTGTTTTTAACAAAAATGATTTTAATAATTGTACATTTCCAATTGCATTACGGCCTACCCCGTCTCTTTAGGGATGGTTAGAATTTTGTAATTATTTTTCTGCTTCATTATAATTTTAAATTTATAACTTTCCTGTAAGAGTTTTGTCAAATTCGCAAATTTAAAAAATTGTGTTTTTTAACAAAAGTTATATTAAGAATTGTACATTTTCAATTTCATTGCGGCGTACTCCGTCTCTTTAGGGGTGGTTAGAATTTTTTAACTATTTTTTTGGTTCAATATAAACTTGAATTTATAACTTCCCTGTAATAATTTCCTCAAATTCGCGAATTTGAAAAATTGTGTTTCTTATCAAAAGTTATTTCAATAATTGTACATTTGCAGTTGTATTACGGCTTACCCCGTCCCTTTAGGGTTAGTTAGAATTTTTTAACTATTTTTTTGGTTTATTATAATCTTGAATTTATAACTTCCCTGTAATAATTTTTTCAAATTCGCAAATTTAAAAAATTGTGGTGTTAACAAAAAATTTATTAATAATTGTACATTTTCAATTGCATTGCGGCCTACCCCGTCTCTTTAGGGGTGATTAGCATTTTTTAACTATTTTTTTGGTTCATTATAAACTTGAATTTATAACTTCCTGTAATAATTTCCTCAAATTCGCGAATTTGAAAAATTGTGTTTCTTATCAAAAGTTATTACAATAATTGTACATTTGCAGTTGTATTACGGCTTACCCCGTCCCTTTAGGGTTAGTTAGAATTTTTTACTATTTTTTTGGTTTATTATAATCTTGAATTTATAACTTCCCTGTAATAATTTTTTCAAATTCGCAAATTTAAAAAATTGTGGATTTAACAAAACATTTATTAATAATTGTACATTTTCAATTGCATTGCGGCCTACCCCGTCTCTTTAGGGGTGATTAGCATTTTTTAACTATTTTTTTGGCTCATTATAAACTTGAATTTATAACTTGCATGTAATAGTTTCCTGAAATTCGCGAATTTAAAAAGTTATGTTTTTTAACAAAAGTTATATTAAGAATTGCACATTTTCAATTGCATTACGGCTTACCCCGACTCTTTAGGAGTGGTTAGAATTTTTTAACTATTTTTTTGGTTCATTATAAACTTAAATTTATAACTTTCCTGTAATAGTTTATTCAAATTCGCAAATTTAAAAAATTATGTTTTTTATAAAAAGTTATATTAAAAATTGTACATTTCCACTTGCATTACGGTCTACCCCGTCTCTGTAGGAGTGGTTAGAATATTTTAACTATTTGTTTGGTTAATTACAAACTTGTATTTATAACTTCCTGTAAAAGTTTCGTCAAATTCGCGATTTTAAAAATTGTGTTTTTTATTAAAAGTTATATTAAGAATTGTACATTTCCAATTGCATTACGACCATTCCCTTCCATTTAGAAGTAGTTAGAATTTTTTAACTATTTTTCTGGTTCATTATAAGCTTGAATTTATAACTTCCATGCAATAGTTTCCCCCAATTTACTAATTTAAAAAATTGTTTTTTTAGCATCGGCAAAATTAAAGTCTCACATTTTCATCTGCATTAATGCCTACCCTATTCTTTAAGCAGTTGCTAATATTTTTTGCATTATTATAAACTAAAATGAACAACTTACATGCAATATTTTATTTAAAAATTTGATTTAAAATGATTTCAAAAGTATTAGCCTCTCTGATTAACTAATTCAGCAGCGGTATCAAAAAATGGCCCAATTATTGTTTTAAACCATATTAAAAAAAATTAATTTAATTACTACGAATTATATTTCCGAAAACCGTTGCCTTCTTATTGCGCGATTCCATTCTCGATTCGATCGAGAAGAAAGAGATTAAGGATGAGTAAAAGTTATTTAAAGTTAAATTAATTAGCGTTAATAGATAAGTGTCTTTCGGATTCAGTGCAAGGATTAAGGAACCCTTATCGTGATCCAATGTTAATCCGGCTGCATTGTTAGGTGCAGGAATTATAGAATCGTCTAAATCAAGGTATCCTTGCTCTCGTTGGCGTTCAGCGTGTTGTAGGTTTGCCAATTTAAACTGATTGAAATTTAGATAAATTGCCTGGCTTAGATTACGAAGGATTATTTGATTAACTTTGCTGCAGAGTAATCAAGAGACGCACAGAGAGATACAAAAGTACGAGGAGGGCTGCCAGCAGGAGGCGAAATGTCCGTTATCGCCGCTAAACGAGTCGAAGAAAAACGGGCCCACCTAATTTGCTTCGCCCGCCTAATACGTTTCCAGTACAAAACCGAATTGTTGTAAATATTTAATTCGATGCGAAGTAGTTGGGAGATGAAAAATTAACAGGATTTTGCATGAATTTGCAATTTAGCGAGCTTTTCGCGCATTTTAACGATTTCAGAGATACACAGCCGGTAATGTAATAGCACTTTGTCTGTGATTACATTATTTATGAGCTGCCAATAGCACTATTCACACATGAGAGAGCTGATGCGACCGTTCACACCTGCCACGAAATTGTGTCCTTGCCGCCGGATTTTCCATGGATTCGAAGATTGCTTCGGGATATCTCCCGTTTTACACGGCACCCACTCGCACTTGCCGTTTCAAGAGCGAATTTTTACCGACCCCGGTCGCCCACCCCCTCATTTTTGCAAATTATTTACAACCCGACCCACGCATTTAATTATCCACGAGCAAACAGCTCTCCGGCTTTCGATTATTGCTGATATTTCTGTACAACTAATTCACAATCGTTATCTTCGAGGATAATGGACTCGGAAAATGCTGAGGTATTTTATTTTTTGCTGAAGATAAGGATTTGTTGGCGGATCTGTTTCGAATGGTCTTTGACATCGCTAAATTGTCCAATATTCCCCTCGTTAATCAGACGTCGTCCCTTCAAGGAGGGTGCCCTTTAAATATATATTTCTTGTTTTGGCCGCAGTTCTTTGATTTTGCGCAAATTCACGTTTCGTTAAATTAGTTCGAGCGCTAATGAAGCGATGAGCTTCCGGGGAATTATTTTAAAAGTTAATTTCTGCAGTTGAAATTTTTTAAAAATTAATTGCAGTTGATAAAGCGTGATTGGTTGTCTCTTGGCGAAGAACAATTTTTTTATTGATGTGCATAATGATTTACAATGAATTATTATCCACTGAACTAATAATAAGAATGTAACCATGCATTTTTATTGAAGTCGTAGAATTGGAGTTCAAATATATATTTGAAAATTATTAAAGCCCTTGTTTTGCAGCTTTTTTATTGTTTATAATAAACTATTACACCCTGTACAAATAATCACAAATTTCGGTACGTTTTCGAGATATACGGACGGACGGACGGACAAACAAACAAACAAACAGACAGACAGACAGACAGACAGACAAAAATTTAAAAACGCGTATTTGGACTTTAGTAACAAACACATAACCCTATGAGCTTAAGAAAAAGTAATTATATTGCAATCAGAGACAGACACTTTGATTTTCTTTATATGTACCAATAGATCACTGTTTCCCAACCTTTTTTTTTAACATACCACACCTAAGTCATTCTAAAATTTAAATGCCCTTCTATGTAACATAAATATTTTTAAAGTTAGACTTCTTTTGGCGCTTTGAGAGTAAAATATTAGCACTGCTAACGAAAATTCGGCAGTTGAAATAAGAAAGTAAATTAATACTTGTGAATGACGCTTAAAACCGAGTTCCGTTCGAGCTCATAAGTGGCACATTCCGATCTCGGAAAATGAAGCGCGACGCTCCGCGTCGCGCTTCATTTGCCTCCCTCGCTCAGAAAATGTGCCACTTTTCAACTCGAACGACATCCCGACTTTGAATTTGTCTACATATTCTTCGCTCTTTCCCAACATAAATCTTTTGTTTAGTACATATTAATTGTATTTCGGAAAACGTTTTAAAGCAATGAGTGCAATGAAGCGAAAACTATAAATTAATGTCAATGGGAGTGAGAGGAAACATTAAAATTATCAACTAATTTTTCTTTAATTTATTGACCGTAAATTATTGTGAATCATGCTTAAAACGAGTGTGCACATTCGAGCTCAAAGTGGCACATTCCGATCTAGGAAAATGAAGCGCGCCGCTCCGCGTCGCGCTTCATTTCTCCTCGCTCGAAAATGTGCCACTTTTCACTCGAACGTGCACATACCTTGCACTTGTGGAATTTGTCTACATATTCTTCGCTCTTTCAAAACATAAATCTAAATTTAGTTTAGTACATATTAATTGTATGTTCGGAAAACGTATTTACCACAGCAATGAGTGCAAGGAGCGAAAACATACGACATTAATTGCAATGGGAGTGAGAGGAAACGATTAAAATTATTCAACTAATTTTTCTTCTAATTTATTGACCTAAATTATTGTGAATCATGCTTAAAACGAGTGTGCACATTCGAGCTCAAAGTGGCACATTCCGATCTCGGGAAAATGAAGCGCGCCGCTCCGCGTCGCGCTTCATTTGCCTCCCTCGCTCGAAAATGTGCCACTTTTCACTCGAACGTGCACATACCTTGCACTTGTGGAATTTGTCTACATATTCTTCGCTCTTTCAAAACATAAATCTAAATTTAGTTTAGTACATATTAATTGTATGTTCGGAAAACGTATTTACCACAGCAATGAGTGCAAGGGAGCGAAAACATACGACATTAATGTCAATGGGAGTGAGAGGAAACGATTAAAATTATTCAACTAATTTTTCTTCTAATTTATTGACCTAAATTATTGTGAATCATGCTTAAAACGAGTGTGCACATTCGAGCTCAAAGTGGCACATTCCGATCTCGGGAAAATGAAGCGCGCCGCTCCGCGTCGCGCTTCATTTGCCTCCCTCGCTCGGAAATGTGCCACTTTTCGCTCGAACGCGCACATCCTCGTATTTATTGAACTTATATTTGCACGTGTTTATATTTAAGTTAGTTACACCAAAGAAGTATAACTTCTAATGCGCGTACATAAGTACATGCACCAAATTTTTTAATTTTGTTATTAAAAATTGAATTATTCTGTATATGAAGCCTAATTACACCTTGTTCAAGACACAAGATTTAGGTTTTAGAAAGAAATCACTATGCAATTATTAAGAAAAAAACAATAAATAAATTTTCAACACATAATAGGTAGATAACTAAAAATCAAGTGCGTTTTCAAATTGAATAATGATTTTGCCCTCCTAAACCTTTAAATTGCCCCATATGGGGCGTGGAACCCACGTTGGGAAACACTGGTATAGATAATATCAAAACACCCAGATCAAAAACTAGGCGCCACCGCACTGGAGCATTATAAAAACATTAAATTTGCAACAAACTTAAAATTATTAGGCAACTCTAAATCGAATTGTAAATATGTTTTTGAAACAAACCAATAATTATTTGGAGTTGCATGAATAAATAATAATAATGGCATTGTTAATAAATTTGATTAGCGGACATCAAATGGAAGCTTGCGCGCTTTGTATAATTTATTTATTATTAATTTCGAATATTAATAACATCGGAGCTAGTCTTTAACCCCTAAAGGTCTTAAAATCATTAATCTTGCTGATTGATTTTCAACAAAAAATTAGTCAATTAAATTGACCACAAACGTGACAGGGAAAATGATAGCAAGTTGAAGCAACCCTCCGCTTTTAATCCGGCATACTTGTATTTCTGAATTGATTAGTCTACGGTTTTTGTTTTAATTCGTTTTTTGATTAAATTAAATGAGATAAATTATATTCTAAATAAATAAATCTATTTAATCTTTTTTTTTTGGTTTTACATGACTCATAAAAAGGGGTAAAAGTGGTTGGGTTTCTTTTTTATTTGCGTCCAGATATTTGCTAAATTGCTGTTGGTTATGAAATAACGTAACATTTAAAAAAAATAGAAGTTATACTTTTTTGGCGGTCTAATTTAAATTGAATCACGTGTTATGTTGCGTATTTTGCGTTTGTGTTTGACTAGACCAGTGGTTTCCGAACTATATGTTACTGCGACTCCCTACTGCAGAGGAACCTGTTGTACCTTGGCCCTTTTTTCACTTGTAATTTTTTTTTAAATTGTATATGTAACAATTCGTTGATAAAATGAATTGCATCGTAGTGGGGCACTAATAAGGTATTCATTAGAAAATATTTGAAAGCATTACCAACCGTTTACTCAAATTGCTATGAGATTTAAAAATTAGCGGATCTATGGCCTAGGTACAAAAGAAGTGATGTACCTTGGCTCTATTCACATTAAGCCAAATAAAAGCTATTGTTCTATGAAAACTATATATTTATTTTTGGATTATAAGAACTACTAATGTTCTTCTTTGAGATGTCACTAAAATTGTTTCAAAAATTAACAAAACTTTTCTCGTCTACTAAAATTTAACATACTTAATGGTTAACTTGGCAAAAATTTAAATTTTTCGTTAGACTTGCGAGGCATATTGTCTGAAACAAAATAAAAAACATAAATAAGAATATATAACAAAAGTATATCTAAATTTTTATTTATTGCACGTTGATCTTAGAACCAAGGTACAATTTATTGACAGTGACCGAGGTACAACTCACCAACCCTTGATGTTTAAACTCATAAATAAAATTAAAGATTATGCTTTGCCAAAATCAGACCACTACTATGCAAACATTAATAAATAATCTTTCTATTACGATGAGCCATTTGTTATTAGGTAATCAAAATCAATAAGATATTTAAGTAAAAAGAATATAAAAAGACTTACTTTTGTTTCGATTAAAAATTTCAATTGATCTCATACATTTACAAAGTACATTGGCCAGCTGCTGCTAACTTTATTTGAAATATCGAAAATTATGGGTCACGAAACCCCGCAAATATTAAAAAATATAAAGTTGCCCTGGGTACAATAGGACCAAGGTACAACAGGTTCCCCTATACGTTTTCAGACATTTTTTGTTTTTATTGCCCGCCAAAAAAATATTGGAAAGATACGTTCATTAAATTGGAAGGGTCTACGCCTATCAGATCTACCCTTATTTTATATTAATCAAAGTATGTATTAGAAGAACTCATCAGTAGGGGGAAAGTGGCATGAAACAGCCAGTTTTAAAAAAAGGGATAAATAATATAGAAGGACATCAATAAATAATTTTTTTTTTTAAATCTGTAATTGTTCATGCATTTATGTACGTAATGTCATAAAACATTTTTCAAAATTAACGATATTTTTCGACTTCTAATCATTTATAAAAAAAATAAAATTTGGCTTTTTCATAACCTATAGGTATTGAAACAGCCAACCCAATTTTTGAAAAAGCCATGTTCTTATTACAAGATTAAAACTGCACATTAACGAAGATATTATTTAATAATAATCTGAAGCCATAGTATTAGATCTTACATAATTATAAAACGTTTTAAATAATGCAAACTCTCGATAAAATATTTACTTACATAAATCTAAGAAACTGTCAAAAAATTTGACGTTTGAGATCAATCATTGCAAAAACTTAAAGACGTTTTTAGCAAAAATAATGCAATTTCCCTTTTACGCCACAGGATTTATATGCCCAACCATTACAATTTTGCTTCGGTACCACTCTTGATTGCTGTTAATACAATTATTATTGCATTTTATGCAATTAAAAGGTGGCTTTTTCATTACACTGCAGTCCGGCTATTTCAAAACATATTCTCTCAAGAAACAAAATCTCGAAAATTACTATGAAATCAAAGATTAGTCTACAACATATATACGTTATTAGAAGGCCTAATATATCTATAAAATTATAGTGTAATCATATTATTATTAGTTTTGTACGTATAGGCGTTAGAAAACAAATAAACTGAACTCAAAACCTTACTTTTTGACGACAAAATCTTCAATACGCCGTATCGGCGTCGTTTATTTACGGTGAACGGTCAAATTTTTGTGGGGGATATCTGGCTAGTGTTGCTATCTTAAAATAATAATACATGAACGATTCGTATGAAAACTACCGCGTAATTGATAATGACGTTTTCAAAACTTGGCTGTTTCATGCCACTTTCCCCCTATTCATTTCTATGTATGGTTTACATTAAACTTTTGTTTCGATTAAAAATTTCAATTGATCTCATACATTAACAAAGTACATTGGCCAGCTGCTGCTAACTTTACGTTAATGTGTGTCAATGTGCCATTTGAAATATCGAAAATTATGGGCCACGAAAGCCCGCAAATATTAAAAAATATAAAGTTGCCCTAGGTACAAAAGGACCAAGGTACAAACAGGTTCCCCTACACCTACTGTACTAACAAATTCAATCGTTTGCTTTAAAAAAGAACAAATCTATTGAAAACGAAGATGTGCGCATTCGAGCGAAAAGTGGCACATTTCCGAGCGAGGGAGGCAAATGAAGCGCGACGCGGAGCGGCGCGCTTCATTTTCCCGAGATCGGAATGTGCCACTTTGAGCTCGAATGTGCACACTCGGTTTTAAGCACGATTCACAATAATTTCTGTACTTTCTTAGACAGCCAAATTCAACTGGCCAATTTTCGTTAAATGTGCGCGCGCAACTTCCGTTGCCTGCTAAAATTTCACTTTTAAAAAATACGGACGAAAGGCGACATAGAGAGAGATAGCAAAAAAGTATTTTGCTCATCACTTTTATTTATAATTAATCGAGCAAAAGTGTTCTTTCTAATTGTGCCCTTTTTCAAAATAGGTCAATTTCGCTGCGGCGCTCGGGTATTTTGATTATAGAAGCGGCACGTCGGGGATGTTTACAGACCCCTGATGAGCTCTGGCGTATTTGGTTGACTCAGTGGATGAGTCGAGTGCGTGCTCGGACAAAAGGCAACATCAACGCATCTGCCCTAAATGCATTCTCTCGCCTTCTCTCTCTCTCGACGGGTTCGTTCGCCGGCACTCTCGTCCGGCCGTCCCTTTCTAATGAGTTGCGGCTTTAGGGGGTAGCAAAGGGAGTAACCTTTGCTCTTGAAATGGAAGTCGTCGTAGTCGACTCGAGATAAACCTCAAGGGTAAAGCTCGAACAAGTCCGCTGCCAATGGACAACCTGTTCGATGTGATAGCAATTCTTTCTATATTTCCCCTCGGCTCTTCTTCCTTTTTTCATACAACTTCCAAGATTCTCATTCAGGTGGGGCTTATGTTCGCCTATAAAACTTTTTAGGGCGAGATTAAAAGTTTTTTCTCTTCGAAGCTCGGGGAAAAAGAAATGTAAGGCCGTGTAGTGGGCTTGTTGCGATTCGAAATTAATTTTTGGGTTAATCGCAAAAAATGGGTGTCTTAAAAGGACGGGGGAGGCGTCCCTCATGCATATTACATGAAAATTTAGTGTAACCGAGTCACAAATTCCCAAAATTCGTTGAATTTATCTCAATTAGTGCTGGAGGAACATAATAACATCGTCTTCCAACACTTATTCCAGTATTTATGTATATCGCTTTGGTGTGAAATGGTGTGAATCGTAATCACCGCTTTGGTTCGACGGCCCTGCATATGCCCTTATCATTATCGTAGATTTTCCCGAGAATGTTGGTGGGAAAAAGTCTTTCGAGTTTGCTGTTATTACATTTTTAATAAATTGAATAAGTCTTAGGGGAAAAATAAGGACAAACTTAATATGTTCACTTTGTAGATCAATAAATTCAAAGTTTCGAAATAATTTAAGTACTGCGGCACACCTTAGTTATTTGTTGATAAAATCCAAACACGAAATAGAAAAATGGTATACTTATTTTTTTTAAAAAAGCTTTTTTGACAAAATTTGCAATCAAATCTTAACATCAACATAATAATTCTTTCTTTGTATGACAGCTATCCAAGATGTTTTTAATAATTTTTTTTGCTGTTTTGTAATTTAGACTAATCAATTACCAAACACAAAAAAAGTAATTTCATCAATTTTGAAAAATTATAATATTTCCTGTTTTCACAATTAGTAAATCTCATATGAGAAAATTCTTTGCGCTTTTGATAACTATCCAGAATTTTTTTCCCTATTTTTTGGTGTTTTGGAATGTATACTAATTAATTATCGAGCTTAAGAAAAATCTTTTCATCAAATTTTAAAAATTCTAATTTTTACATTTTTGAAATTAGCAAATCTAATATAAAAAAATTTTGCGCTTTTGATAGCTATCCAAGACTTTTTTAACTATTATTTTAATGTTTTGTAACGTATAAAAAACAATTTTCAATTATAGGAACAAGCCTTTTTGCAATTTTTGAAAATATTAATGTTTACAATTTTAAACTTAGCAAATCTAATGTGAAAAAAACTTTTTCCCCTTTTGATAGCTATCTTGAATTTTTTAATTATTTTTTGGTATTTTCTAATTTATAGTGAACAATTATTGTGGATAGGAACGGCTGTTTTGGCAGTTTCTGAAAATCTTAATTTTTACAGTTTTGAATTTCTTAAATCTAATATGAAAAATATCTTTTCCTCTGTTAACCCCCATCCTGGATTTTTTTAATTATTTTTTTTAAATTTCATGGTCTATTATAAACAACTATAAATGATAAAAACGGCCGTTTTTAACAATTTTTGAAAATCCTGCATTAATGAGTTTAAATTCTAACAAATCTAATAAAAATTAATTCTTTCTGCTTTTGATAGTTATTCAGGAATTTTTTAACTATTTTTTTAGTGTTTTGTAATCTAAGTAAAACAATTATAAATAATTAAAATAGCCGTTTTAGCAATTTTTGAAAATTTCAATTTTTACAGTTTTAATCTTAACAAATCTGATATGAAAAATATTTTTCCTCATTTGACAGCTATCCTAGATTTTAAAATTTTTTTTTCTGCTGTTTCATAATTAATTATAAACAATTATCAAACATAAAAACGGCCATTTAGGCAATTTTCTAAAATCTTAGTTTTTACAATTTTAAACATAGCAAATCTAATATGAAAAAAAAACTTTTTCCTCTTTTGATAGCTACCTTGAATTTTTTTAATTATTTTTTTGGTATTTTCTAATTTATAGTAAACAATTATTGTGCATAAAAACGGCTGTTTTGGCAGTTTCTGAAAATCTTAATTTTTACAGTTTTCAATTTCCTAAATCTAATATGAAAAATATCCTTTCCTCTTTTAACACATATCCTGGATTTTTTTAATTATTTTTTTAAAATTTCATAGTCTATTATAAACAATTATAGATCATAAAATCGGTGGTTTTGCCAATTTTTTAAAATCGTACATTTATCGGTTTGAATTCTGACAAATCTAGTAAGAAATTAATTCTTTCTGCTTTTAATAGTTATTCAGGAATTTTTTAACTATTTTTTTAGTGTTTTGTAATTAAAAAAACAATTATAAATAATCAGAATAGACGTTTTAGAATTTTTGAAAATTTCAATTTTACAGTTTTAATCTTAACAAATCTGATATGAAAAATATTTTTCCTCATTTGACAGCTATCCTAGATTTTTAAATTATTTTTCTGCTGCTTTATAATTAATTATAAACAATTATTAAACATAAAAACGGCCATTTAGGTAATTTTTGAAAATCTTAGTGTTTACAGTTTTCAACTTGGGAAAGCTAATATGAAAAAATGCTTTATTTCTTTGAAAAACTAGTAAATAACATTATTTAAACAAAAAAAATTATGAGTTTGTTACTTTCATGGCACATACCGTTCGTTCTTATTCTCCCCTACATAATTATTTTAGGGTAAAAAAGTGTCACAACGAAAAACTGCAAGCTCCTACAAAATCAGCCGAAATGGGATGTAAATCAATATAATGGATGGAAAATAAAGATGTCGCAAATGATTGGTTCCTAAAATGCAATTCCCACATTTTCGGATGTAACAATAACTCCATTAGAAATTAAGTTTCCCTCTTTTTTTTCGGAGAGGACGAGACCGCCGTGATTTCATTATTTTTTATAATGTCACATCGACCCCAAGTCGCGTATAAGCCGGTATTTATTTTTATACGATGCTGCACAGGCAGAATTGTGTTATATCCAATAAAGAGGACAAAAAGGATATATTTTACTGCAGTGTGCAGCTCCCCAATTTCACACCCCGGCGCTTTTGCCGCGACCAACGATGCAACTCATATCGATGGCCAAAATTCATTAAAATGTCGTTCGAATAACTTGGGCTTAACATAAAAAATTGCTCTTTTATTCATACTTTGCACTTTATTACTGCCGGGGGCTTTTTATGTACACACCCTCTTTTTTAAAAGTGTTTCCGACAAATGTTTACTATCGTAATGGCACACAAATCATCCGCGCGAAATGTTGCAACAGAGTCGCTTTAATTTGGACTTTCAATTTTATTGCGAAACGGTTTATAAATCTCGAACGCCCTAAAATCGTTTTGTTTTAGAATTTAGAGGCGAATATGGCTGTTCGTAAATCATATTTTAAATAACAACCCCCAATTTTATAAAGATATAAAATATTTTTGGAAGGGCACACCTAATATGTTAGCAATTTATGTGAAAAAAATTTTTATCGCCTTTAAAAAGAATTATTTATATTTAAAGGGCTGACACGTGGTAATTTTTTTAACCTTCCGTGTACTAGGAGGGGTGTAACTAACGGTGAACATTTTTCTTTTTGTTAAAACGGCACGTTTGGCAATCTAGCTTAAAACCGAGTGTGACATTCGAGCTCAAAGTGGCACATTTCCGAACTCGGGAAAATGAAGCGCGCCGCTCCGCGTCGCGCTTCATTTGCCTCCCTCGCTCGGAAATGTGCCACTTTTCGCTCGAATGCGCACATCCTCGTGTTTATTATATTAGTATAATTTGCCGTGCGCTCTTTCAAATCAAAAATTTTAATTCAATTTAGTAAATATCGATTTTATATTCGAAAAACGAATTTACCATAGCGATGAGTGGAAGGGAGCAAGAAGATACGATAATCTTGTCGATGCAAGTGAGAGAGAACGATTAAAATTATTCAATTAATTTTTCGTGTATTCGATTGGTCTAAATTATTGCAAATCATTAAGAAATTGGCGTGAAATTAATTTATATTTCAATAAGGAGGCAAGAATGAAATTATTCTAAGGTTTTCTTCATATTCGGTATCGCAATTGACACGTGACATTAGAATTTAGTACTCAAGAAAAGACTAGATAGTTTATAAGTTGAAGAAAAAGTTAAGTTTTTGATTTTTTATTAATTAAAGTCTATTCTAATGCATAAATAAATATGTTTTACTTAAACCTATTCATTATTAGTTATTAAAATATATTTCATGTCATTTAACTGTTATAAAGTACAAATTTGTAGATATTATTTTATTTTCAGGGTACGGCAAACCCCACCTAGTATGGCATGTGACATTTAGTCACCTAGTATGCGGAAGGTTAAGGTAGTTGAGTCGTATATTAATTTTTTTTACGAATTTAATCAAAAACTGTCTTTTATTTCATAAATAAAATATCAAATTTTTTGAACGCTTGCGCAAAGAGATGTTATTAATTAAAGTGTATTTAATTAACAAGCAATAGGACAGTGATCTATATAAAAAAGCAATTTGATGTACATCTGGGAAGCTTTACTTATCAATTATTTTGAAAAATTAAAAAATTTTGGAATGAACATGAGTTTTCTTTATCGATTGGTAAAAATTGGTAAAGAGCTCCTCACATACATACATATAGGTGAGTTTGAAATCGAACACCTAACTAAATTGACAAAAGAGGTTATTTAGTAATATTAAAAAAATATTTAAAAAAAGAAAGGTTGCCACGAAAAATTTGGGAATGGAAGCCTATACAAAGGAGAAAAAGGGGAAGACCAAGAAGGAGTTGGAATCTTGGAATAAAGGAAGCAATCCAAAAGCGAGAATTAGAAGAAGAGGAATATATGGATAGAAAATCTTGGGTACTGGGCTGCAAAATATGGCCAAGAAGGCTGTAAAAAACGCTTTGATATATATAAAAAAATAAATTATGCTCAAATAGCAATATTTCGCCCTTTTATACTAGTACTATAAAATTTTTGTTAAACAATTATAATTTTAAAGTGTTCAAATACTTATTAGTATTACTAAATAAACCTTCGTTGTACCTTTTCTATTTAAAACTCAGTGTTTTTTTCAAACGATTATAAATATTTTGTAGATTTTATTTAACAGTGTAAATATGGAAACCAGTAAGTGTTTAAAATAAATTTTACAAATCACTTATTCGTTTTTAATAGGCCAATTTAATTAATTAGTTATGCAGTGGCCTATATCCCGGCCAATATTTAAACAACAAGGTCATTTGCTGGACTCCTCTTTTTATATTCTTTATAGTCAATTTTACAAAGTTTATGACCAAATTGTGATAATGTTTTCATTAATTCACAAACTTAAATATTATCTTATTTCAACTGGAACGGTAGTTGTGGGTATATTAATTTGCTGACTTGTTTTTTTATATCAAAATAGCTCTAAATGCAAGAAATCAGTCATCCTCTGGACGTTTTATCCTTCTCAATCTTTCATAAAATCACAAATTGAACGTTTATTTGTGTACAGAAGGAAAATCATTTATATTTAATCCAAGAAGCGGGATTGAGAGTGCTTAAGTCACTTCTTGCCCCCTCCACATTTTGTATTTATTATATTTCACTTTAAAAAATCCAATATAAAATCAGTTTTGTTTCTAAATGTAAAAATCAATGTGAGGTCTTCAAAAATTAAATAAATTGAGGTGAACTCGTAGGGGCCCATTTTTGATCTGCATTTTGGGGAATTTGGCAGTTCGAATTTAAATTGTCGCTGGGCCGATGGTTGGTATCGGATGATTTATGGGGATGCGGCGGGGTGCGTGCGCAAATTGATTATTAAAATATATTTCTTATCATTTAACTGTCATAAAGTACAATTTTGTGGATTTTATTTCATTTTATTTTCGGGTATGGCTAACCCCACCTAGTATGGCATGCGATATTTAGTCACGTAGTATGCGGAGGGTTAAAGGTAAGTCTCATATGATATTAATTAGGCTTTAAATTAATTTATAGATTTGATTTACGCCCGTTAATCAAAATACGACATTGTTCAAAATAATTTTTTGACATATTTTAATATCTCAGAAGTTTTTCTTGAATATAGTGTCAAACAAATATCTAAATAAAATTTTTGAAGTAAAGCTTCTTTGCTGAGACGGCTACAATTTCCAAATTGTTAAATTAAATAACAAGTTCTTGTAAGATATATTCAAAAACATTAATTTTGAATTGTTTTTTTCATTTAATATCATACCCGCATTTTTACTATTTTTAATTTTTATTTCTTGTACTACTAATTTATCTCTATCTATACCTACCAAAGCAAGACGTTTCACTTGTATCGCGCCTAGACTCCACGAACACATTTTTTTTAAACTTTTTTTGCACGTTTATTAACTTATTACAAACAATTATAAATCGTAAATACAGTCGTTTCAGTATTTTTTAAAAATCTAAGTAATGTAATATTTAAATAATTTGACAAACGTTTTGAAACCAAAATGTTGAATAATAATTTTAAAAAATTGTATCGATTTCCGAAAATATGAGTTTCGTTTCGCTTTGCGACGTTCCCACAATTAAACTCGCAAAATTCCACTTCAAAACTTGCCTCTCCGATTCGAGAAAAATCGAACGCTAAACCGCTTATGAAGAGAAGAGATGAAGAAGACAAACCCTCCGCAATTCTAAGGGTTATTATTAATTTTTTAATTCGCTTCGAAGGAGAAGTAAATAAAAAACCTTAGTAAGCTAAATTTCGGATGGCAAGCTACTAAATTAAAGATGAGAAGATTAAAATTCGTGATTCTATTAAATTAAGCTTATTTATTGTTTCCAAAGTTGCGTTTCGTCGGAAGGACGACGGCGCCTATAGAATCGCATTTATCCGAAGTTACCACCGCGAAATGGCATCCGAAAATGATTTTTAGTAATTTCCGGGCAATAACGGGACGTGTGATGCAAAGAAACGAATGGAAGACGCACGAAAAGGAGTCGGGAATATTAAGAATGCAAGGTACAGGATGAAAATACAGGATGGTATAAATAGAATTGGCACTGAGATATATGTGATTGAGGCTTTCTGCGAAAGAGGGTCATGAAATTGGTTATGACTGAAAGCTAAGGGTGTTTTCAGTTAGAGATCCATGCCTATTGACGACCTCGAGCCGATAATACGTGAGCTCATTCGAATTCCTTTGCCTGACGGACCAATATGCTCCGATCGTATCTTTTCTTCGTTCCACTTAAATGTCCTTTCATATTTTAAGAAATCTATAACACCTTTCTACCACTATTTCGTGCCGCTTCTATTTGCATTATCGTTTTTTATACAGTCGACCTTACACGAACGCCTTTATTGCTTCGTTCCAGGGCTTTTCGCGGCCGATTAAAGCCTTCATGGGTAGCACCTAGGTGAAATACAGTAAAACTTCTGTAACTCGAATTTTTAATCAAGCTGTTGTATTTTGGTCCCTTTGTACCTAGGGCAACTTTATTTTTTTTTAATATTTGCGGGCTTTCGTGACCCATAATTTTCGATATTTCAAATGCCACTTTGTCGCCCTTCGCCCATATTTTTTGGCAAGTTAAAAGTGAAATTTGAGCAGGCAACGGAAGTTGCGCGCGCGCATCTAACGAAAATTGGCCAGTTGAAATTGGCTGTCTAAGAAAGTACATTAATTATTGTGAATCGTGCTTAAAACCGAGTGTGCGCGTTCGAGCTCAAAGTGGCACATTTCCGATCTCGGGAAAATGAAGCGCGCCGCTCCGCGTCGCGCTTCATTTGCCTCCCTCGCTCGAAAATGTGCCACTTTTCGCTCGAACGCGCACATCTCGTTTTCAATAGATTTGTTCTCTTTTAAAGCAAACGATTTAATTTGTTAGTACAGTAAGTGTAGGGAAACCTGTTGTACCTTGGCTTCTTTGAACCTAGGGCAACTTTATTTTTTTTTAATATTTGCGGGCTTTCGTGACCCATAATTTTCGATATTTCAAATGCCACTTTGTCGCCCTTCGCCCTTATTTTTTGGCAGGTTAAAATGAAATTTTAGCAGGCAACGGAAGTTGCGCCCGCTCATCTAACAAAAATTGGCCAGTTGAAATTGGCTGTCTAAGAAAGTACATTAATTATTGTGAATCGTGCTTAAAACCGAGTGTGCGCGTCCGAGCTCAAAGTGGCACATTTCCGATCTCGGGAAAATGAAGCGCGCCGCTCCGCGTCGCGCTTCATTTGCCTCCCTCGCTCGAAAATGTGCCACTTTTCGCTCGAACGCGCACATCTTCGTTTTCAATAGATTTGTTCTCTTTTAAAGCAAACGATTTAATTTGTTAGTACAGTAAGTGTAGGGAAACCTGTTGTACCTTGGCCTCTTTGTACCTAGCGCAACTTTATGTTTTTTTAATATTTGCGGGCTTTCGTGGCCCATAATTTTCGATATTTCAAATGCTACTTTGTCGCCCTTCGCCCTTATTTTTTGGCAGGTTAAAATGAAATTTTAGCAGGCAACGAGCTTTGCGCGCGCGCATCTAACGAAAATTGGCCAGTTGAAATTGGTTGTCTAAGAAAGTACATTAATTATTGTGAATCGTGCTTAAAACCGAGTGTGGTTCGAGCTCAAAGTGGCACATTTCCGATCTCGGAAAATGAAGCGCGCCGCCCGCGTCGCGCTTCATTTGCCTCCCTCGCTCGAAAATGTGCCACTTTTCGCTCGAACGCGCACATCCTCGTTTTCAATAGATTTGTTCTCTTTTAAAGCAAACGATTGAATTTGTTAGTACAGTAAGTGTAGGGGAACCTGTTGTACCTTGGCCTCTTTGTACCTAGGGCAACTTTATTTTTTTTAATATTTGCGGGCTTTCGTGACCCATAATTTTCGATATCTCAAATGCCACATTGACAGACATTAACGTAAAGTTAGCAGCAGCTGGCCAATGTACTTTGTTAATGTATGAGATCAATTGGAATAAAAGTAAGTCTTTTTATATTCTTTTTACTTAAATATCTTATTGATTTTTATTACCTAATAACAAATGACTCATCGCAATAGAAGGATTATTTATTAATGTTTGCATAGTAGTGCTGGCCGGTACTGGAGGACAATTTTTTAAAGACTTAATTTTCCTAGTTTACAAATTGCAATAATAAAGTTAATTATTTCTAAACTAGTAGTTTATTATTTTTATTTATAGCACAAGAGTTTCTTTACACATCCCAGTAGGTATTAATCATGTAACCTAAGGTACTTCGATTTTTTTGTTGATAAACCTTAAGGTGACGGTACTGGAGGACTCTCCCCTAGTTCTCATAAAACAATGAGTTTTATTTTGCTTAAGAATATTTCTCCAACATTATATAAAAATTGGAGCACACGTTCAAAAATTATAAGTTAAAAAAACAGTTTTAAATGAAAAAAAACATAGAATTCAAGCTTTAAACGCGATTATCTCAAAACCACGTTTTTTTTTAAATACAGTTGCGGTGGGCAAAATTTTTTAAAAACCACTGCACCGATGGGTCTAAAATTTTACGTGTGTAGTTGTTATTACGACAGGCAGGGCCTGGACGAAGGATTTTTTATTTCGGTTAAAATTTTGTAGTTTATTGCAAAAAACCTAAAATCAGTTCACCTCGAAAAGGACTTAGCGGCATAAGAATAACAAGTAATTGATCCAGCTCAGTTTCGGCTCAATGATAGAGCATCATGTGATGAATCAATCAGACAAATATTTTGTTAATTTAACAACATGAGAATAACCTATATTATTATATGTGAATTGCATTTCATTTATAATAACATTTGAATGCTAAGTGATATCTGGAAAATTCTTTCACTGTGATTATCAGTAAGAAGTGGTGCGCCGATGAGAATAGAAGTTAGCCCAGAAAAATTGTGTCTTCGATTGAAATCACCAAGGTGGAAATTATAATCTCAAAATTGACCATTTTGGCAAACGGTTACTAAACATTTTAAGGGTGATTTTGATAAGATTTGATCAGTAGTTTGATATTAAATTTTGAAAAGTTTGGTAACCGTTTGCCAAAGGGTCAAATTTGAGATTATAATTTTCACCTTGGTGATTTCCGAATGCTGCAGTTTTGACCTGCTGATGAAAGCAACTAGGTAATTAGGTTATTGAGTATTTCATTCACTGAATTGATTTATAATCATTTCCAAACATCATCAAGCTTAAACTATCGGAAATATCATCTTTGACATTTTGACCAAAAAATAACTAGTACTTTTGTATCTCAAAATATTTTTTTAAAGTTTTTTTGTGTGTATATTCTGCTCATGTAACACTATAATTACAGCAAGTTTGAAATAAATCGGAGACCATTTTTTCTTATGGCGCTAAGTCCTTTGACCTTTTCGTAAAATTGTTGCCATTTTTGTAAAAATCTAAATTTTACCAAACCTTTCGTTCAGGCCCTTTGTAACGCAATATACTATCGCAATATTCTATTATTTTGATTTCAAATAAGCCGTGCCGAAGATATCTTGGTCACCGCAAGTGATGGAAAAAAACGAACGTTCTAAGAAAAGAGTCATATTTCCTTATGTTTAAATATTTTTTCACAAAAAAATTTGTACATGTATCTCGAAGTAGGTATTTTTTGATAATATTTTGTGAATTTCAATAAATATTTATTAAATCACGAAATTTTCTCATTCAAAGTAGGTATAACCCCTTAAGTAAATTGTTATTGTGGCTTCGCTAATAAACCCCCAAATAAAATCAATTAAAATTGCAATTTGTTTCTGCGTTTGAATTTTTTTTATTTTGGAACTAATCTACTCTCGACCACATTTCGTTTGTCCCTGATTGTACACCTAATTCGTCTTAATTAACTCCCTTAAGCCAATTATAATTCAACGACCCACTTTTTAAGCGTAATGTAATCAGATGAGTAATAACATAGTGTTATTACAATTTTCTTTTAATGCCGACCAGACCAGGGGGCGGGCGTGCGGAGTACCTAATGTAATTTTCATCAAAAGTGGAAATAAAAAAATCTACAGACGAGATGTATCGTTTAGTTTGGATTTAGTGGGGTTTATGTTTGACTACGGTTCTGCGGCACTTTTATGGACTAACTAAACCCCTTGAAATCCATCAGATAATTACTATGGGCTTTTACCTCTTTACCTACAGCAGTCATGTTTGTGTGTGTGTGTGTGTGTGTGTTTCTGCTCGTGGAACACAAATATTACACATGCATACATCAAAATCTAAAAGTAGGTGCAGTATACTCGATTCCAGCACTTTAAAAAATTATGCTCTTCGCGTCTTTTTAATTAGGATTTAGAACGGGAAGGCTTTGTTCCGTTCTTCGGTTGCGTTTACAGCTTTTTAAGCTTTTCCGATTGTAATTGTGATTTAAGCCTCGCGTCGAAACGCAAGGAAGCGAGTCGCAGGAAGTACGTATGTGGTTCGGAGTCGGCGAAGAGTGTTGTTCAAGAGTGTACATTGACTGCAGTGCGGCCTCCGGCGGCGCTAGGTAGATCCGGCCCAGTGATAAACCGGGGCAATCACAATCTCATCAGCAATGAAAGCTATTGCAGCCACCCACCCCATTACCTCCGTCCATCCGTGGCTATCTCCGCGTTCAATACGCCGATGATGAATAGAAAGAAAACTACTGTTGAAGCAAAAAAATTCGAGCCCGACTAAGATGTAATTGCTGTTTGGCTTTTCGAGCTTCGAATCTCATTTTTTGATGGCTTCGCAGGTTTTATCTTTTTTTTTGAGAGCGATTGATCCGAAATATGGAGCTACAATTTTATCATCTAACGCCGAAAACTATTTGCTTTTAATAAAACAAAGACTTTGCTTTTACTACAGAAATAGATGGTACATGCGGCGTTGCTCAACGAAAACTTGACCCCTCTCCCCAAACTAAAAAACAAAGAAAGTTTTTCAAAATTTAAAAAATACATCTAGTTTTATTTGAACGGGGACGAATTTTTACATAAAATTCATACTCAGAAATCGCACCCCCTGGAGCCAGCATCAAGCCCCTATTTTTTTAATTGTAAGTGTGGTCAAGTGACACACCGTTTGAAAGATATTTTTTTCTATACAACCCTGTACATTTTTCAATTATATGAAATAACTGAAAATATTTTAAAAATGGTAATTAAAATAAGGGAGATTAATTCTGAGCAACAGGGGCTGCGATATCGAGGTATAAATTTTATGTGAAATTTGACCCATTTCAAATAAAACAGGACGTGTTTTTTTAAATTTTAAAAAACTCCTTGTTTCTGAGTTTGAGGGGGCGGGGGTCAAGTTTTTGTTGGTACACCTTGTAGGTATATAATAACAAGTTTTGGTAAAAATAGAGTCGTAGAAACGCCAATTATTAATTTTGAATTTTGATTGTTTTTTTTTTTAAATTAATTAATAAATAAACAACTATTGCCTTGGTACAATTTCATTTGTATATTTTTCAATTAGATTATCTCTCATTTGTGGTACGGTTGTAATTGTTTACCAGTCTTAGAAATGTGCAAGTGCGATTAAGATAAGAAAGTTTGTTTCCTATATGAAATAGTCGAAGTTTCCCAACGTGGGTCCCACGCCCCACATAGGGGCAATTTAAGGGGCACACCTAGTGTGACCGCCTAAAAAAATAGGTGATTTTTGGGAATTAAAAAAAAACTACTGCATGAAATGTTTTAAAATTTTGTGTACATATTTATACATAATTAATGAATATACACAAAAAATTCAAAAAAAATAATTTATTTTTAGCGAGTTATTGGCTATTTCCCAAGTTACTAAAAAAAAAGGCCTCCATTGCTGCAGTGATTGCGGCCTTCACCGTGGCCGAAAACAAAAAAAAAAAAAGATTATTAATTTGTAAGGTATTGCCTATACAATGACCTACGATTAATAAAAAATTGAAATTTAACAAAATGGCAGACTTGAAAAAAAATGACGGATTTTGCTCAAAAATGAGATGATTTTTGGCCCGCCAAAATTACATTTTTCATACAATCGAAAAACTGGAGGGTCATTGTACAGAGAAACATATACAAAATAAGCAGAAAAAAAATCAAAGCGATCGGATGATGTGTTTTAGAGTTACAACTGCAGTCAATTTAAAAAATGTAGTTTTGAAAAAAACGCGTTGGCCCCGTAGCAAAGGTAACGTTCTAATACCTGAGCGGCTGCACTTGAGAAGGCTGTAACTCAAAAACTATTTGAAATATTCATTTAAAATTATAGTATGTTATTTTTAAAAGTATAGACTGTCGAAAAATGCAAAAAAAATTGATTTTTTCAAAATTTCACACTAGGTGTACCCCTTAAAGGTTTAGGGGGGCAATATCATTATACAATTTGAAAACGTACTTGATTTTTAGTTATCTACTTATTATATGTGTTGAAAATTTATTTATAGTTCTTTTCTTAATAATTTCATAGTGATTTCTTTCTAAAACCTAAATCTAGTGTCTTGAACAAGATATAATTAGGCTTCATATATAGAATAATTCAATTTTTAAATACAAAATTAAAAAATTCGATGTGTGTACTTATGTACGCGCATTAGAAGTTATACTTCTTTAGTGTGACTAAATTAAATAGAACCACGTGCAAAGATAAGTTCAATAAATACGAGGATGTGCGCGTTCGAGCGAAAAGTGGCACATTTCCGAGCGAGGGAGGCAAATGAAGCGCGACGCGGAGCGGCGCGCTTCATTTTCCCGAGATCGGAATGTGCCACTTTGAGCTCGAACGCGCACACTCGGTTTTAAGCCTCATTCACAAGTATCAATTTACTACCTTATTTCAACTGTCGAATTTTCGTTAGCAGTGCCAATATTTTACTCTCAAAGCGCCAAAAGAAGTATAACTTTAATATTTATATTACATAGGGGGGGCATTTAAATTTTAGAATGCCTTAGGTGAGGCATGTTAAAAAAAATGTTGGGAAACACTGATCTATAGAAGGTAAGTTTTTTTTATTTCTTTCAATTCACAGGCTTCGTTAATAAAATTGTCTATTTCAATTAAAAAAATAAAATTTCATGTTCGGTTTAATGGAGGGAAAAAATCGTATCGATGGGCGCATGCAAAAAGGAGCTTTCTGGGGGGCCAAGGCGCATAAGGGAATTGCGTCGAGATAACCGTTCAGAAAACCCCGAAGTAATTTAAATAGTGATTGTTTACGGAAATGGTGGTATTTTTTTGTCGACAACGACTGGGAGATAGATTTTGGTGTTGGGATTAGTTTCGCTAGACACTGACATTAAAATTCTGTCACGTACAAGATGAGATTATTATTTTTATACACGTTAAGCTTCCAGCTTAAACCTTTTTGCTAGTCTGCTCCCTTTTTATTTTTATTATTATTATTTTTTGTTGCCTCGCCTCCGCGCCGTTTCCGCGATATTACTCGAATAAATAGTTTTCTAACACGGTTTAAATGGAGACGTAATTTATCCGAAATGCATTACGGCAATGCAGTAGTAGGTACAAGATTCGGAATAATGGATGATGTAGGAACTTGTCTAGACATTGTTTTAATAAAATCGGTCTGCGAAGAGGCGATGGTCGTTTGTGGACGTCCACGTCGGCGACAGATGTCCACCATCGAAAATGAATTCCTTCGCCGACAGTTCGCAACTCTTTCTGACAGATTACATCTGTGCCACGATGCATTAATTTCGCACAATTATTTCGTCTTGTTCCTTTCGCCCAAATATCGATCAAGATCCGAGTTGGCCTTGCCAACTTTGCTCGTCGATTTATTTAATAAAAATCGAATGGATTTACTGATTTCGTAGCGTAATTTAACGTCCACAATTATTTATAACAAGTATTATACAGGGTGTCACAAAAGTAGGGGACAGAATTTTAAGAGTAAATAAAGGATAATATTTTGAGACAAAAAATCCTTTAGCGTTTTTACACCTGACGCAGCCGTACTGAGTTTTTAATTAATTTTAGTAGCCAATCAGAAGCAACCTATAACGTTATGAAGAGAGCAGAAGGGTGTTCAAATATTACGTAAGCAGGTTTTGTCGGATAAAGGAAGTTTGCAATTTTTTCTTATAATACTTTTGCTGACAAAAGTAGCAGGGTAAATTATAAATCTTATTAAAGATAAAAATATTTTAAAAATAATTTAACTTTTAAATCTAAATTAATAAAGGTATTAAAAAAAATCTTATGTTTTTTAATATTTGTTCATGCCTAGGAATGGGGGTCTAAAATAATTAATTTTTGTTACGCAATACCCGAACGCCTCCTACCGACGCTTGATAGAAGCTCGCTACGCTTTTTATTGCTGCCTAGTAAAATTAATTAATAATTCATTAGGTGTATGTTAGGTGCAAAGAAGTTAACACAGTTTTCTTCTTAGAATTGCATTTTCTATTTACCTTTAAAAGTTGTTCCTCTATTTTAGAACACCATGTATATCCACAAATTAATAAAATAAGTTCTGTACTCGCATTAAAAAAATTACAATTTTGTTTGTATTGAAATTAAAGGGCAATATCTGAGTATTTCTCAAAATTGCTAAAACGGTTGATTCGATGCTCTACTATTATTTAGTATAATTCGTTAGCGGTATGTTTTTCAATACGCAGAAAAATCTAAATCATTTTTTCAAAATTAATGAACTCTAACACAAGGGCTGTTTAGTGGAGAACACGTCCTTCCCAACACTAACGGAAATATTAATGCTAATAGGGGAGACCGGGTATAGTTGTCTCACGGGTAAGTTGTCACAAAAGCCATAGCAGTAAACCTAATGAATTAATAAATTTGTTTACCCGTGTCAAAGAACCCCGAGCACAATACCTCCTTGCGTACTTCACTTCAGTTCGCTCTGAAATATAGAATATATGGAATATATAAAAAATTTGAAATATATTTTGAAGAGTTTCTATACGAACCATATTATTGCAATATTTAAATAAAATTCTATTTAAGGAAATTTGACTTGTAAAAATATTATTTAACCTTTGGTGTACTAGGTGGGGTATAACAAAGTGATCAATTTTTTTTTAATGGGACGTTTGGTAATCGAGCTTAAAACCGAGTGTGCACATTCGAGCTCAAAGTGGCACATTCCGATCTCGGGAAAATGAAGCGCGCCGCTCCGCGTCGCGCTTCATTTGCCTCCCTCGCTCGGAAATGTGCCACTTTTCGCTCGAATGCGCACATCCTCGTGTTTATTATATTAGTATAATTTACGGTGCGCTCCTTCAAATAAAAAATATTAATTTAATATAGTAGGGAATACCGGGTATGGTTGTCTCACGGGTAGGTTGTCGTCACATTAACCATAACAAAAACCTAATAAATTAATAAATTTGTTTATGCGTGTCAAAGAAGCCCGAGCACAATACCTCCTTGCGTACTTCAGTTCGGTTCGCTCTGAAGTACCGTATAAAAAATAACTGCGTTCGTTTTTTTTTGTACAGTGGAAGTAATTTTTTGTAACTCTGTGTTGAGTCTCGTATGAATATTTAAATTTTGCATAGTGATATACTTTTTTGTGTATTTATGATGTTTAAGATATGCTTCATGATATCATTCATATGGTTTCTTAAATGACCATCGATTTCAATTTTTTTGGGAGTTAATTGTCTAAAACTGTTATGGGGAAAATTGTCTTAAGTTAACGGGGGCTACTTGTCACATGTGCAAAGCAACACCATAAATATGTGCGGCTTTTTTATTGGTTTCTAGGGGTTTTACTACATAAACGATTGGCTGTAATTATATTTGTGTCATTTTTGTTAACATAACCTAAGTTTGTTAGATAGAAGTTACTATTCGCTCACAGCAATTATATTTTATTTTTTTAATTATGAATAAGATATTTTTCGTTCCTTTCTTAGGTAAAATTTCTTACAAACAACATTTTACCTTTAATAAAAATAGGCGTTTGTTTTGTCTTTTTGTATTTTACCTTTTATTTAGTATGTACTTACCCCAGACACGGGGTTAAAAGTCACACTTCTCCTTTTTCATAAAAAGTATAATCTGTTCTCATTAGATAATGGTAGAGAAAAAGTCTTTATTTTTTTTTAAACTAGAATAAATACACCATCTATTGATATATAAATGTCATTGATAAATTAAGACCATGGGCTCTATAAATGCAAAAGAACAAAAATTGTGACTTCTAACCCCGGTCTCTCCTACTAATAAAAAGTTTAACTCTCTCACAAAATTAATCGATTCCAAACTTCAAAATAAAATAGATTGCGAAAAGTTCTGAAGAGTACAAAAGCGAAACCAAAAACAGTAGCCAAATTAGAATTATTAGAAGAAAAAAATCAAAAAAATCCGAAACAAGGGTGTGCAAAACGAACAAATCAGATTTTCCGAGAGTTTCGTCCAGTGTTTGTGAATGGGATTGAGGACGTCGTCCCTCGGATGCAGCGATCTGCAGAAATAAGGCAATTAAGAGCTCCGCCGGAATGGTCGCAGAAGTTTGAGGAATTCGGGAGTCCCGCATATGAAGGGCCTTTTGGAAGGATGACGAACGCTTCCCAGCTTTTCCGAACTCGAAAAGAAACAAAGCGAACGTAAACAATAAGAAGTCGTCCGTGTGGGCTATTCTCCAATTAAATACCTCAGTGCCATTGTGTCCGCTGTCTTTTTGCAACTTTCCGAAAGAAACTATTGTTCTTTGGATTCGTTAAGCCGTAAAGAAGCAGAGAGATAAAAGATTCATCCAAGTTTCTAAACCGAATAACGGATTGAACACGAAAAACTATTTTAATTACAAACTTGCCGGAACAACAAAGGGAAGCGAAAAAATCGAGTACGTCCGTAGATTATTACGTACATTTGCGAAAAGCAATGTGAACATTGTGGACATAATCAAACACGGGAAATTTATTGTCCCCGGACTGTAGACATTTCGAATTATGACGGTCGAATGTAGCGCGCTGTTAATCTATTGATGGACACGGGTTCCCTTGAATAGTCAAATTCATAGAAATTGCATTAACAATCAAATTATTATTTGCTGTTCGTGATTGCAGAGCTCTGTTTGCTCAAACCGATGGCGGACTGCATTTACGAACGAACGATTCCGTCGACTTCTCGTCTTTTGGCTTCTCCCGACGCCCAACTTCGCTCCTATCTATTGCTATACAGGGTGTCGGAAAAATAACTACTGAAAGTTAACCTGGTGATACTTGACACCAAGCTAAACAATATTTATATACAGTATGCCATGAATTTAAAGAAATGTGAGAAAAATTTTGATTTAAAAAAAATTTAGCATATGAATTTAATTTTCCGTGTACTAGGTGGGGTATAACTAAAGTGAATAATTTTTTTTGTTAAAATTAGACGTTTGGCAATCGAGTTTAAAACCGAGTGTGCACATTCGAGCTCAAAGTGGCACATTCCGATCTCGGGAAAATGAAGCGCGCCGCTCCGCGTCGCGCTTCATTTGCCTCCCTCGCTCGGAAATGTGCCACTTTTCGCTCGAATGCGCACATCCTCGTGTTTATTATATTAGTATAATTTACCGTGCGCTCTTTCAAATCAAAAATTTTAATTTTATTTAGTAAATGGGTGATTCTGTTCTATTACTTTTTTGATTAAAAATGTTTGAATTTTATAACTCAACTTTTTTTCATTTTTCATGCATATTATTACTCTATTTCATAGTAAAAATGAAAGTGCAAGAGGATTTTGCTACAACTTTAGAATATCGAGAATGAGAATCATATTTTATAATTTCCATGCCACGGTACTGACATAAAATAAATTTGGTAGATATTCTTCAGAAAAATTATTAAATTCATTTATGAATTGTATTGTAACATTTTAAAACTCTTTTTTATTGATTATTTAACATTTCAATAATCCATAGTAACTTATCTATAACAAATACTACATTATAATTATTATCAAACATTAATCAACTCAAATCTAACACATTTCACAAAAATTAACTTAACTAAAATTTTTTTTTGGTTTCATCACAGCATTTTTAATTTTTAAACTTCTACACAGCGATACAGTTTCAGGTATCTTTGGCAATTTTTGAACTTTTTGCGATGAATTCTCAGATTTTTTTGTTTTTTGCGTCATTTTGTTTTTTATTTTTCCCAACTTATCATTTGAAGAATAATCAATTTTTCTCATTGAAAAGTGTCTGCATACATTCTTATTAGAGCAATAAAAGCAACTTAACGGATTGGATAAAATACAATTACGTTGTAATTTATTCCACGTATATACTTTCATTGTGCCTACAAAAGGCTTAAAATTGTCTGGTAATTTGGAAAAATTGTACTCTACTAGCCCCAAAGTGTACCTACTGACTGAACTTCTGTTTCATATTTACATGAATAATATTCAGTGAATTCAATATTATTTATTAACAATTAAATGTATTTTTATTATTTTTTGACACGGTACTGACCGCCACGGTACTGACATTTTATATTAAAATAGCAACTGTAATTTTTTGATTATGAATTTGATAATATTCTATTACCCTATAATTTAGGTTAGTAATAAGTACAAACATTCATTGTTTATAATGAAAAAAATTAATTGTTAATTAAATTTACCAATACCACGATACTGACAAGTAAATTGTTGACATAATCTTTTAAAAATTGAGTTTTAAAATGACACAAACTCGCTTGAGAATTTCACTTGCGTTATGTTTGTAAACATAACTCAGTTAACGTACTTTCAATATGGCTTATTAGTTGTTTCATTAATTTCGAGGTAAATGCCGCCCGAGTCATACACATTCAAATTGAAAAATATGCTTAAATCTGAGGACAAAAGTTATTAAGCCGGAATTCAATCTTAAATTGATGTATTAAAAAAAAATTGTTAATTTCTTTTAAGTTTGATTATATACATTAAGATTTATCAGTTAATTGGTTTGAATTATTTATTGCAACAAAAAAAATAACCGATTTATAGGTAAATTCTAGAAAAGGACATGACACGGTACTGACATTTAAGTGACATATTGCAAGTTTTCTTTGGACTGCGACTTATATTCTACAAGAAAAGTGATGAAATATGTTCATGATAATCGTATTGATACAAAAATATCATTAATCGATTTATAATGTATGACCAGTGAGAGCAAACAGTATAAGACACAAAAAATCACAGTTAGAATGGAATCACCCAAATGCTGTTAAAGGGAGTAAACTCTTTTGATATGCGATTTATATGGTTTTTTGATTTAAAAAAAAATTAGCATATGACTTAATGACATTGTTATAACAAACTTGAACAAAAATTGTCAAAATTGTCAGAATTTTCAAAATATTTTAAATAATACGATATTTATACACATAAAGCCACTTGACTGGGCGTATATTTTTGTTCAGTTTGGAGTCATTTCCATCTGGGCTAAGTTTCGGTACTTATTCGTCCGGCACCCGGCACATTTAACATCGAATCACAAGAAAATCCAAATCCGCCTTTCGATTTTGATAAATGGTCGGCGCGAACTATTCATTCGGAGCTTATTTTCGTTCCGACAGCCAAATTCGATACAAAAAACTTTCGCGGGGACGTTTTGCAGTCTGCAATTTAAATGCGAATTAAGTGAGCTTTGTTTACGAATGTCCAAATTGAATTTGCGAGTCTTCGACGTCACACATAAAAAAAAAGAAGATTTATCAAAAGTGGTAGAAAGAAAAAGGGATAACGAAGTTGCTCGAAGGACGAAATCGAGAGAAGGTCCTCGGTAATTGGGAGTCAAATTTTTTTTCGTCGGGACATTTTAAAATTTCCGTGTGAAATGAACTGCAAACTGCTGGCCATTGTCCAGTTCATTTATTTCTCATCTGTTCTCATTCATCATTTGCGCGTGTGTTCCGCATTGTGCACCTGCACGTGCGCCAAGGCAACGCGTCGCGTCGTCCGTGAAATTGGCAAAGCTATCAATTTTATGCATCTTAAACCGGGCAATGGTGTTATTAGAATATGAATGGACCGGAGGAAGGTGTAGATTACCGGGGAATTTGCATAGGGAAGTGCCGTCGAGCGCGAAATGCGAATATATCGCCCTTCCAATTCCTACAACGAACCGATAAACTGCTCTCTTCTTTGATTGAACACGTCGTTAAAGAGGTTAAAGCAGTTCACGTACGCTGTTGCATCCAACTATTATTGTTAGGAACTGACCGAAATTGCGCACTTTGACCCGTTCCTCGCCTGAATTCTAACTTCGCCACTGCTGCAGATTTCACGTGATCGAAATATCCGATTGTATTTTCGCAATTTTCCTACGACTCATTTATAACGTGCACTTTTATCTTGCCTTGTCTCTCGATTAATCCCTCTTTCATTAAGATTACGAATTGCGAAAGCAACTCGCATTTATTTCGCAAATTCGTTTTTGTCGAACGAAAATGTAGCACTAATAAAAGAGATTTTTCGAGAAGAGCTCGTTCCACTTCAGAAAATTATATTTTTTATGGTACGGTTGAACTTCGCCGAGTGTACAATGAAAGGGATTCTAGTTATGGAAAAACCAAAATTTTCCATTCGTGTATTGGGAAACAATATGGAAACATTACAAAAATATCGAATAAAGTCACTATTTTGTCGTATTGAGCGAAATAAAGTCATAAAAATTTTTCTATCTATAATAAGTCTATTTCCTTTTTTTAAATGGATTAATAAGAGTTTTCAGATATTTCACATAGTAATTCGACAGAAAATAATAAAATTAATATTTGAAAAAAATTTCTCGGTTATCCCAATACTCAATCGCATTATAATTGAGAGAATTGGTAGTCGATCAGTAAATACATTAGTAGCCGATCACCAGATAGTATTTTAATAAACCGCCAAAAAATATTAGTTTAGAAAAGTGCGCGGTATAGGCGCAGATAGAGGACCCTGTTGTACCTTGGCTCTTTTTCCACTTGTAATTTTTTTGCAATTGTATATGTAACAATTTGTTGATAAAATGAATTGCATCGTAATGGGGCAATAATAAGGTATTCATCATAAAATATTTGAAAGCATTACCAACCGCTTACTCCAATTGCTATAAGATTTAAAAATTAGTAGATCTATGACTTAGGTACTACGGAGGTGATGTACCTTGGCTCTATTCACATTAAGATGATATAAATTAAAAAATGCAATAAAAAAAATCGATATTTTGACCTAACCTAAGTAGGCATAACCCTTTAAGGGGGTATTCTAGTCTAGAAGCATGAATTTCGGCCGTTTTGACAAGCTCTGTATAATTAAAACAAAGAATATTTTTAATATCCATTTTTGTATCATTCGTTTATTGATACTTTAAGAATTCATAAAAAAAATGAAATAAAAGAATTCAAAATTTAAGAAGTTATGAGCTGGCAAAGTGGGGGGTCCAAAAAAACAGTGTCGTGGCGTACAAGGTTTAAACCCTTCTGGGCGTCTAAATAAAAAAAAAATTAAATGGATTCTTAATAAGTAAAGATGTCGCTATGGGCTCATCCATGGACAAGTCTAAAAAATTTTTTTCACAAAATGGCGGCCGTTAGAAAAATAACTATTTTTTTACACGTTTTTCTAACAATTCCGAATTTTTTAAAAATAGTAAAATTCAAGACCGATTTTCCGAGCGTTAGACCGTAGAGGAATGTATATATAGAATTTCAAATAAATCGGTGCAGTAGAACTTGAGATATCGTGTACCCCAACTAGAAAAAAGTAGTTTCGAGAAAAACGCGTTCTGGAAATATACTATACTTACATATTTATAATAGCTGTAACTTTTTAAATAATTGAAATTAGAAAAATCCTTTTAAGAGCATATTCTTGAATGTCTAAACTTCGGAAATATGAAAAAAATTAAATTTTTTTAAATTTCTAGATTAAAATACCCCTTAATGATTCGCAATAATTTAGATCAATAAATTACACGAAATATTAATTGAATAATTTTTATTGTTCCCTCTCACTTGCATAAACAAGATATATCGTCTCGCTCCCTTCCACTCATTGCTATGGTAAATACGTTTTTCGAATATAAAATCGATATTTAAGTAGGGGAGAGGGGGGCACCTTTGAACACTTTTTACTAATTTATTTATTACTCTTAATGTAATAAACGAAAAAATATTTTTATGTCTTAATCAATACATTGATCACTCTACTTCATAATACACCTTGATTAATTAAAAAAAAGTCCTTAATAAAGCTATATTATTAATTTAAAAATAGGTCAGTTTGTTCAAAGGTGCCCCACTTAGGGGGCACCTTTAAACAGGCCTGAGGTTTGAACAATATATAAAACCACTATATAAAGTATTATTATTTCACTCATAAATTATATTATTGCTCTTATATTTCAAAGTTAAATCTTCCATTTATTAGTTTAATTAAAATTTATAAAATCTTTGAAATAATGATAAATTAACAAAGTTACTAGTATATAATTATTAAATCTTTAACATTAATAACTTTACTCAATAGCACAATGGGCCCAACCAAGTGGCATAAGTGCGATTGAACTAGTGTTCACCCCAATAAATCCTAATCCTAACTTTACTCAAATATAATTAAATTACATGGATTATCGCTTTTTACGTCATTTTCATTGACACTGCTTGTCCGCTTTTTTTTATAATTTCGAAAAAATACTTAATAACCACGTAATAAAGATCGTATATTTGTTATAGAAACAATTTAAAAGATAAAAAAATTTATAAGAATTAAAATTAATTCTGTTTATAAGTATTCAAGCGTGCCCCTCGTTTCTTGTTCAAAGCTGCCCCAATAGCATATTTGAGATAATTAATTTATTTAAACTAATTAATAATCAATAACAATAAAAATTTTTATTGTAATTAGATGGTGAAAGATATAAAGATTAGATGACACTTCATGTATTAATAAATTGTTTGTTATTTTACGTGTAAGATGCTTACATCCAAAAAATAAGTATTTTAGAATTGTAGCGTAAATTCGATTATTAATTGTAGATTAGGTTTAACATAACAAATAAAACAACTGTTGATGGATGCTAGTTGGCAGCCGTGCTGCCACCTTAAATTTAAATTTTGCGGTTGAAAAAATGTTTTATTGAATTTTTAATTAACGATGTTCAAAGCTGCCCCTGTTCAAAGCTGCCCCCCTCTCCCCTACTAAATTAAATTGAAATTTTTGATTTGAAGGAGCGCACGGTAAATTATTCTAATATAATAAACACGAGGATGTGCGCATTCGAGCGAAAAGTGGCACATTTCCGAGCGAGGGAGGCAAATGAAGCGCGACGCGGAGCGGCGCTCTTCATTTTCCCGAGATCGGAATGTGCCACTTTGAGCTCGAATGTGCACACTCGATTTTAAGCTCGTTTACCAAACGTCCCGTTTTAACAAAAAAAAATTGTTCACGTTAGTTATACCCCACCTAGTACACGGAAGGTTAACCTTCTTATTTTAAATTAAAATATATTTTTTTTTAATAATTATATAAAGCTCAACGAGGGCTTTCCAAAAATGCATAACAAGTTATCATTTGGTTGATAAATAATTTAAAACAATATACATTAAAAAAATGCAATACAAAAAATCGATATTTTGACCTAACCGAAGTGGGCATAACCCTTTAAACAGTGTTTGTTAAATGCCCCATTAAACTGGCCCTCGCGTTCGTCCCAAATAATTTCCAAAAAATCTGTCTTTATTTGTTGATTCCCAGAACAGAAAAAAATAATTCCCCACCGATTATTGAAATAATAAATTTGCAACTAATGGGGTTTTCGCGTACACATTATGCCGGTGTAGTCTGATCCCCACACACCCCAGAATTTATCGGCGCGCTAAGCCTATGATGGGAGACATAATCGGGTATGATCCTATTATTATACAACCGCAACTGCCGCAGTGCTCCTCTTCAACGGCGGAGCGTCTGCCGGTTCGGGGACGAAAGCGTGACTGCCAGAAGGGGGTGTGAATTAGCGAACAGCCCGTACACCTTGCGAACGCAGTGGATCAGCGATATTTATGAAAGAAGTTGGGGTCGCGAAGAGTTGCCGTCTGCGTCGCCCCGACCGCCTTCCCTCGGGACTGCAACGCAGAATGAAGAGAAAATTGAAAGAAATAAAGGAAGGTTTCCTAATAGAAAGGAAAAAACGAAATTGTTCGTATGTAGAGGAAAAGGCTGTGCCTCTGCTGCGATTAGATGACTTGTCAACCTGCACGAAAATTTCATTTTACAAACTTGTTTGGGAAGAGAATTGGACGGAATTGAACTTGAAGTGGGGCACGGAGGAAAATTGAGGATTATACAAGATAGCGTTCTCCTTTGATGAACTTCAAACTTGTTTAGACCTCATCTGCTTGAATTACATGCAGCAAATTTTGATTTGATGGACCTAGACCGTGTACTATTTATCAATCGAACGGAGCGTAGGCGATGCCCTAATCTCTTCGGACCCCGGCTGTAGTGGCACTTCCTTGGGATAACGTAATCATTTCCTCAATTTTTTCCGATGCATCATATACCAAAATAATCCGTTAATTAATTAATTTACGCTCGCTTTATCTTTTAGTCGTTTTATTTGGTATTCTTAAACTATGTAATATGTAAATAGGGTGGCGCTAAAAAACCGACTTTTTGAGTTTTTGAGTTTCGAGTGAAAAAATGTTAGTTTTTGATGTTTTAAGAGCTACCTCCAAAGAACAGCTCAAAAAAAAATTTTTAAAAAGTCACTCAAATTTTTTTAAAATTTCAAAATCCGTCAAAAATCGAATTTTTTTTCTCGTTACAGTATAATTTTATAGACAAACAAAAAATAAGTTTCTGAAAGTTTTAATTTAAAATTTGATTTTTAAGAGGTCGCTCAGAATTTTTTTTTTGATTTTTTCGAGCGACATTTTCATATTCAAATTAAAATTTCATACATTTTTTTTCTATTATGTAGTAAAATAATCAACAAAAATTCACCACGAGATGAACTAAAAATGAAACAAATGACAAAAAAACATTTTATTTAATCAACAACATTTTAACAATATTTAAATAAACTTTGTTGTTAATTCTAATAACAAATCTTAAATTTTGAAGGTTTTAACTTTATTTAGACTAATATTATTTATTGTTTTGTTAAAGTGCGTATTAAATTTGCTTTATTAGCATTGAAATATAATCCAAAGTGATGTACTAATAAATAAAAAAAAAACTGAGTGACCTTTTAAAACTCAAATTTTAAATTGAAACTTTCAGAAACTTATTTTTTGTTTGTCTATAAAGTTATACTGTAACGAGAAAAAAAATCGATTTTTGACGGATTTTAAAATTTTAAAAAATTTTGAGTGACCTCTTAAAAAAATTTTTTTTAGCTGTCCTTTGGAGGTAGCTCTTAAAACATCAAAAACTAACATTTTTCACTCGAGACTCAAAAAAAATAAATAGTCGGTTTTTTAGCGCCACCCTAGCCACCCTACCATGTAATAATTTATTTTTAAATTATGATGAATCGTCAAGCGAAAATTTTGGCATTAGTACACACAAAGATTTTTTTTTGAATAAGTCCACTCAGTTCTGTAAATTAAGAATAATACTGATTCGTTCGCAAACAGAAAATTGTAAGGTGTTATTGTAATTATTTTTATTTTTCTCGAAAATTTTTAGATTTAGAACGTACTGTATGTACAATTGTATTGTCAGGTATCGCCCCGTTAAGTTTCGTTATCTATTCGTACGACGCCCTGTACAAAGGTGTAATTGTAGAGTAATTTTTTTAAACAACTATTTTTAAATTTCCTAAATCTTAAACCAATAAAAAAAATCCTAAAAACACATCAAAAGATTAAATTGAATAAATGGAAACTGAATTTTTCAAGTGTTGTCATTTTAAAAGTACAGTAAAACCTCTCTCCAACCGACAGTTTTGGGACCAACAATATTGTCCGTTGTAGAGGCCCGCGCAGAAATTTTCTATGGATGCCCTAACAGTGGTGGGGGCCCTTAAATGCTACGTTGTGGATTCCACGTTAAAACATTTCTCAGTGAATCCTTTTTAAAGCCAGTAAAGGGCATTGTCGGGTTATGATAAGGAAATCCTTTTAGGGGTTTTTCGGAGTACCCATTAAAGGGCCTTTTAATTTTTGTCAATAATTCCTTAATGGGTTTATTTACGGTAAATATTAAAGGACCTTTAAATGTCTTTTTGTGGATTCCATAAGAAGAAAAGTCCATAATAAAATTATTGACTATCTTATTTATAAAATATCAAATTATTTCTATTTACTGCAAGTTGTGAAGTTATCAATTAAATTATTATTTTTTATTTGTTTTACAGTTTACACTCATACATAATACTTTTTTTGTCAGCTAAAAGTAATGATTAATTATTGATAAGTATCTTTATGTACATTACCAAGAAGTCATTCATAAATTACATAACAGCCTATTTGGTGGACGAGGGAGGGCTTTTATTTGTTAGTATTTGTTACAGGAAAGCGCTAGTTAAACATAATGTCAAAAAACCCAAATAAATTTTTCTTTCAAAAAATTTATTATTTAGTTTGAAAAGAAAGTTTTAAAGTTATATACATATATATTCTATCAGGTGTCTAAAAGCAAAAAGGAATAAATTATTTTTAATTTTAACAAGTACAGAACTAACAATAGAAAAATATCTTTTGTTGTCTTTTACCTCAGCTGGATATTAATTTATGGTTAACTAAGGTTTTGTAATATTCTAAGAAAATTTATTTTCTAATTATACACCAGTTAAAAAAAATTAAATATAAAGGAAAACTTTAAAGGACCTTATTACATTGCCCTTAAAGGCCCCCATTACATTTCTCTTAAAGGCCCACTTTTACGAAACGTGACCATCCTTTTAGGGCCCTTAAAGTGCAAGAGAAATCTTTAAAGGGCCCTATTAAAACCCTGACACAATTTCTGCACGGGAGGGTGTCCGCTGAGAAGAGGATATAAATACATTGTTTTACTATACTTTTTTTCAGACGAGACATTATCAAATTGTCCGTTGAAGAGTCCGTTAAGAGAGGTTTTACTGTATTTAGCTCAGATGCAATTTAACAGGATTTTAATTTAAGAATTACTTAATGATTGTATTACATCGAATCTTATATAAAATTTAAATCGAGTAATTTTAAATAATTAATCAAACATGGAATTTGTATTAAATAAAGAGATATGGGGCATGCATTCGCTTTTGAGCTGATTTGTATTTATCAGAACGACAATTCAATCACATTTGCTTTTTGAACTCCAAATAAAAATTTGGTTCTTGAAATCAATTACCAAAACACATCAGGTGTTATCAAGAAAATGTCTCAAGCAATATAAATTTAATTAATTAAAGATCTTTCGACCATTAACAGCAAATTAATTTAAGCAAAATTAAAAATCAAATAAATTGGCATATAAAAATTAAAAACCAAATCAATTTGCAATCGTGCATTCTGTTATCAATGCTGCTCCTATAGAAAATGCCCAAATTATGAATAAGCCATTTAAATATCTCTCTGTTTTGTGGGATTATTTTAAAAAAGCGTTAGTCATTAACAGAAGGTCGTCGAATATTATGAAATACGACATCGCCTCAAAGTTTTGTGTTATTGTTACAAGAAAAAGTACTCCCCAAAAATTATCCAGGTTTCATCCCTTAATTTTCTTCCCGTTTCCTGCCTATGCGTGTGTGCGCGCGCGAAGCAATGCTAAAATCGAAAACGCTTTTTATGTGGCAAAAGAGGTAGTAAAATTTTCTGATAAAAGTCCGACGAAAATAAAACGACGATAGCGAAAAGTATCGACGAACTTGCCCGTGTTTAAAACTGAGGGAACAATCTTTCGCAATCTTACTTTCGCAAAGTTTGATGGAATGTAAAAGAAAAATTGTCGACCTCACTTCGTCGGACTTTACGGAACTAAATGGACATTCTGGAAAGTTGTAGGCAGACTTTCTTTAATTTTATTAAAAAAGAAAAAACAAACTTATAAATTATAGATAAATATTCCACTTTGATAAGAAAATGTTTTTGGTTTCATTTTTAAAATTTAAACGAGCCTTTAAACAGTGGTTTCCAAATTGTTGGGGGAAGGGGTCGCCGATCTTCAGGCCTTGCGGATTAGTGCGAAGGGGGGTATAAAAATTTTTTTTTGTTGATTAATACATTTTATTCTATTGAAAAATGCGTTGTATTGTTTCAGGAAATACACCCATCCCTCTATTTACACGTACTTATTTTACACGGTTTACAAAAAAAATATTTAAAAAATAGACAACTATTTCAAATATGCATTTTGGGTAGAAATTTGGTTCTGTAATTTTTAATTAAACAACTTGAGTAAATTTTGAATTAATTAATTATTGTGAATTGTTCTTAAAGCCGATTGTGCACATTTGAGCCCAATTCTTTAAACTGCCGGTTGAAGTCGGCGAAGTTTTACTTCAAAAAGTGTGATTTTGATATGGATTCTTTTTTCCGGAATCTATCTACCGTGTAAATCGAGAAATAGGTGTACGGTGGGGAGGCCCCAAGGTTAAATTTTTTTAAGGGAGACACAGTAACATAAAATTTTAAAATTACTGCTTTAAAAAAAATTAAAAGTAATAAATAGCTTACAAAAAACCAGTGCCTGTACTTTTGTCGGGGCGTTAGAAGTTATACTTCTTTGGCATAGCTAATTTAATTATTACTACGTGTTTGTGTATAGCTAGACAGTGGTCTCCAAACTATATGTTACTGCGACTCCCTTAAAAAAATTTAGTCTTGTCGCCTCACCAATGTACACTTATTTTTTGTATGGAAAACCGTGTAAATCGAGAACAAAACAAAATATGAAAAAATTAATGCAATCAAATTCAATAAATAAAACTAATTAAGGTTTTTACCAAATCAAAATGTTTTGCCACGCAAAGCCAATTTCTTTTAGTGGCAAATATAATTAAACAAATGAATGTTCAATTACTATTTTTATTTTGAGTTTAACTCAATATTTAACAAAAAGGTGAATTTTTCTCGGGAGACGTTCTGTCTGGACGTTATTCAGTTTCACTCGTAAACTAAACTAAAACTGTTTTTTTTTCTATTTCCCTGGTGATCTTTTTCCTTGTTTTTTCACAACCCCCAATCTAAAACAATATCAAAAATCCGCTCATGTTCTCAACACATAATGTATTACATTTAGTAATTCATTTGTAAATTAAAATAAATAAATTGGTCATCTTAGAAAAAAAACATAATTTAAAAGTGTTCAAAATTTTTTTCATACAGTTTAAGAAACCTCTTATTGCTAAAATTTAATTTAATAAATCGAAATACTGCTATAAACAATTTCGGGTCAAGTACTGCAAATTGAATAATACGCACAACTTTCTTTCAAAATAATTTTAAATCAAATTTGTTTTTTTAAACCAACAGAGATACGTAAATGGGCTTTTACCAAATTAAATTATACATCATTAGATATTCATTCCGTAAATTTAAAAAAAATTTTAAGGCAATCGAGCCAACAAAGAATTCAATTTACCTTAAACCTAAACACCTTGGCAAAAAGAAATGTTTTAAAAAAATTCTCGACACCTATTTGCTTAAATTTATTTTTCTTTCGCCTAGTTTAAAGCGAATTTAATTCTAACGAACCGTGTTAACATTACAATTATTTTATTTTTATAAATCACTTTTGGAAAATAAAAAAAAAGAAAAAAACCGATGCGTGTACTTATGTAAACGCGTTAGAAGTTATACTTCTGAATTAAATATGACCACGTGTACAAATTAATACAAATAAATGTATTAAATACAAGGATGTGCGCATTCGAGCGAAAAGTGGCACATTTCCGAGCGAGGGAGGCAAATGAAGCGCGACGCGGAGCGGCGCGCTTCATTTTCCCGAGATCGAAATGTGCCACTTTGAGCTCGAATGTGCGCACTCGGTTTTAAGCACGATTCACAATAAATTAAGCCAATAGATTACACAAAAGATCAGTTAAATCATTTTAATACTTCCCTCTCGCTCGCATTCACGACATTGTCGTATCTTTTCGCTCCCTTTCACTCATTGCTATGGTAAAAACGTTTTTCGAACATAAAATCGATATTTTGCTGAATTATATGTAAATTTGTGATTTGAAAAAGCGAAAGATTAAGTAGACAAATCTAATAAATACAAAATGTGCGCATTCGAGCGAAAAGTGGCACATTTCCGAGCGAGGGAGGCAAATGAAGCGCGACGCGGAGCGGCGCGCTTCATTTTCCCGAAATCGGAATGTGCCACTTTGAGCTCGAATGCGCACTCGGTTTTAAGCACGATTCACAATAAATTAAGTCAATAGATTAGACTAAAGATTAGTAAAATAATTTTAATCGCTCTCTCCCTCTCGCATTCACGACATTGTCGTATCTTTTCGCTCCCTTTCACTCATTGCTATGGTAAAAACGTTTTTCGAACATAAAATCGATATTTGGCTAAATTAAATGTAAATTTATGATTTGAAAAAGCGAAAGATAAAGTAGATAAATCTAAGAAATACGAAGATGTGCGCATTCGAGCGAAAAGTGGCACATTTCCGAGCGAGGGAGGCAAATGAAGCGCGACGCGGAGCGGCGCGCTTCATTTTCCCGAGATCGGAATGTGCCACTTTGAGCTCGAATGTGCGCACTCGGTTTTAAGCACGATTCACAATAAATGAAGCCAATAGATTAGACAAAAGATCAGTCAAATCATTTTAATCCTTCCCTCTCGCTCGCATTCACAAGATTGTCGTATCTTTTCGCTCCCTTCCACTCATTGCTATAGTAAAAACGTTTTTCGAACATAAAATCGATATTTGGCTAATTTAAATGTAAATTTATGATTTGAAAAAGCGAAAGATAAAGTACACATATCTAATAAATACGTAGATCTGCGCACTCGGTTTTAAGCATGATTCACAATAATTAATTTAATACCATGGACGACTAACTTCAACTGCTGTGCGCACGCCGCGTCCGTTGCCTGCTAAAATTCGACGCCGAAAGAAGTACAACTTCAAAAATATAGTTCGCAAATAATGCGAAGGGATTTTTTGGGGAAACCGAGACGGAAAATTTTAAAAGTAAAATTTTGCGAGAAAGTTCGAAAGGGATGTAACTTTTCGGAATAATTTCTATTTGACCTGCTTGTCTTTTGAGAGTTTCGTCAATTCAATACTTTTATAAGTACGTAGCAAGGAAAAAAAGGGAATAAAAGAGGAAATTTTGTAAGAGAATAAAAGGTTCATTAAGAGAAAGAGTTTTACCGCAGTAAAAGTAAAATAAAATAATAAAACTCTTTAACGAGTGACTACGAACAATCGTGGCCTTTTTGTAGACACGAAAAGTTAAAACTTCGAAAAGTATTATTCGGTATCGATGCAGAATTATTCATTATATGAGACGCAGCCGGAGTTTTCGAAAAGTAAAAGTTATCTGGACTTGTGCAGGAAACGTGCCGGAGATACGGTGATAAATTCGAGTAAAGCTATTATAGGACTTCATCACGGGCTTTCGCCCCTTTAATGCGAAAGAAACTAGAAATAGAAGAACTCAGATTAGTCTGATCTTTGATAAGGGCTGTTCTACTAACTGGATCCTCTCACACGCACCCACACACACACACACACACACACACACAAAACTCACGAGTCGACTACGAACAATCGTGGCCTTTTTGTAGACACGAATCATTACGTTAATTTAACTTCTTGATAAAGTCATTATTCGGTATCCGAGCTGCAGCAATTATCATCATTATATGAGAGCGCAGCCGGAGTTTTCGAAAAGTAAAAGTTATCTGGACTTGTGCAGGAAACGTGCCGGAGATACGGTGATAAATTCGAGTAAAGCTATTATAGGACTTCATCACGGGCTTTCGCGCCCTTTAATGCGAAAGAAACTAGAAATAGAAGAACTCAGATTAGTCTGATCTTTGATAAGGGCTGTTCTACTAACTGGATCCTCTGCACACACACACACACACACACCGTTCCCCGGGTTCCCAATTACCTTTCCTTCCTCCGCCCCGTTTCCTGTTCTACGGCCCTTTTGACCGCCGCCCTTCGCCCCCCGATTTTACTTCCTCTAAGCCACCTTGATCAATGATCTTTTTTTCTCTGCCATTTTTACTTTCATCCCCGATCTGCTTTTGACCTTAACTATTGAGCTTTAGAACGCATAATAAAAGTCAAACGCTTTTCCTTTCATATATACCTCCTGCTTACATGATCAACCCCTAAATTTCGCCCTTCGGGCTTTCTTTAACTGCTTTGTGCCTTGCTTTTCCTGTTTATTTTCCATCTCTTCGATTCACTCACGGACAATTTAATCAAATTATTTTTTTTTAGTTTATTTTCGGACGGGCGGGGGCTCCTCGGAGCCGGTTTATTAAGCGAAGGACGGAAAACGGTTTTGCGCCGTTTTCAATTCGAGCGACTGTTATGAATTTTGCGGGGCGAACTCGTTTGGTACGCACGAAAATATGAGCTCCCCTCAAGAGCCACGTGCGTTACGTTATTAAATTCATAAATATATTTCTCTCGGGGGACTTTTATTCCCTATATATGTATCATAATTATTGATGAATGATGTACTAATGGATTATTGATTTTATTATCGAATGAATAAGGTGCTTGCATGTTTGATTATACAACGTATCCGAATTAAGTCGATGGGGTGAGTGGGATATTAAATACAAAACACACCCTCTGGTTATTTTCATGTCTTTCCCCATTATATTAAACACCTTGTTTTCGGTCGTGTTCTGGAGTTTTAGAACAAAGAGAAGAACTTTCACACAAATAAATTTTGTACACTTTTTTACTTAAGGGTAGTTCTAGTTTTTTGAATCATTTTAACAGCAATTAATATTGTGGCAGTTTTTTAATGAAACATCGAAACGTTTATTAAAACTTTCTTTAAAAAATTATATCTTTGTTAGGGGTTGAGATTGTAAAACGCAAATTCGAGGAAACTATTATATGGAAGTTACTAATTCGAGTTTATAATCAACCAGAAAAATAATAAAAAAATTCTAACTGCCCTTATTAAGAAAGGGTAGGTGTTAATTTAATTCGATATGTTAAACTTTATGTCACCCAAGGCAAAAAACTGAATTTTTCTAAAATGCAAATTCGGAAAAACTATTATATGGAAGTTATTAATTCAAGTTTATAGTCAACCAGAAAAATAATAAAAAATTTAACCACTTTTATAAAGACAGGGTAAGCGTTAGTTTACCTCAAAATGTAAGTCTTGGTTTGGCTGCTAAAAAATAGAATTTTTCTAAATCGCAAATTCGGGCAAACTATTATTAGGAAGTTATTAATTCGAGTTTATAATTAACCAAATAAAATAGTAAAAAAATTAACTACCCTAACAAAGACAGGACAGGCCTTAATTTAATTCAATATGTTTAACTTTATTTCAACAAAAGCAAAATACTGAATTTTTCTAAAACGCAAATGCGGGCAAACTATTATATGGAAGTTTCTAATTCTAGTTTCTAATCAACCAAAAAAATAATAAAAAAATTCTAACCACTCTTACAAAGACAGGGTAGGGGTTAGTTCACCCCAAAATGTAAAACTTGTTTTTGGCTGCTAAAAAATAGATTTTTTCTAAATCGCAAATTCGGGCAAACTATTTTATGGAAGTTACTAACTCGAGTTTCTAATCAACCAAAAAAATAATAAAAAAATTCTAACTTCCCTTATTAAGAAAGGGTAGGTGTTAATTTAATTCGATATGTTAAACTTCATGTCACCCAAGGCAAAAAACTAAATTTTTCTAAAATGGAAATTCGGAAAAACTATTATATGGAAGTTATTAATTCAAGTTTATAGTCAACCAGAAAAATAATAAAAAAATTCTAACCACCCTTATAAAGACAGGGTAAGCGTTAGTTCACCCCAAAATGTAAGACTTGTTTTTGGCTGCTAAAAAATAGAATTTTTCTAAATCGCAAATTCGGGCAAACTATTATATGGAAGTTATTAATTCAAGTTTATAATTAACCAGAAAAATAGTAAAAAAAACCTAACTATCCTAACAAAGACAGGGCAGGCCTTAATTTAATTCAATATGTTTAACTTTATTTCAACAAAAGCAAAAAACTGAACTTTTCTAAAACGCAAATTCGGGCAAACTATTATATGGAAGTTACTAATTCGAGTTTCTAATCAACCAGAAAAATAATAAAAAAATTCTAACCACTCTTATAAAGACAGGGTAGGGGTTAGTTCACCCCAAAATGTAAAACTTGTTTTTGGCTGCTAAAAAATAGATTTTTTCTAAATCGCAAATTCGGGCAAACTATTTTATGGAAGTTACTAACTCGAGTTTCTAATCAACCAAAAAAATAATAAAAAAATTCTAACTGCCCTTATTAAGAAAGGGTAGGTGTTAATTTAATTCGATATGTTAAACTTTATGTCACCCAAGCAAAAACTGAATTTTTCTAAAATGCAAATTTGGAGAAACTATTATATGGAAGTTATTAATTCAAGTTTATAGTCAACCAGAAAAATAATAAAAAAATTCTAAGCACCCTTAGAAAGACAGGGTAGGCGTTAGTTCACTTCAAAATGTAAGACCTGTTTTCGGCTGCTAAAAAATAGAATTTTTCAAAATCGCAAATTCGGGCAAACTATTTTATGGAAGTTATTAATTCGAGTTTCTAATCAACCAGAAAAATAGTAAATAAATTCAAACTACCCTTATTAAGAAAGGGTTCAAATGTAACCCATTTGACTTTGTAAAAACAATTTGGTACTCCTGCAGTATTATTTCCAAAACTTAAATAGTTTCGTTCTGCGATCGTCGCAAACTTAGATTTTTATTCGAGGCTCATTTAAGAGCGTTAAGGGTCGAAATTGGGGTTTCGTTTTTAATAAACGAAAAGAAAGCTCCGACATTTGTTTTTGAGATGGAAAAAGTGTTTAGAAAAGTTTAATATCCGTGCGGCAGATGGAAGTTGCCAAATCAGACTTCTAAATTGTCGCAAACAATGCAAGGCAACAGTATTGTTGATTACAATGCCAGAGTATTGCGATAACAAGGCACGTTATTGTTGTACACATGTTATATGCGTACTGGAAGCTCTTGCCTGCGGTGAATTTAGACACATATGTCATATTGTGACATAACAAGCTTCAAATTCAGCGGACCCTAAAACGAAATCGATCGAATTCGAATGCTGAGTGATTAAGTTTGCGTCCCACGACTTCGATTCGTTAACGCAAATTAAATAATCCGATTAATGAAATGGAAAAAATTCAATCGGACACAAAACTGCTCGCAATCATTATTTCTACTTCCGTTTTTAATTAGCGGTTTTGCCTCCGCCTCGTTTTTTTCGAATTCGAATGCGCGCGATTTTTTTATCCCGCCGAAAAATTAGCCGTTTGGGGTTTGGCGAGGCTATAAAGGGGTGTGAAATAAGACGCTTATAAACCCTTTACGATCACATTTCACGAATTTCTAGCACTCGCAGAATTATGGCTCGTAATACACGCTATTGTGTTACGTTTAGGGGTTGATTTTTATTTTATGCCTAACAGAAGAAATTAGAGAGAAAAAAAATCGGTGCCTAGAAGTTATACTTCTTTGGAGCTGTGAACGGCAAAAAAATTCGATATATATTATTAGTTTGTTTTTTTTTTAGAACGATTAATATAACAAACTTTTATTGTAATTTTTATTTTATGAAAAAAATGTTCTTTATTTATTTTTAAATTAAAAAATATTTAATAAATAAAGTAAAGAAAATATAAATTTTGTGAAAATGAGTGGGTACAATTTTCTAAAAATTGAAAATGAAATAAAAATTAATTGCTCAATATTCAAATATTTAGTTTCAACTAAACAAAGTAGTAGATAATATTAAATTTGCAATTTTTGTGTAAAATGGTTCGAATTATTTAAATTGTTAGATTAAATATTTACAAGTATTTAGATATTTAATAATTAGCTATTACAATGTTTTTAATTGATTGGATATTTAGTATTTATTTATTAATTTTTTTTTAATTTAAAGGAAAAGCGACCCTAGAACAAGTGTTCCTTAAGGGCCGTAAAATATCAATATATACATAGTGAGTATTAAAATTAATATAATAATAACAAAATCAGAATAACATGGAACACAATAAGACAATAAGGAAAATTTAGTGATATTAATACTTCTAAATATTTAGATATCTATATATAGTCACACCTCGTTAGTATAAACAAAACCTTCCGGACAAACATGTTCATAACATCGAGGATTGACTGTATTAAAAATTTATAACTCGATTGCTTGTTGTAATATATTAAAATCTTTTGGTATTTAGAATTCTCAGCATTTTGCCATCAATTAGGACCTTAACATTTCCAACCTGAGTTAAAAAAGTTGCGTTAAAGCCAAAATGGGATACAAATGTATCCCACAACTTTTTATTGTTTAAAGTTTGTTTGAAATATTCATAATGTTAATATGTAACATTTTTCTTTTTATATTTAATTACAAAATTTGAAATTCAAAAAAATATTTTAGTTCAAGTAAGCTTTTAAGCTTTTAATTTATTCATTAATATTTCAAAAAGTACATATTCTTGTTTTAAATACAAACATATTAACATGTTCTGTTATTCAAGTAAATCAAGACTTTAGTCATCGCGGGATAAAGTGGGATAGAACTGCGTGCCACATACTAATTAATTAGTTTTATTAAGCTTTATACGCAAAAAAATGAAAACTTTCGCTAGCATTAATAAATAACAATAATAAGTAACAATAAAAAAAATTGCTATCACCAAAAACACAATATTAACATAGCACCACCAAAAACTTTGTATCTGGGACACAAATGTATCCCCCTTAGACCGGAAAAGGTTAAGAACAATTACGCTGCCAAAAAGAAATTAGGAAAAAATCGCAATTACAAAAAATACATTTTTCAAAACAAATAAAGTCTTTAAAATTAACGACAAAATACATAACTTGATTTTTGAATATTTTGAACAAATTTTTGACATTTGGTATCCTTAAATATTTTTTAACTTTAAATTAGATCTTCGGATTCTTACTTCCTGTCCACAATACTTTTAGAATAAACGCAATTGAAGAATTGTGATTTTTAAATTTAACAAAAACAATACAGTCAATTCTCGTTAGTATGAAAAAATCTTGTAAAGCAAAATTGAGTAAAACAAGTAGGGTGTATATCGAGGTATAGATGTGTCTATTGTAAATTTTAATTAACAATTTGGGCTGGGAAACTTGCTCTTTCGCCGGAATGTGCACATACCTCGTTTTATTTAGAAACATTGCTCTTTTTTTTATAAATCCAAAAATTAATGTGAACACACTCAATATATACAAGGATGTGCGCATTCGAGCGAAAAGTGGCACATTTCCGAGCGAGGGAGCAAATGAAGCGCGACGCGGAGCGGCGCGCTTCATTTTCCCGAGATCGGAATGTGCCACTTTGAGCTCGAATGTGCACACTCCGTTTTAAGCACGATTCACATTAAATACAGTCGAACCTCTATAAGTCGAATCTCGTTAAGCCGAACTTTTGATAACTCGAATTATTTTTAGTTTCCTTTCAACTTCGACTTATCGAGGTTTGACTGTAATTTACTTTTCGGACGGCTAACTTGTAAAATTAGCTCTGCGCGTGCAAATTCCGTTGCCCATAATACTTTTAGAATAAATGCAATTGAAGAATTTGGATTTTTAAAATTAAAAAAAAAACAATACGGTCAATCGTCGTTAGTACGAAGAAAATCTTGTAAAGCAAAATTGTGCAAAAGAAGTAAAAGAAGTATAACTTCAAAAAAAAAGAACTTATTTTTTGTGACAAATATCTTTCACCTTCGCGCGCCAGATGGGCGAAGTGTACCACATTTTATAATGCACAGATCTTGCATGAAATGGGGTAGCACAAATATGATGATAAATACTACCCTAACAAAAGGCCAGTGAGTGGTGAATTCTATACAAAGTATCATTACACTGCAAATTCGACACGTCATTGTGTCAGACTTCCTGAAATATTATTTCACTCAATTCTTCTACAGATTTTTTTGTGTCGATGCACGGGGGTCGCTTTCGTCGGTAGATAAATTAGGGATATTCGTGTTTCCTTAATGCGACATTTGTTTTACGGTTTTTTGGAGCTGCATATGGGGAATTTAATAAAGAAAATACGAGAGAAGATTGCACCGCCGTTTTGCTTTTAATCCAGGGACGGATTTGTTCCGATGGCGTTTTTAAGAAAAATTTTGGAAAAATGAGAATTGCAAAATGTGGTTTGATAAAAAACAATTTAAAAAAAAAACGACTCATATTAGAAGTGGTCACAGTTTTTAGCTTAAAATAAAACCCGAAAAAAAAACTTTAAAAATAAAGCTTTTTTGGGGCCTTGAGCAAGATCTCATTACTGGGCCCCCCTACTCTAAAGTTTATTAATTAAATAAAGCTTTTTATTTCTTTAAAATAATACTTTTAATTAGTAGTACAACCAGAAAAACAAATGACCGATGGTTAGCTACACTAGTAGGGAGGGGGAAGGTCGGCTACTAATTTCAAAAAAAATTTCAAAAAGTTGTTGAAAGCGTACAGTTTATTTTTAAATATAATGCAAAGCCCCTCTTCCGTCTGGGCCTTGAGCACGTGCCCCCGTTGCCCTTGCCTAGTTACGGACCTGATTATAATTATTATTTTTATTAAACTAATTACAAAAAAATCATCAAAGTTTCCGATTTAATTTTTTTTTAAACGAAATCTGTGCACCGTAATTTCTTAGCAAAACTCGATCCGGTCCTGCGCCCGTCAAATAATTATAAAGCGATTAAGCGTATGGCGTTACAATTTATTTTGTGCCCATTTTTTCCTGTTTTCTTTAACGAAACAGTAATGGATCTCTTCTTTATCAGAGATCAGGTTCTCGTCTGTTCGCCAATAGCTTATCGATACCGCAAAAAAACCACTTCCCCGGCAAACACAGCGGGAGTGGATGCAACGCGGGGGTCGTTTTTAAAGTGATACTTCTTTTGGCGTTCCGATTTGCTTCTAAATTTACATTTAGCTTAACAAAATATCGATTTTATGTTCGAAAAGCGTTTTTACTATAGCAATGAGTGAAATAGAGCGAAAAGATACAACAATCTTGTAAGTGCGAGTGAGAGGGAACGATTGAAATTATTTAACTGATTTTTTGTCTAATCTATGGGCTTAAACTATTGTGAATCGTGCTTAAAACTGAGTGTGCACATTCGAGCTCAAAGTGGCACATTCCGATCTCGGGAAAATGAAGCGCGCCGCTCCGCGTCGCGCTTCATTTGCCTCCCTCGCTCGGAAATGTGCCACTTTTCGCTCGGATGCGCACATCCTCGTATCTATTCAATTTGTTTAAATTACATTTTGGTTTTAAAAAACAAATAGTAATGTATTCGAATAAAACGCGGATTCTAGGATACGATTTAAAAAAATATATTACACGAACTCTCTTGTTAATTGAGTTAAATAGGTATAGTTTGAAAAAATTATTTTTAAGACTTTTAGCGTAAAGATTTCTTTACATCTATTTATATCACAAGAAAATTCATTCTTTTGGCTTTAATTTAAAAAAAAATACGTCCAATTCTGACGATTAGAAACAAAGATACGATTTTTTAAAAACACTCTCGCTTGGAGACTCTAAGTCCGAGAAGCGACGAACCCGATATTCAAAAATTTTTAATTTAGGAAAATATCGATTTTATGTTCGAAAAACATTTTTACCATAGCAATGAGTGAAAAGAAGCAAAAATATACGACAATCTCGTAAATGCGAGTGAGAGGAAACGATTAAAATTATTTAACTGATCTTTTGTCTAATCTATTGGCCTAAATTATTGTAAATCTTGCTTAAAACCGAGTGTGCGCATTCGAGCTCAAAGTGGCACATTCCGATCTCGGGAAAATGAAGCGCGCCGCTCCGCGTCGCGCTTCATTTGCCTCCCTCGCTCGGAAATGTGCCACTTTTCGCTCGAATGCGCACATCTTCGTATTTATTGAATTTTTTTCTATTAATTTTTACACGTTTTTATATTTAATTTAGTCACACCAAAGAAGTATAACGTCTAATATGCGTACAAAAGGACACGCGCTGATTTTTTATGGGGAAAGCTTTTGTACACATTTTATAGCCCTCATGTTTTTTTTAAAAGAAAAAATCGAATTACAGCAATTAATCAAGTCCGGATTTCGCAAAGGAAAAAAAACGTTAAACGACGTTATGGATTTTCAAACAATTTAGGGTTGGAAATAATTACATCGTAAAATGCTATCTGAAGTCGCTCATAAAGATGCAAAACAAGTTTAATCAAAAGTAAGAAAGGGGTGGATGCAGCTTGTCTAATCAATAAAATGTTATGATTCCGGAAAGCTTTTAGTTCAATTAAATAATCCAACTTTGAAAGTTTAATACACTTTTTGATACACTCTTCGGGTTGATTATTGCCGAGGAAAAAACTAATTAAAATTAAAGGGCTCAATTGAAAGTTGACTTGTTGAGCGAAAACGAAGAGATATGGGTATCTGTGTGTGTGCGTCGGCATTGTCTGATAAATAACTTAATCCCTCAAATGCAATGGAAAAATAACATTTACACTAATGATTACTTATATAAACGAGTTAAATGGGGATGATAAAAAAGGTTCACCCTTCTGCATTGTGTCACCGCGACAGTTGTTTGCGAGGGTGATCGGAATACACATTTACTACTTTAAAAAGAGTTATTTGAACATAACGGCCTCCAAACATATATCTCAATTTGTTCGGGTTTCGGCTCGACGGGAGCGTTCCCTTTTAGCAATAAGGTCTGCGATTTTGGACCGCATCTAAAAACCACCCCCGAGGTGCTTCCGAACGCACCCCGGTTTTCTATTGTTATTGTCCTTCTCACTTAATGCCAGCCCTAAAAGTACAACTTTAAAAGACTGCTGGTACTCCACGATCGTCGTTAAATGCGTTTCTCGCTACGCATCGCTTTCGTCGAAAATTTATTTTTGATTGTACGAGGGTTGATGGGCAAACGTGGAGTGTGGTAAAGGGCTTAAGAAAAATTAACGTAACTTAGGAGTTTTGGAAAAAATTCGTTGAAGGAATTTTAAAAAAAAATTGTCAGTTTTAGAAATACTTTAATAAAATGTATAATTAAATTAAGTTATTAACGCCTTGACATACAATGACGTCTAGGAGACGTCAATCGTTTAGAGTAGATTTTGACGTCTATATGACGTCAAGAACTGTATTCAATTTTATGTTCCAAAAAAAGTTTGTTTTCAACAAGAATTTGTTAAAAGGCACAAAATTGGCGATTTGAAAATTTTGTTATTAATATAATTCTGTAATATTTAATTGCGAATTGTCAGAGAGTAAATTAATTCTTGTAAAGTGTGCTTAAAGCCGAGTGTCGCATTCGAGCTAAAGTGGCACATTTCCGATCTCGGAAAATGAAGCGCGCCGCCCGCGTCGCGCTTCATTTCTCCTCGCTCGAAAATGTGCCACTTTTCGCTCGAACGCGCACATCTTCATTTATTCAATTTGTTTAAATTACTTTTGGATTTAAAAAGGAAATAGCAATGTATTCAAATAAAACGACATATGCGCAGTAACATATAGTTTGATAACCACTGGTCTAGCTATACACAAGCGCAACATAGCGCGTTGTTATATTTAATTTAGTCGCGCCAAAGAAGTATTACTTCTAACGTGCGTACATAAGTACATGCACCGGTTTTTAATACATAGAATGAAATGCAGTTTTAAACATTTAGCAAAATTATTAAAGTAAACTCGAAGAATAAATTATTTTAAGTTTTAGACAACTCAAATTAAATAAATTAATAACTTGAAAATTTTTAAAATATATTTAAAACTTTAGAAATTTTTAATTATCAATTTTTTGTATAACACAAATTGAATAAAACAAAACTTTATTCGGTAAATTTAAAAGGAAATTTTGATGAAAAAATCATTGTGTATTTTCAGAAAACTCAAATAGAGTAAATACAAAATTTGTGGTTTTTCAAAAAACTTTGAAGACCATTAATTTACGCAAATAAAATTAATATTGGAGAAAACTCAATAAATAAATTATCTTAATTGTTCAGAAATATTAAATTTATAAACATAAATACAGTCAAAGCTCGATAGGTCGAAGTTGAAGAGAAACTAAAAATAATTCACGTTATCAAAAATTCGAGCTATCGATATAAAAATATTTTTGAGTTTATTTTTTTAAAATTTATTTATTATATACTTATAAAAAAATAAGCCACTTTTTCGAGTTTACCATGATGGCGTGGACCTAGACCATTCAAATTTGGTACGAAGGTGGCAAATTACAAAAGATTAGGATTGAAAGGGGTTCGAAGGGGGATTAGGGGGGCACAATTTTTAGTTATTTCGATTTTCCTTGCGCGGATCGTTCTGGAGGAGAGGGGGAAGGAGGTAGAGGGCTGAATTTTGGATATGTGATAGCCCCATTAAAGGCACACGTTTTCGTTTTTTGTGCGCCGCGATATCTTTATCGGGGGCCGAGATATCTGCCTCCAAAGAACCGTTTCTGCGCAAGAAATTTTACCCCCCCTTTTTTTCAAATGCGATTTTCGGCTATTTCCCGTAGTCGGATCAAAAAGAGTTTCCTCTATGGAAACCAAATCAAGACCTGCCCTATCGGACCTTTATTTTTGTTTTTTAAGAATACGGCCCTGGAAGGCCCCAGCTTTGAGCAAAAATTTCAAACTTATATTACTCCAAAACGGTAGCAACAAGCGGCCTAAAATATTTAAATTCGAATAGAACGCGTTATTTTACGTAGGAAAAGTTAAATTTTGAATGGGGCAGAGCCCCGGGGGCTCCGGAAAAAAATCTTAAAAACGGCCTTTTTTTGGTGTTTTTGATTGCTAATATCTCCGAAACTAAAAACGATAGAAAATTGGGATTTGCGCAGGTAGAAATAGCGGTCTTTTTAGATGCTAATATTCATCTTTCAGAACATTAGGGCTGCGTAGGGCTCCGCCTCGATTTTTTTACCAACACCTTTGAAAGCGATCGTTTTACGCTACGGAAGACATCATTTTAATTCACCAAATACAACATTTCTAATTCTTCCCATCGTCATATCTAAGACTTGGAATTTTTAAAAGGGGTTAAATTTATATTCGCTAGAAAGCCCAAAAAAGAGCGCTTCTTACTGTTAATTAAAAAAAAAATTCTTTAGGCGTTCGGCCCTTAGAAGCCTCTAAATAATTAGGCGGAATTCTGAAATAGGGGTATGTTCGACGCAGCATACCGGCTTAGGGGTTGAAGATAGACCCCAACATAAAGCGAACGAAAGTGTCATGAGATCTTCCAGATTCATTTAAAAAATTTTTTGTAAATCGGTTAAGGGTTCTCGAGATATTAGATTAATAAGAAAAATTGACGGCTCGCGCACGAGTTTTGAAAATTTGACGTTTCATCTGACAGAAGGAAATTTATTATTATACAAATTATGCATTTTGATGTACTTTTAATTGCTAATATCTCCGAAACTAATAACAATAGAAAGGTGAGGTTTGCACAGATAGAAAGAGCGGTCTTTTGAGATGCTAACAGTCATCAGGTCTTACAGATTGAAATAAAAAAAGTTTTTATAAGTCGGTTCAGAGGTTCTCGAGATATTAGATTTTAAAGGCATTGACGGATCGCCCCGCGTTTATGAATTTTTCAAAATTTGACGTTGAACTGCCAGATGAATGAAATTAATTCTAATTATACAAAGCAATTTATTTATGGGGTTTTTTAATATTAAACTATTAGAATACTTACTAAAAACGTTACTAAATATTAAATTTTTGTAAATTAGTTTTAACAAATTTGATTACAAAATGCATAAAATGGATTAATTATTAATTTTGCAGTTTCGTACATATTTATTTAAATTAGCGTCTTCGATCGCCTACTTGCAATTTTAAAACGTCGATTTACATTTTTACTATCACTACAAATAATTATTTTATTCCTTTTAAATTATGTATTGAAAATACTCTCCAATAATGAGTAACAAGAGGTTTTCTTCTTGGACAGACGTTTTTCTTAATGAAGGTATTGTTTCTTCCGTCTTTAACCGTTATGAAACAAAAAAATGTTTAAATTGAATTCAAAGCATTATGGGTTGGAAATATGAAATTTTGAAAGGCCCAAACCACCGGGAGCTTTGCAAAAATCTTAAAAGGCGGCTTTTTCGGTAATTTTGATTGCTAATATTTCCGAAATTAAGAAATTAACGGGCAGATTTGCGTAAACAGAGTGGCTTTTGAAACCTTAAAACTCGTATGCGAGGAAGCCAAGGCGACCAATTCTTTTAAAACGAACTTTTACGCTACGAAATAAAATATTTTATTTAGCGAAATACTTTTTTAATGGTTCTCATGTCTTATCTCAGACATACTCAATTTTCTTTTTATAGTAGTACAAAATAACTGACTGAAGAAACAAACAACACTTCACATAACAAAATTAACAACGAATTTTAGAGAGGTATTTACATAAACTAACCCATCGAAAAAACAAACTGTACTAAAATCACAAACTAAATTTCTTTCTTTTAAACGCTCAAATTAAGGGACGTTCGAGAAGCTGATATTTACAATGTAGGGTCGGCTAAAATCTCCAAATTCGTAACGCTCATCGACTGGTCATCGAAACCAGTTTAGAAAAAAGTATTTTAGAGCTAATAATAAAAAAAAATGTATATGCTGTATTTGCAGCTGATTACGGCTATCTACTATCCAAGTAAAAAGTATCGTCATCTCACTTTGAAGGCCCAGGTTTTGAAAAACACTAAATGTATTTTAATCAAACTAAAATCGGATTATAGTCAAAATATTTCTGTACGCCCATGAATAATTTTATAATTTTTTTAACAAGGGGGTAATTCGTTACCTTAATTTTATGGTTCAGAAAACTGTGTTTTTACTTATATTTTAAAAATGCTTACCTTTGTTTATTTTAATTAATTATATTATTATATATGTATATGATAGATATATTCTTTTAATTAAAAAATTATGTTATTGCGTTAACTGAAAAAAGAGGTTTTAATCTATTTCAATTTCCTCATTTGATAAAATATTTTGCAAAAGTTGATTGGATATTGAGAGTAAAACTAAATAAATTGCTCTGTAGTATTAATAAAAATAATATTAATTAGAATTTTAAAAATTTAAATTATGTTACGAGACGCGTAAGTGAAGCGAAAAATGCAACAAAATCGCAATGCGATTTTGCCTAGAAGTTAACCGCAAAGCGGCAAACAAGTTCACATTAAATGACAATAAATCGGTACCAACAAAAAATGCTGCAAAATCGCGAAGCGATTTTGCCCAGAAAATAGCCGCGAAGCGGCAAACAAGTTCGCATTGAATAACATTAAATCGGCACTAACAAAATGCTGCAAAATCGCGAAGCGATTTTGCTAAAGTTATCCGCGGAGCGGCAAACATGTCACATTGCATAACAATGAATGGATGCTAACAATAAAAATGCAGCAAATTCGCAAAGCGATTTTGCCTAGAAGTACCGGACTTTTATAAAAATCAAAATGTCAACAAACACTGACAGATTTTGAATTTTACAAGAAGCCAAAGGTCTTAAACGCGATAGCGTTTATCAAAAGCGGTAAACAAAATCACATTGAATAACAACAAATTGATACTAACAAAATGCTGCAAAATCGCCCAGAGGTTAGCCGCGAAGCGGCAAACAAGTCAATTGGATAACAATTAATCGATGCTAACAATAAAATGCAGCAAAATCGCAAAGCGATTTTGCCTAAAAGTACCGGACTTTAAGAAGAATCAAAATGTCAACAAACACTGACAGATTTTGAATTTTACTAGAAGCCGAAGGTGTTAAACGCGATAGCGTTTATCAAAGAATACCGACAAATTTTGAATTTTTCTAGGAGCCGAAGGCCTTAAACGCGAAGCGTTTAGCAAAATCGCGAATGCGATTTTGCCTAGAAGTTAACCGCATCTAAAAACCACCCCGAGGTGCTTCCGAACGCACCCCGGTTTTCTATTGTTATTGTCCTTCTCACTTAATGCCAGCCCTAAAAGTACAACTTTAAAAGACTGCTGGTACTCCACGATCGTCGTTAAATGCGTTTCTCGCTACGCATCGCTTTCGTCGAAAATTTATTTTTGATTGTACGAGGTTGATGGGCAAACGTGGAGTGTGGTAAAGGGCTTAAGAAAAATTAACGTAACATAGGATTTTGGAAAAAAATTCGTTAAAGGGAAATTTTTAAAAAAAAATTGTCAGTTTTAGAAATACTTTAATAAAATGTATAATTAAATTAAGTTATTAACGCCTTGACATACAATGACGTCTAGGAGACGTCAATCGTTTAGAGTAGATTTTGACGTCTATATGACGTCAAGAACTGTATTCAATTTTATGTTCCAAAAAAAGTTTGTTTTCAACAAGAATTTGTTAAAAGGCACAAAATTGGCGATTTGAAAATTTTGTTATTAATATAATTCTGTAATATTTAATTGCGAATTGTCAGAGAGTAAATTAATTCTTGTAAAGTGTGCTTAAAGCCGAGTGTGCGCATTCGAGCTCAAAGTGGCACATTTCCGATCTCGGAAAATGAAGCGCGCGCCCGCGTCGCGCTTCATTTGCCTCCCTCGCTCGAAAATGTGCCACTTTTCGCTCGAACGCGCACATCTTCGCATTTATTCAATTTGTTTAAATTACTTTTTGGATTTAAAAAGGAAATAGCAATGTATTCAAATAAAACGACATATGCGCAGTAACATATAGTTTGATAACCACTGGTCTAGCTATACACAAGCGCAACATAGCGCGTTGTTATATTTAATTTAGTCGCGCCAAAGAAGTATTACTTCTAACGTGCGTACATAAGTACATGCACCGGTTTTTTTTCACATAGAATGAAATTCAGTTTTAAACATTTAGCAAAATTATTAAAGTAAACTCGAAGAATAAATTATTTTAAGTTTTTAGACGACTCAAATTAAGTAAATTAATAACTTGGAAAATTTTTAAAATATATTTAAAAACTTTAGAAATTTTTAATTATCATTTTTTTTTGTATAACTCAAATTGAATAAAACAAAACTTTATTCGGTAAATTTAAAAGGAAATTTTGATGAAAAAATCATTGTGTATTTTCAGAAAACTCAAATAAAATAAATACAAAATATGTGGTTTTTCAAAAAACTTTGAAGACCATTAATTTACGCAAATAAAATTAATATTGAAGAAAACTCAATAAATAAATTATCTTAATTGTTCAGAAATATTAAATTTATAAAATTAAATACAGTCAAACCTCGATAGGTCAAAGTTGAAGAGAAACTAAAAATAATTTGTGTTATCAAAAATTCGAGCTATCGATATAAAAATATTTTTTAGTTTTTTTTTTTTAATTTACTTATTGTTTCTTTTTTTAAATAATTTCCTAGTGATTTCTTGCTAAAACCTAAATCTTGTGTGTTGAACAAGTTGTAATTACGCTTCATTTATGGAATAATTAAATTTTTAAATATAAAAAAATATTTATATGTTATATATTATATGCATCAAAATTTTAGAATGACTTAGGTGGGAAATGTTAAAAAAATATTGGGAAACACTGCTCTACATATTTCAAAATATTTTAAAACTATTAATTATTTATTTTATGTTATTTGTGTATGCTCAAAACAGTTAAGTTGAGCCAAATTAATAGTTTTTTTCGGACTCATCAAATTCGGTTTTTTTTGTATGTCAAGGGGTTAAATAATTGTTAGAAATAAGAAGAACATTGGTTATTTAAATTTAAATTACAAATTTTTAGTTGCGTAACTTTTCTTTTTGAAATTAATTAGAGTAAAACGTCCAGTGAATGACCAATTTGTTGTATCGTAAGCTATTTTGGTATATATAAAATAGTAAATAAATTAATAAACCTAAAACAACTGTTACAGTTGAATTGAAGTTCCATCTTTGCTTATGAATTAATAAAAACATTATTGCAATTTGCTCACAAACTTTGTAAAATTAATTATAAAGAGAGGAGTCCAGTGAATGACCTTTTCGTGCAAATATTGACAGGAGTATAGCCCATTGAATAACTGATTAATTAATTCGTTTATTAAAAACGAGTAATTCATTAAATTTTGTACAATTTATTTTAAACACAATGCTTAGTTGTAGTTTTGCGTATTTTTTCTATTAAAGTTCTTTCTGCTATTCTATAAAAATTTTTAATTGTTATAAACATTATTTCTCATAACGGTCATTCACTGGTCATAGACTGGGCGTTTTGCCCTATGCATTTTTAATTTAGCAAGTCTTACACTAATAAAATTTTAAAAAATTGATTACTCTGAGAGAAATCTGAAATGTATTATTGAGTTTGTAGTAAGCAAACGTCCATAAATTACGTAACACTTTTACTTAAATTTTTGAATGCCTCTACCTTTAAGTAACGCCATGTAATAGCACCTCACCACAATCTACTTGCTCAAAAACTGACAAAAAAAATTGAATGACATTTTCTCCAAATAAAATATATTGAATTCTGCCTACTACAGTAGACCCTCGATTAATTTACTAAGTGTTAATTTTTCAAAAACTAATAAAGGTAATTAAATGGCGCTTTCACCAAATGAAATATATTTAATTCTGCGCATTACAGTAGGCCCCCGATTAATTTATTAAATGTTTTATTTTAATAACTTTTTAGGATCAACTATAGACACTTAAGTAACGTTTTATTAAACTAAATATATTGAATTCTACTTACAACAGTACCCTACTGTTTTTTAATCAAATGTTAAGAATAGTCAAAGTTTCCAAAAACTAATAGAATCAATTAAACGGTGGTTTCACCATATTAAATACAGTAGACTCCCAATTAAGCGAGCGTGTATTGAAAATCTCCAATGAGTAACAAGAGGTTTTCTTCTTGGACAGACGTTTTTCTTAATGAAGGTATTGTTTCTTCCGTCTTTAACCGTTATGAAACAAAAAAATGTTTAAATTCAATTCAAAGCATTATGGGTTGGAAATATGAAATTTTGAAAGGCGAAAAACCCACCGGGAGCTTTGCAAAAATCTTAAAAGGCGGCTTTTTCGGTAATTTTGATTGCTAATATTTCCGAAATTAAGAGATTAACGGGCAGATTTGCGTAAACAGAGCGGCTTTTGAAACCTTAAAACTCGTATGCGAGGAAGCCAAGGCGACCAATTCTTTTAAAACGAACTTTTACGCTACGAAATAAAATATTTTATTTAGCGAAATACATTTTAATGGTTCTCATGTCTTATCTCAGACATACTCAATTTTATTTTTTATAGTAGTACAAAATAACTGACTGAAGAAACAAACAACACTTCCACATAACAAAATTAACAACGAATTTTAGAGAGGTATTTACATAAACTAACCCATCGAAAAAACAAACTGTACTAAAATCACAAACTAAATTTCTTTCTTTTTAAACGCTCAAATTAAGGGACGTTCGAGAAGCTGATATTTACAATGTAGGGTCGGCTACAATCTCCAAATTCGTAACGCTCATAGACTGGTCATCTTAACCAGTTTAGAAAAAAAAGTATTTTAGAGCTCATAATAAACAAAAATGTATATGCTGTATTTGCAGCTGATTACGGCTATCTACTATCCAAGTAAAAAGTATCGTCATCTCACTTTGAAGGCCCAGGTTTTGAAAAACACTAAATGTATTTTAATCAAACTAAAATCGGATTATAGTCAAAATATTTCTGTACGCCCATGAATAATTTTATAATTTTTAACAAGGGGTAATTCGTTACCTTAATTTTATGGTTCAGAAAACTGTGTTTTACTTATATTTTAAAAATGCTTACCTTTGTTCATTTTAATTAATTATATTATTATATATGTATATGATAGATATATTCTTTTAATTAAAAAATTATGTTATTGCGTTAACTGAAAAAAGAGGTTTTAATCTATTTCAATTTCCTCATTTGATAAAATATTTTGCAAAAGTTGATTGGATACTGAGAGTAAAACTAAATAAATTGCTCTGTAGTATTAATAAAAATAATATTAATTAGAATTTTAAAAATTTAAATTATGTTACGAGACGCGTAAGTGAAGCGAAAAATGCAACAAAATCGCAATGCGATTTTGCCTAGAAGTTAACCGCAAAGCGGCAAACAAGTTCACATTAAATGACAATAAATCGGTACCAACAAAAATGCTGCAAAATCGCCCAGAGGTTAGCCGCGAAGCGGCAAACAAGTCACATTGGATAACAATTAATCGATGCTAACAATAAAAATGCAGCAAAATCGCAAAGCGATTTTGCCTAAAAGTACCGGACTTTAAGAAGAATCAAAATGTCAACAAACACTGACAGATTTTGAATTTTACTAGAAGCCGAAGGTGTTAAACGCGATAGCGTTTATCAAAGAATACCGACAAATTTTGAATTTTTCTAGGAGCCGAAGGCCTTAAACGCGAGAGCGTTTAGCAAAATCGCGAATGCGATTTTGCCTAGAAGTTAGCCGCGAAGCGGCAAACTTCTAGTTGTTTTTTTTTTAAATAATTTCTTAGTGATTTCTTGCTAAAACCTAAATCTTGTGTCTTGAACAAGTTGTAATTAGGCTTCATTTATGGAATAGTTCAATTTTTAATTATAAAAAAATATTTATATGTTATATATTATATGCATCAAAATTTTAGAATGACTTAGGTGAGAAATGTTAAAAAAATATTGGGAAACACTGCTCTACATATTTCAAAATATTTTAAAACTATTAATTATTTATTTTATGTTATTTGTGTATGCTCAAAACAGTTAAGTTGAGCCAAATTAATAGTTTTTTTCGGACTCATCAAATTCGGTTTTTTTTGTATGTCAAGGGGTTAAATAATTGTTAAAAATAAGAAGAACATTGGTTATTTAAATTTAAATTACAAATTTTTAGTTGCGTAACTTTTCTTTTTGAAATTAATTAGAGTAAAACGTCCAGTGAATGACCGATTAGTTGTATCGTAAGCTATTTTGGTATATATAAAATAGTAAATAAATTCATAAACCTAAAACAACTGTTACAGTTGAATTGAAGTTCCATCTTTGCTTATGAATTAATAAAAACGTTATTGCAATTTGCTCACAAACTTTGTAAAATTAATTATAAAGAGAGGAGTCCAGTGAATGACCTTTTCGTGCAAATATTGACAGGGATATTGACAAGGGAGGAATAACTGATTAATTAATTCGTTTATTAAAAACGAGTAATTCATTAAATTTTGTACAATTTATTTTAAACACAATGCTTAGTTGTAGTTTTGCGTATTTTTTCTATTAAAGTTCTTTCTGCTATTCTATAAAAATTTTTAATTGTTATAAACATTATTTCTCATAACGGTCATTCACTGGTCATAGACTGGGCGTTTTGTCCTATGCATTTTTAATTTAGCAAGTCTTACACTAATAAAATTTAAAAAAATTGATTACTCTGAGAGAAATCTGAAATGTATTATTGAGTTTGTAGTAAGCAAACGTCCATAAATTACGTAACACTTTTACTTAAATTATTGAATGCCTCTACCTTTAAGTAACGCCATGTAATAGCACCTCACCACAATCTACTTGCTCAAAAACTGACAAAAAAAATTGAATGACATTTTCTCCAAATAAACTATATTGAATTCTGCCTACTACAGTAGACCCTCGATTAATTTACTAAGTGTTAATTTTTCAAAAACTAATAAAAGTAATTAAATGGCGCTTTCACCAAATGAAATATATTTAATTCTGCGCATTACAGTAGGCCCCCGATTAATTTATTAAATGTTTTATTTTAATAACTTTTTAGGATCAACTATAGACACTTAAGTAACGTTTTATTAAACTAAATATATTGAATTCTACTTACAACAGTACCCTACTGTTTTTTAATCAAATGTTAACAATAATCAAAGTTTTCAAAAACTAATAGAATCAATTAAACGGTGGTTTCACCATATTAAATACAGTAGACTCCCAATTAAGCGAGCGAGTTGTGACTCCAAGATCACCAAACGATAATTAATAATCGACGTGCAATAAACGGAAACGGGGGTGGAGGAAAGTAAAAGGAGACGCAAAGAAAATTTCTTAAATGCATCTACGTAAATTAAGTTGTAGGAACTTTTCCGGCCTCTCGCTACTACCTAACTCATTGACTTAATGGAAAAAGTTTGTCGTTATTAAAAGTTGTCTGCTACATATTAGCTATTGGCTGGTACTACATAAAACCAGATAACATACTGCGAGATGCTGCAATAACATGACCTGCAGCAGAAATCTTCTCTGAACTTTTCCTCGAAGTAATTCAATAAGGGCGCTCGCTTTTCCCGAAAAAAAAAGAGAGGAAAACTGATTATACTAAAATATTGCTCGGATTATTAGGATTACTTCTGCGACATCTTTGATATTCTATATTTTAAGACTTTTAAAAAAAAAATAACGTCGAGATTCGGCAAAGATTGGGTTTGTTGAGTGCTTTTGGTCGATCTTTTTCTGTTTTATCGGGTTTCGTGCAGATTCGTATCTTTTATTTGCTCGAAACTATGGTTAGGAACACTTAATTTGATTAATAACTTAAAACAAGCATAAAAATCGATCTAGCCATCACTCGAAACGCAATAAAAGCTTAAGTTTGCAAAAATGAAATAATAATTTAAATTTTGTGTTTGAATAAAGAGCTCTATCAAGAACTTTATTGCGCTTTTATGTTGAGACAGTAAAAGATTTAAAGTGCCTTAAATCATTACGTATGGACAATAAGTGCTTTCGGGATGGCAACGGGAACGATAAGATTTTAGTTAAAAAAATGGTAGAAAAGTGTAATTGAATGGGTTGTAAATACTTCAACGCTATTTCAATATGAAAACATTGTCAAAGCCCGACTATCAGATCGGTTAAATATTTATGGGTGTTGCTAACTGAAAATACAATACATTTATCCACTTCTACGTTTACCCTTTAACAAAAGACTTAATGAAGGCTTCCATACACGATTTACATAAATAAATTTACTCCTTTCTAATGTCGCACCCCAGGTTTCTCGTTATGTGCGAGGGTTTATGTGAGGCGAAAAAAAATAAAATAAAATTACACGAAATCATCTACATAATAACAAAGGTTGAATTATTGACGTAATATGTGGAAGTGTAATAAAATTTCGATTAGGTTTTCGTATCGTAAAAGTACACATACCGAAAGCCAAACTTGCTTTAATGCGGCTCTTCCATAGTTTTGCCAAGATATAAAGAAACCTATAAATAAATTCTTATTTTCCGAGTAAACAAAACTACATACTTGTTTACGTCCAATAATTTTCTTACTTTAAAATTTTCCCCAATAAAAATATTTTATTTATGATTTTTCGACCGTCCGCGCGGCCCGCCAAGAATAAAATCTCCGAAGAGTCGTAATGAAAGGGGACGAGCTCGGGGGGCCGCGAAGAACGGTGGGAAGGTGAGCCGGTGCGGCGCGTTCGCTTCAATTAATATTTTAATGCCCCTAAATAAAAACATCGATATAATTAGAATAAAACAGGTAACGAACAATAAAGCTCCCAAAATTTAATTTCGAAGGACGCGAAAGGGTTGCGTAAATTTTCTAATTAACTTTTGTTCTAATCTGACCTTTCGGCGATAACCTTCCGGTGGAGCTGATGTAATTTCTGGGCTGTGCATCTAAAAATATTTCGTCTTATCTTAATTTCCTGTACTTTCGACGGTTTGGATGCAATTTATTCGATTATCAAATGCGGAAAGTTGTATAGAAATTTTTACAGCGGAAATCAACGCCTGTTTGTTTACACGATTTAGTTGTGGTTCGCTATTGGGTTTTAAGGGTTTTAATTTAGATTTTTTTTTTGGTTTTAGTAGTGAAAATTGCAAATTTTAATTTTAATTTTGTTTATTTAATTACGGGGTGGCATTTTACAACATTGGGAATAAATTAAAACAATCAGATTTTGTTTCAAAATTAAAAAAAAATAAAAACGCTAATGAAACTTTTTTTTTTGAGTTTTAAAGAATTTTGATATGAGTTTATCAACTATTTAATTTTTTATTATTTTACAAAATTACATTTCAAATTTTAATGTTAAAGTTTATAGTTTTTTGAATTATAAACTTTGTTGTTATTTATTTTATTTTGATAATTTTTTTTAAATTTTAGAGATACAGTCGAACTTCTATAAGTCGAATGCCAATAAGCCGAATTTTTATACCTCGAACTTGAACCAGTTTCCCTAGAACTTGCCTATCTCAATGTTAATATTTTTATGTCAATAACTCGAAATTTAATAAATTTAATAATTTAATTAGTCAAAGTGTTTTACAATTCATTAAATTCAAATTTCCATTAGTAAATAGGTCGATGACTCGAAGTTAAATTTTACAACTTTTCTAAAAATTTCTCTACCTGAGAGAGGATTAACGACGGCTTGGTTTGGTGTTATTGATGCTTTAAAGGCTCTATTGTTAACTACGAATAAAAGGTTTATACTACAAGAATGTTTTGACAGGGCACTCCAATTGGATTTAAAAACTAATTTATGTTTAAATGCCTTATGAACAGTTATAAATTTTTGAGATGGTTTTACCGTTTATTTTACAAAAAAAGAAACTATTTTCGCATTTTAGTTTTCAATTTGCTAGTTATTCGTCGACTACGAAGACTAACAAATATGTTTTACGTTCTTTATAGTTTGGAACAGAGTATAACAGAAAATCTAAAAAAGTTTAATACTTTTTCTAAAATTATTTACGTATTAACATGGAGTGTAAACGAAAATTAAAAAGTTTAACCATAAGGGAGAAAATTAATTTTATAAAAGAAGTAGAACGTGGGCTCAAAAGAAAAAAGAATATAGCTAAAGATTTTGGTATTCCCGCAAACACTTTATCAACCATTTTAAAAAACAGAGACCTAATTGTAGCTGCTGAAGATACAAATGTCAAATGTCAACGTTGATAAAGATTTGGAAGTTGCTGAAATTCCTAGCGATGAAAGCATTATAAGTAAAGTGCTAGAAGAAAATAAGAAAAACTGTGAAAGTGAAAATGAATATGAAAGTGATACAGATGTTACAGTAAACATCCCTTCAACAACTCAAGTTTACAATGCAATAGATGCTATTTTTCTATTCCTATGTGCTCAAGAAGATGTTCCTACAGATATATTATTATCGGTAAGATAATTGGAAAAATTTGTAGAAACGTAACATTTTGGAGCAATGAAGCAAAAGTCAATTTTAGATTACTTTCAATTTAACAGTAAATAATATGTAAATAACTATATTTTTTAAGGTCTTAATAAAAATAAATAATGTTAATGATTGTAGATCAATTTTGGTTATTTTCTATAAAAAATAAATGATATATATATATACACGGAAGTATTTAACTGAACTTCTTTTGGTAACTCGAATTTTTGATAATTCGAATTATTTTTGCTGTCCCTTCGACTTCGACTTATCGAGGTTCGACTGTAGATCTAATTTATTCGACTTTAAATTTTTTAATTTGAAGAATAAAATAATAATATAGGCAAATCCAATAAATACGAGGATGTGGGCATTCGAGCGAAAAGTGGCACATTTCCGAGCGAGGGAGCAAATGAAGCGCGACGCGGAGCGGCGCGCTTCATTTTCCCGAGATCGGAATGTGCCACTTTGAGCTCGAATGTGCACACTCAATTTTAAGCACCATTCACAAAATTTAGGCTAATAAATTATTCAAAAATTAAATAAATAATTTAATCGTTTTTTCTCACTCGCATCTACTAAATTCTCGTATCTTTTCGCCCACTTCCACTCATTACTATGGCAAATACGTTTCTTGAACATAAAATTCCTATTTACTTTTAATTTTTTGATTTGAAAGTGAAAAGATTAATTAAGGCAAATCAATGAATACGAGGATGTGCGCATTCGAGCGAAAAGTGGCACATTTCCGAGCGAGGGAGGCAAATGAAGCGCGACGCGGAGCGGCGCGCTTCATTTTCCGAGATCGGAATGTGCCACTTTGAGCTCGAATGCGCACACTCGGTTTTAAGCACGACTACAAAGTGCCCCGTTTTAACAAGAAAAAAAACGCGGTTGACAATCCGGATAATCGCGAATCCGTATAACTCAGGTCCGGATAATCGAGGTTTTACTGTACATTAAAAATTGTGCTGTTCTTCTTTTCTTTGTCTATAATTTTATATAATTCTATGGGGTCATTTTCCATATATAATTGTTTTCCTGGGTGACTTATATTATTTTCTTACGAAGCATGCAAATTTAGAAAAATTCCAAAAAGAAAATATTTAGTTAGCGTGGGATAACAAGAGGATCTTTTGCAAAATAAAGACGTAAATGCAAATCGGCACCTCTGCGCTCCTTGTGTTAACAAGCTTTCGAGCTCGAGCTCCATTCCGGTGGCCTTTTTTTTTGAGATGTAAATGGTATGTTTTAATTTGTTTGAAAATGCCAGGAGTTGACTTTAATGAGAAGGTGTTGCGGTTGTAAATTGACCACCGACGTTGGTCACGTTAGCAGCTGGTTCGGAGATAATCACAGGCGACCCGCGTTCGCTGCCTTTCTTTAATTTTTTGTTTAACGGCACCATAAATTATTGCTAATTAATTTTATTAACAGCTTTATTCTTTAAGAAATGATTTTTAATGCAATAATAGGAGGGGAGAAGAAAAAAAAACTCCAAATATAATTTAAAAAAATGCATTAATTATTTTTTTTTAGTTTTATATTACAATAACTTGAATTATCGGTGATTGACTGTATTGAACATTAAATTTTAAAATCTGATTTAAAAATGTGTTATTTAAATAATTAGATTTAATGTAACTATAGTTACGTAGTAACGCACACCTCTAATTGGCTAATTCATGAGCGGCCATTAAAATAAATCAAAAATGAGCCAATCGTAGTGGCTCATTTACAGCGGGACTTTTAAAAATCTATTTTGAAGATACAAATTTTTAATTTTTGGGGTTTTATTGATAAATCTAATTATTTTCGGTTTTTCTTCAGTTTTGACTGTATTTAAAAAAATAAATATAGCCCGCACGATTTATTTAGAAAAAAACTTTTTTCTTACAAACCGAAGAAAATCTTTGTGTTACGCTCATGCAACTTTGGCAATTTTGAGTTAGTGATTTAAAATGGAGCTGCTCGAGAGATTTCCAAAGTTGCTGTAGTGAGACACGTGTAATAAAAATAAATTCGGGTATAATCTTGTGAAAAAGTGAAAAAGAAGAGGATTATAAGATAAATTGCATTAGGTGGCTATTTTCTATAGTTTACTTAAATTTTCCGTTATTTCCACTTGAATGCTGAAGGCATTAAAATCGGAAAAGCATAAATTTTTATAGCGCATTTGCTAAGAAAATTGCGCTCTTCCAGAGAAGAAAGGTAATTTAAGCGAAATCCGGATTTACAGGGAGAGTGCCCGATATGCGACAACTAAGGGCAACAATGGTCACTCCATTTCCGGATTACTTTAGCATGTCGTTAGACGGTGAAGTGGCCGCCGCGAAATTTAAGGAGAGAGAAAAATCCAGGAGTTTTGTTATTCCTATTTCTAAGGGCTTGCGAGACTTCGAACCCTATCCCCGCGCACGCACACTCAGACACACGGGCACACGTACACGGCAAAGAGGTTGAAGCAGACTAACGTACTTATTCGAGGATAAATTGCGAATTTTCTATCAATCGCACTCGAGCAGTACATTAAAGGGAATCTGTTGGGTAATTACATAAAGCAAGCAATCCGTTCTCAGTCAGAAGCATCGCTATTCCCTTAAACTGAATTTTCTCGACTAATATGCGCCTTGACAGGTTATGAGATTGTCACGATATATCGTTTGCCGAATCTCAATCACGAGCTTGTCACCTGCAGCTCAATCACTGTTCCTCACAAAACATGTTCATCAAGTCTTTTGCGTCTGTCTAAGTTTTTTTTTTTTTTGGGGAATCAAGCGAAATGTTTGTTCTTCCAACCAATAAAACGGCCCTTGTATTTTGTTATTAGTAGTGTGGGGCAGCTCGGGCCCTAAACTATGAAAGGATAGGGCCATAAAACGGAAGCAGGTAGACGCATGCCGATTGCTTTATCCTCCCTCTTGTAATGTCTTTTATAACAGAAGTTCCGCAAGAAATTGTTATACTTTAGGACGTGTTTATTAGGAGCAATAAAATTATAACAACCGGTTCGGTTTCCCATTTTTTTCTTGATGGACGAGGAGATCCCTTCGATGTTTATTATAATTTATAATCGTTAGAGAAAGGGACCGAGCATCTGGGGTATGGCTCGAAAAAAAAATTAAAAGGTTCCCCGATTATAAGATGCGATGTTTTTAAATTGATTTTTTGAAGTTATACTTCTTTTGACACGTTGAGAGTAAAATGGTTATTTATTTGCACCGCGCGTGAGAGATCACCTTGAATTTCACCGAGAACTAGCTGAACTAAACGGAACTAAAACTGAACCAAACGGATTGTTACCGCGATCGGTTGCGCTTATATGTGTGTCTCGCTATTGGTAGCAGAGCTTCTGGAAAGATCGAGATAATTCTCATCTTTAACGAGGTCCGCATTCAAGATCTTTCTCGAGCGTTTGATTAGATTAATCTATCGCGTTCGCTACAATACAAATCAGCTGTTGTGACGTATTTTATATAGGGACAATGTTTCAAAATATAAAAGCCAAAAAATGGGGTAAAATGAGCCATCTAAGCTGAAAATGCAAATGTTGCGATTTTATTTGATGTAAATTTGGTTTTTTTTGTGATTTTATATGATTGCTTACTTTTTTGGTATGTTTAGTTTTTTAATCAATTGTTCCACCCTAAAATACAGTCGAACTTCCATAAGTCGAACGCCGCTAAGACGAATTTTTGATAGCTCAAACTCGAACCTGATTCTCAAGATTTGCCTATCTCAACGTTAATTTTTTTATGTCAATAAATCGAATTATTTAATAAGTCGAAGCGTTTTTCAATTCTCTAAATTTAAGTTTTCATTGGTAAATAGGTCGATGACTCGAAGTTAAATTTTACAACTTTTCTAAAAATTACGCTACCTGAGAGTGGATTAAGGACGGGTGCGGTTCGGTGTTATTGCTGCTTAAAAGGTCTATTCTATGAAAAGGTTTTATACTATAAGCTGTTTTGACGACGGAACTTCAATTGGATTTAAAAACTAATTTATGTTTAGGCGTGAAAAGGTAACAGACAGATAGACAGACACCCAGAGTTACTTTCGCTTTTATAATATTAGTTAGGATAATCAAATTTTTTTAGAAATTAAGTTTAGTATTGTGAATCGTGCTTAATGTGAAGTGTGCACATTCGAGCTCAAAGTGGCACATTCCGATCTCGGAAAATGAAGCGCGCCGCTCCGCGTCGCGCTTCATTTGCTTCCCTCGCTCGGAAATGTGCCACTTTTCGCTCGAACGTGCACATCCTCGTATTCATTGATTTGCCTTAATTAATCTTTTCACTTTCAAATTAAAAGTAAATATGAATTTTATGTTCAAGAAACGTGCCATAGTAATGAGTGGAAGTGGGCGAAAAGATACGAGAATTGGGTAAATGCGAGTGAGAGAAAACGATTAATTTATTTATTTAATTTTTGAATAATTAATTAGCCTAAATTTTGTGAATGGTGCTTAAAATCGAGTGTGCACATTCGAGCTCAAAGTGGCACATTCCGATCTCGGGAAAATGAAGCGCGCCGCTCCGCGTCGCGCTTCATTTGCTTCCCTCGCTCGGAAATGTGCCACTTTTCGCTCGAATGTGCACATCCTGGTATTTATTTACATTTAATTTAGTTATGCCTAGAAGTATAACTTCTCACGGGCGTGCATAAGTACACGCACCTTTCTTTATCATTTAATAATTGTTGTAAATAATATGAAAATTTTCAGCTTAACCACTTTAATAAATTTTATGTACAGTTAACTTTAATAACTCCACAACTCGAATTCTTTGATAACTCAAGTTGGAAAGTGTTTTTCGACAAAATGCCTATTTCAAAAAGGTAGAATTGAAACTATTCTAATATAACTATGGTTACGAAGTGATTAACCTTTCTGATTGGTCAATTAGCTAACGGCCATAATGGTGTATCAAAAATGAGCCAATCACAGTGACTTATTTAAAGCGGAATTTTTAAAGTATGCTTTAAACCACTTACAGTTCTAATTACGTTATATAAAATACCATTTCCCATAAAAGATATATACATACACAAATATATATTTAATTTTTAAGCTTTTTTAATAACTCGAATTATTGATAATTCGAATTAATTTTGGTGTCCCTTCAACTTCGACTTATCGAGGTTCGACTGTACATCCTTTTAAATCAGGATCAAAACTTATTAGAAAACAATTTAGAAGAAAAAAATATTTTTCTGTTAAATAATAATTAAAATGTAACTTTGTCGAATTATTTGCATATTAACTTTGTTAGACGGCAAAATGTTGTTATCACATTTTTAAAATTGCCAAAACGGTGGTTATCCTGCTTTATAATTGTTCGTAACAAATTATTTAGGTCCCAAAAATTAATTAAGAAAATTCTGGTTTTGTCGTCGATTGAGACGCGTCGCTGCAATTTAACAGTTTATTGCATTTGTACAGATTATTGTTTTCCGTAGATTTATCGGGTCCAATCATGTTAATTCCGGTTAATAAATCATCCTTCATTATAGGTTGACTGTTATCCTAAACACTCTAAGCCTCACTATTAATGTTGTGATTAAATAGTTTAAAAGTTTCGATTTGGTTAACAAATTTGCTAAATTAACGGTGTCGGTTTCAACTAAATCAAAAGCTTCCTATTTGGATCGAGTCAAAAAACGTTAACAAAACGTTATTTGTAGTTTTAAGTGAATTATTGTACGGTTCAAGATACAGGCAATTCTCGACTAGTCAAAGACGAGGAAAAGGCAAAAATAAATCAAATTTTCAAAAAAGCCCAATATTTATCTTTTAGTACCTTTCTAGTGATTGGGTAGTGGGGTATATATTGATCGACTACTAATCATCTTAATTTTAGTAATTATTTTGAAATAATAATTTAACTATTGACCGATTTGTTACTTGAAATTTTACTTTTGAAATTTTTTTTATAAAAATGAATATAATAGGGACCCATAGAAGCGTTTTCCATTAGTTGCCATATACAATTTCCTATTGAATGTAATGTCAGGCAATAGATTTTACCTAAAAGTAAAAACTTTCTATTATCATTAAGAATTCATATTGTCTCAATGAGAATTTTCACCGTTTAACAATTGTCATCCATTTTTCCCATAACAAATCAGTATTTCCCATGAATGCACCATCGAGCAAAGTTGCTAAGGGTCATTTGTACGTTTCGAGCAGCATGTATCCTCTAAAAATGTACAGAAGTAAAGTTGCGAACGTCGAGGGCGTTCGTTTAATAAATAATTCGAAGCGTACAGTGGTAATAAAAGGGGTTAACGAATCGAGCAGCTCTTCCTTTGTCTCATAAAAGTGTGCTTCGTCGAAGTTTAAGAAATAAGACGATACCTAACTAGAAGACGTTGTAGACAAATCTCTTTGTGATTGAAGCGAAAGAGGTGCTTGTCAGAACCGGATGAACAGATAATAACGATATGATACGCCCCATCTGCTGCTCCAATCAGTTCTGCTGTCGAATCCTTCCTTTGACACATCTGCACCCGGTTCCCTTTGTTCCTGGCCCTTATTGCACGTGAAAGTGACTGACATAAGAACCTAAGCCAATATTTCCGGATATATCGAGCCCCGCTTCGCACACCTCTTCGGCCTCGAACTTGGCGAGATTATTAAAATCCTTCAAATTACTTCGGGTAATCCCCAATCATCGATGCGCAGTCTACAGATTAAGTTTAAAACCCATTAAGTGGCGTCTTAAGATTGTCGTCGACCCTTTTCTTCCTTCTGCTCCACGCGCGCACCTCGAACGGAATTAAAACGACCCACCGCAGACGTCTTTCCCGACAGTTCCTCCGGCTTTGCGAGGGGAGGAATGAAAAATATACATGGAAGACCATTAACAAAGAATTGTAGGCAGAGAGCAAAAAGATAAAACAGATTTCTGTGAGTAGCGTTGCGAATGGAGCTTATCGAGGTCCCACCGGTGTGCCTTCGGGAACTTCGTGTCAGGTGAAAGCCCCAATTGGGAATCGGACGCGGTGCAATCAGGACCCGCAATTTATTTGCTGTTCGACGTAAGCTTGGCAGGCGGTTGGCCTCGTGCTTAGGATTAACTAAATCCGAAATGCAAAACCTTCGATAACAAACCCAAAATAATTAGCTATTACAGTCGATCAGAATTCACGCAGCTTATTTTGCTACGCACCACTTTGACGTTCGCTTTCCGTTTTGCGCAAGAGTTTCTCGGAACGCTTCGTATTTTTATTTTTGAAAAAATAAAATTGATTTTACGGGTCATTTTACACGAGGAAATGTTAATTGTTTATAACAGTATTGATTATATAATTTGTTAAAGGTCAAATAAAAATTATAAACTGGTCGGACTCTGGAAATTTTTAAATTAACAATTACAGCAAGCAAATCTCCGATTTAGTACTGTAAAACCATTATGTGAAATATTTTTTTGAATAAAAAAGAACCATAGAAATCCCATATTAAATATGTATTAAAATAAGGGCAATAGGCGTGGCAACAGTGCCTCAAAATTGAGACGTGAAATAAAGTTGTTCATCTTAATGACTTCATGGGTAACATAAGATGTTTATTTTATTCTGAGACACGATATCTAAACGAGAAAACTTAGGAATGAATCACACACTAAATAGTCTTAATTTCTTTTAAGAGCATATGGAGACAATGCCGTGTTGCCATTTATTACAAAACTAAAACGTATATTTTTTGAAATTTGTTAAATTTGGGACATATTGCATACAAACTTTTATTGTTTAGATTGGTGGCAGGTACCAATCGGTTAAGTCTCAGTACCTATTCATCTGACACCCTGTATATTGGTTCTAAATATATATTTTTTTAATTTAGAAGAAATAAACTGGCTGGGTTTTGATAATTTTTATATTAACAGCTTCAGGAACCAAATTTCTGATTTAGTACTTTTAAAATCAGCAATACAAAAATCTTATTAAATAAGCCTCCCCTCCCCCTCGTTTTGACGATTTTATTTGAATAGATTTTAAAAAAATGCAACTTATAAAAATTTATATCTTTTCTAAAAATTGAAATCGTTTAAAAAAAATAAGTTCCAATTAATTGTATTGTAAAAATGTTATTATCAAACATTGTTTCTAATTGTTTATCGTCGATTTTAATTAATTGGCGTTGGTTTGGACGATTTAAAAAAAATTTAGATTAAAAAAGATTTTGAGGGCCCTTCGTCGTTTCTGGTCAGTCAAAAAAGTGTGATAAAGTATCGGCGTAATCCTTAGATTGTCAATCATTGGGAAGTCCTTGATTGGTTGTCGCAGAATGGCCATTATTCAGGGGTGATTCCAACAGAGACCTGATTAATTAGGGGGTTCTGTTAGACGTTATTGATGACTAGATTTTGTAGGTCATTCTGATTTGTGTCTGTTGTTGACAGATAATAGCCAGACGGTATTTAATGGTAGGACACACGCAACTTGGTAATAACCATTTACAGATTTTTATTACTACCACCTTTGCACGTTTTTCTTTTTATCTGATTATGTAGTGCGGGATTGTTTTACATAAGTGTTATTTACACATACTTTAAAGAAATTATTTGTAGATCTCGTTTTTAATTTTTTGTTGTTTTTTTTATTTTTAGGCGGTCGAGTTTCGTGCCGGACATCGGACTTGAAGATCTAATTCTATTAAAAAGGTTAGTTCTTAATTATGTATTAATTTCTTTATTTATTCGTATGGAATGAAATGAATAATTGATTTATTCATATTAATGCGTTTGTATGTATTTTTAATACATATGTGAAAAAACTTGGTAATTAGTTCCATCAAATTCTTTTTTTTTTAATTTGTGTTTATGTACAATACGTTGGTATATACATATGTATAACTCGACTAGTATTTGATGCTATGTTTATTACAATGTACATCTACTTTAGTTTTGAATGCAAATTTAAATATGAAAATGCAAGGTCGAATTTGGTTAAGATATGATAACCCAGCGCTACGGTTCTGCTTATGCTAAAATGATATCATGATACCAAAATTGCTTTTACGACCCAGCTGATGCTCGTAAATGGTTTATAATAATTTGTTATAAGACCTACGAATAATAAAAAAATTCATGGAAAACTGTCAAAGGATATACATTCTCATATTGAACTTGCTATATAATAAACAGTAAAATGTGATTTTTTACAAAATTGCCAAACAGCTATCTTGATAGCTTAAAATTTTTTATAACTATTTATTATAGACGAAAACTATAATTAAAAAAAATCGTAAAGAGATATTAAAAGGGTTACAAATATTTTTTATATTGTATTTGCTTTGACACAAACTGCTAAGTATGAGATTTTTCAAAAATATGCCAAAATGGCCATTCTAATTATTTTAAATTGTTTATAATGGTTTATTACTTACTAGAAAAATAATTAAAAAATTCCAGGATAGTTATCAAACGAGTGCAACGTTTATTCTTATTGAACCTTCTTTGAATTGAACTGCAAAATATAACATTTCTATAATTCGCCAAAACGACCATTCTAATTATTGTAAATTGTTTATAATGATTTAATATATAGTAAAAAAATAATGTAAAAAATATAGATTAGCTATCAAGGGAGATACAATTTTTTTTCGTACCGTACTTGCTTTGAACCATACAACAAAATAAAAAATTTTTAACATTTGCCAAAACGGCTATACTAATTATTTCAAATTGTTTATAACAGTTTATTATTTACCAAAAAAATATTTAAATTAATCTAAAATTGTTTTCAAACGAGAATCAATTTTTTTTCAGATTGAAACTGTTCTAAACCCAACTGCAAAGTATGAGATTTTTGAAAACTGCTAAATCGACTATTTAAATTATTGTAAATTATTTACAATAGTTTATTATACCCAGAAAAAATAATTATAAAAATTCGGGATGCCTATAGAAGGACAGATACTTCTTGAAGCTTTAAATTGATCTGAAAAAATTTCTGCAATTTGCCAAAACGGTCATTCTAATTATTCAAAATTGTTTATAACAATTTAATATTTACTGAAAAAATAATTAAAAAATTTACAGTTGTCGTCAATAGAAAAACATTTTTTTTCAATATTGAATCTGCTCTAAACCAAACCGAGTTCGCAGGAATACCTTAAACAGTGTTGTAAAAAAAATCAAAAAAATTTGACCAATTTAGTTTTTCGAAAAAAAAAAGCATTCTAATACTCCACAAAGGCTCCACTTAAATTTCTTTTTAAATTTATGAAATACTTTGAGCCCGAGCACTTCCCTATAAATTCTGGCGCAAATTTTTTGAAAACTATAAAACTAGACACACTTAGCCATTATTTAGGAAAGGTATTGCAATAAACTCCGCGAGGGCGTCGGAATTTTCTTAATAAGCAAGTGATAAATTAGGTAGGGTTGCAATTATCAAAGTAACCCCTCGCAAAAGGTGTACGGTTAAGTACGCCCGGATGTGATTTTAACATGTATTTCTGTAACAAGAGCTTTCTTAATAGCTTACATTTACCCTTTTATTTGTCCTCGTTTCGACTCTCGAAATACTAAATTGGGGGATTTGTTCTCGGGCGCGAAAGTCCTTCGATTTGCGAGAGAGGGCCAAAAAAAGAAGCAATAATGAAGACATTTTTGTTGTTGGGCTCGGAGGAGAATTATGGAGGGTTTTCGTGTCGGAGGAACAAGAGCGGTGCGGACCTTCTTTAAGGATGCGTGGTCCTGACAGATAACACTATCGCTCCCTTCGCGAGCCCATTACCGCCCCCTTAACAATAAGACGTCGTTAGGCGCCCCCGGTCGCCGCGCCGCCTTAAACAGGTGTCGTTGTCAGAAAAACGACAGGCCAGACATTAATGAAGCTTCGGGTTTAAAATGATGGGGCTTCGAGGAAGAGACGCCAGAAATAAATTTCTGGCGGATTGATGCGATTCAATCGGGTGTTTCGACCTAAACCGACGCATTGTTTATGGGGGGGACGTCGCTCGGACGTCGCGGCGGTCCATGAAGTGGTCGTCGATATGCGCCCCGTCCTGCGGTTTATACGCGGCAGATTTATGTGGCGTTATAATGTGATTTATGAAAACGTGAACCAATACTGGGGGACTGCTGTTTTAAATTGCTCGCGATTGTCTCTGCGGTCCGCTACGTTTCGGTCGCGCAACTGACATAATTTTAACGCCGTAATAAATCCATCACGGTCCACGGCTTCATATTTCGGCGAACGAGGGGGGACCGGGCTCTCTTCATTGTCGAACGAAACAAGGGATGCTCGGCCAAAACTTTGTCTGATTTACGGCTAATTGACTTGCACCGTCTGAAACGGCTTCGGACAACGCCGACGCTCGCTGTCTGCCGCAGAATTCTCCGAACAATCGCATTTGCTAGCTGGAAGCGAATTTACTATTATTAAAACATCATCTCCCCCCCAATCCCGCGTTCGCTAAACTTCCTTTGGAGCTTCATTGAAAACTGATCCATCGCCGATACCAACTCCCTCGACCCCCGGCACGTCTGCCGCGCAAAGATTACAACCGAATAAAGCGAAACAAGCTTTTGCCGAATTTTAGATTAATTCGCATTTATTTCGACCGATATGGCTTTTACTCTGAAAGCTTTATTATATACGACGATTCGTTATCCAAGAAAATAATCGGCCACCGCGGATTTTAAGAAGAAAACAAAAGTGGCGCGTTAGAAGTAATACTTCGTTGGCGTGACTAAATTAAATATAACCACGTGTGTTAAAATGATATAAATAAATTCAATAAATGCGAGGATGTGCGCGTTCGAGCGAAAAGTGGCACATTTCCGAGCGAGGGAGGCAAATGGAGCGCGACGCGGAGCGGCGCGCTTCATTTTCCCGAGATCGGAATGTGCCACTTTGAGCTCGAATGCGCACACTCGGTTTTAAGCACGATTCACAATAGTTTAAGCCCATAGATTAAACGAAAGATCAGTTAAATAATGTTAATCGTACCTTCTCACTCGCATTCACGAAATTGTTGAATCTTTTCGCTCCCTTTCACGCGTTGCTATAGTAAAAATGTTTTTCGAACATAAAATCGATATTTTGTAGACTAAATGTAAATTTATGATTTGAAAAAGCGAAGGATAAAGTAGAGAAATTCAATAAATACGAAGATGTGCGCGTTCGAGCGAAAAGTGGCACATTTCTGAGCGAGGGAGGCAAATGGAGCGCGACGCGGAGCGGCGCGCTTCATTTTCCGAGATCGGAATGTGCCACTTTGAGCTCGAATGCGCACACTTGGTTTTAAGCACGATTCACAATAGTTTAAGCCCATAGATTAGACGAAAGATCAGTTAAATAATTTTAATCGTACCTTCTCACTCGCATTCACGAAATTGTCGCATATTTTCGCTCCCTTGCACGCGTTGCTATAGTAAAAATGTTTTTCGAACATAAAATCGATATTTTGTAGACTGAATGTAAATTTATAATTTGAAAAGGCGAAGGATAAAGTAGAGAAATCCAATAAATACGAAGATGTGCGCATTCGAGCGAAAAGTGGCACATTTCCGAGCGAGGGAGGCAAATGAAGCGCGACGCGGAGCGGCGCGCTTCATTTTCCCGAGATCGGAATGTGCCACTTTGAGCTCGAATGCGCACACTCGGTTTTAAGCTCGATTCACAATAATTTAAGCCCATAGATTAGACGAAAGATCAGTTAAATAATTTTAATCGTACCTTCTCACTCGCATTCACGAAATTGTTGAATCTTTTCGCTCCCTTGCACGCGTTGCTATAGTAAAAATGTTTTTCGAACATAAAATCGATATTTTGTAGACTGAATGTAAATTTATGATTTGAAAAGGCGAAGGATAAAGTAGAAAAGTCTAATAAATACGAAGATGTGCGCATTCGAGCGAAAAGTGGCACATTTCCGAACGAGGGAGGCAAATGGAGCGCGACGCGGAGCGGCGCGCTTCATTTTCCCGAGATCGCAATGTGCCACTTTGAGCTCGAATGTGCACACTTGGTTTTAAGCACGATTCACAATAAATTAAGCCAATAGATTAGACAAAAGATCAGACAAATAATTTTAATCGTTCTCTCTCGCTCGTATTCACGACATTGTCGTATCTTTTCGCTCCTTTGCACTCGTTGCTGTGGTAAAAACGTTTTCGAACATAAAATCGATATTTTGCTATACTAAATGTAAATTAATGATTTGAAAAAGCGAAATATTAAAATTTTCTAAAAATTCCATATAAAAATTAATTGCTCAATATTCAAAAATTTAGTTTCAACTAAACAAAGTAGTAGATAATATTAAATTTGTAATTTTTGTGTAAAATGGTTCGAATTATTTAAATATTGAGTAATTAACTATTATAATATTTTCAAGTATTTAGATATTTATACATGTATAGTCAAACCTCATTAGTATGAACAAAACCTTCAGGACAAACATGTTCATAACATCGAGGATAGACTGTATTAAAATTTACAACTCAATTGCTTGATGTAATATATTAAAATTTTTTGATATTTAGAATTCTCAGCATTTTGAATGTTAAATTTAGGATTTAAAACAATGTAGTACAAAATTAAAAATAGGAAAAGTTTTATTTTAGACGATTAATATAACAAATTTTATTGTAATTTTTATATGAAGAAACTCATTAGTTATTTATTTGCTTTTAAATCTTCAAAAAGATTTAATAAATAATAGTAAAAATTAAACTTTGTGCTTAGTACATAATATAAAATTGATATTTTTCTAAACATTTGATGTAAATGGATCATAAAAATTAATTGCTCAATATTCAAAAATTAAGTTTAATAAACGAAATATAAAATATTAAATTGAATTTTGATGAAAATATTAATTATTTAAATATTCAGTAATTAGCTATTATAATATTTTTCAAATTTAGTATTTAATAATTAATTCAATTTTTGAATGTGAATTATGATTTAAAATTGTGCGATATTATAATTTTAAATATAGTTATATAAATTATGAATTTGTGCAAAATCGATTCGAATGACAAATATTCCGAAAAAAATGATTCATAACATCGGGTTGACGTATTAAAATTTAATAACCAATTGCTTGATGTAATTATTAAATATTTTTGGATTTAAATTCTCAAATATTATGATCAAATAGATCTTAAGAACAATAATTGGAATTAATCGTCATCTGCTGTATTAAATTTAGTTTAACTCGATTGCTGTGTAATTTAAATAAATAATTTTATTAAATGTTTTGATTTGCAATTGAAAAGCAAATATTAATTTTTAAAATTCATAAAAATTATTGCTAATTTCAAAATTAGTTTCAACTAAACAAAGTAGTAGATAATATTAAATTTGAATTTTGTGAAAATGTTCGATATTTAAAATTAGTATTACTATTAAATATTTTCAAGTATTTAGTTTATTTAGAATAAGTTGCCCTTCACAACATGTTCTAACATCGGATAGCTGTATTAAAATTTATAACTCATTGCTTTGTAATATATTTAAAAATTTTTGATATTTGATTACATTTTGATGTAAATAATTAGAACTTCGACTTAAATATTGAAAATTTGTTTAAGATTAATTGGAACAAATTTATTGTAATTTTTTAGAAAAAATATTATACTTTTTTAAATAAAAATTTAATAAATAAAGTAAACAAATATATTTGGAATAAATAATATAAATTGAATTTTCTAAAATTAAAATAATAAAATTTTGTATATTAAAAATACAATAATCTGTTAGATATTTAAATTCTGCAGCATCTGTTGATCAATAGACCGTGATAACTAATTAAAATCAAATAGCGATAATATTTCTTTTAAAAACATACATGAATATTGTTAGTAACGGATATATCTCAATATCTCTTAAGCCACGACTAACTAGAGGTTTCTATCTGAGAAAAAATTCCGAATCATGTTCATAACATCGAGGTTTGACTGTATTAAATTTATACTCGATTGCTTGTTGTAATTATTAAAATCTTTTGGTATTTGATTCTCAACATTTTGGTCAAATAGGACCTTAGAACAATTGGCTGCCATAAATTAGAATCGTAATTACAAAAATACATTTTTCAAAACAAATAAAGTCTTTAAAAATTAACGACAAAATTTATAACTTATTTTTGAATATTTTGAAATAATTTTTGATATTTGGTTCTTAATTTTACTTTAAATGAGATTTAGATCTTACAGTCCATAATATTAAATAGCAATTAAAAATTTGATTTTAAAATTTAAAAAAATTCAATACAGTCAATCCTTGTTAGTACTGTAACGGGCACGGTGATCGAGTGTAGAGCCGTGATAGACGTACATTAATCAAGCGCGAGATACTCATGCGACCATGAGATATTGAGTAAGCGGATATATCTCAATATCTCTTAAGCCACGACTAACTAGAGGTTTCTATCTGAGTACTTAAAAATTTTCATTATCTAATTAAAAAATATATCAATCCTTTATTGTACGGGCATATCGATGTAAGCCTATATTGCGTACATTATCAAGCTACATCGACATGAGTCATTGAGGAACGATCTATCTCTATCTCTTAAGCCCATTACATAAGTTCTATCGTTATAATCTGTCCAAATATGTTCTCTAGCTCTTCTGCTACTTTAGTCTTTAATAATTTTCTAAACCATTTTCTTTATTTTACTTTTAATTTATCAATATTTGTTAATTTATTTATTTAACATCACGATATTCACAACCCATACACCCAATTGTAACGGATTTGGATTGGTAAATCCGTTACAATTGGTGTCAGGTGTGGGTGTGAATATTCGTGAGTGTTAAATAAATAAATTAACGAAATATTTGTGAGTTAAATTAAAAGTGAAAATAAAAGAAAATGGTTTACGGAAAATTATTAAAAGACCTTAAAGTGTGCGAGCTTAAAGAAGAGCTGGAGGAGAGAGAGCTGGATATTTCTGGACGCAAGGCCGATCTAGTGGAACGCCTAGGACTAGCACTAATGGAAGAAGGGCACAACGTAGAAGAGTACAGATTTGGCAAATGGAGCGCGACGCGGGCGGCGCGCTTCTTTTTCCGAGATCGGAATGTGCCACTTTGAGCTCGAATGCGCACACTCGGTTTTAAGCACGATTCACAATAGTTTAAGCCCATAGATTAGACGAAAGATCAGTTAAATAATGTTAATCGTACCTTCTCACTCGCATTCACGAAATTGTTGAATCTTTTCGCTCCCTTGCACGCGTTGCTATAGTAAAAATGTTTTTCGAACATAAAATCGATATTTTGTAGACTAAATGTAAATTTATGATTTGAAAAAGCGAAGGATAAAGTAGAGAAATTCAATAAATACGAAGATGTGCGCGTTCGAGCGAAAAGTGGCACATTTCCGAGCGAGGGAGGCAAATGGAGCGCGACGCGGAGCGGCGCGCTTCATTCTTCCGAGATCGGAATGTGCAATTTTGAGCTCGAATGCGCACACTCGGTTTTAAGCACGATTCACAACAGTTTAAGCCCATAGATTAGACGAAAGATCAGTTAAATAATTTTAATCGTACCTTCTCACTCGCATTCACGAAATTGTTGAATCTTTTCGCTCCCTTGCACGCGTTGCTATAGTAAAAATGTTTTTCGAACATAAAATCGATATTTTGTAGACTAAATGTAAATTTGTGATTTGAAAAAGCGAAGGATAAAGTAGAAATCAATAAATACGAAGATGTGCGCATTCGAGCGAAAAGTGGCACATTTCCGAGCGAGGGAGGCAAATGAGCGCGACGCGGAGCGGCGCGCTTCATTTTCCGAGATCGGAATGTGCCACTTTGAGCTCGAATGCGCACACTCGGTTTTAAGCACGATTCACAATAGTTTAAGCCCATAGATTAGACGAAAGATCAGTTAAATAATTTTAATCGTACCTTCTCACTCGCATTCACGAAATTGTTGAATCTTTTCGCTCCCTTGCACGCGTTGCTATAGTAAAAATGTTTTCGAACATAAAATCGATATTTTGTAGACTGAATGTAAATTTATGATTTGAAAAGGCGAAGGATAAAGTAGAAAAGTCTAATAAATACGAAGATGTGCGCATTCGAGCGAAAAGTGGCACATTTCCGAACGAGGGAGGCAAATGGAGCGCGACGCGGGCGGCGCGCTTCATTCCGAGATCGCAATGTGCCACTTTGAGCTCGAATGTGCACACTGGTTTTAAGCACGATTCACAATAAATTAAGCCAATAGATTAGACAAAAGATCAGACAAATAATTTTAATCGTTCTCTCTCGCTCGTATTCACGACATTGTCGTATCTTTTCGCTCCTTGCACTCGTTGCTGTGGTAAAAACGTTTTCGAACATAAAATCGATATTTTGCTATACTAAATGTAAATTAATGATTTGAAAAAGCGAAATATTAAAATTTTCTAAAAATTCCATATAAAATTAATTGCTCAATATTCAAAATTTTAGTTTTAACTAAACAAAGTAGTAGATAATATTAAATTTGCAATTTTTGTGTAAAATGGTTCGAATTATTTAAATATTCAGTAATTAACTATTATAATATTTTCAAGTATTTAGATATTTATACATGTATAGTCAAACCTCATTAGTATGAACAAAACCTTCCGGACAAACATGTTCATAACATCGAGGATAGACTGTATTAAAAATTTACAACTCAATTGCTTGATGTAATATATTAAAATTTTTGATATTTAGAATTCTCAGCATTTTGATATTAAATAGGATCTTAAGAACAATTACGCTACCAAAAAAATAGGAAAAAGTTTTTTTTTAGAACGATTAATATAACAAACTTTTATTGTAATTTTTTTATGAAAGAAATATTATTTATTTATTTGTTTTAAATTTAAAAAAGATTTAATAAATAAAGTAAAAAAATATAAACTTTGTGCAAATTAGTACATAATATAAAATTGAATTTTCTAAAAATTGAAAATGGAATAAAAATTAATTGCTCAATATTCAAAAACTTAGTTTCAACTAAACAAAGTAGTAGATAATATTAAATTTGCAATTTTTGTGCAAAATGATTCGAATTATTTAAATATTCAGTAATTAGCTATTATAATATTTTTCAAGTATTTAGATATTTAATAATTAGCCATTACAATGTTTTAATTGATTGGATAGTTAGTATTTTGCGATATTAATACTTTTAAATATTTATATATTTAATTATAGTCAAACATCATTAGTATGAACAAAACCTTCCGGACAAACATGTTCATAACATCGAGGTTTGACTGTATTAAAAATTTATAACTCGATTGCTTGTTGTAATATATTAAAATCTTTTGGTATTTAGAATTCTCAACATTTTGGTATCAAATAGGACCTTAAGAACAATTGCGCTGCCAAAAATAAATTAGGAAAAATCGTAATTACAAAAAATACATTTTTCAAAACAAATAAAGTCTTTAAAAATTAACGACAAAATTTATAACTTGATTTTTGAATATTTTGAACAAATTTTTGATATTTGGTATCCATAAATAATTTTTAACTTTAAATGAGATCTTAGGATTCTTACACGCTGCCCATAATACTTTTAAAATAAAAGCAATTGAAAAATTTTGATTTTTAAAATTTAAAAAAAAAACAATACAGTCAATCCTCGTTAGTACGAATAAAACCTTGTAAAGCAAAATTGTGTAAAACAAGTACCGTGTATATCGAGGGATAGATGTGTTTATTGTAAATTTTGATTACGAATTTGGGCTGGGGAAACTTGGTCTTTCGGTTCTACGTGCGCAAATTCCGTTGCCGACTCAAAAGAAGTATAACTTCAGAAAAAAGCGGATGCGAGGCAGAAATTTAATTCTCATAGCGGTTGTCGACTTAGCGGGCTTTTTTCTTTCTTATCAATTATCTGTTGTGCCTGTCTTTGTGTTTGATACAAATATTGGCATATTCGAGCTTTTTGTCGAGGTTGCAATAAGCCGATTTCGGTTGCTCGCTTCGGCGGAGTTGACGCACCTCTCATTTCGGTAATCTCGGGATTAAAATAGACTCCATTATTATTTTGTTAATTTGTTTAATTAAAATATTAACATGCGTATTTAAGCTCGCTTTTAGGCTGTTTGCTTTTATTTTCTCAAATTGAGAATTGATTGTTTTTGGGTTGTAAAAAAATTAGGTTCGTTGTGCACGAATAAATATGTATTGTTTGTTTATGAAAAAAAAAAAAAACGTTTAGATTTCGATGTAATTTTTGCCCATCGATAAAGAATTTAATTATATTATAATTTTTTTTTCTTTAGCTTTGTTCGATACCAAGATCCAAACGCGCGTCTACAATTTTTGTCTGTCTGTTTGTCTGTGCTAATCTTCGAAACGGCTGAAGCGATTTTGATGGTGCTTTTATTGGCAGATAGAGGACTTTTTAAAGAGTTATATAAACCATATTTTAATTTGATGAATATAAATTTTTAGTTCGAAATCTCAATGCCCGAAACGGGCGAGCTACTAAAAAATAAATAAATTCAGTATAAAATAAGGTATTTCGTTATTTACATTATTATTTGAAATTTCTCAAGTCCCGAGAGTTCCTGGGAATGCCTTGACCAGTGGCGTCGCGTGTTCGGGGAATCAAAAAAATGGCGAGACCCAACAACCCCAAGTCCGACCACAAATTTTTCTACATCGTCCAAACCAATATACTAATTAAATAATACGTTTTTCACGAATCAAAAAACAATAGAAATTTTTCAGCCGTTATTTAATTAATTTGAAAAAAAAAGTACGAAGTCACAAAGCCAAACCTTCGACTAATTGCCTTTAAAATTGAAAATGTTTTACAAAATAATTTGCGCACATGCATTTGCGAAATAAAATCGGTAGTTTTTTCATCGGTGAACGACGCACTTGTGCCCTTTAGATCCGAAATAATTGCATTGCATGTTAAAACCATAGGGCCCTCGATTAGATACACCAACCAACCGTGCAGCTTGTTAACTGAATATCCTACGTCTGTCTAATCAACCTGCAACTTCATAGACCTATCATGCTTGCATGCAATTCGCTATTTATTTAACTCATTACTTCGCCAAAAAAAAAGAAGCAAACAGGCATCCACTGCGCCCGTAAAATTTCAGGTTTTATTAGCGAAGCCGCACGCCGAATTCGATTCCATTATTAATACTTTTTCGTCCATAAATTTCAAACAAAGCCTTAATGGCATTAATAAGCGTATAACTGTAATCTAAAATGTATAAAGACAACGCCTAAGTTATCTAAAAATGGATAGCTTTTTATGCAGCACTTAAAAGCCTTTGTTTTTTCATAAAGAGAAGAAACGCTCTCCAAAAATGGTATGGCTGAGTACCTTTCTATAAAAAAAAAATTAAAATAAAGTTTCTTTTGTATCGCACAATGAATTAGATCTCATTTAAATTCTTGCCGGTGAAGAGGTTGTGACGTCAACTTTAATTAATTTCAATCAAGCTGTAACGGAAACAGATTCGAAATCGGTTGGGCAATAAGAACACTTAATTTTATTGGCTAATTGCAGGCGCAATTCGAAATATTCAAAATAAATAACGTTATTAATTGATTTTAATTGGCCCGACGACTTCATTTCGATAATTTAATGAGGAATTTCGGTTTCTGGTGGAAGAGGAATCGCTAGAAAAGCCCGCGTTCGAGGCGTTTTTATCGATGGCACCGAACTATGGGACTCGAAATTGCATAATGAGGCTTTTTAAAAAAATAAAACGCGGCAACAAGTGTTATGAATCATTATTTATCGGTACTAAAGCCCAGCGTGCGTTCTTAAATCGAACCAAAATAGTTTAGTATCAATTTTGAAGAGGACTTTTTTTTAGTTTGGCTTCTTTTTTGAGCTTTTACGGCGTGCCGACTGTGTGCTTTAATCTATCGGAATTAATTTGATTCGCCGTATGAGGTAGAATATTAAAAACCTTACAATAATTCGTTCCGTTATGAATAAACAAATTTTTTGCTTTAAAAAGTTTTTCGATGGGATTTCATAAGTTTTTGTTTACGTTTCGGTAGAAATGATTTTCTAAATGTGTAATTTGAATAAGTAAATAGATAATAAATTTATGGTTTTGATTAAAAGGTGGGTGTATTTGGCTTTTTTACTACGGTGGATTAAGTTTAATAAAATGTAACTGTTTTTACGCCTTTGTGCAGCTTGAAGAAAGATTGTGGCTCCTTTAGTAGCTGCACAGAAACGATTTAATTATTTTTCATTGTATAATAACTTATTATAAACATTGCTGAAGCATCACACTAAATTCAATAAATTATTATAAACAGTTTTGAAGCTTCAATTTAATTGTTTTAGCAATTTTCAAAATCACGTATTTTGCAGTTTGATTCTAACAAGTTCAGTATGGAAAAAAATGTAATTCTTTTAATAGCTTTACAAGAATTTTTCTATTATTTTTTTGGCGTAATATAAATTGTTATAAACAATTTTGAAGCTTCAAATTAATTGTTTTAGCAATTTTTCAAAATTCCGTATTTTGCAGTTTGATTCTAACAAGTTCAGTATGTAAAAAAATGGTAATTCTTTTAATAGCTATACAGGAACTTTTTAATTATTTTTCCATGGTATAATAATTTATTATAAACAATTCTGAACCAACAATTAATAATTTTAATAAAATTTCAGAAAACTCAGATTTTGCAGTTTGTTCTAACGAATTCAATACTTAAAAAAAATTGTAACTCTTTTAATAAGTATACAAAAAAATTTTCATTAATTTTTTAATCTATTATAAATTGTTATAAACAATTCTGAAGCTACAAATTAATTGTTTTGGCAATTTTTCAAAATCACGTATTTTGCAGTTTGATTCTAACAAGTTCAGTATGGAAAAAAATTGGAATTCTTCTAATAGCTGTACAGGAATTATTTTATTATTTTTTTGGTAAATAATAAATTGTTATAAATAATTTTGAAGCATTAAATTAACTGTTTTAACAAAATTCGGAAAACTCAGATTTAGCAGTTTGATTCTAACGAATTCAATAAGTAAAAAAATTGTAATTCTTTTAATAGCTTTACAATAATTTTTTTATTATTTTTTGGGTCTATAATATATTGTTATAAAAAATTTTGAAGCATCAAATTAACTGTTTTAACAAATTTCCGAAAAGACAGATTTAGCAGTTTGATTCTAACAAGTTCAGTATGGAAAAAAATTGTAATTCTTCTAATAGCTGTACAAGAATTTTTTTATTAGTTTTTTGGTGAATAATACATTGTTATAAACAATTTTGAAGCTTCAAATTAACTGTTTTCGCAATTTTTCAAAAACACATATTTTGCAGTTTAATTCTAACAAGTTACCTAAATATGTAAAAAAAAGATAATTCTTTTATTAGCTTTCCGGAATTTTATAATTATTTTTTCATGGTATAATAACGTATTATAAACAATTCTTAAGCAACAAATTAATTGTTTTAACAAATTTCAGAAAACTCAGATTTTGCAGTTTGTTCTAACGAATTCAATACTTAAAAAAATTGTAATTCTTTTAATAGATCTACAAAAAATTTTTTATTAATTTTTTGGTCTATTATAAATTGTTATAAACAATTTTGAAGCTTCAAATTAATTGTTTTAGCAATTTTTCAAAATCAGGTATTTTGCAGTTTGATTCTAACAAGTTCAGTATGGAAAAAAATTGGAATTCTTCTAATAGCTGTACAGGAATTATTTTATTATTTTTTTGGTAAATAATAAATTGTTATAAACAATTTTGAAGCATTAAATTAACTGTTTTAACAAAATTCGGAAAACTCAAATTTAGCAATTGTAGCAGTTTGATTCTAACGAATTCATTAAGTAAAAAAATTGTAATTCTTTTAATAGCTTTACAATAATTTTTTTATTATTATTTAAGTCTATAATATATTGTTATAAAAAATTTTGAAGCATCAAATTAACTGTTTTAACAAATTTCCAAAAAGTCAGATTTAGCAGTTTGATTCTAACAAGTTCAGTATGGAAAAAAATTGTAATTCTTCTAATAGCTGTACAAGAATTTTTTTATTAGTTTTTTGGTGAATAATACATTGTTATAAACAATTTTGAAGCTTCAAATTAACTGTTTTCGCAATTTTTCAAAAACACATATTTTGCAGTTTAATTCTAACAAGTTACCTAAATATGTAAAAAAAAGATAATTCTTTTATTAGCTTTCCGGAATTTTATAATTATTTTTTCATGGTATAATAACGTATTATAAACAATTCTTAAGCAACAAATTAATTGTTTTAACAAATTTCAGAAAACTTAGATTTTCTCGTTTGATTATAACGAATTCAATACTGAAAAAAAATTGTAATTCTTTAAATAATTTTACAGGAATTTTTTAATTATTTTTTTGGTTTAATATAAATTGTTATAAACAATTTTGAACTTCAAATTAATTGTTTTAGCAATTTTCAAAATCACGTATTTTGCAGTTGATTCTAACGAGTTCAGTATGGAAAAAATTGTAATTCTTTTAATAGCTATACAGAAATTTTTTATTATTTTTTGTTGCATAATAAATTATTATAAACAATTGTCAATCATCAAAAAACTGTTTTAACAAATTTCGAAAACTCAAATTTAGAAGTTTGATTCTAACGAATTCAATAGCTAAAAAATTGTAATTCTTTTAATAGCTTTACAAAAATTTTTTATTATGTTTGGATTTATTATAAATTATTATAAACAATTTGGAGCTTTAAATTAACTGTTTTAGCAATTTTTCAAAATCACATATTTTGCAGTTTGATTCTAACAAGTTCAGTATGTAAAAAAATGGTAATTCTTTTAATAGCTGTACAAAAATTTTTTAATTATTTTTCCATGGTATAATAACTTATTATAAACAATTCTAAAGCAAAAAATTAATTGTTTTAACAAATTTCAGAAAACTTAGATTTTCTCGTTTGATTATAACGAATTCAATACTGAAAAAAAATTGTAATTCTTTAAATAGTTTTACAGGAATTTTTTAATTATTTTTGGTTTAATATAAATTGTTATAAACAATTTTGAACCTTCAAATTAATTGTTTTAGCAATTTTTCAAAATCACGTATTTTGCAGGTTGATTCTAACGAGTTCAGTATGGAAAAAAATTGTAATTCTTTTAATAGCTATACAGGAATTTTTTTATTATTTTTTTGTTGCATAATAAATTTTATAAACAATTGTCAATCATCAAATAAACTGTTTTAACAAATTTCCGAAAACTCAAATTTAGAAGTTTGATTCTAACGAATTCAATAGCTAAAAAAATTGTAATGCTTTTAATAGCTTTACAAAAATTTTTTATTATGTTTGGCTTATTATAAATTATTATAAACAATTTGGAGCTTTAAATTAACTGTTTTAGCAATTTTTCAAAAACACATTATTTGCAGTTTGATTATAACAAGTTCAGTATGAAAAAAAATTGTAATTCTTCTAATAGCTGTACAGGAATTTTTTGATTATTTTTTTCGTGAATAATAAATTGTTATAAACAATTTTGAAGCATCAAATTAACTGTTTTAACAAAATTCGGAAAACTCAGATTTAGCAGTTTGATTCTAACGAATTCAATGTGTGAAAAAAAATGTAATTCTTTTAATAGCTTTACAAGAATATTTTTATTATTTTTTGGATCTATAATAAATTGTTATAAACAATTTTGAAGCTTCAAATTAACTGTTTTAGCAATTTTTCAAAACACATATTTTGCAGTTTAATTCTAATTCAAATGTAAAGAAATTATAATTCTTTTAACCTTCCGCATACTAGGTGACTAAATGTCACATGCCATACTAGGTGGGTTTGCCATATCCCGAACATAAAATGAAATAAAATCCACAAAATTGTACTTTTTGCAGTTCAATGATAAGAAATATATTTTAATAATTAATAATGAATAGGTTTAAGTAAAACACATTGTATCTTCTCTCTCCCTTCCACTCATTGCTATGATAAATACGTTTTTCCAATATAAAATCGATATTTACTAAATTAATATAAAATTTTTGATTTGAAGGACCTTATGGTAAATTATAATAGCGTAATAAATACGAGGATGTGCGCATTCGAGCGAAAAGTGGCACATTTCCGAGCGAGGGAGGCAAATGAAGCGCGACGCGGAGCGGCGCGCTTCATTTTCCCGAGATCGGAATGTGCCACTTTGAGCTCGAATGTGCACACGCGGTTTTAAGCACGATTACCAAGCATCCCGTATTAACAAGAAAAAAATTGATCACGTTAGTTATACCCCACCTCGTACACGGAAGGTTTTTTTTAGTTAATAATAATTTGTTATAAGCAATTGTATAGCGTCAAATCACTTGTTTTGAAAGATATAAAAAAATACTATATTTGATTTTTCACTCTATCAAAATTCAAAATCAAAAAATAAATGTAATTCTTTTCATACCGCTCCTCAATTTTCTAAAATAATATTTTGGTGCATCCTAATTTATTATAAACAAATATATGGCACGACACCAACCGTTTTATCAATTTTCAAAAATCCCATAATTCGCAGTTCGTTGCATGGCAAGTTCAATACCAATCACAACGCTTTTAAATTGAACTTTTCATGAGTTAAAATAGCTTCAGTGATCGTGTTTTTTTTATGGTAAATCCCTCACGCTAAAATACCACGGCTTCGAAGTAACTGTGCAATCAAGAAAAGTGGAATCGAAGAATCAAAAAGAAGAAAACGTAGCCGTTTTGCCGAGTTTGCTTAAGGGCTTACATCGGACTAGTGTCAATATATCGCGTTCCACCTTGTGTTAATTAAACATCTCTGACTGCAGCAACGTGTCAGAGGTCTGTGTGCTTTACGTAAACAGTACTCTAATGCTTTTCTCTTGTACTTCTTCCGCCCGACTTGCTCGGCCCGAACGCATCTCGCATACATCCAGCTCCCGTGTTTAATTATTGCAAAGCTAATAAAACGGTTTGGTGTGCGAAAGGTGACGGCCGCTCTCCGCCGCCGAAACTGGCGCAGGCCGATACGGATCGGGGGTGATTAATTAGGGGGTGTCGATGTCAAATCCAGCTCTGCCGCATGTCCACAGAATCGCGCGCAAACACTCCACTGATAACACTACAATCTATTACGAGATGAAGCTTTGAGTTTCACTAAATCGAATGCTTGTACACGATCTTCTATGGCAACATCAAAGCCGATCGCTTAATCTAAATTACGTTACCATAGGCGCACACCCTATTTCACAATTTCAATCGCATTATTCCGTTTTAAATTGCTTTTACTCTTTCGTGTCCCAAAAAAAAGTTTTGTGCGCGCGTTCGAAGTTATGCTTCATTGGCGTTATTAAATTAATAGAAATAGATGCAGTAAATGCGAAGATGTGCGCGTTCGAGCGAAAAGTGGCACATTTCCGAGCGAGGGAGGCAAATGAAGCGCGACGCGGAGCGGCGCGCTTCATTTTCCCGAGATCGGAATGTGCCACTTTGAGCTCGAATGCGCACGCTCGGTTTTAAGCACGATTCACAATAATTTAGGGCAATCAATTAGACAAAAGGTCAGTTAAATAATCGATAACGTTAAAATGATCGATAACGTTAAATAAATCGATATTTTGCTAAACTAAATGTAAATTTATGATTTGAAAAAGTGAAGAATAAAGTAGAAAAATGCAATAAATACAAAGATGTGCGCATTCGAGCAAAAAGTGACGCATTTCCGAACGAGCGGGCAAATTTTTGGAATATCGGGTTCGTCGCTTCTCGGCCTTAGAGTCTCAAGCTTGAATGTTTTTAAAAAAATTGTATCTCCGGTTCTGATCGTCAGAATTGGACGAATTTTTTTTTAAATTAAAGCCAAAAGAATGAATTTTCTTGTAATATAAATAGATGTAAAGAAATCTTAACGCTAAAAGTCCTAAAAATATTTTTTTTAAAAACTACACCTATTTAACTCAATTAACAAAAAGTTCGTTTAATATATTTTTTTAAATCGTGTTAGAATTGGCGTTTTATTCGAATACATCATTATTTTCTTTTTAAAACCAAAATGTAAATTAAACAAATTCAATAGATGCGAGGATGTGCGCATTCGAGCGAAAAGTGGCACATTTCGGAGCGAGGGAAGCAAATAAAGCGCGACGCAATAATGCTATTGGTTTAAATTTGTAGTTTAAAAAAAAAAAACAAACTTAAAATATATAATTAAAAAAAGATTAAAAAAATTTGATTTTTAAAGCTTTAAAAAAAATTTAAAAAGAAATTAAAAAATGAACAAAAGGGGAAATTTTTTTGTTTTTTAAAAAATTTTTTTTCCAACTTTGACCCGGGTTTGGGAAAATTAACTTAAAAAATGATTAAAAAAAAAATCTTCCAAAAATCCTTTAACCTACCTAAAATTTAAAATTATTTTCAATTAAATAAAGTTTCATTCAAATCTCGAATGCGCACGCTGTTTTAAGCACGATTCACAATAATTTAGGCAATCAATTAGACAAAAGTCGTAAATAATCGATAACGTTAAAATGATCGATAACGTTAAATAAATCGATATTTTGCTAAACTAAATGTAAATTTATGATTTGAAAAGTGAAGAATAAAGTAGAAAATGCAATAAATACAAAGATGTGCGCATTCGAGCAAAAGTGACGCATTTTCAAACGACAAATTTTAATATCGGTTCGTCGCTTCTCGATTAGAGTCTCAAGCTTGAATGTTTTAAAAAATTGTATCTCCGGTTCTGATCGTCAGAATTGGACGAATTTTTAAATTAAAGCCAAAAGAATGAATTTCTTGTAATATAAATAGATGTAAAGAAATCTTACGCTAAAAGTCCTAAAAATATTTTTTAAAACTACACCTATTTAACTCAATTAACAAAAAGTTCGTTTAATATATTTTTAAATCTGTTAGAATTGGCGTTTTATTCGAATACATCATTATTTTCTTTTAAAACCAAAATGTAAATTAAACAAATTCAATAGATGCGAGGATGTGCGCATTCGAGCGAAAAGTGCACTTTCGAGAGTAAGCAAATAACCGACAATAATGTTTTAGAATAGTTTAAACAAAAATATTTATTAAATTAATTCGGATTTTAAATTAAAAAATTAGAAATAGATGACAATTTTAAGTAACTTTACCCGTTTGAATAATTAAAAAAGATTAAAAAAAATCTCAAATGTACTACCAAATGTCCATTCGCTCGTTTCAATTCACAATAAAGCTAATTCAATTGAATAACGTTTGTGCTATCAATGACTCTTAGTCTCAAGATGAATGAAATTAAAAATGATATCTTTCTTCGAAATTCTTAAATACTAAATTTTTTTGAAAATAAAAGTAAAAGTAGAATATACTGCAATAGATACTAAAGAAATTGTTAAAAAAGACGCAATTACAAGATCCGTAAATATTTTTAATATCGTGTTGATGTGTTTTCTTAGAGTCATCTGCTAATGTTTTAAAACCAAAATTTAATCTTACTTTTATTTGTGCGCTATTTATACATTAAGACATAAATAAACTATAATTAATTGTTTAATGTAATAATGTCCTTTAAAAACATTTTAATAATTTTGGTGATTTTCTAGAATAATGTAAGGAAAAGGTGATCTTGATCTTAAAAAGATAAGACTTGCCATCGTAACTGACATATTAACTTAAGTCAATAAACACTAAATGATGTGGTAATAAATTATTGTAGGCTACTACTGTGATGCAAATAGAAATTTTTATAAATTTTCATAATAACTTTTACAAATCATATGTATTATTAAATACATTTAATTCGAAATTTTTTCATAAAATTTTAAAACTTTTTTTTAAAATTTAATTTAATAAATGAAATAACCGTTTCATTGCTATAAACAATTTCGGTAGAAGTACTGAAAATTAATAATAGCACAACTTTCTTTAAAAAATTTTTAAATAAAATTTTGTTTTTTTAAACCAACAGGAAAAAATGGGCTTTTACCAAATTAAATTATACATCATTAGATATTCATTTTGTAAATTTAAAAAATTTCTAAGGCAATCGAGCCAACAAAGAATTTAATTTACTTTAAACCTAACACCTTGGCAAAAAAATGTTTTAAATAAATTCCTGACAACTATTTGCTTACATTTAATTTTCTTCCACTAGTTTAAAGCGAATTTAATTCTAACAAACCGTTTTAACATTACAATTATTTTATTTTATAAATCACTTGAGATAGTCACATCGACCTTTAGGAAAATCAAAAAAAGAAAAAAACCGATGGGTGTACTTATGTAAACGCGTTAGAAGTTATACTTCTTTGGCGTGGCTTAATTAAATATGATCACGTGTAAAAATTAATATAAATAAATGTAATAAATACAAATATTTTGTAACAATTCCATATAAAAATTAATTGCTCAATATTCAAAAATTTAGTTTCAACTAATCAAAGTAGTAGATAATATTAAATTTGCAATGTTTGTGCATTTATATATTTATATATAGTCAAACCTCATTAGTATGAGCCAAACTTTCCGGACAAACATGTTCATAACATTGAGGATTAACTGTATTAAAAATTTATAACTCAATTGCTTGTTGTAATATATTAAAATCTTTTGGTATTTAGAATTCTCAGCATTTTGACATCAAATAAGATCTTAAGAACAATTGCGCTGCCAAAAAGAAATTAGGAAAAAATCGCAATTACAAAAAATATATTTTTCAAAACAAATCAAGTCTTTAAAAATTAACGACAAAATACATAACTTGATTTTTGAATATTTTAAACAAATTTTTGATATTTGTTATCCTTAAATATTTTTTAACTTTAAATGAGATCTTAGGATTCTTACACGCTGCCCATAATACTTTTAGAATAAATGCAATTAAAAAATTTTGATTTTTAAAATTAAAAAAAAAACTATACAGTCAATCCTCGTTAGTATGAAAAAAAACCTTGTAAAGCAAAATTGTGTAAAACAAGTAGCGTGCATATCGAGGGATAGATGTGTTTGTTGTAAATTTTGATTAACAATTTGAGCTGGCGAAACTTGCTCTTTCGCCGGAATGCGCACATACCTAGTTTTATTTAGTAACATTGCTCCTTTTTTTATAAATCCAAAAATGAATTTAAATATATCCAATGAATGCGATATATGTGCGCATTCAAGCGAAAAGTGGCACATTTCCGAGCGAGGGAGGCAAATGAAGCGCGACGCGGAGCGGCGCGCTTCATTTTCCCGAGATCGGAATGTGCCACTTTGAGCTCGAATGCACACTCGGTTTTAAGCACGATTCACAATAAATTAATCCAATGGATTAGACAAAAAGTCAGTCAAATAATTTTAATCGTTCTCTCTCGCTCGCATTCACAACATTTTCGTATCTTTTCGCTCCCTTTCACTCATTGCTATGGTAAAAACGTTTTTCGAACATAAAATTGATATTTTGTTAAATTAAATGTAAAATGATTTGAAAAAGCGAAAGATAAAGTAGACAAATCTAATAAATACGAAGATGTGCGCGTTCGAGCGAAAAGTGGCACATTACCGAGCGAGGGAAGCAAATGAAGCGCGACGCCGAGCGGCGCGCTTCATTTTCCCGAGATCGGAATGTGCCACTTTGAGCTCGAATGTGCACACTCGGTTTTATGCACGGTTCACAATAAATTAACCCAATAGATTAAGCAAAAGATCATTTAAATAATTTTAATCCTTCCCTCTTACTCGCATTCACAAGAATTGTCGTATCTTTTCGCTCCCTTCCACTCATTGCTATGGAAAAACATTTTTTGAACAAAAAATGATATTTTGCTACCTCATAATTAATTGCCTAAAATTGTACTCTCAGAGCACCAAAAGAAGTACACCTTCAAAAATCTCGCCCATCCATTTCCCATAGAAATACCTTCACGAAACCAATAACACACGATCTATTTTTGTAGGGCAAACGAGTAAATTAACCTTTCCCTTCCCAAAGAACGGCTAACTCGATTTGGCAAAATGGAATGGCTTCGACCTGAGGCAATAATTTGTCTAAAAAGACAAACAAAATTAGTTTGATTTACATTTAAAATAGGGAATGGCGTTATGGCTTTGCGCTAATAGGACCGGGCAATACAATAAAACAGAAATAAATGAAAATAAAATTTTATTAAAGCGGCGTCCGTTATCGGGAAAAAGGGGGGGACGCTTGCGTACGTCGATTAATTAAACAAATATCTGTGCGAATGCATTTTGTAGTAATTAGATTATATTTAAACTAAATCGAAACGCGAATTATCCGCTTTTACGTGACGTTTTCGATATCTATTTTGATATAAATAATGCAGATTTTACAACGTTAGTGGAATTCATTTGATTTCGGGGATCGAACATAATGCGGACATTAAAATAAGCGACTAATAAAAACGTTGTTTGCGATGTCGAGTTAATTGTGTGGAAGTGATGCCTGTTTTATGCGTTTGAAAGAAATTTATTAAACGTATTTTTGTCGAGGGCGATTTTTAATTGCCGGGGACCCCACATTATGCATGGCGCTAAGGATAGGGGATGGCGGTAAACAAATTTTGCCTTTCTCGACAATCGTTAAGCCAAAAACGCGTTTCGTGATTTAATCAGGCAAAATGGAGAAGGGGTCGCGCAAAATTCTTTTTGAAAAATATTTGAAGCAATTTACGATTTTCAAAATACACAATGTCTTTATAATGCCCCCAAACTGAAAACATGAAATTTTTTTGATAAATTTTAACTTTTAATGTGACTTGTGCCGGTTTATGGCGCTTGGACCATGGCCGTTTTGGATGACCCATTATTCGTCACCGGTGATGATTAGTTTTGAAACAAGGATCGTTTTGGCGCGCCACGTTAAATTTGAGCGTGAACCGACAAATGTAAACCAAGTAAGTCTTTTTATATTCTTTTATTGATTTTTATTATCTAATAATAAATGACTCGTCGTAATAGAAATATTATTAATTAATGTTTGCATAGTAGTGGTCTGATTTTGGCACAGCATAATCTTTAATTTTATTTTTGAGTTTAAACATCAAGGGTTGGTGTATTGTATCTTGGTCACTGTCAAAAATTGTACTTTAGCCCTAAGATCAAAGTGCAATAAATAAAAATTTTGATATACCTTTGTTATAAATTCTTAATTTTTTTTAAAATTTGTTTCAGATAATATGCCTTGCAAGTCTAAATTTAAATTTTTGCAAAGTTAACCATTAAGTATGTGTAATTTTAGTATACGAAAAAAGTTTTGTTAATTTTTGAAACAATTTTAGTGTCATCTCAAAGAAGAACATTAGTAGTTCTTATAATCCAAAAATAAATATATAATTTTCATAGAACAATGGGTTTTATTTTGCTTAATGTGAATAGAGTCAAGGTACATCACCTCTGTCGTACCTAGGCCATAGATCCGTTAATTTTGAAATCTTATAGCAATTTGAATAAATGGTTGGTAATGCTTTCAAATATTTTATGATGAATGCCTTATTAGTGCCCCACTACGATGCAATTCATGTTATCAACAAATTGTTACATATACAATTAAAAAAAAATTACAATTGAAAAAAGGGTCAAGGTACAACGGGTTCTTCTACTGAAATTTATTTACAGTATGTCCTAAATCTAAAGAATTTCAAGAAAAATACATTTTAACTTTAAGGTAAATGGCAAGACGGAAATTGAAAGAGAATGTGAAAATTTAGTACGTACTTCATTGGAGTAACGCCCATTTCGGCACAAGTCAATATCTTAAGTCTAAAACAAATTTAAAATGCCAATCTCGGCGCAAAATGTTCCAGGGCCAAAACGGCGGCTGGCTTTACCAAAATGAGGTACGCGAGGCTCGAGACCAGTGGTTTCAAACTTTCTATTACTAAGCTCTCCTTAAAAAAATTTAATCTTGGCGCCTCTCCGCTTTACACCTACTTCCGTGACTTACACGGTGGATGGGTTTCAGAAAAAACCGTGTAAATCGAAAACAGAACAAAATATGCATAAATTGGTCGGTTACTAATAGATTAATTAATATTTGTAAAGTTCTAAATTTTTCCAGAGTTAGCGACAATACAAATATATTTATTTAAATAAAGTGTTTGTTAAAGATCATATGGAACAAGCCTTGCAATAGATTTAACTAATTTCGGAAAAAAAACTTCGATATTAGTCCTAAACGCCAAATTACTTTCTGCAAATAAACTGCGATAGACATTTTATCGCAAAACGTCAAATTTGAAATCAATTTTTAAGCAATTACTTAATTGTTTATTTCGAAACGCTATAATCTAACAATTAATCGAATGCGTGGCGCGAAAAGCTCGGCTTTATAGATTTTACAAAAGTCGTACGTAAACCGCTTAGTAATTCTAGACAAAACCTCAATTAATACAAGTTTTCCTAGGTTGACATTCAACGTGTGTCAGGAATAATCCCGGATTAAATTCGCTCCACTAATCTTCCCCCGTGCATTTATTTTGCAGAACGTTGCAGCGTCTCCTTTTGTACGTTATTAATCTTACTTTTGCGCGGTGTAGGCGAGGGACGCGAAGAGCGCGTCGCGCCATTTAATTAACAACTCCAACTCTAGTTTTTGATAAACTTAATTTCGCGACGAATTTATTTAATTTTGCGTGTGTTTATAAATTTGATTAAGGAGGGGCGAGCTTGTTTGATGGGGTACAAGGCGTAATTTCGAAATTTCGCCGTGTAAAAGTGCGATAGCACCTTAAGCCCACGTTAAATTGTTATAACTCTGTAAATTGCTGTGTAAAGTGGCGTTTAATTGGCGATATTTATTACGGAGATTTATTAACCATTACACACCTTGTTTAGTGCCTCTTTATGCTGCGATATAAACACAACCCTTAGCTACACAATTAAAGATACTAGACGAGCCCTAAATTATTCATAAAGCTGCGTTTCGAGAAAAAGTTTTACGTCTTTCGTAATTGTCGGGTCGGAATTGAGTTTGCGTCAATGATGGCTCTTATAGGCGAGATAAATTAAAATTCTTTATTTTCCTCGCTTTGTTGCGTCGAGAGGTAGGAAGTAATAGTGGATGATACAGAAAAAGTAATTAAAAACCTTAACTTTTCTAATTCCAATCAAATTCCTACTTTTAAAACAAGAAAACGTAGACGATAATTGCGAGTTGGATTTTTTCCTGTTGCTTTCAATTCGTTAAGGATTTTTTTTTAATCGAGATTTATGATTTGAATACAATTTTTTTATTTCTGAAGAAATTAAAAGGTTTTCTAATATTAGGTATTACGATGAGCTTTTGAAGATGTTATTTTTTATTAATTTATAAGTACAGTAATCCCTCAACATTCGCGGATTCGATGTTCGCGAGTTTCGATTATTCGCGATTATTAAAATGCGGAAAAATTCAACATTCGCGAGCTGTGTACTCGCTTATTCGAGGAATCATTAAAAAAATTCTTGTGTGAAGTAAAATAATTTCTTAACTTCCACAATTTTTAATTAAGAAAAAATTTCTTAATACAAAAATTTCGTTATATTTGGTTCAACAATAAAATTTCTTTTGAGAAGAATGTAGGTACAATTATTAATACAATAATTTCTTGTCTGAAGAAAGTTTTTTATTTAGTTCAAGAATAAATATTTTATATCAAGAAAATGTATACTTAAACGAAGTGAGTTTTTTTTTGGTTAGAAATTATTTTTTTTATTCAAGTACAATTTTTAGTTTAGTTCGAGAGAATAAATATAACGAAAAAATTTTCTCACTTGGGCAAAGATATTCTTTTTTTCTGTGCAGTAATAATTCCATATCTCGTGTTTGTTTTGTTCTGAGAGTCAAAGAATTACAATAACAACAAACACCTCCCCCCATGGTTTACCAACCGATTTCCTTAGTTTTCAATTCGGTTGAGTAACACCCTAACACTTTAATTTCAGTAAATTGATGGTGCCGTAATTAAAAAACTGTTTTAATAAATACGTATGCATAATTATTAAAACTTGTTTATATGTACTTTGTTTTGTATGTATATACAACGTATATCAACCTTCGTGGAGCGTAACCTCCCTATTTCCACATTAAGATAGACTTAACATTCGCGAATTCGATATTCGCGAGGTTTTTCTGGAACGTAACCCTCGCGAATGTTGAGAGGTTACTGTACTTTGTTTAATGCTGATTGAAAATTTTACTAAATTAACACAACAGGCACTTTGCTCATAAAATAACTTGATTTGATTTAGGTATTTAAATTTGAAAGGATTTTCTGTTAATAATCAATAATGATCAAAAACAAGATTTTAATACTACGGAAAATTGTAAAGTGAAACTTCTTTGCTGAGGCGGCCACAATTTTCCAGCGTTACGAAAAATCCGATCGCACGAGGGGAATAGTTAGGTACGTGGTGGGGGAACCGGTAGAGAACAAATTGGTGCAAAATTCAAAAGTGTTTGGTAACTTTATTATTCGGATCGTTGTAGAAATACGAACTAATTAATTTATGTGCTAAAATTTAATCTTCTACCGATTGAAAAAAATCGGATTTAAATAATTTTCGTTTAGGTTTATTTATGCGACTTAAAATGCCCAAATATAATTATTTTTAATTTAAGTTTTGTCGTCAACAAAGGACACGGCGTTAATTAAAGCCGCTTTTTAAAGTTATGCGCGAGAAGACAAATAAAAAAACAAGTAGACGTAGTTTTTTATAATTTAAAGCACCCGAAAAATTAATTATTCAACTTTAAAGCAAACTAGAAGGGAGGGCTGCAGATATTAAAATAAAAACCATATGTCGCGTTCTCCTTTCTTAACTTTTCGGCTCGAACTAAACAGCGAGCGGCAATAGTTTTTATTTAATACGACAGGTAAATTAGAGTTGAAAATGAGTTTTAAAAATTAACGAAATTTATGAAAGCATTTAAGTTTACGAGTAATAAAATTTCTAATGAATAATTAAGCATACGTTCGGGGTAGTTTCGTAGGGCTGCGTGACGATGCCAGGTAGTTAACTTATTATGGTAACTGTTAATTAACTCACAATTGTGCCTTCTATTCATAATTTACCCTCACATGTTCGTGCAGGGGGTGTATTAACAAATCTTTAAATACCAGTTTCGTTCGCTCTTTCAATGTTTTAAATCACTTATGCGTTGCACGTGCATGTTTTACACTTTTACATATGTAAATACATGCGCTGATTGCTGCATCCTGCATTATTTTATTACACATCGTAAATCACTCTTTTTAAATCTGATAAGTAATCCTAAAATCGGTTGAATTAAATGACTAAATTATGAGCGAAACAATTCTTGGGAACTGCGAAATTTTTGATTATGTAGGGGAACCTGTTGTACCTTGGCTCTTTTTTCACTAGTAATTTTTTTTAAATTGTATAATGTATATGTAACAATTTGTTGATAAAATGAATTGCATCGTAGTGGGGCACTAATAAGGCATTCATCATAAAATATTTGAAAGCATTATCAACCTATGGCCTAGGTACAACAGAGGTGATCTACCTTGGCTCTATTGACATTAAGCAAAATAAAACTCATTGTTCTATGAAAAATGTTAGTTTTTGATGTTTTAAAAGCTACCTCAAAGGACAGTTCAAAAAATTTTTTTAAGAGGTCGCTCAAAATTTTTTAAAATTTCAAAATCCGTCAAAATACAATTTTTAAAATTTTTTTTTCTCGTTACGGTATAATTTTATAGACAAACAAGAAATAAGTTTCTGAAAGTTTCAATTTAAAATTTGAGTTTTAAAAGGTCGCTCAGAATTTTTTTATTTATTAGTGCATCACTTTGGATTTTTTCGAGCGACATTTTAATATTAAAATTAAAATTTCATACATTTTTTTTCCACTATTTATTAAAATAATAAACAAAAATTCACCACGAGATGAACTGAAAATGAAACACATGACAAAAAAAAACATAATTTTATTAAAAAGTGCATATTAAATTTGCTTTATTAGCATTAGGATATAATCCAAAGTGATGTACTAATAAATAAAAAAAAATTCTGAGCGACCTTTTAAAACTCTAATTTTAAATTGAAACTTTCAGAAACTTATTTTTTGTTTGTCTATAAAATTATACTGTAACGAGAAAAAAAATTTTAAACAAATTGCAAGAGAAAAAAAGAAAATTAATGGAACAGGTTAAAAACTTGCAAAAAAAAATAAAGAAAAAAAGAAATATGATCATACGATAATTTTCGCTGATTAGTCGTTTAATTTACAAAAAATTAATGATTTGTTGTCCTAAATTAATTTTTTAACTGTCTCAATAATGGGGACCTGTATCATGAGACACTGGGGCCACACACCTTTAGAGTGTCTCATAAATAGGGACACAGCGGTTCCCATTACAAAAGCTTATTTTTAAGTATTTTTAAATTAATATTTAGTGCAAACTCAAAATATTAATATAAAAATGATAAAACATATCTATCATTTAATTTAAATTGTGTTTTACACTAAAACTGATTAAATAATAGCGCTATTGTTTGACCTACCTAGAAATGTGTCTCATAATAGAAACTTTTACCTTATATGTAACAATTTGTTGATAATATGAATTGCATCGTAGTGGGGCACTAATAAGGCATTCATCATAAAATATTTGAAAGCATTATCAACCTATGGCCTAGGTACAACAGAGGTGATCTACCTTGGCTCTATTGACATTAAGCAAAATAAAACTCATTGTTCTATGAAAACTATATAATTATTTTTGGATTATAAGAACTACTAATGTTCTTCTTTGAGATGCCACTAAATTTGTTTCAAAAATTAACAAAACTTTTTTCCTATACTAAAATTTCACATACTTAATGGTTAACTTTGCAAAAATTTAAATTTTTCGTTAGATTTGCGAGGCATATTATCTGAAGCAAAATATAAAAAAAAATAAGAATTTATAACAAAGGTATATCTAAATTTTTATTTATTGCACGTTGACCTTAGGGCCAAGGTACAATATATTGACGGTGACCGAGGTACAACACACCGACCCTTGCTGTTTAAACTCAAAAATAAAATTAAAGATTATGCTGTGCCAAAATCAGACCACTACTATGCAAACATTAATAAATAATCTTTCTATTACGATGAGTCATTTGTTATTAGGTAATAAAAATCGATAAGATATTTAAGTAAAAAGAATATAAAGAAACTTACTTTTTTTCGATTAAAAATTTCTATTGATCTCATACATTAACAAAGTACATTGGCATTTGAAATATCGAAAATTATGGGTCACGAAAGCCCGCAAATATTAAAAAATAAATAAAGTTGTCCTAGGTACTAAAGGACCAAGATACAACAGATTCCCCTACCTATTTGTCTGACACCCTGTATAATACATACATATTTAGGTACCACACATATATCTGTGCTAGTCTGCACATTTGTACGACGTCCATAACTCAATTGTCTGTTTCGTCGTTGTCTGCATAAAAGTTTACGAACCAACTCCCTTAATTTTCTCTTTAATATACATTAACGATAAGATTGAGCAGGGGCCCTGTAATCGCAAGGTGTCAGTCCCTTTGTAATTAGCGGGCAGTCTCTGATTACAAACCACGTGACTGGCGACGACCACCCTCGCAATCGTTACAAGCACAATGACCAACCTTATTGCTCCTGACATCCTTTGGATTAGGTCCCATTAACTATTTAACAAGCAAGAATCAAAATTACTCTTCGCTCCTCGTCGACACACCCACACATTTAATCACTTCTTCGAGCCCCCCCGGCCCTCAGTTTCCCAAATTCGGCCGCGTTTAGGACGAATTAGCACAAAATACAGGTTTCGTTAGTCGATTACTAATTATGAGCCCGCAACGGCCGCTGCAGGTGCTCCCAAAGGGTCCCGTCAATGTGGACATCGATGACCGCACGGTTCAAATCGAATCTGCTTCGATCTCCAGCGATCACTGTGTCCGACAATTCAATTATTCTATTGACATGCACATTTGACCAATTGCTACCTGGACCAGATTAAATTTTTTCCTTCTCTCTTTCGCCCGTTTGCCGAACCTGTTCGGCTCGCAGGAAAAATTAAGGAACGACTTCCAAAGGGAAGTCGTACGTCTTCTAAGTTACATTGTGTTTATTTTGTTTTAGGATTTGGGTCAAAAAGCTCTCCCGTAAGCTGAATAGCATCAATAAATAATGAACTTCCCTACGAGTTGTGACAAAGGTGAGTAAGTCTTCTTTTAATGCATGTTTTCTTTTAAAATGCTGCCCTATCGCCCATCTTATTCGTCCTGGATTTGGAGGACCTCTACGGCTTCCTCGCTTTTTTAATTAATTTAACAAAAGGTTCCTTTAAAACATTCCCTTTTTTGATTGTTTGTTGCCGAAAGAAACAACTTGAGGTGTTCTTACAAATTTTTATCTCTGCTACGGTGACCGTGTTTTTATTTTTTTTAAAACGAACTCGTTTATGTTGAATGGCGTTATTTTTGGCATTCTGAAAGAAGTTATACTTCTTTTGAAACGTTGAGGATAAAATTTACTAACGAAAATTTGATATTTGAAGTTAGTCTTCTGATAAAGTAAATTAATTATTGTGAATCGTGCTTAAAACCGAGTGTGCGCATTCGAGCTCAAAGTGGCACATTCCGATCTCGGGAAAATGAAGCGCGCCGCTCCGCGTCGCGCTTCATTTGCCTCCCTCGCTCGGAAATGTGCCACTTTTCGCTCGAATGCGCACATATATCGTATTCATTAGATTTGTCTACCTTATCTTTCGATTTTTTAAATCATTTTACATTTAATTTAGCGAAATATCGTTTTTATGTTCGAAAAACGTTTTTGCCATAGCAATGAGCAAAAGGGAGCGAAAAGATACGACAATGTCGTGAATGCGAGCGGGAAAGAACAATTAAAATCATTTGACTGGTCTTTTGTCTAATCTATTGGCTTAATTTATTGTGAATCGTGCTTAAAACTGAGTGTGCACATTCGAGCTCAAAGTGGCACATTCCGATCTCGGGAAAATGAAGCGCGCCGCTCCGCGTCGCGCTTCATTTGCCTCCCTCGATCGGAAATGTGCCACTTTTCGCTCGAATGCGCACATATATCGCATTCATTGGAAATGTTTAAATTCATTTTTGGATTTATAAAAAAAGGAGCAATGTTACTAAATAAAACTAGATATGTGCGCATTCCGGCGAAAGAGCAAGTTTCCCCAGCTCAAATTGTTAATCAAAATTTACAACAAACACATCTATCCCTCGATATGCACGTTAATTGTTTTACACAATTTTGCTTTACAAGGTTTTTTTCATACTAACGAGGATTGACTGTATTGTTTTTTTTTTAATTTTAAAAATCAAAATTTTTCAATTGCATTTATTCTTAAAGTATTATGGGCAGCGTGTAAGAATCCTAAGATCTCATTTAAAGTTAAAAAATATTTAAGGATAACAAATATCAAAAATTTGTTTAAAATATTCAAAAATCAAGTTATGTATTTTGTCGTTAATTTTAAAGACTGGATTTGTTTTGAAAAATGTATTTTTTGTAATTGCAATTTTCTCCTAATTTCTTTTTGGCAGCGCAATTGTTCTTAAGGTCCTATTTGATGTCAAAATGCTGAGAATTCTAAATACCAAAAGATTTTAATATATTACAACAAGCAATTGAGTTATAAATTTTTAATACAGTTAATCCTCAATGTTATGAACATGTTTGTCCGGAAAGTTTGGCTCATACTAATGAGGTTTGACTATATATAAATATATAAATGCACAAAAATTGCAAATTTAATATTATCTACTACTTTGATTAGTTGAAACTAAATTTTTGAATATTGAGCAATTAATTTTTATATGGAATTGTTAGAAAATATTTGTATTTATTACATTTATTTATATTAATTTTTACACGTGATCATATTTAATTAAGCCACGCCAAAGAAGTATAACTTCTAACGCGTTTACATAAGTACAAGCATCGGTTTTTTTCTTTTTTTGATTTTCCAAAAGGTCGATGTAACTATCTCAAGTGATTTATAAAAATAAAATAATTGTAATGTTAAAACGGTTCGTTAGAATTAAATTCGCCTTAAACTAGTCGAAAGAAAATTAAATGTAAGCAAATAGGTGTCAGGAATTTTTTTAAAACATTTTTTTGCCAAGGTGTTAGGTTTAAAGTAAATTGAATTCTTTGTTGGCTCGATTGCCTTAGAATTTTTTTAAATTTACAGAATGAATATCTAATGATGTATAATTTAATTTGGTAAAAGCCCATTTACGTATCTCTGTTGGTTTGAAAAAAAACAAATTTGATTTAAAATTATTTTGAAAGAAAGTTGTGCGTATTATTCAATTTGCAGTACTTGACCCGAAATTGTTTATAGCAATGAAACGCTTATTTCGATTTATTAAATTAAATTTTAACAAATAGAGTTTATGCAATTGTATGAAAAAAAATTTTGAACACGTTTAAATTGTGTTTTTTTTGTAAAATGACTAATTTAAAATTTTTCTACTTTACAAATGAATTCCTAAATGTAATACATTTTGATTTGGTAAACATCTTAATTAGTTTTGAAAAGAGTTTTCAAAAGAGAGACGTTTATTTTATGCAATTTGCAATTTCTGTCAAGAAAGCATTGATAGCAACAAAACGGTTACTTAGATTTGAATGAAACTTTTTTTAATCGAAAGATAATTAAATTTTAGGCAGCACGGGTTTTGGCGATTTTTATTTTAATCATTTTTTTTTAAGTTATTAAGACGGGTCAAAGTTGGACTTAGACAAGTCTCCCTTTTTGTCATCTATTTGTAATTTTTTTTTAAAAAAAGCCTTTAAAATATCCAAATTTAATCTTTAATATAATATATTTTAGTTGTATTTAAACAACATTCAAATAGCACCATTGCTTTTTTCAGAAATTAATTTTTATTCATCATGCAACATGCAATTCTCAACTTAAAATTATTTTAGCAACAAAATGGATAATCCGATTTAAACATAGTTTTAAGTAGCCGAAAGAGGCTTCAATTTATAGTCTTTAAAACTTTATTTTAAAATATTTCAAAAAATCGCTCATCCATAAAACATCCCTCGACGTAAATTGCATAAAATCAGCATCGAGCGCAAAAATAAATTTTATTTTTTTTATGTAAATGTTTCGAATAGCGCGACGACCATAAATAAATTTATTGTGGGGGGCCGTAAGGAGAGCGTTAAGAGTGTCCACACACTTAGAAAAGCGATAAGCGCGTCAAAAGAGAGAAGCAGTAAACATTACATATAGGAATATTCAAGTTCATCTATCAAAAGTGACATGTGCTACGACCCGGGGGGTGGTGACAATGAAAAATGATTTATTGGCACCTGTTAACACGAAATTCCCATTTTGGATCGTTTCGAGATTATGCGAAGCGGTCGCGATCACAAAGAGCGAAGGTAAAATTCGGAACGAAACGCGAAACGGACTCGCCTCGCGAAAGTACTCGCTTTCTGTTTGGAAAGATATCTACAATTCAGATTAAACAAATATAATTTTGAAAAACGGTGGAGTTATCCGAGCGAACGCTGATACGGAATAGATTTCCGCTCCGAAGCGATCATTTGTCTGAAGAAGCAGGCGCCCTTATTTGCGTTCGGCAAACCGACGCTTTTTTTGCGCCCGACATTTCATCGCGAATTTTCCATAATTCGCCCCCGCGAGCGCGGCCAATCAAGTGGCTCTCGTCCTCGCCAAAGACGCTAATGGACCAAAGAGTGGCCGCTCGAAAAACTCGATGGTTATTTTTGCCCTTTTATCGGGAGAAATCCAATCGGCGCTTTATCGCGCGCGCGATTTTATTTTCGACGGAACAAAGCGCGGTACATTTTAAAAGCGATTAATCTCTTTATGTGCGACGTAGAAGAGGGCATCGGGGGCAGAGAGTATAAATCCGCCTCGCACAATAACGGCGAATATTCTGCACCGGTGGCGGCGGCGGTGTGTGCCAAGCTAATTCGACTATTGGTTTCGAATGAATTAGTTCGAAATTATAGCGCGATGCGGCTTTTAGTTGTAATTTGGCAGGCGAACTGTGATATGCCTCATTTGACGGTATTTTATAAAGCGCTAATTTCCCGACGCTAGGCGTCTCATTTGTCAGTGCAGGCCGTCGCCTATTCCCTGCAATTATTCGCTATTGTGCCCCAAATACGCCCCGTTCGCATTAGCACCATTGTCATCCTAATATAACGATTCGAAATATAACCTTTTCATAACCCTGCCAGGCTGTATGGGCCAGTTCTGCTCGTCGGAAGCTCGCGATGCCCTTTTTCGTTCGATTCCGTGTTTTAATATCTTCAAAACTGAAATAATCGCACTTAAGAAGAACATTCAATTGCGGTTGATTTTCATAATTTTTCTACTATTTAATTAATTATTATGAAATTGAAGAAATAATAGTTTATTAAATTATATTCGCACAGAAATAATTTTGAAGTTATACTTCTTTTGGCGCCTTGAGGGTAAAGCGTTAGTAGGCAACGGATGTTGCGCGCGCTAATCTAACGAAAAGTCGACAATGTGAAGTTAGCCGTCTAAGAAAGTTAGATGTATACTACCTTTATCCGAAAATACTTGGTACGTTTTAAATTTATGTAAAAATTGTTGCAGATACGTGAGATAAATTATTTTGTTATGATTATACAGTTATACCTCTCTAACTTCACATTCCATAACTTCACATCTTCTCTAATTTCACAGTTTTCATAGGTCCCAAAATGGGAGATACAAATTATCCTAGGGTTAACTTCACATTCTCTAACTTCACGTTCACATGATTTGCGTTGCAATTTTATACAGGTATAATGAAAGTTAACTTCACAATATAAAAAATCATTTTTAAGAAAGACAGATAACTTATTTAAAATATGTTTCATGTTCACAAAGAAAAAAATCTTTTAAGTTTATTGTATGAACACTAAAGGAAAAAATTGAAAGGTCAAAAAAATTTCCTAAATTTTATTGTGATTTTTGACAGGCTGTATTTCAGTAAAAAATGATCGTATCTAAAATTTTAAAAAAGCAATTTAAATCTTCAAGATTCTAGTTTTCAGATCTTTTAGTCAAAAATTTTTAGAAGCCACTATTATCACGCAAAAATAATAAATAGCGCGAAAGAAAAAAAATGCAAATTTTTTTCTTTTTTTTTGTGTCCAAGGACTTTTTTCAGCTAAACCATTATATGAAACGGATAGCTTGTTTATTCAACTTCAAGTTTCTTTTTTTTTAAAGATTGGTACAATTATTTTTCACCGAGATACCGGACGTTAAATAAAAAGGGTAATTTTGTCTTCAATTATTGATATCTCTATGACCAATAATCGTTCGAAAAATTGCAAAGTAGTTTTGGAAACTGGACAATTTTTTAAGAATTTTTTCCATAGTAAACAAATTTGAAAAAACATGTTAAGCGTGATTTTTATAGCTGAATATACTCACAAAAACTCTGTAAAGTTACAATTCGATCTTGGGCACAATAGGTCTTTTAGGCCGCGGTGCTGTGGGCCATGTAAAATTTGATCTAGCGAACCGTTCTTTTGTTACAATCAAACTTTTGAAAAAAATTAAATGGTCGCGTTTATTCTCGCTACACACTTTATAATCATGATTATAATAGAAAACATATTTTTTAGCTTTTTTAAGATTTTTACCGTTAACAACATATCGGAAAATTTTGTACGAAAAAAAATCTTTTATTTTATTAATTAAATTTTCTTTGGTTTTTAAAACTATATAGTTTTAAAAACTAAAGAAAATATTGAAAAGTATGTAGTAAGGTTTAGAATACAACCATGTATTACAGATTTTTTTAAATCTGGTCAATGTACTTTGTTAATATATGAAATCAATTGAAATTTTTAATCGAAAAAAAGTAAGTCTTTTTATACTCTTTTTACTTAAATATCTTATTGATTTTTATTACCTAATAACAAATGACCCATCGCAATAGAAATATTATTTATTAATGTTTGCATAGTAGTGGTCTGATTTTGGCACAGCATAATCTTTAATTTTATTTTTGAGTTTAAACATCAAGGGTCGGTGTGTTGTACCTCGGCCACTGTCAATAAATTGTACCTTGGCCCTGAGATCAACGTACAATAAATAAAAATGTAGATATACCTTTGTTATAAATTCTTTTTTTTTTATTTTGCTTCAGATAATATGCCTCGCAAGTCTAACAAAAATTTAAATTTTTGCAAAATTAACCATTAAGTCAGTGAAATTTTAATATACGAAAAAGTTTTGTTAATTTTTGAAACAGTTTTAGTGGCATCTCAAAGAAGAACATTAGTAGTTTTTATAAACGAAAAATAAATATATAGTTTTCATAGAACAATGAATTTTATTTTACTTAATGTGAATAGAGCCAAGGTACATCACTTCTGTTGTACCTAGATCATAGATCCACTAATTTTGAAATCTTATAGCAATTTGAGTAAACGGTTGGTAATGCTTTCAAATATTTTATGATGAATACCTTATTAGTGCCCCACTACGGTGCAATTCATTTTATCAACAAATTGTTATATGGGTGATTCCTAGATAACTGTGATTTTTATAACTAAAATTTTTTTGAAAATAAAAATGTTTTAAAACGCGTGTTTTGGGTGTTTTCTCTCTCCAATTATACACAGAACTAAGCCTGTGCTGTAGTTCTACTACAACTACAACGAAACGAAAACTATGACAAGATTTGAAAATTTTAATGCCACGGTACTGACATATAATAGTCCAAGCGCCGAATGTTAAAAGGGTGGTACAAAATGGATTTTATTACTTTTTAGATATTTGACAAAAAATAAACCAACTGTCTGGCGATCTGTAACTTGTCCAACTGTTTTTTTTTATAATTTTTTTTTCTAATTTTTTGTAAAAATGATGTATAAGACATAAGTACAATGTTTTACTATTCGAAGAAGTTTCGATCAGTAGAATATAAAAATTTAAGTCTGGCGTCCCTATTCTTGACACAACTGTTTGCCAGACTACCCTCAAAATATTTATTGCAATGATAAATGTTCTATATAAGGTATAAGAAAAAATTAAACGTCAAATCTTCTGTTTTTTATCCCTCTTTTGAATAGAATTGGTCTGTTACATTAATACTGTTAGTCCACTGCTAGACCACGATTTAGAAAGTCCTGTGTTGCTACTTGTTGAGCGCCACTTTTTTTGCTTTTTGCAAAATTTACATTCAATTGTTATTCTGTCAAAATTTTTAACAAAACTATAACAAATAAATACAGAAATAAGTTAAAACATTGAGGAAAAAAGAAATTAAAAAGTTGTTTCTTATTTTTGCCATGGTAGTGACATCCACGGTTATGACATTTGAATTTAAAATAAACCTAACTTTATAATGCAGATAAATAAAATAATTTCCTAAATAATTTCGATTATTTACGTAAAAGTAAATAAAAATTTACTACAATTGATTCAAACATCGTATTAATAACCGTAAATTTCAATACCACGGTATTGACATGTAATTTTATGACATACCTTTTTCAAAATAAAACATATTAATTCAATTATATTTTTGAAACTTCAAAATAAATACACAGCTGTAAACATTGCACAAATAGTCCCTCCTGAAAATGCTGCCACAAGGAGTGGATGAAACTAAATTAAGATGGCGATTAGGCCGCAAACATTTCAAATTTAAAAATTGAATAAAATTTCCGGATATAAATCAAAGACGATTATTTTTTTTACCAAACATTATTTTCGTATAATTGCAATATAATTTAATGGAGTATATATTAGACTTAAGTTATGAAAAGTAACTTTTAAATTACAAATCGAATATCGATCGAAATTTATACATTTAGAATCGGACATGCCCCGGTTATGACATTTCGAGTATATTTTCGTAAGTTATGAGTAAACCAAGATCACTTATGTTCCAAAACCTAATGTAGGTTGAAGATTATTATCAGATTTATAATATTAATGATTTCTCAATAAGAAAAAACTATGTTGGATGATAAATAAAATACTGGACATAAAAAATCACAGTTATCTGAGAATCACCCATATATACAATTTAAAAAAAATTACAAGCGAAAAAAAGCCAAGGTACAACAGGTTCCCCTACTTATGTACGCATAGCTAAATTCAATATGACAATTAATAGAAATAAATTTAATAAATACGAGGATGTGCGCATTCGAGCGAAAAGTGGCACATTTCCGAGCGAGGGAGGCAAATGAAGCGCGACGCGGAGCGGCGCGCTTCATTTTCCCGAGATCGGAATGTGCCACTTTGAGCTCGAATGTGCACACTCGATTTTAAGCACGATTCACAATAAATTAAGCCAATGGATTAGACAAAAAGTCAGTCAAATAATTTTAATCGTTCTCTCCCGCTCGCATTCACGACATTGTCGTATCTTTTTTCTCCCTTTCACTCATTGCTATGGTAAAAACGTTTTTCGAACATAAAATCGATATTTTGCTAAATTAAATGTAACATGATTTGAAAAAGCGAAAGATAAAGTAGACAAATCTAATAAATACGAAGATGTGCGCATTCGAGCGAAAAGTGGCACATTTCCGAGCGAGGGAGCAAATGAAGCGCGACGCGGAGCGGCGCGCTTCATTTTCCCGAGATCGGAATGTGCCACTTTGAGCTCGAATGCGCACACTCGATTTTAAGCACGATTCACAATAAATTAAGCCAATAGATTAGACAAAAAGTCAGTCAAATTATTTTAATCGTTTTCTCCCGCTCGTATTCACGACATTGTCGTATCTTTTCGCTCCCTTTCACTCAGTGCTATGGTAAAAACGTTTTTCGAACATAAAATCGATATTTTGCTAAATTAAATGTAAAATGATTTGAAAAAGCGAAAGATAAAGTAGACAAATCTAATAAATACGAAGATGTGCGCATTCGAGCGAAAAGTGGCACATTTCCGAGCGAGGGAGGCAAATGAAGCGCGACGCGGAGCGGCGCGCTTCATTCCGAGATCGGAATGTGCCACTGAGCTCGAATGTGCACACTCGATTTAAGCACGATTCACAATAAATTAAGCCAATAGATTAGACAAAAAGTCAGTCAAATTATTTTAATCGTTTTCTCCCGCTCGTATTCACGACATTGTCGTATCTTTTCGCTCCCTTTCACTCAGTGCTATGGTAAAAACGTTTTTCAAACATAAAACCGATATTTTGCTAAATTAAATGTAACATGATTTGAAAAAGCGAAAGATAAAGTAGACAAATCTAATAAATACGAAGATGTGCGCATTCGAGCGAAAAGTGGCACATTTCCGAGCGAGGGAGGCAAATGAAGCGCGACGCGGAGCGGCGCGCTTCATTTTCCCGAGATCGGAATGTGCCACTTTGAGCTCGAATGCGCGCACTCGGTTTTAAGCGCCATTCACATTAATTAATTTACTTTCAAATATTTTATAATAAATACCTTATTAGTGCCCCACTACGATGCAATTCATTTTATCAACAATTACAATTTAAAAAAAATTACAAATGAACAAAGGGCCAACAGCTTCCCCTACACCCCTTGCATTTTATTAAATTTCATTTCTTCCACTTGTTTTTCTTTGGGGTTATTGTAATACCATAATCAAAAAGATTTTAACGAAATCACAATTTTTTAACTACAAATACGTATTTACTTTATTTCCGATTTCTTTTAAATATTTTATTTATGCAGTAAGTTATGATAAATATAATTACAGTCCGCCCCCTACATTTTGCAGCGCTTACTCTCCCTGCTTCTTTTTGTTTCAGTAGCAAACTTCGTCAAAATAAATTCTAGCGAAGTTTTCACAGAATCAGTCATTAACATAAGGTACACACGATGAGAAGATGAATATGTATGCGGTTAGAATTCGGTCTTAATCCGTTCCTGGAGCCAACTCAAAACAGAATCAACAGAGAACTATGCCTATAGATTGTCCATGTCTGCGAGCTTTCGCAGTCCCAAGGGGACGCCGAATTGAATTTGTTAACCTAAATGCAAACTCTGTGATGTTGAATGTCACATGACGAAGCTCGCACCGTACATTTGCATTATTCACCGTAAACAGTTTCATGGCGAAATCGCAGGCCGATAAGGAAAACGTCGCACTTTTCGGCGAGCTAAATTTCGGCGCATAAATCAGAGGCGCGGCCTCCTCTGGAAAATTATAAAGGTTTTAATTAACTGTAGTATTGGAGGCATTAATCAGAGGGGTGTTACTGATGAGTAATCAGCATATATACTACATAGTTCCAGGGTTTGCGCCCTCACCAGCAATGAATTGTGGTACTTGGGAAACATTAATTTTATACAATTGCTGAGTTCGCAGCACAAATGATTGGGAGCTTGAATTAGTATAAACGACAGCACACGCACACACCGACGTTTTAACATTGACAGTCTCGTAATTGGGACGAATTACAACCCCTGATCATCGTCAGAGAAGCCCTCCACGATCCCAACTACGCACGTTTTTTTCGACGCCTACCTTGGAACCTTTTTCCGCACAAAAATTTCTAAGGTTGTCGTGTGGCAAGAGAAAGCTGCGAGATTTTGGCGTCGCGGAAATTATTTAATTATTTATTAATCGTATAATAATTTCAGTAATAATTTTCAGTAGTTTCATATTTTGCAGTTTCTTACATGGCAAGTTTACCTCATAGAAATTATGCTGTAATTGTTTTAATGGTCTTCGAAGAATTTTTTAATTATTTTTTCGTGGTATAATAACTCATTATAAACAATCCTGAAGTAACAAATTAAGTGTTTTATCGAATTTGAAAAAATTCAAATTTTTCAGTTTGATTCTAACAAATTCCATATGTAAAAAAATTGTAATTTTTTTAATAGCCGTACAAGACTTTTTAAAATTTTTTTTGGTGAATAATACATTGTTATAAACAATTTAGGAGCTTCAAATTAATTGTTTTAACTATTTTTAAAAAATACATATTTTGAAGTTTGATTCTAACAAGTTCAATATGGAAAAAATTGTAATTTTTTATATAGCTGTTTCAGGATTTTTTTTGTTATTTCTTTGCTGAACAATACATTGTTATAAACTTTGAAACTTTAAATTAATTGTTTTAACAAATTTCAGAAATCTCAGATTTTGCAAATACCTACAATACGTAAAAAAATTGTAGTTCTTTTAATAGCTTTACAAAATTTTTTAATTATTTTTTTGGTCACTAATACGTTGTTATAAACAATTTTGAAGCTTCAAATTAGCTGTTCTAGCAATTTTTCAAAAATATTCACGTCGAAGTATTTTTTTCAACAAACATTGAGTAATTAAAAAATATTTTTTACTTAAAGTGATAAATTTTGATATGGTTTTTTAACAAATTATTTTAAACAACTTTAATATTTGGAAGAATTAGACGTTCTTTCGGCGTCCACGCGGCCCCATCGTCACAGAAGTGTTATAAAACTCAAACAATTTTTTAAATTTCACGTAGAAGTATTTTTTAATTTTTTTAGAAAATTAGTTAATTTTTCGGCCCCTACGCCGGCCCCATCTTCATGAGTGTTGTAAAACTAAAATATGAAATTAAAAAAAATATTTTGACATTGTTTAAAATAGAAATGTCGTTTACACTTATTTATCATTTTTTTTAACTTCACGTAGATGTATTTTTTTTTGTTTTTTTTAGAAAATTATCGAATTTAACAATAAAATTTTGAAAAAACAGGCTCCTCTCACCCCTACACCTGTCCTATCCTCCCACAAAATTATTAATAAAATATATTAAACGAAAGAAATATATTAAGATTTTTTTTCCTAAAATTTCAAATTAATGATTTTTTTTTAAATTTAGAAACTAACAAGTTTATAAAAAATTTGCAGGCTCCTCCTCCTCTATACCTGCCCTTACCTCACCCTAAACCTGAAACAATAATTGAAAGAATTAGAAAAATGTTTTAAAACACAAAAACTAAATTTACACTTCGTCTAAAATGGTTTTTTACGAAATTAAAACGACTTCTGAAAAAACGAAATGTATTGAATTTGGCGCAAGGTATCCTAAGATTAAGTTTTTTAGTAAAACTTAAAGCGCAGAAAAGTCCGCATTTGTGGACTAAAAGCCGCATGGGAAAAATTCAAACGCAAAGTCTCCAAAATTTGTAGGGGAGACGCATTTCAAAGAGATCATAACGCAAAACCTTCAATTCTTAAAAATAATACCTAAGAATGACTTTTTAGTCAAGACGCAACCAACGCTTTTCAATTATAACAACCCCAAAAAAAAACCTGGGCGAAAAAATGATTAAAAATAAAATCATTTTCAAATTATTTTTAATGCTGAAAAAGAAAATGATTAAACACAGAAATAATGACAAAACATGCAATAATAAAAAAATAATAAAAACCTGAAAAAGAATTTGATTAATTAGAAACGCTTAAAAACGCAAATCGCATTTTTCTGCCGCAAATTAATTTCGCAAATTCGTAAAAAACCATTTTATTCGAAAAAACCCACCCCTGTAAATTCTCTTTCAAATTAACTTTCTATTGAAAGTGGAGATCTAAGAACTCCAACGCTTTAGATGAACTTTTTAAAAAAGTTCTCAACGCAAAACGCTTTAATTTTCATACGAAATACGCAAGTTTGACTTTGCAATAAAAGTCGAGGCGCAAAATGCGCCAATCATTGCGAAAGTGCTTTTAATCGCAATGACAAAGCAGAGATAAATTCTTTATAAGAAACCTGAAAAATATGGGACAAATTTAAGCCACCCTCTTCCGCCACCCTTAAAAAGTATATAAGTATTTACTATAAAAAAAAACGTAAGGTTCGCACCACACGTTTTGCAAAAATCTCTTTAAGAATGGCAGCATTAGCATTAAGAAAGAACGCGAATTCTAAGGGTGCCCCAATTACCAGCTAGCGTGGACATGGGGCGGCACACAAATATATACAAAAAATACACAGATATAACAATTTTTTTGCACAACCACCACTGGACCAATCTTAATTTAATACAAGAAACTGCAATTCAAAGATCGAATTGAAATTAAGTTAAGGCAAAAGATTGGCCGCTCAGCGAATTGTGCAAAAGTTGAGCCAATAAAACGGAAATGCTCTCCCTTGTTGGGTTTTGGTGTTACAAATAAATATAAACAATAAAATGGGCGAGGGGGCAAAGGGGACCTTACGAAAGACAACATATGCACCAGAAACCCAAAAGTTTGAATAAGTTCCGATTTGCAAGAAGTCAAAGACTACTTGCAGCTTTATTGGTTCAACGCGGAAATTTTCAAAAAGTTGGAATTTTATTCGACGAGATTTTCGTCGAAAAAAATCTTCCCTTAATGAAAACTACCATACACAGATATATATAAAAAAATTAAAATTGCAGAGGTGAACTGGTTTTTAACTAAAAACAAACCTTCCATTCTAAAAGCTTACTTTCAGAATTTTCAGTTTGCGCAAATGCCATATTTTTATGAACGTGAAATCAAAAGTTAATAAAAATTCTTGTCAATTAATTCAAGAAAATTAAGGATGGTACTCAAATATAAAACATTAAAAATTGTACGATTCACAAATTAAAATTTATCTTTGATATTCTTTGAAATATCTCAAAAATATTGATCTAATACAAAAGTACTAAATAAAAACAAATAAATTATTCAATTTTGTTAATTGAAAATAAAAGATTTATTTTTCATTTTATTATTTTAAAGATCTTTAATGTTGAAAAACGAATTAAATAAACTCTAGAAAGAAACTGCTTTGGTGCAACACTAAATTTGTTATTTTTCGAAAATTATTAATATTTGTAAAAACAATTATTATTACCAAATTTAGTTATTAAAACAATGTTCCATTCTTTTAAAATAAAAAACTACGCTAACGTTAGATCATTGGTCTAAAATTTTATACTCATTTGAAGACTACAAATTTTGATGAAGAGAAATATCTCAATTTAATAGACAATAATTTTTATTAAACAATTGATTATTAAAAAACTATGAACAAATATTTTGGTGTATTTACCAATGTGAATTTACAAAAACAATGGCTGTAAATTAATTAAACAAAAAAACTGTAGAGGTGGAGTTTTAGTCCTAATAAAAAGGCGCAAAAAAATCAAGAAAACCATCAGACTTTCCATTTGAAAAAGTTAAAATATAAAAACAGCAAAATTGCAATAAAGTCATGAAGGTCAGTTTGATGTTTATAATTCTTCTGAAGGGTATTGTAAACTGAAAGAGACGCAGTAAATCCGGCCCACCCCCAACGATAATTTAAGTGTATTATTCCCCAACGTTAATAAAAAAAAATAGTAAAACTCCACCATCCAGTTTCACTTCTGCAACGAGAAATTTTATAAGGTACTCGCCAAAAAGTGGCACCTTCGTCCTCTTCCATGGTCCCAACGCTGGAGGGACCTACCTGATGTCCTAGTTATAGATGACTTGGCACCAGAGGGTGGGAGAGCTGACTCTGGTGCGGCCTTCCTCAATCCTCCGCTACTGGTCCTTCCGGTCCTCCTGGTCCTTGTGGTCCTTGGGCTGGAACTCCTCGAAGAACAATTTAAAATGGAAACGCGCGTTATTTTGAATTAAAGGGACCACTACTTTGACTGGGAGGGCAAGCACTCGGTTATAGAACTACGATAGCAAACGATTTCCGCGGAAGTTGAAAAATCGGCGTACCAAGCTGAAAGACATCAAAAAAATTAGCTATCGTTGCCATTGGGGCGTTGTGTTAACAATTAATAAATATTAATTAGTTTATATTTATTAATTATAACACAACTAGTGCTTTAATCAAAATGTTGATTAAAACACCTTGGCATAAACTGAAAAGTAATTATCAATTATTTAAACACAAAGGCATTTCAAGTGACTGATGTTACAAAAAGGTGATTAGATATTAAACTACGGAAATGCATAATCGTAATTTAAATGCAATAAAAAAATTATTTGAAATAATCAAGTCTCTTTGGTAGGCTTAAGGTTTGGGGGTGAAAATTCCATTTTCAACCTTCAAAGCTTAATAAAAAAATTCAAATCAATGCCTATGTGAAAAAGCTGAAGAAATTTGTGGGTCCTAATGAAAAATTAATCAACAAAATCTGGTGGAAATACACCACCCTTGTTGACCCCACCGGGACCTCGAATTAACAATAATAATTGTTCGAACACAATTATTGTTAGAACCCTAAATGGAATCAAGACTATATATTACTGCACCAAGCCTCTCGAAGACTGAAAATTAAAAGTAAAAAACTAAATCTATCAAATTTATTGAAGATGGCCATCCCTTGACGACGTTCCGAGCCCAAATGTCCTAGAGATGAGAAATTATTTAAAAAAAATCTTACCTTAAGAATGAAGATAAATCTATTGAATTTCTGTTGTCCTTTGAGGCTGACGTCTTGGAAATTGTCCTAAGATGTCCTGGAACAAACGCAAAAAAAATGTTAAATTTTCATTGGCCTTTATGTCTATAATTAAAAATTATTAATTACCATTTAAACAAAGGCCTTTGTTTAGAGCTACACAAAACACGTCTGTTCGTTACGATGTTAGCTTCAAAAATAAATAAAAATTTAACAGTTCGCAAAAACTTGAATTGATATCGCACAAGCCAAGAGCCTCAGATTATTATTCATGCGTTACGTGAAAGCTAATGACGAATTTATTTGAATAGTTAAAAATAATTTAACATTAGACAATTAAAAAAAAATTATTGCACTACACGTCTTGAAAAAAAAAAGATAAATAACCACCAGCACAAAAAAAATAAATAGGGCAAAGTTTTTAGCACTCAGTGCACTATAGAAAAAAAATAAAATTTAATAATTTTGCACACATATGCGTAATACGAGAACTAGAAACAAAAGTTATTTTTAAATATGTTTTCAAAAATACGTTCCCAAAAATAATTACAATCCTCATTTACATTTGTCAAAGGCTGCAGATTGTTGAAATAATTTCGAAAAAATGTTCGAAGATGACCTTTGTAATGTCGGATATATACATTGAACAAAACTCAAGAGGCAAAAGTCAAAATGTCGATTTTGATCAAAATACTTATAAATACCAAAAGCACTAGCTGCAAATTAAAGAATAAAACCAAAAAAACTTCCTACAAGTCTTTGGCTTTAAGGATGATCACGGATATTAAAAAATATTTACTGATCCAAATATAACTATTCCTGCAAAAGTCCCCAAATTCAAAAATTGATATTTAAATATGTTTTCAGAATGATATCCCAAAAATAATTACAATGCCCATTTAAATTCGTCAAAGGCTGCAGATTTTGAAATAATTTCCAAAAAATGTTCGAGGATGGCCTTTGTAATGTCGGATATATACATTGAACAAAAGACAAAAGTCAAAAGTCAAAATTTCGATTTTGACCAAAATACTCATAAATACCAAAAAGACTAGCTGCAAATTAAAGAATGAAACCAAAAAAACTTCCTACAGGTCTTTGGCTTTAAGGATGATTATGGATATTAAACAATATTTACAGATTACTATTCCTGCAAAACTCCCCAAATCCAAAAATTGATATTTAAATGTTTTCAAAATGATATCCCAAAAATAATTACAATCCTCATTTCAATCCGTCAAAGGCTGCAGATTTTGAAATAATTTTGCAAAAATGTTCGAGGATGGCCTTTGTAATGTCGGATGTATATATTGAACAAAACTCAAAAGGCAAAAGTCAAAATGTCGATTTTGATCAAAATTCTTATAAATACCAAAAGCACTAGCTGCAAATTAAAGAATAAAACCAAAAAAACTTCCTACAAGTCTTTGGCTTTAAGGATGATCACGGATATTAAAAAATATTTACTGATCCAAATATTACTATTCCTGCAAAAGTCCCCAAATTCAAAAATTGATATTTAAATATGTTTTCAGAATGATATCCCAAAAATAATTACAATGCCCATTTAAATTCGTCAAAGGCTGCAGATTTTGAAATAATTTCCAAAAAATGTTCGAGGATGGCCTTTGTAATGTCGGATATATACATTGAACAAAAGACAAAAGTCAAAAGTCAAAAGGTCGATTTTGACCAAAATACTCATAAATACCAAAAGGACTAGCTGCAAATTAAAGAATGAAACCAAAAAAACTTCCTACAGGTCTTTGGCTTTAAGGATGATTATGGATATTAAACAATATTTACAGATTACTATTCCTGCAAAACTCCCCAAATCCAAAAATTGATATTTAAATGTTTTCAAAATGATATCCCAAAAATAATTACAATCCTCATTTCAATTCGTCAAAGGCTGCAGATTTTGAAATAATTTTGCAAAAATGTTGGAGGATGGCCTTTGTAATGTCGGATGTATACATTGAACGGAGGGCAAAAGTAAAAATGTCGATTTTGATCAAAATACTCATAAATACCAAGAGCACTAGCAGCAAATGAAAGAATAAAACCAAAAAAACTTGCTACGGGTCTTTGGCTTTAAGGATGATCATAGATATTAAAAAATATTTACTAATTGCTATTCCTGCAAAAGTCCAAAAATCCAAAAATTGATAATAAATATGTTTATAAAATGCTACCCCAAAAATAATAATAATCCTCGTTTTTAGTCGTCAAAGGTAGCAGATTATTGAAAGAATTTCAAAAAAATATTTCGTGATGGCTTTGGTAATGTTCGATATGCATTGTACAAAAGGCAAAAATCAAATTGGCGATTTTGATCAAAATACTCATAAATACCAAAAGGACTAACTGCAAATCAAAGATTAAAACGAAAAAATCTTACTCCAGGTCTTTGGTTACACGGATGTTCATGGATAACCGGCAGCTCAAGGAAACACGTTCGTCCACCGTTGTCGAAATTTTCGAATGAGCTGGCCCAAATCGCACGTCTTCCACCTTCTAACACCCACTTCGTACTAAGCAATTTGCATGTCCCCACCACTTGACTTGCACCTGAACACCAATCACTTGCAATTAAAAAACTTACCTTTTTCCAAAAACCAATCACATTAAATGTCAAATATGACGCGTACTACTTCCCTCTCCCGTACCGAGCTTCTTCCACCACAAACTCGGCCAAAAATCGATAATGCAAAATAAAACCCAAAAGCAAATATTTGCAATATTAAATCGAAATTAATTACAAAATATGTATTAAGACTCAAAAATTAACAAAAAACAACACTTGCTACATGAGGAGTCGAGAGATTTCTAAAAATCTCCCGAATTTTATTGACTATCTTGTATTAAAAGCCGTAAATTATTTGCTTCTAAATGCACTATAGTTTTTCCAAAAATTTGGCCGAAGGAATGCATTAATTCAAAGCCGAATCGAATGCGAATTTGCCTAACGCCAACGCAAAGCGATACCATGCAATGCAATAGCACGAACTGGCCCCTGCACGTAGTCATGCTCTGACGTCACAATTACATAAGAAATTTAATTACAGAGAGCATACCTATTATTTTTTATTAAATCCACCAAGCCCAAAAAAAATCACAATCTTTTGTGAGTTCGGCTGTACCAAAATCTTTGCTATAGCACCATTTTTACCAAGTCAAATTTATTAAATCTGCTTAAATAAATTCATTTAGTGCCCTTGTGGCATTATTCTTGTGAATTACGAGATTTATAAGAATTGCGAAAGGGGTTGAAGCCCTTGCACTAACTCAAAAACATTTTATTTAATTCCTTATGTAATGTCTTATAAAAAATATCTTCAAATCTTAATAAAAAAATACCAATGTGAAAAAGTTGAGGAAATTTGTAGGTCCTTAAGGAAAAACAAAATAATTAATTAACAAAATCTAGTGGATACAACGCAAGCCGGAGCAACAATAATAAATAATTGTTCGAAAACAATTATTGTTCAAACCCAAAATGAAATTAGAACCATAGATTTTGCATCAAATTTATTTTGTGTCTTTGTGGCATTATTCTTGTGAATTACGAGATTTATAAGAATTGCGAAAGGGGTTGAAGCCCTTGCCCTAAGTCAAAAACATTTTATTTAATTCTTTATGCAATGTCTTATAAAAAAATCTTCAAATCTTAATAAAAATGTAACAGGATGGAGTAAGACTTTTTGGTTTTATTATGTGATTTGCAGCTAGTTCTTTTGGGATTTAGGAGTATTTAAATTAAAATCGACATTTTAATTTTCGTCTTTTGTGCAATGTATATCGAACATCACCAAAGCAACCACCGAACATTTTTTTGGAATTCTTTTAATAACACCAGCACACAAAAATTAGTGGTCAGTACTTTTGACCAGACATACCTAGGGTTATGTATTTTGATGCGCCGAATCCAAATTCAATTTTTTTGCGACGCCCTTCTAAAAGAATATATTTATTTATTGCCCTAGCAGATATTAGTATTAATTAATTAATTTGTTATTTAAAAAAATGTTTTAAAGACTGGTATAATTTCAATTTCCTAATTTTTCTTTGAAGCACATGTCTTACATCCAAAGCACGTTGTATTCAAGCTGCATATAAGTTATGGAAAATTTGCGTTAAGTAAAGAGGCGGAGTTTGTGTATTGATTTTTCACGAGGTCAACATAACTATTGATTTTTAGATTTGCCAAACAGGTAGTGACATCTCCAAAAAATTTACAGTGGTGGCGTTATAAGCGGAATTTTGTGTTTTTAAAAATGTTTTTTTTGAGATATTTTCATAGAGGAAAGTGTGATAAGCTCTAATTATGTTCTGCAAAAAGTAATACACATTAGTTTAAATTAATTTAGAAAAGTTGAAATAATAAAATACAATTAAACAAATATTTGCAATTGCAATTTTTATGTAATGTGGGAACCGCAGTTCCTCTAACGGTACTTTCTTGCTGGTAATCCTTTTACGATCCACCCCATGCTGCTTCCGAAAACCTAAGATCCATGTCCACTCACGTTCCAATCTACATAACCAATTTCCAACCTTTCATTTCTTAAATTCCAGTTTGGCGGTAAATGTTTATTTGTAAACACTACCGTTAGGTTAGTAATCCGGTCGTAAACCATTGCGACAGCCATTGTCCTCGAGCGTGGGACCCTTACTCTTCTTTTCAACCCTTTTACTATAAATACCTTTCCTTTTCGTTTACCTCATCTCATTCCTCGTTCCTCGATCGACCAGTTACTACGATTCATCGAGCTGCACACCTTTTCGACAACACTGCCTCCAGCATCAACTTCATTTCCGCCACCGTCAGTGATCCACCTCCGGTGCAACCATCACCAGCGATCAACCTCCGGTACAACCATCACCAGCGATCCACCTCCGGTTCCGCCACCGCTAACGTCATCTCACCTTTAGTTCATCTGTATATATTCCTTCCTCAACTTGTAAATAACCTTTGTAAATATTCAAAATAAAAAGTGGTTACACGCCACAAATTGGTGACCCCGACGTGATCTAAAGGAAGCCCGACGTGATCTAAAGGAAGCCCAACGATGACCGCAACTGAAAAACAAATGGATCCGATGGAAGCCATCACCAACCAGCTAGCAACGCTCTTTGCCACGCAGATCGCGGAAGTAGCTACAGCTTTACGAGCTGAAATAGCGACTTCGGCGGCACAACGAAGACATTCGCAACACCATGGATCCCGCTCACACAGTCAGTTCAAAAGGCAGGCACAAAAAACGTCAAGTGTGTGCTGGTACCACAGACGATTCGGCAAGAAGGCCAAGAAATGCACAACCCCATGTGCAAACTCGGGGAACAGGTGAGCCAGGCTTCAATGACAGCAAACGATTCTCGCGTTCAAACACGTCGCCTATTCGTAACCGACAAAGTCACTAAAACACAATTTTTAGTCGACACAGGAGCAGACCTATGCGTCGTACCACGGACGCACGTACAAGGGCGTCGCGTTAAAGTTCCGTATGAACTTTACGCGGCAAACGGCTCCACCATTCCTACGTTCGGGTACGAAACCCTACAGCTAAACCTAGGGCTACGACGTGAATTTACTTGGCGCTTCATCGTTGCCGACGTCTCCAAGCCAATCATCGGTGCAGACTTTTGGCGAATTTTGGTCTCCTCGTCGACATCAAAATCAACGGCTCATCGACGGCGTCACAACCTTGACTGCACCAGGTCAGGTAGCAGAGTGCAGCACCGAGTGGTTACATATCCGAGCGTTAACGGGGACATCACCGTTCCATACACTTTACGCCAGTACCCGGAAATTACTCGACCCAGCGGCGAACCAGCAGTGGTCAAGCATTCCACCAAGCACCACATTGTCACCACCCCCGGACCTCCGGTAGCACAGAAGCCCCGACGTCTTGCTCCAGAACGTCTGAAGAATGCAAAAGCTGTATTCTCAGATATGATGAAACAAGGCGTCATCCACCCCTCACAAAGTCCATGGTCCTCACCGCTACATATGGTCCCGAAGAAGGACAACGAGTGGAGGCCATGCGGCGACTACCGAGCCCTCAACGCTCGAACTTGCCCCGACCAATATCCTGTAAGGCACATACAAGACTTCTCGCAAGCTTTACACGGACAAAAAATATTTTCAACAATAGACCTCGTGCGAGCCTTTCATCAAATTCCCGTCGCCGAGGAGGACATCCCAAAAACGGCCATAACAACTCCATTCGGCCTTTTTGAATTCAAGTTTATGACGTTTGGGTTACGTAACGCGGCTCAAACGTTCCAGCGGTTCATCGACGAAGTTCTGCAAGGTCTCGAGTTCTGTTACGCGTACATCGACGACATACTCGTGGCCTCATCCTCCCTCGACGAACATCTCGAGCATTTAAAGTTCTCTTCGAACGCCTGAAAGCATACGGCGTCGTCGTCAACTCGACAAAGTGCATTTTTGGCCAACCTGAGGTCAAATTCTTAGGGTACATGGTATCCGGCGAAGGAACACGACCACTGCCCGAGAAAGTCGACGCAATCCGTGCTTTTCCACGCCCTGAAACGGTCAAGAAACTCCGACAGTTTTTGGGTATGGTAAACTTCTTTAGAAGATTCCTGCCTAAAGCTGCCTCGGTACAGGCACCTCTAAATAACCTCCTTCAAGGCAACGCTAAGGGAAAGACACCAGTCTGCTGGACGCCACAAGCGGAGCGCGCGTTCGAAGACACGAGAGAGTGTCTGGCGCATGCGACGTTACTGGCACACCCGGAGCCGCACGCACCCTTAGCTATCTTTAGCGACGCTTCGGACTTCGCTGTGGGAGCATCGCTGCAGCAACTCGTGAATAACAATTGGCAACCGCTGGAATTCTTTTCCAAAAAATTAAGCCCGGCAGAATCCAATTACGGAGCTTACGACAGGGAGCTTCTGGCAATTTACCTCGCAATAAAACAGTTCAGACACATGGTAGAGGCGCGAACATTTTGCGTCTATACGGACCACAAACCAATTACTTTCGCTTTCCGTAAGCAGTCGCAACAGTGTTCACCGCGACAAATCCGGCACTTGGACTACATAAGCCAGTTCACGACGGACATCCGACACATCGCCGGTGACGAGAACGTAGTCGCCGACGCCCTTTCAAGAATCGAAACGCTAGAACATCCACTCGATTTCGAAGCCCTAGCGACGTCGCAGAAGCAAGACAAAGAGCTCCAGGAGTACCTGAACAACAAAACTCTGGACTCCAGCTGAAACTTGTTCCCATCCCGGGGAGCAACATATCCCTCTTCTGCGATGTAGCTACACAAACAGCACGCCCGTTCGTAACCAACGAATTCCGCAAGCTAGCATTTAATAGTTTACACCGGCTCTCGCACCCTGGAGCTACAGCAACGGTAAAGCTGGTTACGCAACGCTACGTCTGGCCATCCGTAAAACGGATTGCAGGCAATGGACGCGTAGCTGTTTACCCTGCCAGCGTTCAAAAGTCACGCGACACGTCTCTGCACCGGTGGGCTCTTTTACACCTCCATCGGCGAGATTCGAACACGTCCACGTGGACATCATCATCATGCCATCCGCGGAGGGTTACCGATACTGCCTCACGATGGTAGACCGATACACCCGTTGGCCCGAAGCAATCCCCATCGCCGACCAGGAAGCAGCTACAGTGGCGCGTACTTTTTACCACCACTGGGTAGCACGCTTCGGCACACCGCTCCGCATAACAACCGACCAAGGGCGGCAGTTTGAATCAAACCTTTTCAAACACCTCAACCAGATTCTGGGGTCAACACATCTACGCACAACAGCGTACCATCCATCAGCCAACGGAATGGTCGAAAGGCTACATCGACAGCTGAAAGCAGCTATCATGTGCCACCAGGACAACCGTTGGACGCAAATACTCCCAACCGTTCTACTGGGAATCCGTTCTGCCTGGAAGCAAGACCTACAGTGTACAGCCGCCGAAATGCTGTACGGGCAACCGCTTCGTCTTCCGGGAGAATTCTTAGATTCAAAACACTCGGACAACAACCTACAAGATGCAGCCGACTTCGTCAAGGACCTCCGAAAATTCCAACAGGAGGTGGGACCTACAGCAGGCGCACGACATGGGACGAAGCGCACATTTGTGTTCAAGGACCTCGCGACGACGGAGCAAGTTTTCATCCGCCGCGACTGTCACCGACCACCGCTTCACCAGCCCTACGACGGCCCGTTCAAAGTAATCAGTCGCACGGACAAAACGTTCACCGTACAGGTCAATGGCCGGAACGTGAACGTCTCCGTCGATCGGCTGAAACCAGCATTCATCATGTCAGAGGAACCAACAACAGAACCAGTCATCCGCCAGACCGCAGCATCCACACCGACTCTCGAGTCGACGCCTGGATCAAGGACACAGACAAGATCCGGACGACGCGTCCGGTTCCCAGATCGCCTTCAAGTTGGTCTCCCGTGACTCCATCACTAGCAGGGGGGTACTGTGGGAACCGCAGTTCCTCTAACGGTACTTTCTTGCTGGTAATCCTTTTACGATCCACCCCATGCTGCTTCCGAAAACCTAAGATCCATGTCCACTCACGTTCCAATCTACATAACCAATTTCCAACCTTTCATTTCTTAAATTCCAGTTTGGCGGTAAATGTTTATTTGTAAACACTACCGTTAGGTTAGTAATCCGGTCGTAAACCATTGCGACAGCCATTGTCCTCGAGCGTGGGACCCTTACTCTTCTTTTCAACCCTTTTACTATAAATACCTTTCCTTTTCGTTTACCTCATCTCATTCCTCGTTCCTCGATCGACCTGTTACTACGATTCATCGAGCTGCACACCTTTTCGACAACACTGCCTCCAGCATCAACTTCATTTCCGCCACCGTCAGTGATCCACCTCCGGTGCAACCATCACCAGCGATCAACCTCCGGTACAACCATCACCAGCGATCCACCTCCGGTTCCGCCACCGCTAACGTCATCTCACCTTTAGTTCATCTGTATATATTCCTTCCTCAACTTGTAAATAACCTTTGTAAATATTCAAAATAAAAAGTGGTTACACGCCACAGTAATATTCAAGTCATTTAAAAAAATGTTTTAATAATTGGTATAATTTAAATTTCCTAATTTTTCTTTGAAGCACATATGTTAGGGGAGAGTAACCTATATTGAACCGGTGCTTAAATTGTACCACTTCTGTATTTCTACCACTTAACACTATTTTTTACATTGGCAACAAAGAAAGAGGCAAACGCAGTGACATTACCACTCTGATATTTTGTATTGACGTTTGACAATATTATATGATTGTGATAGAAAAAAGTTGTTTTTGGATTGTATTTATGTTAATTTTGGTTGTGTTGTCTAGGGAGCTTATTCATCTTATAATTTTATAAGACATGCTAGTATATGAGTGTAAATTTTATACTGTTTTGTGTACTGGTAAACGAATACAAATCTGATGAAGTTATGTTTTTATTTTTATGACAAATTGTAAACATACCATGGTTCGTATATTGGACCGCTCCCGAGTTCCTAAATTGGACCGGTCCAATTAATGCAACTGCTTTTGTTATAAAATTTAAATTAATTTTAAATCATCTAAAACTAACAACGTACCCGCGTCGAAGTTTAGCGCATCAATAGGGCATCGAGGTTCTCACGTATTTTGTTCTTTCTTGGGTTAATCAAGTTTTGGGTATCAAAAGCGTTTCAAGAGTCGGAATTGAAAGCTTAGTGCCACAACATTGATGGCCGACCTAAAATTTATCGCATCAATAGCGCTTGAAATGTACAATTTTTAATATTTTGTCTGGAATAGCGTTTCAACAAGTCATCAAAATTATCTATATTTCAAAAATAGTATAGCGTCTCAATAGTATTTCAAAGTTGTCAAATTTTGGGTATCGAAAGCGTTTCACAGGGTGTAAAATGGAAATAACTGCACTTTTGAAACGCTAGATATCATAAAAACTGGCATTCTTTTGGTCATCATTAGCGCATCTGGAGAACTTCTTGGAGAACATTGATGCTTGAGTAAATAAGAATTTCAAAGACTATCTAAAGTAATATTGTTTTTTTTTGAAAGATTGATTACATTTAAAGAATAAATATAAGTGATGATGATCCTAAATTGTGTATTATTTTTTCTATTCTATGTTTTTTAAATGCGGTGCCATTTAAGATCCTGGTGGTCCAATTTAAGGTACCGGTTGCGTTAATTGGACCAAAATACAACCTTAAATAAATAACGATTTTTTACTAATTGCGACCATGCTACGATATTAACTGATTGATATTATGTAGTTACTGAATCAAGCTTTAATGTGAACTATGTTTCATTTTTATGGCTTGAAAGACTTTGGTGATTTGTACCATTATGTCAAAAGTGGTCCAATATAGGTTACTCTCCTCTACATTCAAACCACGTTGTATTCTATTCAAGCTGCATAGAAGTTATGGAAAATTTGCGTTAAGTAAAGAGGCGGAGTTTATGTATTGATTTTTCACAAAGCCTACAAAGTATTGATTTTTAGATTTGCCAAAAAGGTAGTGACATCTCCTAAAAATTTACAGTGGTTGCGTTATAAGCGGAATTGTGTGTTTTTAAAAATGTATTTTTTGAGATATTTTCATTGAGGAAAGTTTGGTAAGCTTTAATTATGTTCTGGAAAAAGTAATCACATTAGTTTAAATTAATTTATAAGAGTTGAAATAAAAAATTCAAGCTGCATATATGTAAGTTATGGAAAATTTGCGTTAAGTAAAGGGGCGGAGTTTATGTATTGAATTTTCACGAAGCCTTGTAAGTATTGATTTTTCACGAAGCCGACAAAGTATCGATTTTTAGATTTGCCAAACAGGTAGTTACATGATCAAAAAATTTCCAGTGGCTTACGCATCGGGGGCCCTAAATGGGTTAACTTATAAAACAATCCTGAAACATCAAATTAGCTGTTTTAACAATTTTCACAAAGTTCAGATTTTGCAATTTGATTCTAACGAATTTAATACGTAAAAAAATTGTCATTCTTTTAATATGTTCATAAGATTTTTAAATTATTTCTTTGGTAAAAGTATTAAGTACCTTGTGAATTTCACAATCTAGTTTTTACAGTTGGTAATCAATTTTTATTGGACCAACAAATTAAAAAAGTGGACTGCCCTATTTCCTGAAGGTTATTTTTCTTCCTTAAAACGCCAGCTTCTCGATTTAAAATCAAAAGCAAGAAATCTGTTAAATGTTTTGGAACCACATTTTGACTAACACGATTCTTATTTTTTTACTTATTATACCGACTCGATCTGACCCAAGTTGAGCCGCAATCTTTATGCGAAAATTAAATTTAAGGGCCGGGCCTTCGCGAAATAATTTATAAGAAGTTGGGAACTTGCAACGTCTATCTTTGGGGTCGTTAGCTTACACCTCGTTAAATAAATAATTACCGCGATTGCCAAATCGGTTCACAAGCGTTATCAATAATAAATGCTGAATTATTCATCGAATTTATTTCGACAAGAAAAGGAGATGTTTTAGTAATGAGAAGGGAAAATCTGTAATGAGAGGGGCCCATGTCGTGAAGTACAATGGCTGGTCGCCTACCGAGGGTTACTTTCCTAACGTCTATTTATTACTGTCGGCGTCCTACAGAGAGGTGTACCGGAATAATGATTAGAATTTTATACACACAACAAATCTACAGGATGCGTATTAATTGTTCTTAAAGATCCACGATCCATAAATAAGGCGCAACGCGCGGTACGCACCCGAACCTCGCCCTTTGAATTCGTCCGCTCAAAATTATATTAAACGACCCCTTTCGAAGGGATATTTGTCGCTAAGTTCTTTGTTTAGTAACTCTAACTTTATAATCGATTTATATAAATAGCCCTCTAAAAACGAATCGGAAAGCTGCGTGGGATCGTATCGGGATAAAAAGGTTTCGCGAAAGGGTTGCCTAATGCTTCTTATCAGATTTATTATGATCGGGAACATTGGAAATAATGAGATGTTAATTATTTATAAACAAACCCCGAACGAAAGGTGATATGCTCATCAATTTTTACCCAGAGCTCTTAGGGTTGCCATAAAATTAAATACGTTTACCCTCAAAGAAATAAAACATCAAAGATATCTCTGCTGTTATCTACTTTATTGCTATTAGCTTTTGGTTTTATTGTTTCAAGCCCTATAGGGTTACCAAATTGAAATCAAACATTTAAGAAATCAACTGCGGCGGTGGTACTTTTTATTTTCTTTTGCCCTGCGAAATTGTTTCGAGTTTCGAGGTTCGAGTTTTGTCGAAAAAATTGATTTCGGTTTAAATGTTTTAAAAAATTTTAAAGGACTATATAAATTTTGATTTTTTAAATACAGTAGACGCCGCTTAATGTGATCACGTTGGTCATTCTTTTCTGCTCTCCTTTTAATTGCCAAAATTTTCGAGAAAACTAATTAAATCGAAAAAAATACACGTCGACTCACAAAAACGAGCCTAGCGCACTCATTTTGATCTGATCATTAAAAACGACCCAGATTCGGAATTCTGAGACTTCGTTCCATAAGATACGTGCAAAATCTGCATAGGGCGCAATGTTAATTTCTCGTGTAATTAAGGGTTGAAATTTTTATAGCACGAAATTTGACGTTAAAAAAATTGTAGCGCCGTTATTTGTGGAGGGATCTTTAAAAACTATGCAAATTCGGATTTGCTAGAGTTTTCGACTTCGGAAAAATTTTAAAAACCATAGGCGTGCTATTTGACATTTTTGAGAAAAATGGGTTTGAAGAGTCCGACTTGTAATTAATTTTTTAAAATTTTTATTTTGAAAAATTGTAGTTAGGTTATTTGTAAACAGATCTTTACAAACTATTCAGATTCTGAAAGCCCATTTATCTGAGCGTAAAATCGGCTAAAAAAATTAACAGGGCCCTATGTTAAGTCTAGGAGAAAAACGCGGTCGAAGCTTTCAAAAGGTAAATTTTGCTAAAATTTGTAATTTTTGAAATGCTCTAACTCCGCCGTTTTTGCGAATTTCGTCAAATTCTTTCATTTCTGAACGCTTTCAGTCCCTACGCGTCGGAAACCGGCGTTAATTCAAAACCTCCAAAATTGGCCAAAATTGAGAAAAAACATGGATTAATTCCTACCGTATTTTTGAGGAAAAAAAATTTTAGGTAATGGATTTGCCTTAAAGTTTTACGGGACGTTCCTATGGACGCCAAACCGACATATCAGGGAGCCATTCTTCCCTGCTCTCCTTTTAACACCAAAAATTTTCGAGAAAACTAAATCAATCAAAAAAAATATACTTTGATTTATAAAAACGATCATAACGCCCTTATTTTAGATCCGATTATTAAAAACGACTCGGATTCGAAATTCTGAGACTTTATTCTATAATATACGTGTAAAATTATTATAGAGCGCAATGTTAATTTTTCGAGTAATTAAGGGTTGAAGTTTTAGGTTCATTTTTGTAGCATAAAATTTGACATTAAAAAAATTGTAGCGCCGTTATTTGGGGACAGATCTTTAAAATCTATACCTATTCGGATTTACCAGACTGTTTACCTTCGGATAGGGTTAAAAAACCCTAGGGCTCCTATTTGAAATTTTTGAGAAAAACGGGATTGAAGTGTACGACTTGTAATTAATTTTTTCTGAATTTTCAGTCTGAAAAATCGTATCTCGGTTTTTTGTGAACGGATCTTTAAAAAATTTGGAGATTCTGAAAACCCGTTTGTCGGAGCGTAAGATCAGCTAAATAAATCAACAGGACCTTATATTAGGTCTCGGAGAAAAGCGCGGTCGAAACTTTCAAAACGTATGTTTTACCTTTTTGCTGGTGTCTTGCGCTTATTGTTATCAGTCGGTTAATGTAACCACTTTATCTAATTGTAAGTCCCAAACTGATCACATTAAGCCGCGTCTACTGTATTTAAACTTGGAATTTTTTTAAATTCCTTTACTACACTTGAGAACGAAACTTTTCTTAGTAAAATATTTATTATTTTGATTTGGGGGAGGGGGTCGAAATATTTTTGAAAATCGAGTTAGGCTTATTTAAAGAGGTCCATAGAATTTAACTTTTAAGAATTATAAAAGTATTTTATATCGTATTAAAGGTACAACTGGTTTAAGGTCTTTAAGCATGAATTTAATACAGTTTTTTTTTTCATTTCAGACTAAGATTACAGTGACATTTAATATTTTTTAATTAGATGCAGAATAATTTTTTGGTTTGTTGCGGAACACCGGAGACGAAGACCTTAAGACCGTCCCCAGGACATCAGCTTCAGGGGACGTCACAAATTCTTTTGCAATTTTCTTTAAAATACTTTCTCTTATCTAAGAATTCTATCGTTGGACATTTGGGGTTGCAACATGGCCATTAAGGCATGTAATAGATTGACATGTACAATAAGTTTTACAGAATTAGTTTTTTTTATTTTAATTTTTAGTCCTAAAAGTGACTTGATGCAAAAATCTATGGTTCTAGTTTCATTTTGGGTTTTAATAATAATTGTTTTCGAACAATTATTATTATTGATCGGGGTTGCGTTGTATCCACTAGATTTCATTAATTAATTATCTTGTTTTTCCTTAAGGACCTACAAATTTTTTCAAATTTTTTATATTGGTATTTTTTTATTAAGATTTTGAGATATTTTTTATAAGACATTACCTAAAGAATTAAATAAAATGTTTTTGAGTTAGTGCAAGGGCTTCAACACCTTTCGCAATTATTATAAATCTCGTAATTCACAAGAATAATGCCACAAGGGCACTAAATGGATTTATTTAAGCAGATTTAATAAATTTTACTGGGTAAATATAGGGCTATAGCAAAGATTTTGGTACAGCTGAACTCAGAAAAGAATGGGACGTTTTTTGGACTTGGTGGATTTAATAAAAAATAATAGGTATGCTCTCTGTAATTAAATTTCTTATGTAATTGTGACGTCAGAGCATGACTACGTGCAGGGGCCAGTTGCTGCTATAGCATTGCAATGTATCGCTTTGCGTTGGCGTTGGGCAAAATCGCATTCGATTCGGCTTAGAATTCATTCATTCCTTCGCCCAAATTTTTGGAAAAACTATAGTGCATTTAGAAGCAAATAATTTACGGCTTTTAATACAAAATAGTTAATAAAATTCGGGAGATTTTTAGAAACCTCTCGACTCCTCATGTAGCAAGTGTTGTTTTTTGTTAATTTTTGAGTTTTAATACCTATTTTGTAATTAATTTCGATTTAATATTGCAAATACTTGCTTTTGGGTTTTATTTTGCATTATCGATTTTTGGCCGAGTTTGTGGTGGAAGAAGCTCGGTACGGGAGAGGGAAGTAAGACGCGTCATAATTGACATTTAATGTAATTGGTTTTTGGAAAAAGGCATGATTTTTAATTGCAAGTGATTGGTGTTCAGGTGCAAGTTGAGTGGTGGGGACATGCAAATTGCTTAGTACGAAGTGGGTGTTAGAAGGTGGAAGACGTGCGATTTGGGCCAGCTCATTCGACAATTCCGACAACGGTGGACGGACATCTTTTCTTGAGCTGCTGGTTATCCATGCACATCCTTGAAGCCAAGGGCCTGTAGTAAGATTTTTTTGTTTTATTCTTTGATTTGCAGCTAGTCCTTTTGGTATTTATGAGTATTTTGATCAAAATCGACATTTTGATTTTTGCCTTTTGTGCAATATATATCGAACATTACCAAAGCCATCACGGAATATTTTTTTGAAATTCTTTTAATAATCTGCTACCTTTGACGAATGAAAACGAGGATTAGAATTATTTTTGGAGTATCACTTTGAAAACATATTTAATTTTCAATTTTTCTATTTGGGGACTTTTGCAGGAATAGTAATATTCGGATGTGTCAATATTTGTTAATATCCATGATCATCCTTAAAGCCAAAGACCTGTAACAAGTTTTTTTGGTTTTATTCTTTAATTTGCAGCTAGTGCTCTTGATATTTATGAGTATTTTGATCAAAATCGACATTTTGACTTTTACCTTTTGACTTTTATTCGATGTATATATCCGACATTACAAAGGCCATCCTCGAACATTTTTTCGAAATTATTTCAACAATCTGCAGCCTATGACGAATGAAAACGAGGATTTGAATTATTTTTGGGGTATCATAAACTAATACAAAAATTTCGATACCGGCGGACGGAAGCTGTGTCTTGAACTGCTAATTATCTATGGTCATCCTTAAAGCCAAAGACCTGTAGCAAGATTTTTGGTTTTATTCTTTGATTTACAGCTAATCCTTTTGGTCTTTCTAAATATTTTGATCAAAATTGAAATTTTGGTTGATTTTGTTATTTACTATTTGTAGAATGTATAGCGGACATTACCAAAGCCATCCTTAAACTTTTTTTTGAAATTCTTCCAATAATCGGCTAGCTTTGACAAATGCAAACAAGGCTTATAATTATTTTTGGGGTAACATTTGGAAAAAATATTTAAATATCACTTTTGATTTTAAACAGTTCTCATCGAAGGTGATTGGTTCTTGGAAAATGGCACGATTTTTAATTGCAATTTATTGGTGCAAGTAGAGTGGTGGGGTACGTGCAAATTGCTTAGTACAAAGTGGGTGTTCGGAGGTGGAAGATGGACTATTTGAATCAGCTCATACGAAATTTCCGATTCCGGTGGACGGACGCATTTCCTTGAGTTGCTGGTTATCCATGACCATCCTTGAAGATAAACACTTGAAGTAAGATTTTTTGGTTTTATTCTTTCATTTACAGCTAGTCCTTTTGTTATTTACGAATATTTTGATCAAAATCGACATTTTGATTTTTGCCTTTTGTACAATGTATATCGAACATTACCAAAGCCATCACGGAATATTTTTTTGAAATTCTTTCAATAATGAGCAGCCTTTGACGGATTAAAACGAGGATTATAATTATTTTTGGGGTATCGTACAATACAAAAATTCCGATACCGATGGACGGAAGATTTTCTTTGATCTGCTGATTATCCACGATCATCCTTAAAGCCAAGGACTTGTCGCAAGATTTTTTGGTTTTATTCTTTAATTTACAGTTCATTCTTTTGGTATTTATGTGTATTTTGATCAAAATTGATTTTTGGGTTAATTTTGATTACCACCTTTTCTACAATGTATATCGAGCATTACCAAAGCCATCCTCGAACATTTTTTCGAAATTATTTCAACAATCTGCAGCCTTTGACGAATTTAAACGAGAATTATAATTATTTTTGGGGTAGTATTTTGAAAACATATTTAAATAGCATTTTTGATTCTAGTCCTTTTGATATTTTGATCAAAATCGAAATTTCGATTGTTTCTTTTTGTGCTGGTGTTTATTGATATTTGTTTTCAACACATGTGTAGTGCAATAAATATAATTTTTCTAATTGTCTAATGTTAAATTATTTTTAACTAAACAAATAAATTCGTCATTAGCTTTCACGTAACGCATGAATAATAATCTGAGGCTCTTGGCTTGTGCGATATCAATTCAAGTTTTTGCGAACTGTTAAATTTTTATTTATGTTCGAAGCTAACATCGTAACGAACAGACGTGTTTTGTGCACCTTTAAACAAAGGCCTTTATTTAAATAATTTAAAGTGGTAATTCATATTTTTTAATTATAAACACAAAGACAAATGAACACTAACATTTTTTTTGGTTTGTTGCAGAACATCTAAGATGCACATCTTAGTACAATTTTCAAAACCTCAGCCTCAAAGGACAACAGAAATTCAATAGGATTTCTGTTCATTCTTAAGGTAAAATTTCTTTTTTTAATAATTTTTCATCTCTTGGACATTTGGGCTCGGAACGTCGTCAAGGGATGGCCATCTTTAATAAATTTTATAGAATTAGTTTTTTACTTTTAATTTCAGTCTTTCGAGAGGCTTGGTGCAGTAATCTATAGTTTTGATTCCATTTAGGGTTCTAACAATAATTGTGTTCGAGCAATTATTATTGTTAATTCGAGGTCCCGGTGGGGTCAACAAGGGTGGTGTATTTCCACCAGATTTTGTTAATTAATTTTTCTTTAGGACCAACAAATTTCCTCCAGTTTTTTCACATAGGCATTCATTTGAATTTTTTTATTAAGCTTTAAAGGTTGAAAATGGAATTTTAACCCCCAAAACTTAAGTCTACCAAAAAGACTTAATTATTTTAAATAATTTTGTTATTGCATTTAAATTACGATTACGCATTTCCGTAGTTTAATATCTAATCACCTGTTTGTAACAGCAGTCACTTGAAATGCCTTTGTGTTTAAATAATTGATAATTTATTTCCAGTTTATTCCAAGGTGTTTTAATCAACATTTTGATTAAAGCACTAGTTGTGTTATAATTAATAAATATTAAGTAATTAATATTTATTAATTGTTAACACAACGCCCCAATGACAACGATAGCTAATTTTTATGATATCTTTCAGCTTGGTACGCCGATTTTTCAACTTCCGCGGAAATCGTTTGCTATCGTAGTTCTATAACCGAGTGCTTGCCCTCCCAGTCAAAGTAGTGGTCCCTTTAATTCAAAATAACGCGCGTTTCCATTTTAATTGTTCTTCGAGGAGTTCCAGCCCAAGGACCACAAGGACTACAAGGATCAGGAGGACCGGAAGGACCAGTAGCGGAGGATTGAGGAAGGCCGCACCAGAGTCAGCTCTCCCACCCTCTGGTGCTAAGTCATCTATAACTAGGACATCAGGTAGGTCCCTCCAGCGTTGGGACCATGGAAGAGGACGAAGGTGCCACTTTTTGGCGAGTACCTTATAAAATTTCTCGTTGCAGAAGTGAAACTGGATGGTGGAGTTTTACTATTTTTTTTTATTAACGTTGGGGAATAATACACTTAAATTATCGTTGGGGGTGGGCCGGATTTACTGCGTCTCTTTCAGTTTACAATACCCTTCAGAAGAATTATAAACATCAAACTGACCTTCATGACTTTATTGCAATTTTGCTGTTTTTATATTTTAACTTTTTCAAATGGAAAGTCTGAAGGTTTTTTTGATTTTTTTGCGCTTTTTTTATTAGGACTAAAACTCCACCTCTACAGTTTTTTTGTTCAATTAATTTACAGCCATTGTTTTTGTAAATTCACATTGGTAAATACACCAAAATATTTGTTCATAGTTTTTTAATAATCAATTGTTTAATAATAATTATTGTCTATTAAATTGAGATATTTCTCCTTATCAAAATTTGTAGTCTTCAAATGAGTATAAAATTTTAGACCAATGATCTAACGTTAGCGTAGTTTTTTATTTTAAAAGAATGGAACATTGTTTTAATAACTACATTTGGTAATAATAATTGTTTTTACAAATATTAATAATTTTCGACAAATAACAAATTTAGTGTTGCATCAAAGCAGTTTCTTTCTACAGTTTATTTAATTCGTTTTTCAACACTAAAGATCTTTAAAATAATAAAATGAAAAATAAATCTTTTATTTTCAATTAACAAAATTGAATAATTTATTTGTTCCATCACTCAAACTTTGTTTTTATTTAGTACTTTTGTATTAGATCAATATTTTTGAGATATTTCAAAGAATATCAAAGATAAATTTTAATTTGTGAATCGTACAATTTTTAATGTTTAATATTTGAGTACCATCTTTAATTTTCTTGAATTAATTGACAAGAATTTTTATTAACTTTTGATTTCACGTTCATAAAAATATGGCATTTGCGCAAACTGAAAATTCTGAAAGTAAGCTTTCAGAATGGAAGGTTTGTTTTTAGTTAAAAACCAGTTCACCTCTGCAATTTTATTTTTTTTATATATATCTGTGTATGGTAGTTTTCATTAAGGGAAGATTTTTTTTCGACGAAAATCTCGCCGAATTAAATTCCAACTTTTTGAAAATTTCCGCGTTGGACCAATAAAGCTGCAAGTAGTCTTTGACTTCTTGCAAATCGGAACTTATTCAAACTTTTGGGTTTCTGGTGCATATGTTGTCTTTCGTAAGGTCCCCTTTGCCCCCTCGCCCATTTTATTGTTTATATTTATTTGTAATTTGTAACACCAAAACCCAACAAGGGAGAACATTTCCGTTTTATTGGCTCAACTGTTGCACAATTGGCTGAGCGGCCAATCTTTTGCCTTAACTTAATTTCAATTCGATCTTTGAATTGAAGTTTTTTTTATTAAATTAAGATTGGTCCAGTGGTGGTTGTGCTAAAAAAATTGTTATATCTGTGTATTTTTTGTATATATTTGTGTGCCGCCCCATGTCCACGCTAGCTGGTAATTGGGGCACCCTTAGAATTCGCGTTCTTTCTTAATGCTAATGCTGCCATTCTTAAATAGATTTTTGCAAAACGTGTGGTGCGAACCTTACGTTTTTTTTTGTAGTAAATACTTATATTCTTTTTAAGGGTGGCGGAAGAGGGTGGCTTAAATTTGTCCCATATTTTTCAGGTTTCTTATAAAGAATTTATCTCTGCTTTGTCATTGCGATTAAAGCACTTTGGCAATGATTCGCACATTTTGCGCATCGACTTTTATTGCAAAGTCAAACTTGCGTATTTCGTATGAAAATTAAAGCGTTTTGCGTTGAGAACTTTTTTAAAAGGTCCATCTAAAGCGTTGGAGTTCTTAGATCTCCACTTCCAATAGAAAGTTAATTTGAAAGAGAATTTACAGGGGTGGGTTTTTTCGAATAAAATGGTTTTTTACGAATTTGCGAAATTAATTTGCGGCAGAAAAATGCGATTTGCGTTTTTAAGCGTTTCTAATTAATCAAATTCCTTTTCAGGTTTTTATTATTTTTTTTATTATTGCATGTGTTGTCACTATTTCTGTGTTTAATCATTTTCTTTTTCAGCATTGAAAATAATTTGAAAATGATTTGATTTTTAATCATTTTCTCGCCCAGGTTTTTTTTTGGGGTTGTTATAATTGAAAAGCGTTGGTTGCGTCGTGACTAAAAAGTCATTCTTAGGTATTATTTTTAAGAATTGAAGATTTTGGGTTGTGATCTCTTCGAAATGCGTCTCTCCTACAAATTTTGGAGACTTTGCGTTTGAATTTTTCCCATGCGGCTTTTAATCCACAAATGCGGACGTTTCTGCGCTTTAAGTTTTACTAAAAAACTTAATCTTAGGATACCTTGCGCCAAATTCAATACATTTCGTTTTTTCAGAAGACGTTTTAATTTCGTAAAAAACCATTTTAGACGAAGTGTAAATTTAGTTTTTGTGTTTTAAAACATTTTTCTAATTTTTCCAATTACTGTTTCAGGTTTAGGGTGAGGTAAGGGCAGGTCTAGGGGATGAGGAGCCTGCAAATTTTTGATTAACTTGCTATTTTCTAAATTTTGCAAAAAAATTATTATTTTGAAATTTTAAGAAAAAAAGTCTTGATTTATTTCTTTCGTTTTAATTTCACAATATTAATATATTAAATTAATAATTTTGTGGGAGGATAGGACAGGTGTAGGGGTGAGAGGAGCCTGTTTTTTCAAAATTTTATTTTAAATTCGATAATTTGCTAAAAAAATACATCTACGTGAAGGTAAAAAAAAATTATAAATAAGTTTAAACGACATTTCTATTTTAAACAATTTCAAAATATTGTTTTAATTTCAGATTTTAGTTTGACAACACTTATGAGGATGCTGCAGGCGTAAAGCCGAAGAATTAACTAATTTTTTAAAAAAATTAAAAAATACTTCTACGTGAAATTAAAAAAAGATTGTTGTAGTTTTATAACACTTCTGTGACGATGGGGCAGGCGTGGACGCCGAAGGAAAGTCTAATTCTTCCAAATATTACAGTTGTTTAAAGTAATTTGTTAAAAAACCATATCAAAATTTATCACACATTTAAGATAAAAATATTTTTTAATTTCTCAATGTTTGTTGGAGGTTGGGGCAGGTGTAGGGGATGGAGGAGCCTGATTTTTCTAAATTTTACTGTTTTCTTCAAACGAATCAATAAAATTTAGATTTTCAAAAAATATTTTTTAATACATTTTATTTCAAACAACTTTTTCAGCGTACGTGTGATTTATGGGGCGTTATGGAATTCAGATTTTTTGTTGATTTTCTTTTATAGCTCGTTTAGAAAATTATTTTGACTTGTAGGTCTTACAAGTAAAGTATTTTAGATGGAAACTTTGGTTGGATTAGTAATATATATTTTTGGATTTCTCTTGGCACGATAATTCCGCAAATATATAAACAGAAAATTAACTAAAAAAAGGTTACGAGTAAAAAACCAAAAAAAAAGTGAAAAAGAACTTTTGGCCTTGAAGGTACACATAAATTTGGATCATAAAGTGTTTTTGGTGCACTCAACTGCCTTATTTTTGTTAAATAGGAAGGAGTGGAGTAAAATTACATAGATATGGGCCTAAAATGGCTCGCATAAAGCTTACATATATACAGGGTGTCTTGTTAATGATAGCTCAATGAACAAATCTAAAATCTACATGAAAAATGATGGTGATAAGTCAATCAGGTTTAAAAAAATAAAATAAAAAATTTAAATTAATTGTATTTGTTCCTAGATGTCACTTTACTGACAATTAAATTTCATAAACGATATAAATTAGCTTTAAAAACAAAATGTTTTCAAAATAAAGCAACTTCGCCCACGATAAAGATAGAGGGGCGCCTTTGTCGACTTTTCTTCACCATTTTTTGTGTAGATTTTAGATTTAGCCGTTAAGCAATCATCAACGGGACTTATACAGGGTGTCAGTTTACAAACAAAAATTCAAAAGTTTCCCATCAAAAGAGAAAAGGGGAAATATTAAATAATCACCTCTAAATTTCAACATTAAGAGCTCGTCTTTGGCCGAGATATATTGTTGGAGATGCTCTACATATTTTTTCTTGGGACGCCCTAACGACTACTCCAAACAAAATTTCCACCTGAAATACTTTACTTGTCAGATCGATGGCTGTAGAGTTAAAAAAAGAGGATTTGCGAAGTTTAGGAGATATTTTAAGGTTTCTCAGCTTAGAGCGGAGGAGTGTGAAAGTGGCAAGGGTTGAATTTTAGTATTTGAAAGGTGAAACTTTGAGTGAACGAGAAGGAGATAAGAAAAGTATCTGGGAAGCATTTAAGTCGAAGTCGTTTCTTTTATCGAGAAGTAAATGAACGTTTAAATGCTAGGAAAGTTGGAATTGTTTTTCTTTTAAGCGAGTTACCCAAAAATGTATGAAATAAAAACAAAGTTAGAAACTCATAATGAACTCCTCGGCGTTGATGGAGCCCTACAAAACCAATTAATTTGTTGCAAGTATGCCAATCTAGAATAAAACTTGCGAGTGTTTTAGTTAACTTGTTTTAATTTCGCATTTCTGAGTTGTACGTCGTCGAGTAGGGATGAGGTTTCAATTTGCATGCAAAGTTCGCAAAAGTTTGCAGCCGCTATCTTATAATATCTCTTGTGCTAACATCTGCGAAATCAACCAGCCAGTTCGTTTACCTGCTGTGTGCTTTTTAATTATTTAAATGAATGTTTTATTCTTTTGCATTATACATGTCGCAGATGGGCGAAAAAGCTAGGTCGGTTGTTGCGGACGTATCTGGCAGCGTCGCGATGCCCCGAAGTTGTCGTCGCCCGCCACCGGCGGCGCTGCCGAGGGTGCAGAAAACGGGGGACGACGCATCGACCGAACGGGCGCCAGCGCTCGCAGGACCAAGCGCTCTCCTGCTGTTGCGTTCGCCCGACAGTGCGCTTCGAGACTCTTCGAGGAATAGTCTTGTTGCTCTTCGTCATCACATAAACATTACCAAACATAAACAATTTTCGTAAACAATCGCCCCGAATTCCGCTTGGTCTCGCTCCCAAGACCCGTCTTCTTCTCTTCGCAGCGCCGACGATCGCCAATTTTTGCTGACGGCGTGCGTGCAGGAGGGGGACGGCTATCTGCAAATTTTTGGTTGTGCTTCTAGTGACTATGTGTTGAAGTGACTGTGAATGAAAAGTGAACCCGTTTCTGGGCCGGGATCGACACGGGAGTGTCGTGACCGACGTGACTTCTTTCATCCTGGCTGGTGAGTTTTCTGAAAAGAGGAAAATTTTACAAAGTCGCGCGCGCTCACCTCCGCTTAGCTTTTCCACTTCCGTAATTGACAGTAAATAACGTAATGTGTCAATACAATTTAAAACTGTTGAAGTCGACTTTAAACGAGACCATCAATCAATCGCGCGAAAACTTTTCCCAGCAGCTTTTTTATATTGTTTTTATCGAAATCTGAAAGTTGCGAAAAAATCTAATTATGGACTTCGACGACGAATTTTCTCATCGTATCTTTTTTATTATTTTTTGACGGTGATAGATTTTTTTTTTCATTTAAAAGGTGATAATCCAAGGATTTTGTTTCGTTAAATAAGTCCCGTTTCGTTTTATTTTAATGGCATCCAAGACATAATTTTGGATTAGTAAGAGCTAAGTTTAGTTGGCTTTAAATCATTTTTCTTTCACAAGCTCGAGCGGAAATTTGCTTTAAAATAGAATTCGAAATCCCAAAGGTTAATAGCATCGTTAATTTTTGTTGGTTTTGAATTTTAAATTGAGGTCATTTTTTAATGAGCGACAAATGTATTTGTTTCGGTTATTTTTTGGGCAAGTTTGGAAGTTGTTTCGGGAAAACCTTTGCGGGAGGGAAAATTCAAAAGCAATTTAAACTAATCGTAAATGCAGAATGTTATCTCTAAAATATTCTATTTAAAATTATGGTGGCTTCATTTTAGGGGAAGGTAATTAATAAAAGCGCACAATGCAGAGGACAATTCTAGGATGGAAACTATTGTTATGTTGATTTCGGGCTGCAATAAAGCAGCTGGGTTTTATTATATTTTAAACACGGGTGGCGCATACTTTTGCAGGGCGTACGTGGTTTGGAGGCCGCAATTTTGGAGTTACGAAATGGATTTGGAAAATTATTAAATTTCTAAGCGAGTTAAAAAAAGTTTTAAGATTAAAATGTGCGATTCGGAAGAAATTGGTTTTACATGAATTAAGGGTTGAAACGTTTAATGATTTTTCCGATTAGTTGCGCCACTGAAATTTTAAAATATTATTAATAAGGTTTTCAGTTTAGTAGAAAATAAATTATGGCGATTGTCACTAATGCAGAAAGCTTTTTGAATGGTTTTTTTAGAAGCTGGTTTTGGAGGTTTAAATTCAAATATTTAAAAAAATCGGTTAGATGTCTTTATGGTTATATGCGGCGTCAATATTTTAGTATAATTTTAATAAGGCTTTATTTTAATAGAAAAAACATTAGGGCGGTTGTCACTAACGCAAAACTCCTTTAAATATGTTTATTTTAACACATTGCTTTTAGAGTTTTAGACTTGAGTATTGAAAAAAGAACAATTAGGGTTGTTTGTGGTTAAGTACGACCTTGACATTTTAGTGTGATTTTAATAAAGCTTTATTTTAATGGGAAAAACATTAGGGCGGTTGTCACTAACGTAGAAACTTTTAAATATGTTTATTTCAGAACATTGTTGAAAAAAATCAGTTGGTGTTTTTTGTGTTTAAATGCGGCCCTGATATTGTAGTATGATTTTAATAAAGCTTTATTGTAATAGGGAAAAAATAGGGTGGTTGTCACCAACGTAAAAACACTTTAAATATATTTGTTTCAAAACACTGTTTTTATGGTTTTAGGTTTGAATATTGAAAAAATCAAATGGGGTTGTTTGTGTTTAAGTACAGCCCTAATATTTTAGTATGATTTTAATAAAGCTTCATTTTAATGGGAAAAAAATAAGGGTAGTCGTCACCAATGCAGAAGTCCTTTCAATATATTTATTTCAAAACATTGTTTTTATGGTTTTAGGCTCGAATATTGAAAAATCAATTAGGGTTGTTTCTGTTTAAATACAATTCTGATATTTTAGTATGTTTTTAATGAAGCTTTATTTTATTGGAAAAAAATCAGGGTAGTCGTCACCAATGCAGAAGGCCCTTTAATATATTTATTTCAAAACATTGTTTTTATGGTTACAGGTTTGAATATTAAAAAAATCAATTAGGGATGTTTCTGTTTAAGTACGATCCTGATATTTTAGTATGATTCTAATAAAGCTTTATTTTATTAGGGAAAAAATAAGGGTGATTGTCACTAGCGCACAAACTTTTTAAATATATTTATTTCAAAACACTGTTTTTATGGTTTTAGGCTTAAATATTGAAAAAAATCAATTAGGGTTGTTTTTGTTTAAGTACGGCCCTAATATTTTAGTATGATTTTAATAAAGCTTTATTTTAATAGGAAAAAAATCAGGGTAGACGTCACTAACCCAGAATGCCTTTAAATATATTTATTTCAAAATATTGTTTTTATGGCTTTAGGCTCGCATATTGAAAAAATCAATTAGGGTTGTTTGTATTTAAATACGATCCTGATATTTTAGTATGAATTTTAATAAAGCTTTATTTTAATGGGGAAAAAATCAGGGTAGTCGTCACTAATGCAGAAGGCCTTTCAATATATTTATTTCAAAACATTGTTTTTATGGTTTTAGGCTCGAATATTGAAAAAATCAATTAGGGTTGTTTCTGTTTAAATACGATTCTGATATTTTAGTATGCTTTTAATGAAGCTTTATCTTATTGGAAAAAAATTAGGGTAGTCGTCACCAATGCAGAAGGCCCTTCAATATATTTATTTCAAAACATTGTTTTTATGGTTACAGGTTTGAATATTAAAAAAATCAATTAGGGATGTTTCTGTTTAAGTACGATCCTGATATTTTAGTATGATTCTAATAAAGCTTTATTTTATTGGGGAAAAAATTAGGGTGGTTATCACTGGCGCACAAACCTTTTAAATAAATTTATATCAAAACGTTGTTTTTATGGTTTTAGGTTTGAATATTAAAAAAATCAATTGGGGTTGTTTCTGTTTAAGTACGATCCTGATATTTTAGTATGATTTTATTGAAGCTTTATTTTAATAGGAAAAAAATCAGTGTAGTTGTGATCAATGCAGAAGGCCTTTCAATATATTTATTTCAAAACATTGTTTTTATGGTTTTAGGCTCGAATATTGAAAAAATTAATTAGGGTTGTTTGTGCTTATGTACGGCTCTAATATTTTAGTATGATTTCAATAAAGCTTTATTTTATTGGGGAAAAAATCAGGGTAGTCGTCACTAATGCAGAAGGCCTTTAAATATATTTATTTCAAAACATTGTTTTTATGGTTTTACGCTCAAATATTGAAAAAAATCAGTTAGGTTCTTTATTTTGTTGTTCCTATTTATTTTTAGATTAATGAAAATCGAGAAAACGATCGGAAATTTAATTATAACGTAAACAATTGACTTATGTCTGAGCTGTGTGATTGATTGTTTGAAAGGCAAACAAATGGGGGGATGATATTATTTGTACATAGGAATTATCTTATTTATCCTCGAAGAAATTTTATCGTATAAACAATAAGTTAGGTAAAGGAAGTTATGTGTATCTGTCCTGCTAATTGCATTGCTGCGGCACGCTATCCTTTTACTTAAGCATTGTAACTGATTTTATCGTGTCAGATAGGGGTAGTTTGAACGATGCGCTATAAAACACCACTCGCGTGACATAACGTGATGTACTCCTCATTGTTACGATTCGCCGTACCACCCCCCGGACTTCTTTTCTACAAATCCAATTATAGCTTTGTTGCCTTTGTGCAAAGTAGAATTCTTCATCCAGAACAGCCCTTGTAAATTTAGGTTAAACACAATGCGATTAATATGTTAGATAGGTATGTAAATACGTAGGAGAAAAGTTAAGGGTTACGGTGGCGGCGGCGGCGGCGGCGGTGGCGGTAGCCGTGTATGTCGGATGCCTCTCTCTTTCTCAGGTGGTGTGTATGAGAGTTGGCTTGTCTTCTCTTTGTTGTAGCCACTTATGTCGTAAACTCGAAGCTTTCAGCTAGAAAAACATGGATAATGCACGAAGTAGGGGTGGCAGTTAAGAATGGCCCGGCCTCGGGCTGAATGCTCCTGTCGTCAGTAAAAGTGCTTTATGTCTAGAAATTCTTCAAAAAGCATTATTCGGGTTCTTCTTCGCCTTCGTGCATATCTCTAGTGGAGAGCGATTGCAATAATCCTATTTTTGCAGCTTACGGTTTAAGCTTCGCCATTGAACGTTCAGCCGGGGTGGCTTTTGCTGCGGAGGATCGATTTTAGTTCATGACACGACGGAACAGTTGGCCCTCGGCCAGAACCACCAACTCGCTAAATTTACTCCTTTAACACTTTTCCACTATTTTATGCGTCGTAGTACTTCATTTCCTGCCGCACACCTTTTCCTCGGCCCGAAAAAAAAACCATTTTTTTTATTTATGACGCGAAAAAAATTGGTTTTGGGAAAACTACCCTCTTAGGAAACCAGCCACCACTTAGTATCGATTACGTACGTAGGGCGTGTGTAAAATACAAATCTCGATACTTTTTTATTCGACTTTTTGAAGTTATACTTCTTGCGGGTGAAATTTTAGCTGGGAACGGAAGTTGCGCGCGCACTGCTAAAGAAAATTCGACCCTATGAGTTTAATCTTCTAAAAAAAGTAAATTAATGATTAATGAGTGAAAGGGAGCGAAAACATACGAAAATCTCGGGAATGCGAGGGAGAGGGAACGATTAAATTAATTTAACTGATCTTTTGTCTAATGTATTGGCCTAAATTATTGTGAATCGTGGTTAAAACCGAGTGCGCGCATTCGAGCTCAAAGTGGCACATTTCCGATCTCGGGAAAATGAAGCGCGCCGCTCCGCGTCGCGCTTCATTTGCTTCCCTCGCTCGGAAATGTGCCACTTTTCGCTCGAATGCGCACATCTTCGTATTTATTGGATTTGTCTACTTTATCCTTCACTTTTTCAAATCAAAAATTTACATTTAAGGTAAAAGACCCTGTTATTGACACTTTAGGAGTGACAGCTGAGGTTATAACAGGATAACTTATAAAAAATTTAATTTAAATAATTAATTTTTTTTTATATATAAGTTCACGATTTCTAGAAAAGGTCATATGCGTAAAATAATATTATTTGAAGCAGATTAATAATTTAAATTAATGTTTTAAAAAATAATGATTGAATCCCAGTTTTTGACACTTAAAATTTTTATTGCTGTAGTTTGTGACACCGGCATCTGCCTAGTTTCTGACACTTCATATGTCAAAATTATTCGTCATTTATTAGGTTATACACTATCAAATTTAAATTTATTATAATCAAACATAATTTGTTATGATGTATCATTTGTTATAAATAAAATGTTAATTTTTTCAACACAAAAATAATTAAAATTAAATATTATAAAAACAAATACGTAAACATAACATAGGTTAAAATTTGAATGCCAATAACTGTAACATACCTATAAAATTGAGCCTAGTTATCGACACTCTTATTTTAATAATAAAATATAATTTACTATGATGTTTTAATATTTAAAAACAAAGAGTTGTTAATTATTAATCAAACCATATATTTTTTATAATATTTTTATACTTACATGATGATTAAATCACTAATTCAATAGTCGAACGCTTTTCTGTCAATTGCTTAGACTATAACCAAAAAACGGCTTTCACAGTCACTCTGGGCTTAAATATTATTTTATATTAAGTGAGTTTTTTTTTGTAACTGATATCGTCATCAAATAGGTACACGATGAATTTATTTTAATTTTGAAAAAATTAATTTATCAATTCGAGGTAATTTTCTTTTTATTAATTCAAAGTAAAGTTGAAAGTGTCAGAAACCGGGTCAGTGTCAATAACAGGGCCTTTTACCTTAGTTCAGCAAAATATTGATTTTTTCGAAAAATGTTTTTACCATAGCAATGAGTGAAAGGGAGCGAAAACATACGACAATCCCGTGAAAGCGTATGAGAGGGAACGATTCAAATTATTTATCTGATCTTTTGTCTAATCTATTGGTCTAAATTAGTGTGAATCGTGCTCAAAACCGAGTGCGCGCATTCGAGCTCAAAGTGGCACATTCCGATCTCGGGAAAATGAAGCGCGCCGCTCCGCGTCGCGCTTCATTTGCCTCCCTCGCTCGGAAATGTGCCACTTTTCGCTCGAACGCGCACATCCTCGCATTTATTGCATGTATTTATATTAATTTATATCCATGGTTATATTTAATTTATATTTCGCTCAAGAAGTATGACTTCTAACGCGGCACAGGCTTTTTTTTTTGAAAACGGACACAATTTGGCGGTCGCCGAATGGATTTGTTGCATCTGCAGATTAATAGAGATATTTAAAGCGATTTGTTTTATTAATAAATTAAGCAAGACGTGCTCTACTTTATATTTAACTATTATTGTACGAAATTCTAAATTTAGATATTGCAGTCACATGTTTAAAGTACAATTATAATTACAAGTCGCGCTCAAAAGCACAAATAAGTAAACAAGAGTAAATCTCGACAAGTGTAGCGCTTCTATTATTTCAGATAGAAATGAAAATATTTTAATTAGTCAATTCTGGAATTGTTCTAATTAAACAGGTTTTTTTGAAGGGTTGTGAAACAGTTCTATTTCTGCGATGGTTAAAATTGTTGTTTTAGTATTGACTTACATTTGGATTATAATTCGTTCAAGTTGTACCTATAAAGGTCAATGTTTCCAAAATTCGTTAACAATCGTCGACTCTGACATTTTAATATGTTTATAATAAGGTTTTTTTAAAATCAAAAAAATTCGGGTAGTTAAAAAAATTCTTAAGAATTTTTTTTGAATAGTTTGTTTTATGATTACAGACTTCATTGTTTACAAATTTTGCTAATTGTGTTTTTGATTAAATACAGTTCTGTGATTTTAATATGTTTTTAATAAGCTCTTATTTTACCATAAAAAAAATTAGGGTGTTTGCCTTTATTGCTGAAGCCTTTTAAATCTCTTTTTGGTTTTAAAACTTAACATTCAAAAAATCGGTTAGTTGTCTTGGTGTTGAAATATGGTTCTGTAATTTTAATATGTTATTAACGACGCTTTATTTTAATAGGAAAAAAATCAAGATATTTGTCACTAAGGCAGAAGTCATTTTTATAATTTTTTTTTTCGGTAGCTTGTTTTGAGTTTTCGAAAAAATCAGTTGGACATTTTTGTGTGTAAATACGACTCTGAAATTTTAATATGTTATTTATAAGACCTTATTGTAATAAGAAAAAAATCAAGGTGTTTTTCAGTTAGGCAAAAATCCTTTAAATGTTTTTTTAATGTTTTTTGACATCAATATTTAAAAAACTTATAGATCTCTTTGTCTGTAAAATACGACCCTGAATTTTAACATATTATTAATGAAGCCTTATTTTAACAGGAAAAATGTTTGATTTAGAAGTTTTGGATGATATGCTTTTCTAAGTTTGTACTTGTACAGAAATGATTTTTAATTGGGGGAGCTTCAATAAATAAAATCAAATCGCTATAAAATTATATTAATCCGCTTTTGCAATTAATCCAAAATTAAATTATTAAACATTACATTTTTTGTTGTTTTATAAACAGTTCGAGATAGAAAATTTTCCATAAAGGCGCTAATTTGACAACTAATGGGATCAGCGAAGTTTATAAACCTACCTATATCTAATAATTATGTAAAATAATAAATGGGCTAACTAAAGCAATATGCATATAATTATCAAGCAGGTGCTTCCTATTAAAATTAATCCCAGAACTATCCGCATTCGGAATTTATACGTGTATTTATATAATTCTCGTAATAATGGCTTCATTTATTTGAATTAGGTATTAAAAAGGGAAATTATATACGTAAAACGTCACTTCTAAAGACAAATTACTGTTATAAAAGTTAATTACAACTCGGGAGAGTTTTTTTGTATGTATGAGTGAACGTGTGTTAAAAAGTTAGCATTGTACTACTCTGTACTACCTGTTTGATAATTTTTTTTCGGCAACCCCTTCGTCGGGATGTTTCAGCTGTCCGATATAGAAGTGCTTTTTTTTGTGAAAAAAAAAATAAAATCGAAACCTTTCCATTAGATGAATGAAACGGCTTTTCACGTTATAAATACATAATAGCATGATGTGCATACGTACACTCTAAAAGATTTTAATGTATTGCTAATCGGCCTCTTCTAAACAATGTCCTGCACGTTCTCTTTTATGGAATACCCGTACAACATACTCTCGTTCTATTTATATTGCATTGCATTCACTGCATGAATCATATCTCGGTAATCAAAGCTTGTTAAGGCAACTATTTTAACCATTTATAGGCATGCCCCAAGTTGCGATCGATTTTTTCCGTAATTTATTTATGACTTAATCAAATTATTACTTTGCTTGTAATCAAAAAAATAAATACGAAGATTTATTATCAAAACCTTAGAAAGGTCAAATTTTAATACGTACGCAGTCAAATATGAGAATTTTTAAGTCGTTTATGGTTTTAAAAAGTCCGCTTGAAATAGGCCGCTGTGATTGGCCCATTTTTAAAATACCATGATGGCCGCTACTCACTTAGCCAATCAGAAGGGCTTGATTACTTTGTTTCTTAGTTACATTATAAATAACAGAAAATCCTCACATTTCGAACTCATTGTAAATCAGATTTTGAATATTAAATACAGTAGAACCTCGATAAGGCGAACCTGAGAGAAAACTAAGGATAATACGAGCTCAGAAAAAATCACAAAAATTAAATAACAGAAGACACGTGTAATATTTGGCGCTTTAGTCAATTTTTTGTTCAAGGTTTTTGGCTCGGATACGACGCCACAAGAAGTAATTCAATTCCACCACAATTTCCGCTAACGTGGACCTTTTCATTACACGCTTAAATTTTAGAATTTCGTGGAGTCATCTTCGTGTATTGCTCAAGTTTAATTGATAGTACTAACTTCTATTATTAGATCATAAATCAAATTAGGAGCAGCGGTCGCTTGATGTCCCGGTAATTAGTTGTGAAAAGAAGGAAGGACATCCATCGTTGGGGGTCACGTAGACGTTTTTTACGGACCTTTGAAAATCCATGGCACACCATCGGTTCTCGTATGTAGCTTGTCGGGGCGCATCACACTTTATTTATAGCCTTCAGCACATGAATGAATTTTTATTACTTATATCAGCGACGAGCAATTTGGAGGAAGAAAGAGTTAGTCGAACGATGACCACTCATTTCCTCGGCCGGCGATTAAAATACGCGATTTTCATACCGAATTGGAAATTAACACACAATCGTCTTGGGATATTATAATTTTTCTTGGTGCGCGAGTAAAGTTGTTTCTTTTTGAGGTGTTCGTGACTGAGATATCGATTCTCGTCAGTTGAACGGTTTCGATAAATCGCTAATCTTTTTTAATGGTATCTAAGCTAAGAAAGAGTTGAAAGAACGGCTAATCAATTTTAGGATGGGGGGCGCTTTAAGAAATGCAGGCTTTCGAAATTTACTCGGAACGTTGTGGGTGGCCTTAGAGAACAAACAGTATGGCGGATAGACGCATGAGATAACTCCATAAATTGATGGTCGGTAATCACTTTACGTTATCAAATGCTTTTTTAACGAACATTCCGCCAGACTGAAAAGCCTTTCAGTATAATTACATCAACTTCAGAATAAAAGGGATTGATTCGCTAATTAATTGCACTGAAAATGTCTAACGATTGATGCAGCTTTCATAATCTCGAAAATTACATCGAGAGATGGGCAGAGAGAAAAGTGGACGGGTCGCATAAATTGTTTAAAACATTTCTATTGTGGAAGCGCATAAAAAACTTGTTTTTTCTTTGGCCTTTTTCGGTTTTAAAATTGGTTTTGGGTGTTTTTATGTTTATTCGATTTTTAATTGAAAGCTTTTGGGGTACATTTTTTTTAAATACAGGTGTGGATGTGTGTGTGTATCTATACATCTATATATCTACATATCTAAATCTATATATTATATTATTATTATTATTATATAAATACAATTGAAGTGTCTGTCTGTCTGTCTGTCTGTCTGTCTGTTTGTCCGCTCGTATTTTTAATGGCATTTTCAAAAATACAAGAGCTAGAATTTTTTTTTGATAATAGAGAAATTTATAATACATTTCAAAAAACGATTTTTATTACAAAGCGATTTTCTCCAAATTTTCCACACTAGCTTCCAACTTTTTCGATCTTAACTTTTAGAATAAAGTTTCAGGGTTCTGATTTTTCAATGTTTTTAAAGATATTTCAAAAAATACCAGAGCTAAAATATTTTAAATAAAAATAAATTTAAACTTCGTTTGAAAAAAACAATTTTTATTACAACGCGATTTTCTCTCAATTTTTCCACAACAGCTTCCAAGTATTTTGATCTTAACTTTTGAAAAAAAAGTTTTGGGGTTCTGATTTTTCAATGTTTTCGAAAATATTTCCAAAAATACCAGAGCTAGAATTTTTTTAATAAAAAAAATTGTAAATTCAATTCAAAAATCACTTTTTTATTACAAACCGGTTTTCTCTAAATTTTTTCACGCTCGTTTCTAACATTTTTGATCTTAGTTTTTGAAAAAAGTTTTACAGTTTTGATTTTTTTACATTTTTAATTATATTCCAAAAATTACAAAAGATACAAATTTTTTAATGCAACAATACCCGGAAGTTACATCACCTTTTTAAGATTTTTTCAAAATCCTATCAACAATAGTTTTAAATTGCAAATTTCTAAGATAAATGCATATTTATTTTTTGTGTCTCTTAACGAAATTATGTTTTCGTTCTGCAGAAGTTGAAGAAATACCGTCTCTCACAATTATCGAACAAGTCTACGTTGTATTTCAGTTCTGAAATCCAATAAGACAGACATGCAATCAGAATTAATTTTAAACATCTTTTACAAAAGTAGATACCTAACTATTACTTGCGAGCTTGATTTATTTAGTGGCTCAATTCGTTCAAAAAAAAAATCTAATTATCGAGAAATACGGGAAAACGGACGAAGCAGTAAAGTAACGCGAAAATGTTTGTTAACAACAATTCAAACACGAACGAGCATTATTTTTTTCTTCTACCTTGTATTTTGCGTTTCATATTCGGAGCTGAAGCGAGATCGCATTTTTCATTTTGTCGTTTCAACTTTCAACCATTTTTAAAAAACACAAGTAATATTTGGTAAAACAAATGGCGAGACTAAAATACGAAATTTATAAGCTTTTCCGCTAAATTTAACACTCTGAAGTATTGCGATCGTTATTGGAAATTTCCGAAACACTTTTACTAATTTAATTTACAAAAAACGGCTAAAACTCGATTAATCATAACTCGAAAGAAAAACTCAACAAATTGCAACTAATTAAAAAGTAATTTAAACGGAAAAATCGAAACGCGCCAGTCGATATTTAAGTGTCCTTTTAAAATAATTAATGCCCACATAAATTCACTTCGTTCGGCGGCTATTTTGAGCCGAAACTTTGTTAATAATTTAGAAAAAGCCTTGTAGACGTCAAATGGGATTAGAAAAATGCTTATCCCGTGTTTCATCTTAGATTTGTCCGTGACCAGAGATTAGCCAATCATTTTTTATTGGTTCTCTATCCGATCTCTATCTTTATGGACCTTTTCATTGGAGAAACATTTTAGAAAATAAAAATAATCGTAATCATCAAAATTGTGACTTATTGAATTCGCTCGAAGAAAAACACATCTTTATTGCCAGAAGTTTTTTTGTATTAGATAGAATTAAAATACAGTAAAACCTCGATTATCCGGACCTCAGTTATACGGATTTTATTTTATTTTGTATTTTGCACTAAACAGTGTTTTTTTGCTTTGTTGATTTTAAGATAATGTGCGACTGTTTTATTTAGTGATTAATATTTGTTGCGTTTTTTGTAAACATATACCTACCTAAAAATTTGATCAATTTTTTTCCTGTTAAAACGGGACACTTTGTAATCGTGCTTAAAACCGAGTGTGCACATTCGAGCTCAAAGTGGCACATTCCGATCTCGGGAAAATGAAGCGCGCCGCTCCGCGTCGCGCTTCATTTGCCTCCCTCGCTCGGAAATGTGCCACTTTTCGCTCGAATGCGCACATCCTCGTATTTATTGGATTTGCTTATATTATTATTATATTCTTCAATTCAAAAATTTTAAAGTTGAATAAATTAGATCTATTTGTTGTTTGAAAAAGGTTAGATATTTTATTTCTTTTGATAAGTTATGATGGTGCTTTTCCGCACGCCTAATTGTAGCGAGCTTGATAAAAATATATTCAGGTGTACTTTCGAATGCTAACTAATTCGCATTTTTGATTAATTAAAATTATATATGTATCAAATTTTCTGAAGTGGGCCACTAAAAATCAACTAGTTGATTTTTATATCATCTTTTGCAGATTGTTGAAGGTTTATATGTCAAAATTAATGTCTCCAAATATTTTTGGGTAATTGTCATTTTTGTAAAAATTATAAACAAATTAGTTTTAAAGCACATTTTGTATAAACTGTTGTAATTAGACTTCATTTATGGATTAATTCAATTTTTAAATATAAAAAAAAAATTATGTTACATAGGGGGTGCATCAAAATTTTAGAATGACTTGGGTGGGGTATGTTACAAAAAAGGTTGGGAAATAAGAGTCAAAATTCAGAAAAAGTTAAAGTATTTTTTTTTATCTAGGATGAAGTCTCCTATCTAGTCTAGTTTAAAAGTAGGGGAAGTTAACCGGTTGTGGGCATTGTCCGGTTGTGGACACCCCCGAATAACTTTTGATCGTGAGCAGATACAGGTGTTTTCACGATCGTCATTTGTTCGCAATGTCAGCACTATGTTCTATTGCTAATATAAAGCGAACAGACGCATATGCGAGTAGCTACGCGTTATTTCATGTTTTCATTTCTAAAAATGTACCGCGATGTAATCGTTTATTGTGTTTAAAGTGCGATAAATAAAAGTAACTTATTGCAAAAGGTCGGTCTAATGTAAATATATGCAGGAAATTAAATATATTTTTTAATTTTAATTTCGATTCAATCAAAATCCTTGCGAAATAAATTTGCCAGTCATTTGTCGACAGCTATGAATTCTCCAGTTGTGGGCACCTACATTTTACTAGTTGTGGGCACTTAAGTTTTTGCCATTTAAACTTTGTATTTCGCTGACAATTTGTCGAATATTGTTGTTCATGTTAACATAACCCCCCTGCGGAGTCTAGGGGTGTAGCCGCGGCCTGATTTTGAGGGGGGCGGGCAAAGACCCCGCTCGATTATCATGTACGACAAAAATGTAAAGATATCAAAACTTTTTCACAATAATTTAAAAAAAAATTAAACATTTTTGGTTTTGGATTTCAAACAGACTTCTTTTCACAACTCGACTATTGAAAATCAGATTTTCGATTGTCGAGCATCTTTGACAGGCCAATTCATATGACTTGAAAATTGTAAATAATATATTTACAAAATTTTTGCGGATTTTTTAGTGCATTTCTAGCCATGTCAATTTCAAAAGTCAATTTTGATGCGTACATTGGAGCCATTTGACGATGATCTCGTGAAGTCCACTGCAAAAGCCTATTTTAAATTTTATTTTCATAACTGAAGGCTTTGAATATGAATAAATTGCGTTTTTTCTCTATATAGTGGCGTTTTACTCCATATTTTCTCATTTTGAGGGAATTTTCTTGATGTGCCCACAACCGGTTAAAAAAAATTGCATGAAGAAAATTGACTACTTTATGAAAAGTTAAAAATGTTTTTTTTTAAATTGATATAAAATTAATTCCTTTGCCAGTAGTTAGGTAAGGTCTCTAGCTTCCCGATAATATGCTTATTCTGCATAAATATTGAGTTGGTCAAGAGTTATGGTCTAAATAGCTAACTGTGCCCACAACCGGTTTACTTCCCCTACTAAATTAGAAATGTGGTTCTTGGTAAAAATACCCTACTGTAATTTTTAATTAAAAGAAAAGCGAAAAGTGGTATTTTTCGTTCAGTTTGATTTAATTAATATTATTTGCAAGAGAGAAGAATAAGATCTAGGCAAATTCAATTAATAAAAAAAATGTGCACTTTTTAAGCGAAAACTTTTTCCGAATAGAAAATCTGGATTTGAAGGATTGGTTATTAATATAGTCGAATCCAATTAACACGAAGATGTGCACATTCGAGCGAAAAGTGGCACATTTCCGAGCGAGGGAGGCAAATGAAGCGCGACGCGGAGCGGCGCGCTTCATTTTCCCGAGATCGGAATGTGCCACTTTGAGCTCGAATGTGCACACTCGGCTTTAAGCACGATTCACAATAATTCAAGCTAATAAATTAAACGAAAAATTAGTTGAATAATTTTAATCATTCCCTCTCACTCTCATCGACATGATTATTGCATCTTTTCGCTCCCTTCCACTCATTGGTATGGTAAATACATTTTTTGAACATAAAATCGATATTTACTAACCTAAATTTAAATGTATGATTTAAAAGAGCAAAAGATAAAGTAGATAAATTCAATAAAACGAAGATGTGCGCATTCGAGCGAAAAGTGGCACATTTCCGAGCGAGGGACGCAAATGAAGCGCGACGCGGAGCGGCGCGCTTCATTTTCCCGAGATCGGAATGTGCCACTTTGAGCTCGAATGTGCACACTCCGCTTTTCGCCACGATTAACAATGATCAATTTACTTTAAAAAAATTCATGTAATTCTAAAACCGTAGGTGCGCTCTCAAAATGTCTCCTTTGGGCTTCGCTTATTTTTCATAATTTTTTACTTTTTTCATTGCAAAATTGCCTTGAAATTAATTTGTATTTAAATAAGGAGGCAAGAATGAAATTCTTGTTAGGATTTCTTAATATTCGGTATCGTAATTGACAATTTTTTGAAAACGGGACATTTTGGCGTCCTCAATGATTACAACGGGACAAATGATCTGAAAACGGAACAATCCCATTCAAAACTGGAAGCATGGTCACATTATATATAGCTAAAATTCGTTTTTTCTTTCAATTAACCGAATTTTCGATTATCCGAATGCGCTGCAACAATACTTAGTCCGGATAACCGAGTTTCTACTGTAGCATTTTTCGAAGAGCAACAAATTAAAATGGCAGACAGTTTAATTAGATTAGCTTTTTTTGGATGTGGGAGGGGGCGCTTAATTAAGCACCTTTTGTAAGTGGCAATGTAACTACGGCTTCACTATTTAGATTTATTGTTAGTCTTATAGAACATTCGCCCCCTAATTTGGCATCCCCAGGTCCCGGCGCCGACCTCGGGGATTCAACTTGCAAAACTCGGAGCTTTGAAATTTTAACAACAAAAGCGGCGTAATTAATTTCGGTGGGCGAAGAACGCTTTTCGGGCGACGCATAAGAATAGTATATTTTTGGGATGTCCGCGAAAACAAGTAAGTGATACAAGAGTGGACTCCTGGGAGCGATAAGTTTTGGGCGAGAAGCGAAGAAAGCGAATGTAAATTGCACCTCGCGAAGGAGAGGAGCGTCGCGGGTCGAAGGGGGGGCGAGAAAGAATTGATTATTGGCGAGCTTTAAATAAATGGCTCTTTGTAAAAGTAATGTTTAAGTGATTAAGAGATAAATTTTAAGTTATAATCCCCCAAGAGCGAATTTCGGAAGATAAAAGCAAAGCAGAAGTTAAGTCAATTGTTACGCACCGACGTTCAACCCCGTCCTTCTAATCAGAACCAGGACGAAGCCCGTAATCAAAAACCCATTACCTATAGCAGCAACATCCGAATCTGGATCCCTCCCTCCGGAGCCAGAGACAATGTTCCCGGGAATTAATTTCGCCTATCTCGGATATTTCATTGTTCGTAGGGGTTTTCCTGCTTACCGACTGTATCAATTTGTCCGGAGCCTTTCATCCCGCTAATATTACATTATAAACATTGATAATACTCGACGCCCGAGCCCGCACCCCCTCGAAATTCGGTAAAACGGGATACAAATTATATTTGTATTCAATTTAAACTAAAAAAGCGTGCGAGCGGAAACTTTTTGAACAGAAAGCGACAAACGGGAATACAGCAGTTCTAAAAACTTAAAGACAAAACCGACGAGGCGAAGAAAACTTCTTCGAATAAAATATTCGCAGCTCGAGGAGCTGCGGATTTACATACGCGGACGACAGAAAAGGATGTTTGCAACGCTTTTTTTTTATTGAAAAAAATCGACAATTCGCGAATTTAATAAAATTTACAGAGCGTTCGCACCGGTCACGTTTAAATTTTCAGTTAAGTCGTAAGTTCTGGTCAAAAATTAATTTTTAACTGGCCGGTTTGTAAGAGTCCGGGGAAAAAAGGTGATTATAAGGTTCTTAAGTTTTTTTGCGGTTAAAAATTTTAATTTATGAATAATCAAAGTAATTCGAATGACGAGATTCAGTTTTGATTTATTTTGATGTTTCTTGGATATGTTTAAATTGTATTTTCTTTTCGTTTTTGGGGCACCAAATGCCCATATCTTTAACACAAAGTAAAACTTTATTTTTTTTTAAACCAAATTTTTTGTTTTATCGTTTAAAAAAAATAATAAAACGACGCACTTTGATTTTATTGTATTTAATTTCTAAATTTGAAAATTATTGGGTTTTAAAGTAAAGAAACGTAGTTTGTGTTTTACGAAAGACATCAAAGATATTCTTTTGATTCTTCGGCTTAATTTTTTTGCAAATGTAAAGCAATTATTAAAATTTGTGACAATTACCAAGATGTAAAGTGGTTGATTTTAATAAGAACTGTAGTTAGACCTAAAAAAAATAATTTCGTGTTACGATTCTATTAAATTATTTTAATATGCTATTTCTGGTTAAAAATCTGAATTGTTTAAACTATGCAATAAATTAAAAAAATTATTTTTTCGTAAATAAAAAAAGCTCTTTTAATTAACCTCGTAAATATCGTCAATAATTAATTAATTTAATTAAAAAAAAATAAATAATTGGTCTTGCACTTTTATTGAGTTTTAAGCTGACCTTTTCCCTTAGAAAATGAATTTCTTTGCTACGATTTATTAACTATTATATTTTTAATAATTAAAATAAAACGAGCCTACATTTTGAACGAAAGAATAAGATTTTTGAATTAAAAATAAACCCCAAAATTTTGAAATTATCTAAAAGCGAAACTCGATTTAATCCCAAAAAAAAAACACTCAACCTTTTGTTACATATTTCTCTTTAAACTTCTATTTAAATATCTGCAATTTTGTTACATGTCTTTCGCCCCCTCTTATCTAAATTTAAGGCATCTTCACGTTTCGATGCATAAAGTAGGGTTGACATCGTCAATCCTCCACTTAAATCGTGACACCTGGGGAGCGTCACTTTTCCTCTTCTCTTCCAACAATAATCATTAAATTTTAAAGAACTAACGCGGCCTACGACGGGCACGCAGTACCCCCCCATTTCCCGAAATTTCCCCACGCCTTCGTGTAGGTTTTCAGATTCGTTTTTATACCGCAACGAAATCTATTCAAATAGAAATTTTATGTTCCGCGACATCTGTTACAAGGTTCGACATCGAAATGTCTTCGATTTAAATAATAAAAAAATCAGAGACCGACTTAGGAGGAAAAAATATTTAAAATAAATGGCGCGCGGAATTTTCCTCCTTGCCGCAGCCCCGAAGGATCAATAATTCATGTTCGAGGCGCAATTAAAATTGCAAAATGGAAAGGAATGAAGGTAGAAAAACAAGGAAAAATCAAGTGGACATTGCATTCCTGAGACTTTTGCGGTCTTTAGGAAGGACGTGCGAGGCTTGCAGATATTAAAGGGTATAAAACCGATAGACTAATAATAATCACAACTCGAGATGGTTTAACAATCGGTCATTTTCCCGCGGACGCAGTCCGAATACGAAACGAGCAAGACTGACCCTTCTCCTCTTTCGCTTATCCGCAATAATAACGCGATTAAGGCGATCCATGTAAAAATTTCAATGAAAATTATCATTTCGCTTTGTATACAGTAGTTGAAGGGTCACTCAACTGCACTAAAACACTCATCAATGCCTAGTTTTATTAATAACTTTGACCTTAACTTCTCAGAGCTTAATACAGTCGCTTCGATGTTTATAAAACAGCGCCGAAGAACTGGTAAAGAATCGTTTAAGTTCATTGGCAGCGGCCGTTGTTTTTTCATCGTTCCATATAAAGGCCTACGACTCGATTATACAATAGGAATACGCTCTTCTCCTGGCTGAGTCGATCGGGTTTACGAAAAAAAATCATAAAAAGGCTTCGAACCTAACAACAAAGCGTTTACATAAACAATGCTCGCTTTTTTTGGGCGCCAGCGACGAAAATACAATCGTAAACAATCCATTTACTCCCGAAATATTTATTTTGTCAAAACTCCAAAAGTGTGATGTTTTCGTTTTTTCCTGTGCGCGCATTTCGGCATCCGAAATCAAACAGAAGGATAAGAATAACCGTTTTAAAGTTCCATGAGTGACTTGGATTTACAAACAACTCAAAATCGTTAAAAGTCGATACATTTTTTTTTATAACCTACAGGGAAAATAAATTGTGGTTCAATTCATGAAAGATTGGTCTTACGTCATGAAATTTTTTAAGTTACGCACAACGTACCATTTCATGTTTTAAAGAGAGTGAGAGACAATTTTGAAAATCGTCTGTGAAGAGCGTATATGGTGTCTACGACAAAGACAAAGCGATGAACGTATGTTGCACATTAACCCATAAGCCATAGCGACACGATGGGCAACACTGACGTTAAACGGGCAATCAAAACCGCCAAATTCGAACGGACTTCAATCTCAGACATACGTCCATCGCTTACTTCAACCTCATATCGATTAAGACGTAAACCCAATCTTTCCTGGATTAAATAAAGTAACTGCGGGTAATAAGGCCTGTCGGCTAATAAAGCCTAATTAACAAAAATCGTATTTAAAATAACCGCTTTGGCTTAAGGCCACACACAAACACCTATTGAACGAAGATGTCTCTACAAGTTTGTGGAGGCGGCATATTCCGCTTCCTGTCCCAAATGTAGCATCATATATCGTAAAACGCGGCCAAGCAACACGAATAATAAAAATTGGTCCGAATCAATCGTTAGTATTTTTGAAATATTACACTTAGCTATGTAAAATCACATCTATTTTCTTTATTTATTCAAGATTCCATGATTTTAAATATTTGAATGACGTATCATGGACAATTTGTTAATAAAATAATTTGCACCGTATTGGGGCACTAATAAGGTGCACTTTATAAAAAAAATTAAAAGCATTAGCAACTGCTTATTCACATTGCTTTAAGATTTAAAAATTCGTGGAACTATGGCTTAGGTATAACAGGGGTGATGTACCTAGACCCGTCTCATGAAAAGTACATATTTATTATTTATTTTTAGATTATACGAACTATTAATGTTCTTCTTTGATATAACACTAAAATTGTTTCAAAAAGTAACAAAACATTTTTTGTATACTGAAATTTAACTATTCAAAAACTTAAAAAAAATTTAACTTTTCATTTGACTTGCTAGGCATATTATCTGAAGCAAAATAACATAAAATAAAGAAGAATATATAACAAATATACTCCTACATTTTTATTTATTACACGTTGATCCTAGAGTCAAGATACAACTGATCGATAATGACCGAGGTACATCACACCGGCCTTATTACCCTTTAGTAGTATAATAAGTCCTACTGGCAAGGTTTTTAAAAATGTTAATTTTTGGTTTTGTTTATGGTGAAAGTTGCCATTTTTTCTTTAAACTTTATAGTAACTGAATCTTAAAAATGATTACTATTAAAACCTGTTGATTAAATTCGTTGTTTTTTCATTTAATTTCAAATTTCCCTTAGCTAGGCCTTATTACCCGCAGTTACCTTATTTATTGATCATAACCATTTATAAAACTATGTTACTACATTATCGTAGTCAAAAGATCCACAATTTACTTTCCGTCTAAGCAAAAAACGTATGTATTAATTCCCTCGTTAGTTTTGGAGATTTTTTTCGATTCGCAGAAAATAAACGATGGCATTTATAAGGCCATTTAGCTCTTATGCGGTTGTTAAAACTCAAATTACGTGTTTTACGATTGGGTTGGCCTTTAACTTGATCTTTGGGACATCCATAATACGCCTATTCAATTTATTTCTAATGACCACTGATTATTCTAACGCTTCCCCCCTTTTTTTTACATCACGCAAAAGTCCGAAGGACTCAAAAGATTAATTGGGCGCCGCCAGAGTCTCATTTTTTTTCGGCAAGGAATGCGCATTTCAATTTTGCAAAGTCGAGGATTAATTTTGAGGCAACTTTCTCTGCATTTTCTTGACACGTGTCAGATGCACGTGAGATTTTGTAATTGTTACTTCGACCGATGCAAACACAAATGTACACAAACGCGCCCTCTTGATGCGAATTTACATAAAAGCCCTTGGTCTTGCGATTAATATATTTAAAAAAAAAAAATTGTGTGGTAATCGGGTTAAATTAAAAAAAAAATGAGGCTTGGAATTTGGGTTGAGGTGCATAATTTGCGAAATTCGTTTTAATTCCGCGAATTCAGGGTTAATTTAGATAATTCAACTAACCCGCAAAAAAAATGGAGAATTTACGTAATAAGTACGAAAAAAAAGTGCGTTTCGGCTGATGATGCCATATTAAAGAGGCGGCACGTAAATATCCTTGATGCTCCAATTTAAATTTAAATTATTCGTGAGAAAATCGAGCTTTCCGAAAGTCCTAGCAAAAAGAGGAAAATACACACGAAAGTTGTAATTTAATTATATATCTTTCTATATTTAAAAGAATGTTAACAATGCGTACTTCGCGCGCGCCGAAATTGTTCAATTCTGCTATTTCGCTTCTTCACTCCCGATTTTCTGTTTTTCCTCCTAACATTAAGTGCCACTTCTTACTGTTTCCTTCCTTTGATCTTTGCTTGTAGATAAAACTTCGTTTATCACTTAATTACGACGTTTTTCGTTTTCTGCAGCTGTGCCCGAACGCTATCGCATTTCTTTTTCTAGAAATTTATATCGTCGGCCTTTGGCCTGCCCATGAATGAAACCTCCTTGTTCGAATTGTCGAAGCAATCTCGAATAGTTTATTTTTAATCGTAACTGACCACCGATAAAGAGCTATCGCGTTGTTCTTAAAATTAAAAGGCGATTTAAAACTACATTAAACAAATAATAAATTTTGCTCGTCGAAAGAGCAGGAAAAAAGTATCCCTACAAATAAAAAATCGATGTGGAAAATTACTAGAAACGTGTTCTTATTCGATGAAATCGACATTAGTAACAAGTTGGTCGTAATCAAATAATAATTTGAAAGTAATTAAAGTTCTTTTTTATAAATTTATTAGATGAGCGGCGGTCTATTTTTTTGGAGTTCGGGGGAAATGGTTTTTTAAAGAGGTAATGATGGGTTTGGGTTTGCTCGAAATTGGTGCTTTTGGGAGTCGTGTTTTAATAAAATTTACGAAGAGTTTATAATTTAATTGATTGTCTTAAAATAACAGATTTGATTGTTCGTTAACCTTCCGTGTACTAGGTGGGGTATAACTAGCGAAAACTATTTTTTTTTGTTAAAAGGACGATTGGTAAGCGAGCTTAACACCGAGTGTGCACATTCGAGCTCAAAGTGGCACATTCCGATCTCGGGAAAATGAAGCGCGCCGCTCCGCGTCGCGCTTCATTTGCCTCCCTCGCTCGGAAATGTGCCACTTTTCGCTCGAATGCGCACATCCTCGTGTTTATTATATTAGTATAATTACCGTGCTCTTCTTCAAATCAAAATTTTAATTTAATTTAGTAAATATCGATTTTATATTTGAAACACGTATTTACCATAGCAATGAGTGGAAGGGAGCGAGAAGATACGATAATCTTGTCAATGCAAGTGAGAGAAAACGATTAAAATTATTCAATTAATTTTTCGTGTACTTTATTGGTCTAAATTATTGCGAATCATTACGAAATTGCCGTGAAATTAATTTGTATTTCAATAAGGAGGCAAGAATGAAATTAATGTTAGGTTTTCTTAATATTCGGTATCGTAATTGACACGTGCCATTGAAATTAAGTACTCAAGAAAAGACTCAATAGTTTAGAAGTGGAAGAAAAAGTTAAGTTTTTGTATTTTAATAATAAAGTCTATTCTAATGCATAAAAATATGTATTTTACTTAATCCTATTCATTATTGGTTATTAAAATATATTTCTTATCATTTAACTGTCATAAAGTACAATTTTGTAGATTTTATCATTTTATTTTCGGGGTATGACAAACCCCACCTAGTACATGTGACTTTAGTTACCTAGTATGCGGAGGGTTAAATAAAAATCTGTTAATTAAAGCTAAGATTGTAGAAAAGTTTGAATTAATAGAAAAGCTTTTTTTTTGTTTAATAGAAAAAGTACCTAATCCTTTTGTATGTGATTAAAAATTTCTTGAAAAGAAAATAGGTACTTTGAAGTTGCACAATTTTAAAAATAAATATAGAAAAATAATGTCTTTAATAAAATTAATAGAAAAATAATAGTAATAGAATGTAGAGTAAACTGCACAGTATGTGACCCCTTACGAGTAAATGACCATTACGAGAAATAATGTTTATAACAATTAAGAAAATTATTTATATTCATGATATATTTATTTATGCAATCTTGTATGTTTTCTTTTTCATTGAAGCGAAAGAAATAAAATAATTAAATGGATAGCTAAAATAATTAAATTTATATTGCAGTTTGCAAGATTTCCATACAATCTTGAAGTTGTGAAGAATACAATTAAAAAAAATGCTAAGTTTATGATCAAATTGGTATAATGTTTTTATTAATTCACAATCAAAAAAAAGTTCTGATTTCGACTGTTGTTTTAAATTTATTAATTTATATATTATTTTTTTACATCAAATAGCTATCGATACAACAAATCGGTCATTTACTGGGTGTTTTACCCTGCTTAATAATCATTTACAAAAGAAGACCATTTTAAAAAAATAAACAATCTAAATTTTTCTTTTTTAATAGTGGATCTTTAATTTTTTGAAATTAATTATTTGCTTAACACTTTCTCGAGTTACTTTTTTCCTCTCCGTCCGACGTTGTCTTTAGAAAATTTTCCCATTCCTTAATTATTGCGATTTTTGCATCGAATTCGTTCATTTAAATAAGTGGACTTTTTAACTTTTATATACGCTTGTTTTTTTCGGTTCCGACGACAAACATCGTCCAAAAAAAATCGTTAAAAATAAAAGAGTAACGTGAAAAAATTAAAACTTTGTAAAATCCAGATTGGGCGCTTTAATCGCGCGGTAATTTAGCAATTGAAGTACTACCGGCTAGCAATTAATTTTATTTTTCTAAAAAAAACAACAAACGCCAACATTCGTAACTATTCGTGTTGACTAACATGCAACAGTTTGTTTTGGAACTCGCATGAAACAATAAAAGCAACAATTAAAAAAATGATAGCAATTACACAAAATTACAGGCATTTAAAAATTAGGTCAGCAAGCAAAGCACAATTTTTGAGGGAGGCGTAATTACGTTTACGATTTTTTATTTCCAACGCGAAAAGCTTTGTGTTTTTTTTTCTAAATTAAGGTCAACCTAAAAATAATTCATTCATCTTTCGCATTCGAAGCGGACCGCGTCGAGGGCCGGGGGGGCGTCGTTCTTCTTGCGAGGTGTAAATTTTTTTAAAATCGTCTTCGCCATGTTTTTTTTTGTACAATCGCCGATTAAGATTCTGCGGTTAAAGGGGCGCTGGTAAATGAAAGGAGTGCCAAGAAATTAGAGAAGTAAGCATGCAAATGTTAGGGGGCAACAATAACACATTATGCAGGCTGCGGGGGCGCAATTAGGAAAGAAGGGTGGTTCGTTGCGACTAACAACCCTTAACAATTGCACTTGCTAACTTCTCTGTTTGAGGTATGATTAAATTTAATAATACCGGCAATAAAAAGGCCGTCGTCTGTTATAATGTTTAGTTATTGTTCCGAAGTTTCGTGTTCAATCAAATAAACGAGGTGTAAAACATCGTTTAATTCCCAACAGATATTACACTATGTTAAAATTAATTGAACAATTAAATTAATAATTGAATTCTCTACGCAGGAATTCCTCAGTTTTAAATTTTCATAAAACACGACGACTGATTACCAAAGCCCGACCCGACACTTTAAACCACAACTATTCCATTAAATTCTCGACGTATCGCTCTTTCCGCAAAAAAAATAAATAAACTGTTAATCAAACACATAAATAATGTTTTTTATTATTTATTTAAGAAAACCGACCGAGCAAAAGTGTTAAAATAAATATTGCAATTTTATTCTTTGGAATTGTTTATTTTTTTCCCGGTACGTTAGCAATATGATAGACTATTTTTGTGCCCGTACCTCGGGGTCGCCCAATAAAAGCGAATATTTTATTATTTTTGGTTTCGCATAAAAATATCTTAATTTAACGCGGTTTTAAAATGCTTACCAAAAATCGGTTCGATTAAAACATTTTAAAAGGTCGCTCAAGATTTTTATAAATTTCGGAAATGGACGACATTCAATTTTTTTCGTCTACGTTTAAAAGTATAAATATTCCGAAAAATTCAGGTCGAATCTATTGAGGTCGCTCAAGATTTTTTTAATTTTTAAAATAATGTACTTTATGTGTTTGCAAGCGACCTATAGATACCTAAATGTACATTATTTTTTTTTAATTTTAAATTTTACCAGTTTGGATTTTTTTAAGTCTTGAGCAGCCTCCTGAAATCTTTTAGTCGAGTAGATTTTTGGTCAGCATTTTAAAAAACATGTTTTCGTGCGAGACCAAAAATAAAAGAATTTTAGTTTTTTTTTGGGCGACCCCCACGTAAAGAAAAACCCTAAAAAATATAATGTTATTTAATTTTTTGCAATTGGACCACAAATAAAATAGTCAAAAGAATCCAAAAAACAAAATCAAAAATTTTCATATTTATTTTTTGAATTACTTTGTTCAAAAACAACTTACAATTTTTTTTTAGAATAATTCTTAATAATAAAATTGTTGATTTAAATAAGTAAATTTAAGAAAAATTTCTAATAAAATATAAGTAAATAGTTTATAATAAAATTATGAAAAATTTTATAAATTTTTTTTTTTAAGAATTTTGATGTGAGCGATTATAGCTAATAAATTAATGACGAGACGAACTGGCAGTTTTGTTAGTAGCATTTTTACGCCTTATAAATAAATACTAAGACCCCCATTATCCGATGTTATGTTTATTTTATGTCTTGGCGTAAACTACACACACAATTTCATAGGTTTTAGTTCTCGGCCTTTTTTCTTATCAAATATACCAACTACTAATTAGAACCGACCACTTTCGCATTCATTAAAAAAACTCTAAATATTTTACTGGATAAATTTAATTTAAACTGTGGGGTCGAACAAAAGCTTTTGATTTTTATACGTTTTATTAAATTCGAGCAGAATTAAATAAATAAAAACAGACGTAGTTTACATTAGAAAGGTACATATTGCAGATTTAAACGTAACAAAGACCAAATTACCGAATGAAATTCGCTTGCGTTATAAATTTAGTTTTTGCGTTCGGATTAAAATTAAAAATAAGTTTTTCGTTTGTACTTTGAATTTTTAATTAAACGAAACGCGAATTTAATTGAAACGCATTAATTTTGGACGATTATGGTTTTAGGAACGCAAAAAAAAGGGGTTTCGAAATTATCAATAGGTTCGTTAAAATGGCTGTAATTGCTATTCTACAACTAGCCGAAGCACAAAAGGCGATAAACCTAACAAAAACTCGCTTAGTGCCGACAATGTAATAGCACGTCCCTGGTAAAAAGCAAATTCAATATTCACAAAAGATAAAATTACTCTAAATTGTAGGAAGCAATTAAAAACTGCTGTTATATGCATAAACTAATTTTAATTACGTTTACTACAATTACCAACTTACAAAGTCAGCTCGTTTTGCGTCCGTTTAAGTTTTTGATAATTGTTTATTTAAATTTTATTATCTCCGACTACGAATTGGTCGTGGCCTGTGTGCGGGCCCAAAGGTTACGATTTTCAAATTAAACGAACCTCCTAAAGCATGGAATTTTGGTCAATTGCACCGCATTGAAACATTTTTGTCGAAAACTTTGTTATACGGGGTGTCGAACGAATAGGTACTGAAACTTAACCGGGCGATACCTGACATCGATCTCTACGATAAAAGCTATGGGTGATACCAGTCTAACTCTGATTTTTAATTGTTCAAAAAAAAAAAACAATGGCAAAGATATTTAAATTCCGTTTTCAACAAATTAAAATAAATTTAACCTTCCGTGTACTAGATGGGGTATAACAACGTGAACATTTTTTTTGTTAAAACGGCTCTTTGGTAATGGAGCTTAAAACCGAGTGTGCACATTCGAGCTCAAAGTGGCACATTCCGATCTCGGGAAAATGAAGCGCGCCGCTCCGCGTCGCGCTTCATTTGCTTCCCTCGCTCGGAAATGTGCCACTTTTCGCTCGAATGCGCACATCCTCGTGTTTATTATATTAGTATAATTTACCGTGAGCTCCTTGAAATCAAAAATTTCAATTTAATTTAGTAAATGGGTCTATTCTAAGTCTATTCTAAGTGAGATTTTTTGTGTCCCATACTGTTTGCTCTCACTGGTCATACATTATAAATCTATTAATGAAATGTTTGTATCAATACGATTATCATGAACATATTTCATCACTTTTCTTGTACAAAGAAAACTTGCATTATGTCACTTAAATGTCAGTACCGTGTCATGTCCTTTTCTAGAATTTACCTATAAATCGGTTATTTTTTTGTTGCAATAAATAATTCAAACCAATTAACTGATAAAACTTAATGCATAGAATCAAACTTTAAAAAAATTATCGAATTATTTTTTAATACATCAATTTAAGATTGAATTTCGGCTTAATAACTTTAGTCCTCAGATTTAAGCAAATTTTTAAATTTGAATTTGTACGACTCGTGCGCCTTTTACCTCGAAATTAATGAAACAACTAATAAGCCGTATTGAAAGTACGTTAACTGAGTTATGTTTACAAACATAATACAAGTGCAATTCTCAAGCGAATTTGTGTCATTTTAAAACTCAATTTTTAAAAGATGATGTCATAAATTTACATGTCAGCACCGTGGAATTGGTAACCTTTTTCCTCATAAATAATGAATTTCTGTACTTATTACTAACCTAAGTTATAGGGTAAAACGATATTACCAAATTCATAATCAAAAAATTACAGTTGCAATTTTAATTTAAAATGTCCGTACCGTGGCGGTCAGTACCGTGTCAAAAAATAATAAAAATATATTTAATTGTTAATAAATAATATTTACTTCACTGAAAATTATTCATGTAAATATGAAACAGAAGTTCAGTGAGTAGGTATACTTTGGGGCTAGTAGAGTACAATTTTTCCAAATTACCAGACAATTTTAAGCCTTTTGTAGGCGCAATGAAAGTATATACGTGGAATAAATTACAACGTAATTGTATTTTATCCAATCCGTTAAGTTGGTTTTATTGCTCTAATAAGAATGTATGCGGACAATTTTCTATGAGAAAAATTGATTATTCTTCAAATGATAAGGTCGGAAAAATAAATAACAGAATGACGCAAAAAAACAAAAAAATCTGAGAATTCATCGCAAGAAGTTCAAAAATTGCCAAAGATGACTGAAACTGTATCACTGTATAGAAGTTTAAGAATTAAAAATGCTGTGATGAAAACCAAAAAAAAATTTTAGTTATGTTAATTTTTGTGAAATGTGTTAGATTTGAGTTGATTAATGTTTGATATAAATTATAATGTATTATTTGTTATAGATAAGTTACTATGGATTATTGAAATGTTAAATTATCAATAAAAAAGAGTTTTAAAATGTTTCAATACAATTCGTAAATAAATTTAATAATTTTTCTGAACAATGTATACCAAATTTATTTTATGTCAGTACCGTGGCATGGAAATTCTAAAATATGTTTCTCATTCTCGATATTCTAAAGTTGTAGCAAAATCCTCTCGCACTTTCATTTTTACTATAAAATAGAATAATAATATGCAGGAAAATACAAAAAAGTTGATTTATAAAATTCAAAAATTTTTAATCAAAAAAGTAATACTTAGAACAGAATCGCCCATTTACCAAATTAAAATAAAATTTTAGATTTGAAAAAGCGCACGGCAAATTATACTAATGTAATAAACACGAGGATGTGCGCATTCGAGCGAAAAGTGGCACATTTCCGAGCGAGGGAGGCAAATGAAGCGCGACGCGGAGCGGCGCGCTTCATTTTCCCGAGATCGGAATGTGCCACTTTGAGCTCGAATGTGCACACTCGGTTTTAAGCTCGATTTTCGAACGTCCAATTTTAGCAGAAAAAATTATTCACCTTAGTTATACCCCACCCAGTGCGCGGAAGGTTAAAGTGATATGCTAAATTTTTTAAAATCAAAAATTCAAAAATTTTAATCAAAAAAGTAACAGTTAGAACGGAATCACCCTAGTATACAATGTGTCCCAAATTTAAAGAATTTTGAGAAAAATGCATTTTGATTTCCAACAAATTTTCTTAAAACGCAGCCCGCAAAAAAAGATTCAATGCTATTTGTTTATCAAGTAAGAAGTTAATGCACCAAAATTAATTGGATTATCATTAATAATTTTCTTTGAATCGAAATTGCCCAAAGTAAAAGAAAAAAAAGGGCACGAAGAAACTTTTATGAGGTAAAATATTCGTTCCACATTTGGTTAGTTCAACCCTCGTTCATTTCCACCGAAACCAAAATATGTACATAAAATATTAATGGAATTCCATAAATTATTTACGCGCACATAACATTATCGCCGCAAATTTGTTAAAAGTAATTGCGAGGCAACCTCTTCCTTCCCCCAATCAAAACCGATTCCATTTTTATCGCGCAATTCGTCCAATTCAAAATCTAAAAATAAGAACAATGGAAATGATAAAATATTGCGGCCTCGCCGAGGCCGATTGCGACCTTAAGATAAATGCCATTTTCGACGAAACAAATTTATGGTAATGCTTTATGGACTCAAAAACAAACTTTGATTTATATTTGTTCTTGCCCGAAGTATTTCCGCTAAAAACATTTTTGCTAAATCATTATGCGCAAGATTAGAAGGAGTTTTATTTCTTATTCAATGCACAGATGGCCATTAATTACGGAGATAAGATTAAAGAAATCCTCGAGGGCTTTCTTATATCTTTTAACGTGAAAAAAATTAATCGTCTTTAAAAAGTGGGGGCCGTACGGATACGGCACGCCCGAGCCCGGCGCAACTCTCCAAATTAGGCAAAACTACCTGTTTTTGTACGCGAAGAATTCATAATCGAGACGGTACCTGAGATAATTATGGGTAAAAATTTTATTTGAAAAAAAAACAGGACGGGCGTCCTTTTAGACGGAGGAAAAAAAACGCGCGAATCGATGAGCTTAAAAAATGGTAAAATCAGTGTGTTTGTGTGGTGTGTGCGAGTTCCCTAATGAAAATTTACTGGCCATTATTTGTGTTGCCGATAAATTTGAGTTTTGTTGGCTTTTCAAATGGGGTAGCCCGTCCGAAAGAGGAACACTCGCCAATAGCTGAACATATTATTTATTTTCATTTTCAATAAAACTGTACGGATAATGGATGATAAATATTTGTCCTTTGCAAAATACAAGAGTTTTGGCAAATATTCAAATTTCATTTGTTAAGATAATTTGTTGTTTAGTTATATTTTTTTTAAAGCAGTTTTTAGGCGATGGTTGTACGGAAATTAGTAATAATAAGTCGCCTACTCAAAATGTTTTTATTCGAGCTTGCTTCTGATTTAATGCTTGCCGAAATTTTTTTAAATTATTAAATAAAAAATGGAAAAAACACGTATTGACTTAAATTTAATTCTACTTTGATTAGTGGAAACCGCATTTTAATTATTGCGCCTGTTTTTTCAATATAAGCATTTTTTGAATTGGATCTGTAATATAACTGTATCTTTTTATATTATTTAAAAGGCAAATTATTTTTAGGCCAATTAACAAAGATAACGTAATTTGGTCTTTAACAAATTACAATACATTATTTCAGGGACATCAATACCCAATTTGAAAATTTTTGGTTGAGATTTAATGAAATGAACAACACATGAAGATCAGATATTACTTTTGCTTTGGTACGCTTGTAAAAAATATTAAAAATTATTTAATGAAAAATCGCCGAGACACCTATTAGCTTAAATTTAATTCTTTTTTGACTAGTGAAAACCGCATATCAATCAGAGTGCCCATTTTTTCAATATAAGCATTTTTGAATTTGATCTGTAATATAACTGTATCTTTTGATATAATTTAAAAGGCAAATTATTTTTAGGCCAATTAACAAAGATAATTTAATTTGGTCTTTAACAAATTCCAATACATTATTTCGGGGATATCAATACCCATTTTGAAAATTTTTGGTGAACAACATATGAAGATCAGATATTACTTTTACTTTGGTACGCTTGTAAAAAATATTAAAAATTATTTAATAAAAATCGCCGAGACACCTATTGGCTTAAATTTAATTCATTTTCGATTAATAAAAACCGCATATCAATCAGAGTGCCCATTTTGTCAATATAAGCATTTTCTGTATTTGATCTGTAATTTACTCAAATCAAAACAGCATATGGCCTTATTATTTAAGATACAAATGACAAATATAATTTAATTCTGCTTTCAAGAAACTAAAATATATTATTTCCAAAATATTAATACCAAATTTCAAAATATTTGATTAAGAAAAAATGAAATGGACATGGGAAGAGAAGATGTTACCTTTTCTTTGACGCGTTTTTAAAAAATACCAAACAATTTTAATTTTTGTTGGCTAAATTAATTTTTTTTAATTCGAAGATTTAAGATTAAAACGACAAATTTAATTAATACGACGTTTGTGCGTATTCGAGCTTAAAGCTCACGTTTTCGAACGAAGAACGCAACTGAAAAGCACCGCTTCGCGTTTCTCCCCAATTTTTCGAGGTCGGAAATGTTACCTTTGGGCTTTGGGCTTTACACCACGATGAACAATCACATGACTAATTTTTTTAAAATTAAAGTAACCAGAATGTATTATTATCAGGGTCCAAATATCTGATTAAGCCCGACTTAAATATTCTTTGAGCATTTGCCAAAAAACTTATTATATTCGAAATGGTAAGAGGAATTATGAAATTCGAAGTGCACATCTATTGGTCGAGTTCCCCCCTAAAAAGAGATAAAGCGAGTAATAATGTATTCAGTCAATCTAGAAGATGCATTAAAAGCGTATACATCATCAGAACCCGTATCAAAAAGCTCCAAGAAAGATATCAAAAACAATTTGAGCGTGACGGACGGATGCATTTGGTTCATGGAGATGACAGCATCTCATGGTAATGTGGGCTTCTAATGTAACATACATCAGAATTAATGCGAGCACCCTTCTCTATTAATCAAACTTGTCTGAACTGCGATCGGAACATTGCAACTCATAGTATGACTCCTCTCTTCCACTAATTGAGAGCCAAAGGGGGGCGGCGGCGGCGGTGTTATTGCGAACGCTGGAAGAAAATCGCAGAAGAACCAGCCACCCTGTATAGTGCCACACTATCGATCCCAATGGAAGTCTGTAAAGGATTCGCTTCGGCTAGCTTTGTTTGCGGCGGTGGTCGTTATAAATCACGGTTCCAACAACAAACATCAGTCTTCAGCCGCCGTTGCGGTCTCAGCATCCACGTTTATCACCGCACTTGTTTTGGATCAACCGCCTATCTATCTCGACATTACCCTGCGTTGTTTCCGACGCAACTCACACCCCCGGACCGCAATCTACCCTCCAAAGAAAATGCCTACTTTATTCTCTTAAACCCCATTTGCATTTCTTTTGAGGAGATACAAATTTCGCACTAATCCCTCCTTTTACCTCCTCGACAAATCCATTTCATCTTTGGAGATTCGGCCGCCACCATTAAACGAAATTTTTACTAGTCGGAAAGAATTTTCGAAGATTTTGTAACTGGAACTGCGATTTTTTAAAATATTCCTAAAACTTATTGAGTTATAAGCTTTTAAAGACGAGTGTTAGAAAAAATTCGGATCAAAGTTTTCTATTTAGATTATACCATTTTTTTTTTTAAATATAATGAAAAGATCAAAAGTGTAAGAGTTCCAAATCTTAGCGGTTGAGCTCTCGGTAAATTTGCGCGTTCGTAAGGAACAACGCGGTAGTCGAAGGGTTAACACAACTACTTATGAAGCGGCAGATTTTCAGTTTAAGTCTCGCAGAATGATTTTTTTTCTATTTTTAATAAAAAATATATACATTTTCTTGTTTTTAATTGTTATTTGTTAACCGTGAATTTGTTATCAGTAATACTTTATCGCAACTTCGTAAAATTTAACTTTATACATAAGTAAAAAATAATGTTTTCGAAATTCCACTTACAGTAGAAACTCGGTTATCCGGACTAATTCAAATGCAGATTTTCTATTCGGAAAAAGTTTTCGCTTGAAAGTGCGCATAATTCTCAATAATTGAATTTGCCTATCTTATATTTACTTCTTTCTTACAAATAATATTAATTAAATCAAGCTGAACTAAATGTACCACTTCTCGCTTTTCTTTTAATTAAAAATTACAGTAGGGTATTTTTACCAAAAACCATATTTCTAATTTAGTAGGCTGAGTGTACCAGTCCCAAACCAGTTAAGGACAAATTTTGACTTTGAAATGCTCTGAACTGGTATTATGTAGTTTTAACGTAGAAATGTATATATAAAATTGTTTATTGTTTACTAACACTGCAATATTGATAATATTTTTGAATAAAAATATTTCAGTTTTTATAGATTTCGTGAACAATACCGAAAACGGGAATGTACCTAAAGTTGACCATTGTGCTCCAATAAATAACCACTTTTGCACCAATAGTTGAAAATAAAATAGTTGAAAATAAAACACTATTTTGTTAGACAAATTGATTTTCATGTATTGACTGAAAGTTTCTCTTGACTTACAACCAATTTTTAAATGTTGGCCTTATTTTAGCGTTTTTACTAATTTCGTCGAGGTACTTCAACAAATTTTTCTCCGTATACCTAATTAAAAAATGTAATCATAATGTTCACGTCCAATATATTTTAATAATGTTTAATGTTCACTGGAATTGGACACTCAATAAAACAACAATTGTTACATTTGCAACGTTTCGTTTCTTTATTGAAACTTTATCAAGCAACTTAACAACACCAAAAGGATTTTAACCATCAAAACTCAAAAATTCTACATGCGTCAAACATGTTTGACCATTAAACATTAAACATTATTAAAAAATGTCTTTTTGGGGGGCTTCTTCAATATAGAACCACGAGAAACAAAGTTAAAACTCTAATCTGGTCAACTATAGAAACACTTTTTCTCCTACTGTGTACCAATAGTAAACCAGTTGGTCAACAATAGGAACTCAGTTCAAAGTGTGTTTCAGTAATTAACCACCTTTAAAAATACTGGATAATGTCATTAATTATTAAAAATAGCAGCTTATAGCTCTTAAATAAACACTAAATTTTTCAAATAATACAAGTTTATGACAATAATTAGGAATTAATAGGTGATATTAAAAGATTTAACTTACCATGTCAACGTGCACTTCTAACTGTATTGGCGGCTAGAGGGCACGTGAACGAGACACTGGTCTGACAAAAAGTGCAAAGTAGCAATATTATTAGTTCACTCTCGTAAAAAATATGTTTGGAAGGTTGTTATAGTAGTATTCATCCCGGAAGACACCAAGATGCGCGTGGGGCGTGACTTCTTTTTATACTATCCTAACTAAAATATTAGGCTGTTATACAGTTGTCTGCACCAAAAATACGATTTGCCAAAATAATAATTCAAAAGACAAAATTCCTACACAATAGTAAAATTAATATATATTAATCATGACTTTTTAATAACCAAAAATATTTTAAATAATTTTTATTTTGTTACACTAAAGTAAACCTAATTAAAATAAATAAAAAAAGTATGCAATATACAAGATAATTTTTATAATAAAAAAATTGAATAAAAATTTTATTTACCTGATTTTAAAGTCTACATTAAGAGACAATAAAAGATTTTTTAAAACAAAAAAATAGTTCGTCAGGGTAAATTATTTATTTTGTTAGCTGCCAATAAACGAAATTATTTATATAACACAAATTTAATCAAAATATTTTAGGAAAACCCAATATTTAAACTAAAGATTATCTTTGTAATCTGTTTATTTGAGCTTTGAAAGCCCCATTTCTAGAAAATGAATAAAAAAGTTCCTAAAGAAAGGGCCACGATAATAATTAAAAGTTGAAATTTATTATTAAAAATTAAATTCATAAATTTATTAAAATGAAATAAGTACCTACAATAAAAATGCAGTATATACAAATTAAATTTTTATTTATTTATTATTCCTCCTCCGAAGACGATAAATTCCAATAATCTTCATCGTCCTCACTATCGGTAACGTTAATCATAAATATGCTATTGCACACAATTTACATTCTGGAAATAATGTTATTTGCAAACAATTATTACTAAAATGCTTCATACTTACACCAAAATAGACAGTAACTCTCAGATAGCTTTGAAAAAGCTGTTTTATTAAAAAAGGTGAGAGCACGAGGAAGAAAATAACGAGACGCAAAACAAGCACACGATGTGAACGACACAAACGACTATCGGTAAATGACAAAATTTTAGTTGATGTTTGTGGGACTGTCAGTACATAAGAAAAATATATTCATCTCTCTCATTATGGAGGTACTTCTCACTTTATGACGAGAATTGTGTTTTTCTCAGGTGTCTTCCGAAATGAATCTTACTATAACAGTCTAGGGAATGAACAAAACAGTTGAATTCTTCAAAAAGAACCGCCATTACTTAATTTATTCAATTGAACATGCGAGTGGTCAACCACTCGTACCTGGTTTGGGACTGGTACACCCACCCTAATTTTAAATAATCAAAAATGCGAATTGGTAACCATTCGAAAGTACACCTGAAGATATTTTTATAAAGCTCTCTACAATTAGGCGTGCGGAAGAGCACCACGATAACTTATCAAAAGGAATAAAATATCTAACCCTTTTCAAACAAAAAATAGATCTAATTAATTTGACTTTTAATTTTTTGAATTGAAGAATAAAATAATGATATAGGCAAATCCGATAAATACGAGGATGTGCGCATTCGAGCGAAAAGTGGCACATTTCCGAGCGAGGGAGGCAAATGAAGCGCGACGCGGAGCGGCGCGCTTCATTTTCCCGAGATCGGAATGTGCCACTTTGAGCTCGAATGCGCACACTCGATTTTAAGCACGATTACGAAGCGTCTCGTTTTAACAGGAACCAACTTGGTCAAATTGTTAGGTATATGTTTACAAATAACGCAAAAAAATATTCATCACTAAATAAAACAGTCGCACATTATCTTAAAATGAACAAAGCAAAAAAACACCGTTTAGTGCGTAATACAAAATAAAATAATAAAATATTTAGTAAAAAAAACCGAGGTTTAATTTTCGTCCTAACGCGGTTGACAATCCGGATAATCGCGAATCCGTATAATTGAGGTTTTACTGTAATTGGACTGCTCGGATCGATGCAACGCCGAAATCGATTATTCTAACGTTTTGAGCGTTTTTAAAACGAGTTTAATTCGGAGTAGATTTTCTCCTTTTAATTTGGTGTACACACTTCTTTGCCTTTAATTAAATTGATTGATCCCAAGCTAATGTATCTACGTGAAGGTTTTTATTAATGAGCAACTCTTCGGTTTCGGAACGAAACTCGCCAGACGATGACATCGATTTATTAAAAATTTAGTTGAAACACAACTAGCCGAGGTTTAACTCTTATCGATTTCGGATTTCGCTCGAAGACCGCTTCTCGTAAATGCGGTTATTTCGTTTCGTTTTTGCTCTAAAAAAAGCGTTTCTGGTCGGGACGATCTTAAAAAAATTTCAACTCGCACAGAAATAATGCTTCGGCCATGAACCGAATTATTTTTATGTTTACTTTGCCCGCGTTCTATTTTAAAATAGCAATATTCGTCGAGTTTGTGCCGTCACGCTTCATTTTATGTGTTACGGTCAACTTTATAAATTCGTTTCTTGCGAACGTTTGTAGTTATTGCGATAAAATTTTATTTCTGTAGGTTTAGATTTGCGTGCTTTCGACTGGAGTTGCTCGCGTGCGCGCGCCGCTTCGCCTTCCGCCGCAAACCGCTAGCAACTTCCTTATTTTAAATGGAACACCCCATTTTTTAATTTTTTTTCCGAATCCGCATGAAATTCTAGACAAAAAACATATAAGGTTATGTACCTCTAAAATGGGCGGTTATCGCGGAAAAAAATAATGTTTGTTTTACTTAGAGGCGATGCAGCTTTTTTTCGGAGCTTTTTTCGAGCTTTTTTGTAGAGCTTAATTTACTAATTTATTTGTAGTTTCTAAACGGTTTGCAATATCGAGACGAAATTTGAGATCTGGGGGTTTTGGATTATGGGCTTTCGATTTATGTTAGTCGCGCTGTCGTACTACTTCGGGTTATACCGGAAGTGGGTGTTAACTTTGTTATTTTAAATGGAATACTACATTTTTTAATTTTTATTCGAATTCTACATTTAATTTAGGACTAGTGCATATAAGGTCTTATATCCCTAAAATGTATAATTTTTTTTAAAAAAAATATTTTTGACAGAATTTTGCGTTTTTTTTACTAAAACTATAAAAATCGACTTTTTTTGATATTGTTTTTGATTTTAACGTAAAACAAAAATGATTTCCATTTAAACTAAATAAATTTTAGACACACTGGTCAAAATTTTTTATTATTTCTGTATTTAATTGTTGTTTCTCTTTCTATTTCTATTTTGAATTAATTTTGGGCGACGCTTTTCCGATTATTTTTTTACAAGCCGTCGACTGATCACTGCGAAACCTCAAAACAAAAGAACTCCGGCACATTTTATTAAACTTCAGTTGCATTCCAAGCGAAATATTCATTTATTCAAAGCGCCCCATATCTTTACGAGATGCAAGAGAGCGGTTGTTGTTATTTCTTTAAATCGCGAAATATTTTAAAAACTTCCTAAACGATTCCAACAAAGTTGTCCAACTGGCAAGCAGCCAATTCTGCGGAATACGATGGGAGCTTCGAGAGGTCACGACAAATACAAACAATAACATAAAGCAAATTATGCAAATAAAAAAGGGGGACGGCAACGACAAACTGTCAAACGTTCGGGGCCCGGAAAAAAAATCGTTCGCGCGTCCCTTCTCCAAATTAAATTCGCAACTAAACTAAATCCGAAGAGTTTTGCATAAAAATTAATATAAATTGGGCGAAGGGTTGGAAATTACGTATGGGCGGCGAAGGAGCCGGCCATAGGCGCTTTGGCTCGGCGAAAGATTACAAAGAGTGCGCCCTTAAACGGCTTGTTAAATATGCAAATGCAAAATTAGGGTTTTTAATGCATTTCGGAGTGGAAATTGGAGGAAAGCGGGGCGCAGTCGACCTTTAAATTAATCGCACATCAATTTCGGATTAACCTCATTAAAATCGCTAGTTTTTCTTAATTGATGTTTGATCGATTTGTGTGGGGGATTAAAATTTGAATATGTGAAGAGTTTTTGCGGAAACTTTCGCACCAAACCACTGTTTGATTCATGCCGAATGCTCGGAGGATCAATTTATAATGACTCCCGTTTTTGCAACCCTCGCCGAATTTATGTGCTCGATGGAGAAGTTGAATGCGGAAGAGATCGATAGGTTCGCATGCGGTTCCTTTACACGAGATGTGCGTTAGCCAAGGGCTGGCTGCAGCGTCTCGTCTCGTCTCGTCTCCTCCGTCCGTTTCGTCGCTATTGACTCTAATTAATTATGCAGCCCTCCTTTTCGGACAATGGCCATTGTGTTGGAACAGCGTCGCGCTGGGAATTAATGACGACCTTTCTTCGACATAATGAGGAAGTTGACGCCGCGCTGGAAATTAGAAGCACACGTGAAGCGAAAGAAAAAAAAAGATACAGTAAGAGATCTCCATAAGGAGACCACCCCTAAAAACGGGCGGTATGCTTCAGAACAGATTTATTGTCATTTAATTCTTTTCATAAATTTCTCTCCGAGGCGACCACTCTCCAAACCGACCGTGACCGTTAATTGCGCGACCGCTGCTTTTCAAAATTACTCAAATTTGGAAATTTTGTATAGATAATAGCTGTAAAAGCGGTTTGGAAATAAAATGTAAAGAGTTTTGGTATACATTCAAATAATCTGATGTCTAATATTAAAAAAAGATATTTATACATAAAATTTATTAAGAATAAGTGGTATTTACACACACTTGATTAACACTAAACCTACCACGATGGCTCAAATGACCCATTTTAAACTATTTGTCCGAATTTCTTGCAAATAACATTATGATATCGTCATTTGCCTTTACTACTTTTCTTAAAAAATACATCAAATGTATTTTTCAATATTTACATCTCTCTTGTTAATTTTTTTACCGAGAAATATATTTAATCTGCTCTAACTACCGCAACGGGTCATTTGACCCGTGCAAAGATTCATGTGATATAAAGATTTGTTAGTGTGTGGAAAATGTGCCTTGGAGCACCTAATAATTTTCAAAATATGTGGTGAATAAAGTTAGCATATTACTTATTTATTTTCTAAATTTAAGATTCAATTGAAGAATATTTAATTTTTTTCTTGTATTATTTTTGTTTCTTAAATTAAAAAAAAAACAATTTTGAATTGTTATTTCAAAAAATTAGTTTTACTTATGTACTAAATTGTGCTAAATAATTTTTTTTCCGCTATACATAGTAATATATATAACATTTTCAAGACGGGTCACTTGACCCGCTGTGGTACTAATACGTATAAATGAAGTATCGGTAGGTTTAGTGTTAATAAATATATATGTACAGTCAAACTAAGAACTAATCAACACCCTAGAAACAGACCTACAGTAAACGTACTATTCCAAGGTACAAAAACTGGCGCTGCATGGTTAAAAAACAATTAAGATTGATCATTGTAATTTTAGTACTTAGAACTAAAGGTTTTTGTCTCTTGGAATAGTACGTTTACTGTAGGTTTGTTTCTAGGGTGTTGATTACTTCTTAGTTTGACTGTACATAAATTAACAAATTCATAATTTTCAATTAATACTGATTAAACATTTATTTAGTTACAAATATTTTCATAAAAACTAACAATTCAATATTTCTCCAGATTTTCTGCTAGAAATGATTGCTTCTATCGATTATATCTAATTTGTATGTAGGAAAACTTTTATCTAGATCAACTGATGCCATGGGAGCATTGGAGAGTGGTGATATAATAATCAGGAGTTAATTCTAGATCTTTGACAAATGCGCCATTCAAAATCTTCGAAACATTTTTAAAATTAGAAAACTCGTTTTTACATAAAACATTTTTTTAGTTTTCTGACACAAATAGGGAAGTTTGATTAAAAAATGCAAGAGAGTCGTTATATGCAATTTTAAATTGGTTTTAATCAATGCAAAATACTTCGGTGCGTTCAAATTTCGAAATTCAACCAAATTGATTAAAAAAAATCAATTAAACTAACCAAATCTCTTATGCAAACTGCGTCCCTCTGCCGGCGTTCCTAAAATTATTTCGCGAAACTATAGTTTCTCGCCTTTTGTGCGGCTTCTTTCGAACTTGTCTCTATCGTTGGCTTTGAAATGAATTTTTTCTTGATTGGCACTGTTGCGAGGCAGCTTTGATCTGCAAAAAGAATAATTTGTTGTTTTGGGAGTGCGAGAAAAATTTGGGCCCTTTCGATTTTACTAAAATTTTAAATTTATATTAATTTAGACTTTATTATAATCGGAAATTAAAGTTTATCTTAAAAAAATTTGATGCCCTTTTGAATAAAGAAATGCGTTTTATAAGTGCTGGAAAAAATTTGGGCGTTCTTAATTACAATAAAAATCAATTTTTTTATTAGTTCGGCTCTTATTACAACTCTCAATGGAAAAACTTTTTTGTTTTTAATTGGAAGAAATTTGTTTGATAAATATCTGAGATGTTTTAAAAAAATTGGGTGCTATTAAATTAAATTTTTTAAATATCGGGTTTGTCGTTCGTCGGCCTTAGAGTCCCCGAGCGAAGGTGTTTTTAAAAAAATCGTATCTCCGGTTCTGATCGTCAGATTTGGACGAATTTTTTTTTAAATTAAAGCCAAAAGAATGAATTTTCTGGATATATAAATAGATGTAACGAAATCCTTAGGCTAAAAGTCCGAAAAGTAATTTTTTTGAAAAACTACACTTATTTAACTCAATTAACAAGAAAGTTTGTGTCATAATTTTTTTCAACTGGATGTAACTAAATTAAATTAATATAAATAAATGCAGTAAATACGAGGATGTGCGCATTCGAGCGAAAAGTGGCACATTTCCGAGCGAGGGAGGCAAATGAAGCGCGACGCGGAGCGGCGCGCTTCATTCCCGAGATCGGAATGTGCCACTGAGCTCGAATGCACACTCGGTTTTAAGCGCGATTCACAAGAATTAATTTACTTCCTAAATAATACTACATTTAATTTTAAAATAGTATTCGTTATTACCTCTACAAAAGACCATTTTAAGTAAAAACCGTCGCCGGTCGTGTTAGAGAGCCTTCACCGTAATTTCCCGACGTAAATCGGTCGATCCGTTATGTTAACAATAAAGCCGTTTCGCAAAAGAAAAAAGTCTTCCGTCGTTTCATTAGTCGCTCTAGTTTTTCGTTTTATTTACTTCATTTCATTTTATCTCGACTATTCATTACGTCGAGCGCCCGTTGCAAATTGCTACGTAAATAAAAAAGATATTGTTTTATTCGCTGAAATACGGGGAAAAGAAGACGCAGCACAACATCCGGGAAAAACTTTTATAATTCCTGCTCTTCCCTTTAATTCGCCGCGTCTGGCGATCGCGATTATTCGCGTCGCAGACGGGGCCAAAAGGTCCCGCACAGACGGCCAGAGCCAATTGATTCCGAGAATAATTAATTTCTTTATTTAAATCGGTCCTAATTGAGACGGTTCGTTGCTTCGCGTCTGCGGGTAAAAGGACGAACAAAAATACGCGCGTTTAGTACTTTTCGTTACGTTTTGCACAGTAAACCACCGCCGACAGTTGTGATAACAGCACTAAGCTCAACTTTACAGTACTGTCGTAAAAGTATAACGACTTGCGATGTTAAATTACTAAATTGCTTGTGGGACAACCCACGGTTTTGTATATTTCAACGGTTCTCGCTCTCTAATGAATTGTTCAATTTTGTTGGGCCGCCTTTACAACATTTTGAAGCTAAGCGAGACGAAATTTTTTTATTTCCGTATTTTTGCTCGAAACGTTCAGATTAACTTGTACGAATGGCGTGTGCTCGAAATTTCTTTCGAAAAAGTCGATTTTGTATGGACGTTGTTACTTTAACGCTTAATTGCTCGCGCTGGTGTTTTTCAGGCACCAGCGGATCGAATGTTAAAAATAAAAATCATTTTATAAGTTAACCTTCCGTGTACTGGGTGGGGTATAACTAATGTGAACAATTTTTTTTTGTTAAAACGGCACATTTGGTAATCGAGCTTAAAACCGAGTGTGCGCATTCGAGCTCAAAGTGGCACATTCCGATCTCGGGAAAATGAAGCGCGCCGCTCCGCGTCGCGCTTCATTTGCCTCCCTCGCTCGGAAATGTGCCACTTTTCGCTCGAATGCGCACATCCTCGTGTTTATCATATTAGTATAATATACCGCGCGCTCCATCAAATCAAAAATTTTAATTTAATTTAGTAAATATCGATTTTATATTCGAAAAACGTATTTACCATAGCAATGAGTGGAAGGGAGCGAGAAGATACGATAATCTTGTCAATGCAAGTGAGAGGAAACAATTAAAATTATTCAATTAATTTTTCGTCTAATTTATTGGCCTAAAATAGTGTGAATCGTGTTTAAAACCGAGTGTGCACATTCGAGCTCAAAGTGGCACATTCCGATCTCGGGAAAATGAAGCGCGCCGCTCCGCGTCGCGCTTCATTTGCCTCCCTCGCTCGGAAATGTGCCACTTTTCGCTCGAATGCGCACATCCTCGTATTTATTACATTTGTATAATTTATCGTGCGCTCCTTCAAATCAAAAATTTTAATTTAATTTAGTAAATATCGTTTTTATATTCGAAAAACGTAGGGGAAGGTGGCCTAAAGCGGGTAGGTTATGGTTCATCGATTAATATGAACCACTTCGGCTAAAGAAAAAGTATTTCTTTTTTAGATTTACGTAATACAATTATTAAACTTTAATTTTATAAAAAAAAATAATTACATTTTTGCTTTAATTGTAGAAATAAATTCAAAAATATAAAATGTTAGAAATTAACCGCTTTGCCCGACAGTGGGGCCTAAAGCGGGTAGGCTCTCATAAACCAATCGGATTAATCAAAACCTTTGAAAAAAATTATCTACACTTGACATGTTCTTGACAGTAACATTAGTATTAAGTTATATTAAGTATTTTCATATTATAACTGCTAATTTGGTCCAATCTTAATATTACTTCGGTTTACCATTGTTTTTAAATCTTAATTGCTTCAACGCTTTAAATCACTTATTTTTAATACCAATTTATTCCTATGAACTAGTTCCTATCAATTATAATAAAATTACTACTTCTGGTACAAGCAAAGAGGGTACCTACCCGCTTTGCCCAAACACACATTTCTTAGTTTTGATACATTAACGTAAAAAATAATGGATGGAAATTAAAATATTTAGTCAAATAATAAAACTAGTTTATTGTAAAAGAAAACCCCATTATAAAAAATGGGTTAATGTGAAGGGTTTTAGTAGCAATTCAAGTTAAATTAATTCCAAACATTTTACAAAATTATTAAATTTTTTGTTTTTAAAATTTTTTGACGTTATTAAGCAACTTAGGTGTCAAAAGTAGTATGGCATCAATTAGGCAGGGTACTGGCAGTGTAAATAAATATATAAATTTCAGCTAATATATAACATATCCATATAAGGGCCGTTACCCGCTTTAGGCCACCCTCCCTGTATTTACCATAGCAATGAGTGGAAGGGAGCGAGAAGATACGATAATATTGTCAATGCAAGTGAGAGGGAACGATTAAAATTATTCAATTAATTTTATCTCTAATTGATTGGTCTAAATTATTGCGAATTATTAAGAAATTGCCGGGAAATTAATTTGTATTTCAATAAGAAACAAGAATAAAATTCTTGTTGGGTTTTCTTAATATTTGGTATCGTAATTGACACGTGTCATTGGAATTTAGTACTCAAGAAAAGACTCAATAGTATATAAGTTGAAGAAAAAGTTAAGTTTTTGTAATTTTATTAACACTTAATTACTCGCGCTGGTGTTTTTCCACCATGTAATAATGTTATTATTTTCGAAACGGCATTTATTTTAAAATATGATGTATTAGATACATTTCTAACGGGTTGGGGGAGCGAGGGGCACACTTATGATCAATTTTATAAAACTTTTATTATTTTGAAGAACCAAAAGTTGACAATTTTGCATTTTTCTTCACTTGCTCAATCTACCTGGAACTACCGCACAAATATATAATGCAACACATTTTTGCGATCAGCCTTCGAAACTATGAACAATTTTGAAAACTTTAACGGTGATGTGGATGGAAATACATTCTATCAAAACAGCCAAATTAGAAAATTTACTAACTAGAATTAAGCTTTTGTTGTCAAAATTCAAAGAAAAAGTTAAACTTTAAAAGAACCAGTAAAAAACAACGGGCTATTGCCAATTGTTAATCCTACATCAATTTATTGCGAATTGAAAAAATAGAAGATGATTATTGAACAGTTTTATAGACTTCGTTAAATTGATTTTAGTTAATTTTCTTTTTTGCACTTAATTTTACGTTGGGTATTAATTTTTTTGTTGCTGTTGGAAAATCAATAGTACATAATGTGCATGACATTGAAAAATTGGCAAAACACCTTCAAATTCTTTAAAACCAAGTCATTTTCAATGTGGCGCCCAAAAAGCACCGCGCGAGTAATTGCGTTACGGTAACCTGCGCGAGCAACTAAGGGTTAAAATTACTCAATACGATTTTTATTTAAAATAATAAAGTTGGCAACAAAACTAATGTAATTAAGAGGTAAAAACTTTGTTGGAGCCCAACACAGTAAAGTACAGAAAAAATATTCGTCGAAGACCTTTTCAAAATTTAATTGTCTCTAAAAAATAAAAAAAGAAATCGATCTTTTCCAAAATTCGTTCAAAGCAACAATTTGTGTCTTCAGTATTTGATTTAGAATTAATTATTTAATCGAGGGTCGTTTATTTGGTAAGGAATTAAATTCGAAGCCCCTCTCCCTCTTGTACCCAAAACTAAAAAGAACTTTCATAAAAAACCAAGTTGAATATTTGATAAGAGTCGAGCACCACGAAACGAAAGCAAATCTCATACATCAAGAACAATTTAAGTGCTGTCTTTTTTCCTGTCTGAACATTTTTAAATGTTAGATATCAACGCTCACTTTTATGCTCTTATAAACAGACGAGGCAAGTGTGGATATAAATCAAGTAATAACAAATGTAAACGATAAAGACGCGGATATATCCTTTAACGTTATTTCTGTTATAAAACTCGCTTCTCTGAACCGATAAACGAAAAAGTTGCCCGCGTTTCCCTCCGATACGCTGCTTAAGAACCTCCCATGGAACTCGCAAGAGCTCAGCTTAAAACTATAAAAAAAAATACATGTAATCTTAAGTTATTAACCTAAAGCTCTACGAATTAAAATTCTGAGATTGAGATTAGAAAAAAATGGGGAAAAAAATGTCTCGGCTTAAAATCGAAATTATTTTTAGTGTCTACGACGTCCTTAAAACTCCACACGGCACATGGCGCGTATCTTCTGCTGACAATCAGAAGAATTAATTGACTTTATTTCGAAAATATGATACTTCTTTGTCAAGTGTCTTGTACGCTCGTGAAGTCCGCCGTGTCGTCTTGTTTAGGCGACCGTCATCCGTCAAAAGGACGCCTCGCATTCAGTTTCCTTAAAAGGCATTAGCATCAATTAATTTTGAAAAAGCGAGGCGAAACGTCGACGCGACAAAAAGACGAATAAAAGCGCCCCCGAACGGCCATTATTGTTCCCATTGTTTTGAAACGCGGAAAAAATGCTTTTGGTTATCATTTTTGTTCGACCAAACGTCAACATGGAATGCGGCAGCGCCAAAGTTTTTTTTTCGAACGCAAATATTTGCACGCCGCCTTCGACACAATTAATTTTTTTGCGCGCGCGCCCGCCCACCTGCGAAAGTTATTTTTTCTGCGATCTCCGCGATTAATTCTTGTTTTTTTTCTGTTTTAGGTGAGTGGGGTGGCGTGCTTTTTGAGGGGGTGAGTTTGTTCGAAATCGTATGGAAGAATGGAAGTATATGTTAAGTGTAAACTTGGTTTTTGATTTTTGATAAAACACAGAGTTTTATGCAAAAAAATTAATACAACGTAAAATAGCATAAGTTCTAAGCCTTCGTGTGCTTTTAAAAAATTAAGTTTCTGCAATTATCATTATTATTCTTATTATTTTTTTATTATTATTTTTATTAAATAGTTACAAGAAATTTAACTGATTAACAAGCTTCAACATTTCTAATCACAAATCTCTTTAAGATCTTGATAACATAGCAGGCTAGAAAAAGGTTAAAAGTAGCAATATTATACTGGCCAACTTCAAAATGTGCAGAAAAGGACAAATATAAAAAAATTTCTAGACTATTATTATTTCTAAAAATTATTTTCTGTAAATATATTTCATTAATTTAAACAAAGTTAAGTTGCCTAGGAAACTATTACCACTTACTTGAGAATTTTTGATTTTTTCGATTCCTTCATTGAATTAGTGTTTGTAAGTCTTTGAGCAGCTCAAGCTTGCCAATTACACTGAAAAAACCGCAAATTCTTGCATACTTCAATTGCTCTTCAAAAAAATCTTAACTTTTTATCTTCAAAAATACGGAAATCGGACGGAAACAAAGTTTACATTTCAAATACGAAATTCGGACATCTAGCCCCGCGCTACGTATCCCACGATAACGCTCATAATTTTTGTTTTAATAAATTCACAAGCCCCGATCCCAAAAATAACCGGAGCCCACAATAAAATCGAATTAATTTTAGAGAAAAAAAAAATGTTTTTAATTAAAGTTGTTGATTTAAGTCTCGCAGTCGAGTTTTTTGATCCATAAAAAGAAATTCGCAAATCAAAAGCGAGAGAGGCAGGCAAGTTTTGCGTTCCGAGATGCTCGAAAAACGAAAAATCCGTTGGGCGAAGAAAGCCGGCCGGAAAATGGCGCTTCGGAAGACGAAGAATAAGGGCGAGGGTGGTTCGACGTCAATTTCCCACATCTGGAATACTTCTAAGGCGAGCCTGGCGTACATCCAGACCGCAGAACGAAGGGCTTGGCAAATTTTCTCTTTATTCCGTTTCGGCGTGCAACACTTTACTATTTTATTGCGGATGCGTCAAAATATACGAAGTTTTACATTCGAATACGTAAACACGATTCGAATAAAAATTTGCAATTCGAAAAAAACGCCAATACATCCTCTCCGCGAGCAAAAGCGACGGTAATCAATATCAGATACAAAGTCGCTTTTACTAATATTTGCTCGTCGAACTTCGCTTGTATTGCCAATGTTTATTTACCGTGCCTTAGAAGCAAAGTTTAATATCCCTTTTAATGGTAAACTGCATCTGGAATGTATCTATTACTGAAGCCTTGTTATTACAGACTATCTTTGGTGGTGCGGTCGTGCATTCCAAGGATATGACGTAGGCCGTGCCTCTCTTCCATCGCCGAAATGCGGGTGGCAACCCTCACTAATGTCATCCGCAGATGCTAAATGTTTGTTTTACTTTACGCCCGACCCAAAGGAAAAAACTTCTTATCGAAGGCCAGACAACCTTCCCATTGTGGCTGAAGAGCCTCTTCGGCTTTACGTTTTCTTCTAATTGTACTGTTTATAACTTTCGAGAGCTCATAAATCCGGAAAGAGCTGCTCCGAAAAAAAACAACCCAATTTGAAATTGAAAGTGAAATAAAACTAAGGCAAGAGACCCGATCACTATTGTGTCGTGTATTTATTACAATATCGTTTTTTTTTTTGAAGTTGTACTTCTCGAATGCGCATATTCATTGAATTTTGTAAATTAAACTTTCTGGCTAGTCGACAAATTTAATTTAGTTTAGTAAATCTCGATTATATGTTCTAAAAACGTATTTTTGCCATAGCAATGAGTGGGAGCGAGCGAAAAGATACAACAAACTCATAAGTACGAATGAGAGGGACCGAGAAAAATTATTTACTAACTTTTCGTCATCAAAGTTGATAGGAATCATGCTTAAAACCGAGTGTGCACATTCGAGCTCAAAGTGGCACATTCCGATCTCGGGAAAATGAAGCGCGCCGCTCCGCGTCGCGCTTCATTTGCCTCCCTCGCTCGGAAATGTGCCACTTTTCGCTCGAATGCGCACATCCTCGTATTTATTGCATTTATTTATATTAATTTCATTTAGTTACGCCAGTTGACAAAAGTATATTACACAAACTTACTTGTTAATTGTGTTAAATAGGTGTAGTTTTTAAAAAAAATACTTTTCCGACTTTTAGCGTAAGGATTTCGGTACATCTATTTATATGACAAAAAAATTCATTCTGTTGACTTTAATTTAAAAAAAAATTCGTTCAATTCTGACGATCAGAAACGGAGATACGATTTTTTAAAAAACACCCTCGCTCGGAGACTTTAAGGCCGAGAAGCGACAAACCCGATATTTGAAAAATTTGATCGTCTAGAGTATTGTAATTTTTTAAGTAAAATTGTTTAGAAAGTAAATTAATTATTGTGAATAACGCTTAAAACCGAGTGTGCACATTCGAGCTCAAAGTGGCACATTCCGATCTCAGGAAAATGAAGCGCGCCGCTCCGCGTCGCGCTTCATTTGCCTCCCTCGCTCGGAAATGTGCCACTTTTCGCTCGAATGCGCACATCCTCGTATTTATTGAATTTATTTATATTAATTTAATTTAGTTACGTCAGTTGAAAAAAATATATTACACTTTCTTATTAATTGAGTTAAATAGATGCAGTTTTAAAAAAAAATACTTTTCCGACTTTTAGCGTAGGGGAGAGGGGGGCAGCTTTGAACACCGTTAATTAAAAATTGAATAAAACATTTTTCCAACCGCGAAATTTAAATTTAAGGTAGCAGCACGGCTGCCAACTAGTATCCATCAACAGTTGTTTTATTTGTTATGTTAAACCTAACTTACAATTAATAATCGAAATTACGCTACAATTCTAAAATATTTAGTTTTTGGATGTAAGCATCTTACAGGTAAAATAACAAAAAATTTATTAATACATGAAGGGTCATCTAATCTTTATATCTTTCACCATCTAATTACAATAAAAAAATTTATTGTTATTGATTATTAATTAGTTTAAATACATTAATTATCTCAAATATGTTATTGGGGCAGCTTTGAACAAGAAACGAGGGGCACGTTTGAATACTTATTAACCGAATTAATTTTAATTCTTATAAATTTTTCTAACTTTTAAATTGTTTCTAAAAAAAATATGCGATCTTTATTACGTGGTTATTAAGTAATTTTTTAATTTCAACGTCAATCATGCTTAGAAATTATAAAAAAAAGCGGACAAGCAGTGCAAATGAATTGTTTTTTAATCATGCACAGCCAGATTTTGTCTCCTGGAATAGTACGTTTAGTGTAGGTCTGTTTATAGGGTGTTGATTACTTCTTGGTTTGACTGTACCTAAGAAAAAACAAAGTCTAACGTTCAGCGTTATAAAATAAGTCTCGTGAGCTAGATTTATTTAATTATATTTGAGTAAAGTTATTAATGTTAAAGATTTAATAATTATATAGTAACTTTGTTAATTTATCATTATTTCAAAGATTTTATAAATTTTAATTAAACTAATAAATGGAAGATTTAACTTTGAAAAATAAGAGCAATAATATAATTTATGAGTGAAATAATAATAATTTATGTAGTGGTTTTATATATTGTTCAAACCTGCCCCAGGCCTGTTCAAAGGTGCTCCCTAAGGGGGGGCACCTTTGAACAAACTGACCTATTTTTAAATTAATAATATAGCTTTGATTAAGGCCTTTTTTTTAAATTAATCAAGGTGTATTATGAAGTAGAGTGATCAATGTATTGATTAAGACATAAAACATATTTTTTCGTTTATTACATTAAGAGCAATGAATAAATTAGTAAAAAGTGTTTAAAGGTGCCCCCTTCTCCCCTAAGTATTTCGGTACATCTATTTAGATAACAAGAAAATTCATTTTTTTGGCTCTAATTTAAAAAAAAATTCATCCAATTCTAACAATCAGAACCGGAGATACGATTTTTTTAAAAACACCCTCGCTCGGAGACTCTAAGGCCGAGAAGCGACGAACCCGATATTCGAAAAATTTACCCGCCTCGCTCGGAAATGAGCCACTTTTCGCTCGAACGTGCACATACCCCGCATTCATTGGATTTGTCTACATTGTCCAAAGTCGCACCAAAGAAGTATAACTTCTAACGTACCGGTTTTTTTTTTAAATGCGACGTTTTAAACTTTTTGCAATTCAATATTGAAGAGTTACGGTATAAAAAGCCATTTAATTCGGATGAGTTTTTTTGAAGAACAATTTTTTTAGTGTAAAAAAACGTACCCAAATTAATTGCGCGTTTAATTTTATTTTAACGTCCCTTTTTTTTAGAAAAAAAGTAAAGCGCTACTTCATACACATTTAACATCGATCTTGCCCCGCTAAAGTTTAGCAGGATTACGATTATTTAGTTGAGGAAAATTTAAGAGATCGGCGAGAGGCTAATTACGGTGAAAATGTAAGTGTTCGATTTGTTTTTCTCTTCCTCGTCGATGGCTCTCGTAAAAATTAATTAGAGTTGCTAATTTCCGACTAAAGCCCTTCGCTCCTTTTAAAAAAGGCGAAGAATTGCTAATTGCGAGCGGGTTATAATTTATTTAAGTAAATTCGGCGTGCTTCTGCTAATTTACAGGCCGAAAAAGAAGCGTGCTGTAAATGCCTCTTAAAATACGGTAGTTTAATGTGTGTGTTTGTTGCGTGGGTTTTACGCGTAATCGTAAACACATCTTGATTGATTTTCTACTTTAATGAGCCGTAATTAAAATGCGTTTTAAGCGTCGCCCGTTCGCGGGAACTCGTATTTTTTTACGGCGCACTCGACCGCGTTAATAATGGTAATCGACGATAAGAAGGGGGCGGAGGTTTATTTAGTTTTAATTTATTTTCAATTTAAATTTTTATTTTCGACCGAGATGTGTGACCACGTACCCGATCACTTGCCAGAAATTAAATGAATGTTTATTATTAACAATTAAATATTATTTTTATGTTATCTTGCCTCCTTATTGCAATACAAATTAATTTCACGGAAATTTTTTAATGATTCGTAATAATTTAGACCAATTTACACGAAAAATTAATTGGAGAATTTTAATTGTTCCCTCTCACTTGCATTGACAAGATTATTGTATCTTCTCGCTCCCTTCCACTCATTGCTATGGCAAATACATTTTTCGAATATAAAATCGATATTTACTAAATCAAATTAAAATTTTTGATTTGAAAAAGCGCACGGTAAATTATACTAATATAATAAACACGAGGAAGTGCGCATTTGAGCGAAAAGTGGCACATTTCCGAGCGAGGGAGGCAAATGAAGCGCGACGCGGAGCGGCGCGCTTCATTTTCCCGAGTTCGGAATGTGCCACTTTGAGCTCAAATGTGCACACTCGGTTTTAAGCGTTATTCACAATAATTAATGAACTTTTTAAACAATTTTACTTAAAAAATTACAATACTCTAAGCGGGCAAATTTTTCAAATATCGGGTTCGTCGCGTCTCGGCCTTAGAGTCTCCAAACGAGGATGTTTTTAAAAAAATCGTATCTCCGATTCTGATCGTCAGAATTGGACGAATTTTTTTTAAAATTAAACCCAAAAGAATGAATTTTCTTGCTATATAAATAGATGTACCGAAATCTTTACGCTAAAAGACGGAAAATTATTTTTTTTAAAAACTACACCTATTTAACTCAATTAACAAGAAAGTTTGTGTAAAAAGTTGTTCACGTTAGTTATACCCCACCTAGTATACGAAAAGTTAATACAATATAAAACTGTGATCTAGTACTGATGCCTTTTTTTCGTGGAATTAGTGCTCGATCATCTACGATACAAATAAAACTAACCGCGTGCAAAAATTACTATAAATAAATTCGATAAATACGACGATGCGCGTCTTCGAGCGAAAAGTGGCACATTTAAAATTTAAAAATCTTAAGCAAATCCCGAAAGGAAACCTCAATCACTAATTTACTTCATAAATTCGAATCTCGAAACGCTCATAACGTCGGAATACTTTCGAAGACGTCACTTTTAAAATCCTCATAAAACACAATAAAAAAAAACATTTAAAACTTTCGATTGGATCAAAGAAGGACACTTCGATTTGCATTTTTTCCCAAGAAGAAGCGATTGATACGGGCGAGAGGGAGCGGAACGGACCTCGTCCGCGAGACTTCTCGACATTTTTTTCTTCGCAGCCTCCAATAAAGAGAATAACTAAGCACCTTGTACCTTATCTTAAATAGTTTTCGAACAAACGCGATTCGAATCGAAAAAATGTAATTTTTCTTGTAAATCGAAAGGCAACGCATATATCGAACGTTGTAATAATTTATCCGGTAATGGTTCCGTTAGAAGCCATAAATACGGATGTTAACGTTTCAAAGATAATAATCCCACATAAAGTGAGTCACTTTAACTTGTACGTCTCAACAACATCCCATTTTCCTCAGAAAATTAATAAAACGAAATATTAAATTCAGGTTATTTCCTCTCTTGAATTATTCCAAGAATGCGAGTGTGGGACGGGAGTTCGATATTAACTCGGAAATCTTAATTCATTAACCATGGGACCTGCATAATTTCTTACGTAAGGGAAACGCGGGTCCCCCTCATTCGAAAACGACAGAGATTTAATCGCGACACATACGGTAAAAGACCCAGTTATTGACACTTTGAGGAGTGACAGCTGAGGTTATAACGGGATAACTTATAAAAAATTAATTTAAATAATTAATTTTTTTTTTCATATAGAAAAAGGTCATATGCGTAAAATAATTATTTGAAACAGATTAATAATTTAAATTAATGTTTTAAAAAATAATGTTTGAATCCCAGTTTCTGACACTTAAAATTTTTATTGCTGTAGTTTCTGACACTGGCATCTGCCTAGTTTCTGACACTCCATATGTCAAAATTATTCGTCATTTATTAGGTTATACACTATCAAATTTAAATTTATTATAATCAAACATAATTTGTTATAATATATCATTTATTATAAATAAAATGTTAATTTTTTTAACACAAAAATAATTAAAATAACAAAATTAAATATTATAAAAAAAAATGTAAACAACATTTTTTTTGTTAAAACGGGACGTTTGGTAATGGAACTGAAAACCGAGTGTGCACATTCGAGCTCAAAGTGGCACATTCCGATCTCGGGAAAATGAAGCGCGCCGCTCCGCGTCGCGCTTCATTTGCTTCCCTCGCTCGGAAATGTGCCACTTTTCGCTCGAATGCGCACATCTTTGTATTTATTACATTAGTAGATTTTACCGTGCGCTCCTTCAAAACAAAAATTTTCTGACACTCCATATGTCACAATTATTCGTCATTTATTAGATTATATACTATCAAATTTAAATTTATTATAATCAAACATAATTTGTTATAATGTATCATTTATTATAAATAAAATGTTATTTTTTTCAACACAAAAATAATAAAATTAACAAAATTGAATATTATAAAAACAAATACGTAAACATAACATGGGTTAAAATTTGAGTGTCAATAACTGTAACATACACTTAGATGCGTTTGAAAATGCCCGACCGATTTAATCGACAAAACATATTATTTATGAGTATTAAAAAAAATAATTATAAACAAATGGCAAATGTATACGATAGTTTGCACTTGTACACACACGTTATAAAATTTTTGACCAAAAATAATGATTTTGAAGTATTCAAATACTAATAATTCTAAGAAAAAATGCGAAATCGGTAGTGCGTTTGAAAATGCCCGTTTTAATGTTTTCCATTTAGAACCGTTTTTTTTCCAACAAACTATAAATATATTGTAGATGTTGTTTAAGAATGTAAATAAGCAAACCATTAAAAGTTTATTGTAAGTGAAATTTTAAATGATAGCACCAATAAATAGCGTAATTTGTATTTATTACATAAAACAACCATTTTTGACAAATCATGACAGTGAAACGTCAATACAAATTAAAATTTGACAATTAAAATAACTAAGATTATTCTTCAAACACTGTAGATCACGTTCCATATTTTGGGCATTTTGAAACATATCATTTAAGCATCATAACAGTAGAATTAATTTTATACACTTCTTATTCACAAATTTATCGGAACTAAAAGACCAAAATAAAATAAACTACGTTGAATATTTTTATGCTTTCTTCGCCTTTTGGTTACTACTAAACTCGCACGAATTTATTATGAAAGTTACATTACAATCAATACAGGGGGGCTCCAAATAAATATGGTGCAATTATTACCTTACTTTGTGAATTAGATCGGTTGTGCAGTTTCAAACGCACTTTTTTATACGGCGTTTAGAACTCGGCTGCACAAGAACAGAATAGCGCATATATTCACCAATTGGTCATAAATATTCTTCTTAATACTCATAAATATAATATTTTGTCTATTAGAAGGAGGCGTGCAGTTTTAAACGGCCGTATAAAAAAGTGCGTTTGAAACTGCACACCCGATTTAATTCACAAAGTATGGTAATAATTGCACCATATTTATTTGGAGCCCCCCTGTATTGATTGTAATGTAACTTGCTTAGACTATAACCAAAAAATGTCTTTCACAGTCACTCTGGGCTTAAATATTATTTTATATTAAGTGAGTTTTTTTTTGTAACTGATATCGTCATCAAATAGGTACACGATGAATTTATTTTAATTTTGAAAAAATTAATTTATCAATTCGAGGTAATTTTCTTTTTATTAATTCAAAGTAAAGTTGAAAGTGTCAGAAACCGGGTCAGTGTCAATAACAGGGTCTTTTACCTTACTACATTTAACGAAATTCTGTGATCTACACCCTTAAAAAAAGAACCGCGCAATAAGAGCGGCTTTAAACGAATTTCCAACGCTAAAAGTTTGAGAACGTCTGGTTAAAAAAGCTCATCTAACTCATTTAGATACATCCCCGTTAAATCGTCTAACAGAACAATTCCGCTTAAAATGCGAGTCGACACTTTTAAAAATTTTAATCACGTAGGACCGTTAATTATGTCTCTCCCGTCTTTTCGGGGACCCGTTGAAATTTATGTAAGTTAATCTGCGAGATATGCGGAATCGCCGGGCAACATTAAAAACGTTGGCGTGTGTGCGCGCGCTCTCGGAACTCGGCTCCTGTTTATTTAAAAAATTAAAAAAGCTCTGCCATTTACATAATTTAAATTTAGACTTTGAATCTAGATTTAGTAAGATTTCCGTCTTGGGAATGATTTCGATCCGCTTTAATCTCGAGAGACGAGGGTTGACAGCTTATTATCTCTTTCTTACCTGTGCGGGTGCTTCGGAATTCGAAGATCTGCACGGCGTCCGCCCCCGAAAGGCGACGATTCTCCGGCTGAAGGGAGAGGATCTCGAACAAACAAGGAAATTTATTATTTACGAATGCAGATCCTAAACTTTCTGTTTAGAAATCTACAAGCGCCATAAAATTAGCAACACACCTAGAATTCGACTTTGTTTTCTGCCATTTGTACGGAGGAGGATCGAAATTATGTTTAATAGTAGTTTCGCAAGTTTCCTCATCTGAAATTAAGCTTGTTATCTTATTATGAGCGCTTTTTCAGTCCGAACCTCCGCGTCCCCCGGAAGATAACAGGTAGAGCTGGAAATTTAAATGAGTTTCAATTAAAGTTTGCCGTTTTAATTAAAAATGAGCTTTGCCGATTTTTTTTTGTCTTCTAAAAAAAATCGGTAATTGTGTTGGCGTTTTATGGATTTTAATTAATTTTTGCGTTTTTTTGCCGTTCCCGGAAGAATACGGCACGATAGGGGTGGCCTGACGGATGATTTTTGATGGGTTCGGAAAGCGACCCGCTCGCGTTTCAGACAGATTTATTTTTGGGCTGACGATTCTATTATTTTGCGATCAATATTCAAAAAAATATAGTGCAGGAATCGTTTCGTTTTGGTGCGAAGCGAGAATTTATAAAAAATCAAGATCTACAATTGATCTTGTTAATTTAAAGATTAATGAAACAACTATTTGCAGGCACAAAGCTTTAAATTTAGTGATACAAATGATTCACACTAATTAATTTACTTTCTAAATAATTTTATTTCAAAATTAGAATCCTCTATTTGTAAAGAGGTCAATGAATGAGCTTTTCGCCTAAATAATGACCGGACTATGGTCCAGTGAATGACTGAATAATTGATTCACTTAATAAAAAGGGTTAAAATTAATTTTAAATACTTTGCTTAGATGTACCTTCGTGTAGTTTTTTTTATTGAAGTTCCTTTTGGTGTTCTATAAATCGCAGGTTTTGTTGGCGCTTAGGAGGTTACGCCCATCTTTTTTAATTGCGTCCTTCCAAGCTTCAACATTGTATTGAAATCCTGCAAACTGCAATATAAATTTAATTATTTTAGCTATACATTTCTCTATCACTTATATTTCTTTCACTTAAATGAAAAAGAAGACATACAATATCGTATAAATAAATATAGATTAATTTTTTTAACTATTATAACATTTATTTCTCGTTAGCGGTCATTCACTGGTAAGGCATTACAGACGTGTAAAAATTAATATAAATAATTAATTTACTTTCTAAATAGTTTTAATTAAAAATTAGAATACTCTATTTATAGCAGAAACCACCAAATCTCTGATTTAGTGCTTTTAAACGGTTCTTTTCGAAAAATAAACGCTACAACTTTTTCCGAATGGAAAATTTGAATGAAAGTTTTTGATTGGAAAGCGAGAGGATTAATATAGACAACTCCCATGAATGCGGGATACGTGGACATTCGAAAGAATAGCGGAAAAATTTCGAACGAGGCGGGTAAATTTTTCTAATATCGGGTTCGTCGTTTCTCGGCCTTAGAGTCTCCGAGCAAGGGTGTTTTTAAAAAATCGTATCTTCGGTTCTGATCGTCAGAATTGGACGAATTTTTTTTTAAATTAAAGCCAAAAGAAGGAATTTTCTTGTCATATAAATTGATGTACCGAAATCCTTACGCTAAAAGTCGGAAAAGTATTTTTTTTAAAAACTACACCTATTTAACACAATTAACAAGTAAGTTTGTGTAATATATTTTTTTCAACTGGCGTAACTAAATGAAATTAATATAAATAAATGCAATAAATACGAGGATGTGCGCATTCGAGCGAAAAGTGGCACATTTCCGAGCGAGGGAGCAAATGAAGCGCGACGCGGGCGGCGCGCTTCATTCCAGTTCGGAATGTGCCACTTGAGCTCGAATGTGCACCTCGTTTAAGAGTTATTCACAATAATTAATTTACTTTTTGAACAATTTTACTTAAAAAATTACAATACTCTAGGCGGGTAAATTTTTTGAATATCGGGTTCGTCGCTTCTCGGCCTTAGAGTCTCCGAACGAGGGTGTTTTAAAAAAAATCGTATCTCCGGTTCTGTTCGTCAGAATTGGACGAATTTTTTTTTAATCTAAAGCCAAAAGAATGAATTTTTTGCCATATAAATAGATGTACCAAAATCCCTACGCTAAAAGTCCGAAAAGTATATTTTTTAAAAAACTACACGTATTTAACTCAATTAATAAGAAAGTTTGTGTAATATTTTTTTTCAACTGGCGTAACTAAATTAAATTAATATAAATAAATTCAATAAATACGAGGATGTGCGCATTCGAGCGAAAAGTGGCACATTTCCGAGCGAGGGAGGCAAATGAAGCGCGACGCGGAGCGGCGCGCTTCATTTTCCCGAGATCGGAATGTGCCACTTTGAGCTCGAATGTGCACACTCGGTTTTAAGAGTTATTCACAATAATTAATTTACTTTTTAAACAATTTTACTTAAAAAATTACAATACTCTAGGCGGGTAAATTTTTTGAATATCGGGTTCGTCGCTTCTCGGCCTTAGAGTCTCCGAACGAGGGTGTTTTTAAAAAAATCGTATCTCCGGTTCTGTTCGTCAGAATTGGACGAATTTTTTTTTAATCTAAAGCCAAAAGAATGAATTTTTTTGCCATATAAATAGATGTGCCAAAATTTTTTTGCAAAAAGTCCGAAAAGTATTTTTTTTACAAATTACACCTATTTAACACAATTAACAACAAAATTTGTGTAATAAATTTTTTTCAACTGGCCTAACTAAATTCAATTAATATAAATAAATTCAATAAATACGAGGATGTGCGCATTCGAGCGAAAAGTGGCACATTTCCGAGCGAGGGAGGCAAATGAAGCGCGACGCGGAGCGGCGCGCTTCATTTTCCCGAGATCGGAATGTGCCACTTTGAGCTCGAATGCACACTCGGTTTTAAGCGCGATTCACAATAAGTAATTTACTTCCTAAACAATACTACTTTATTTTCGAAGAATTGGACGATTTTTTTTTTAAATTAAAGCCAGAAGAATGCATTTTCAGCTGTGCGCGCCCAACTTCCGTTGCCGACCAAAATTTTATCTTCAAAGCCCTCCAAAAGAAGTATAACTTCAAAATTCTTCGCCCAGGGAAAAACAACGTTCTTTTGGCTCGTGTGTGTGCGTGCGTGTAAAGGAAATACATAATTTCGGTTGTTGTCGATGGGAATTCGAAATGGTAGATTGAAGATGTAAAGAGTCGCGGAAGCGGAAGAGGAGAGTCGCCCATTAAAAGAAATTTAACAATGGAAAGAAGTAGTTTCGGGCAGAAGTCATTTAGATAGAAACGGAACGATAGCGAAGGGCGGTGGTCGGACGAAATTGAAAGCATTAACAGTTTGCGGAAAGTTTAACGAAATAAGCGACATATAAAACTCACCTTCATTGGTCCGTGTAATAAAACGAAACGTTCGCGTTTAGCAGTTTTATAGGTGAACGGAATAGGCTGATCTCTTCAGCAGTTTCATTCCAGATCAGGGCTTATTCACATTCGACTGGATTCACAAAGTGCCGCAACTTTCCACATGCAAGATATCCATGAATAACTTTACAGGCTTGCCACAATTTCTATGTAAGTTTTCAGACTTGGTAGTTTGATGAGTTCGCTAGAACGTTCAGCCGAGCGTAAAGTTATCTCGTTTATAACCGACCGAGGAACAATTATTGCCACACAATAAAACGTTCAACCTTTTTAATTACCGAATGTCCAACTGTGCGATTATATTTGTTCCCGTGCACAAGTTGGTGCCCTCTTCCCGGTACCTTTCGGCTTTCGAAATTCTAATTTACGACGCCGAATTTCTATCTTGTAAAAAGTCCTTCTCGTGCACACACAGACACACACACACACACACAAATTTCGGATCGTAAAACTCACTAAAGTTATGTTTCGAAATTTCACGGCGCTCGTAATTAGTTTAAAGCGACTCCTATGAGCTTTACATTTTTATATCCTTAAAGTAAATTTTCGTGTCGAATTTTTGAACACTTTTTTTATTAGGAGAATTTAGAAAAAAGGGCTCTCCAACGGCTGTATCGATCGCTTAATTTAATTACTCGACTAAAATTGTGAAATTCTGAAATCATAAATTTTAAATTAACCGACTACGCGTTGGGTTATTTTTTTTATTAGTTTATTTTCATATTTTAATGAACACGGGAATTAAATAATTTTTAAGTGCCATTTTTGAACGGTTTTCTTTGTTTATTAATAATTTAATGCCTGGAGAAATCTCGAGGAACCATATTTGTTGATTAAAAAAAGAAAATTACATAAGAATAAAAATTTGCGAAATATTTCGAAATATTTTGAAATATTTTCAGTTTTGCTTTTTTCTAAAACTTCGTTTTTTTTAATTGAAGGTTTTAGAAAAATAAAATAATTGTTTTTTAAATTGTTTAAATCAAATGCTTTGCTTTTAGGCCCAAGACTTTTTTTAGTAGTTTTGTTCAGTGCCATTAAAAAAAAAGGAATCTCTTAATAAAGTTAAATTAATAAAAAAATAAAAATAAATATAGCATTGCATTCTTATTTATTTCGTAGCTCTTTTAAATGTTACCAAGTTGAGATTGTTGTATGCACTTTAAAAAAAAAGTTTTGTATATCAAAAAAAATCCACCCCAAAAATCTCTTAAATTATAATTTAAGATTTGATTTTTAGTGACAGAATTAACAATAATAATTCAACTACTTATCAAAATGTTAAATTGTCTCCAAGAGTTGATTTTTTACAAAATTTCTCTATTGAATTTTTTTGTTAATAATTTAACACTTAAGCAAATGAAGAATTTCGATCACAACTAGTCGACGTGTTAGGGTATGAATTATTAATAAATAAATTAATAAGAGCACTGCTCTAAAAGCACATTTTTAGTGTTAAACAGATTTAATTTTCAATTATTTTGGAGGGTGTTTGCATGGCTTATTACTATCATTAACAAAAACTAATTATAAATTTAAGAAAAAATTACATAAGAACAAGAATTTTCGAAATATTTCGAAATATTTTTAGTTTTGCTTTTTCCTAAAACTTCGTTTTTTTTAATTGAAGATTTTACAAAAATAAAAAAATAAAATAATTGTGTTTTAAATTGTTTAAATCAAAAGCTTTACTTTTAGGCCCAAAATTTTTTTTAGTAGTTTTGTTGAGTGCCGTTCTAAAAAAAAAAGAAATCTCTTAATAAAATTAAATTAATAATAAAAAAAAAATAAACATAGCATTGCATTCATATTTATTTCATTGAAGCCACTTCCGTAGCTCTTTTAAATGTTACTAAGTTTGATTTTTTTACAAAATTGAGCCTTAAGCTATTTGAGATTTTTGGGCTAACCTTAATCCAAAAATCAACACCTCGTTCAAAAATCTCGTGGATTTCGGGAGGTATCGCACTCCTAACCCTTTAATATACACTTTACAACGTACCACCCTAGAAAATATACCGCAAAATTAGTGCCTTCAGCCACTTGAGTTTGTTGTATGCACCTTAAAAAAAAGTCTTGTATATCAAAAAAAAAATCCAGCCCATAAATCTCTTAAATTATAATTTAAGATTTGGTTTTTAGGGACAAAATTAACAATAATAATTCAACTACTTATCAAAATGTTAAATTGTTTTTAAGGGTTGATTTTTTACAGAATTTCGCTATTGAATTTTTTTGTTAATAATTTAACACTTAAGCAAATGGAGAATTTCGATCACAACTAGTCGACGTGTTAGGGTATGAGTTATTAATAAATAAATTAATAAGAGCACTGCTTTAAAAGAAAATTTTGAGTATTAAACAGATTTAATTTGCAATCAAAAAATAAATCGCGTATCTTTCGCAAAAAAAGTAGTGCCCAAAATCTATACCTACAATTACTGAATTACCTTATGAACTGTTTATTTTTGAATTAAATCACAAACATTTAAGAAGATTACAGAGTCACACTTTAAGTACAAAAAAAAATCGATTATTTCCCTTCTTTGTGAAGATCTAAAATTGGGATTCTTTGTGAATGGACCCTTAGAGGAAAAAAAGTTGATCTGCGATTTTTTGTTAAACAGAAGGCCGACTTTTGGAGGGTGTTTGCATGGCTTATTACTAAGCATTAACAAAAACTAACTATAAATGCTTCCATTATAAAAGTTATAAAAAGGGAAGGGTCTTCGTAGTATACAATATCTCATTCTATTTTGAATAGAATGCATTCAGGTCGGTGCCACGCGATTATACGAGGCCCTTTTAACATGTTCCTTTTTTTCTTTTTCGTCTTCTTTTCTGTAACGGTCTCTCGACTACAGCCGGTTTAAATCTCATACGTCTACGACCTTAAATTTAATGGCGAAATAGAATTCCTAAGAATAGAACCCGAACCCCTATTCTCTAGTTTCTTCGACACACACACCACTTAATAAAACTAAGCGCAGAAGCTGTTTTTTTTTAGTTTAAAGAAAATTACAAAGAAATCCGTTTTCAAACGTGCGATTTAAATATTTAAGTATTTTCGAAGAGGAGGCTTCAAAACGCCATAATGGAAAGATTACGCGAAAATGCAGTTGTTTTCCGAAGTAATTCGTCGAAATCGTAAAATCGAACGTCAAATTCAGGTGTGTAACCGAATACAGATCTAAAGTAAAATTTCGAATCTTCGGTCGGAAAATAGAATTTTCACCTGAAATATTCTATCTACATTTTTGTCACCGAAAGACCCCCGAGGCCCGCAAAAAAATAACATTAGGACTTCTGCGACCTTTTCGTACAACGTCGTCGGTAAACCGAATTTCAATATCCGTCTGCATAATTCAGGGAAAAAATCTTGATCTTACAGGATGCCGGCTGTATGTGAGATTTAACATTTTATTTATGGTGGTGGTAGACGCTTGCGCCTTTTTTTAATACGAACTTTTTCCTATTATAATATAAAAATCTTGGATTTTTTTCCCTAAATATTCGATGAAGAAGTATTTTTATGGCCCTCGAAATATGTGTTACGGGGCGAAGGGGGTGGATATATTGATGTAGCAGCTACTAAGAATGCGGACTCTACAGTTCCTGAGGCGGCGACCCAACGTTAAATTGATTTTTAGTGTTTTATGTGTTCTCGCCTAAAATCGTTGATGGAATGTAACGCAATATTATTTTCAATCGATGTCCGAATTTCTCAGACTGAAAAGAGTTTATTATCCCTCTTTCTTTTTGCGCTCTTTCATCTCCGAGACCAGCCAAATGCATTAATAAACTTCAGGTGAATAGCTCTTTACAAGAATTTAGGGCTAAACTAAAAGCTTTCGTTTTTGTTTAGAAAGTCTCTGTGGTGGAGGAAAGAAGGCAACGCAATAAGCAAGCACTTTGAAACGCGAGGATACATTATTTTTTCTGCAATTTGTCTTTGCGAAAAGAGGGCCGTGCGGGAAAGAGGGGGGAAAAAAACTAAATTTTAAAAAATAACCGGTGCGCGCAGGGTGGAGCGGGCGAGTTGGCGAACTTGGGGAAAAAATAGACATTCACAAAAAAAATATTCGTATTAATAAAAAAAATATATACATGTATATAAAACAAGTGATTATTGCCTATGGAATGACGAAGTTATAAAGCAATATATATTAATGGCTATATATACAAAAATTAATTACATTTTTTGGATCTTGCCCCGCAATTTTGCCCCACCTCTTGTTTTTGGGGTGTTTTCTTTTTTTAACCTTCCGCATATTAGGTAACTAAATGTCACATGCCGTACTAGGTGGGGTTTGCCATACCACGAACATAAAATGATATAAAATCCACAAAATTGCTTTTTATGACCGTTAAATTATAAAAAATATATTTTAATAACCAATAATGAATAGGTTTAAGTAAAACACATAGTTATTTCTTTATGCATTGAATAGACTTTTATTAATAAAAATACAAAAACTTAACTTCTTTTTAAATTTATAAATTATTGACTCTTTTTTTGAATATTAAATTCCAAAGGCACGTGTCAATTACGATAACGAATATTGAAAATCCTAACAAGAATTCCATTCTTGCCTCCTTATTGCAATGCAAATTAATTTGACGGCAATTTCTTAACAATTCGCAATAATTTAGACCAATTAATTACACGAAAAATTAATTGAATAATTTTAATCGTTCCCTCTCACTTGCACTGACAAGATTATCGTATCTTCTCGCTCCTTTCCACTCATTGCTATGGTAAATACGTTTTTCGAATATAAAATCGATATTTACTAAATTAAATTAAAATTTTTGATGTGAAGGAGTGCACGGTAAATTATACAAATGTAATAAATACGAGGATGTGTGCATTCGAGCGAAAAGTGGCACATTTCCGAGCGAGGGAGGCAAATGAAGCGCGACGCGGAGCGGCGCGCTTCATTTTCCCGAGATCGGAATGTGCCACTTTGAGCTCGAATGTGCACACTCGGTTTAAAGCGTTATTCACAATAATTAATTTACTTTCTAAACAATTTTACTTAAAAAATTACAATACTCTAGGCGGGCAAATTTTTCAAATATCGGGTTCGTCGTTTCTCGGCCTTAGAGTCTCCGAGCGAGAAAGTTTTTCAAAAAATCGTATCTCTGGTTCTGATCGTCAGAATTGGTCGAATTTTTTTTTAAATTAAAGTCAAAAGAATGAATTTTCTTGTCATATAAATAGATGTACCGAAATCCTTACGCTAAAAGTTGGAAAAGTAATTTTTTTAAAAACTACACCTATTTAACACAATTAACAAGTAAGTTTGAGTAATATATTTTTTTCAACTGGCGTAACTAAATGAAATTAATATAAATAAATGCAATAAATACCAGGATGTGCGCATTCGAGCGAAAGGTGGCACATTTCCGAGCGAGGGAGGCAAAAGAAGCGCGACGCGGAGCGGCGCGCTTCATTTTCCCGAGATCGGAATGTGCCACTTTGAGCTCGAATGTGCACACTCGGTTTTAAGGTTGATTACAAAACGTCCCGTTTTAACAAAAAAAAAATTGGTCACGTTAGTTATACCCCACCTCGTACGCGGAAGATTAACATTTCTAGTCGTTCTTTATTTATTTTTGAGGTTATTACATAAGTTCTTTGCTGTTTTCTATTCGTTTGTTTTGGGCGATTATATTTTGGAAGAAGCTTAATTTAAATTATCTTTAATATTGCTGGAGGGAGTGGGCATTGTTGTTACTAAGAATAAACAATAAAAATTCTTGGAGCAACTCCCGTTGCCTGCTAAAATTTTACTCTCAAAGCGCCCAAAGAAGTACAACGTCAAAGATTTCGCAAAATCTCGGTAGTTTCTTTCACGTCTCACGTTTTTGCACCTGCAAATGTTAAATGGAAACAAACAGCTGTGCCGCTTTGCTACCTTTTTAAATATACACGTGTGCTTAATATTTTAAGCCTGAATCATTTGCTTTGATTGTTTACTGCGTCTCGAGTGGAACTGTGGGAACTCGAGCTTAAGATTGTAAAACTCACCCGTTTTAATATTATCGGGCGTTTTGATTTCAAAAAACAAACACGGAACGGTTTAAATCAATTTATAAAATTGCGCTCGGAGAACTAACAAGAAAATTACTAATAAATATGCTCGGGTGGTTAAATGTTTTTATTTTTGCTTAAGCACGTAGCTTAATTGAATTAACTTTAATTGGGTAAAATAAGAGTTACAATTTAATGTAATTTGTTTTGGTGAGATTGGCGTTTAATTATTGCAAATGGTTTAGAAAAAATTAATTGGTTTGCGGAATTATATTAAAAGTTGGCAGGACGAGCAAGAAATTGTAGAAATAATAACGAGAAAAGCAAGGTTACTAAATATTTTTAAATTGCGCGCCAGCTTTTTATCTTTGTATATAAATTATTTAAACTTACAAGTCTTATGTAGAATTAGTTTATTTACATGTGGTAAAAACCGCATTTAACTATCTCTATTGGTTTTGAAATTATTTTTTTTATATCATCTGAAGAAGCGCTACGTCTAACATTAACAAAATGAAACCACAAATTGTTTATAACAAGAAAACGAGCGCTCCAATTTAAATGCGGTTTTACTAGTCGAAAAAGGACTAAATTTAAGAAAATAGGTGTCTCGGCGATTTTTTTAATTGAGATTCTCTTAAATCTGCATGGACTCCAAAAGTAGGGTTACTAAATATTTTTGAATTGTGTATTAATTGTTGAAATTTGCAAGTCTTATGCAGAATTAGTTTATTTACATGTGCTAAAAACCGCATTTCAGTATCTCTATTAGTTTTTGAAAAAATAATTTGATATCATCGGAAGATGGAATCGCTTCGTCTCACATTAACAAATCGAAACCACAAATTGTTTATAACAAGAAAACCAGCGCTCCAATTTTAATGCGGTTTTGAGTAACCGAAAAAGGACTAAATTTAAGATAATAGGTGTCTCGGCGTTTTTTTTTAATTGAGATTTTCTTAAATCTGCATGGACTTCAAATGTAGGGTTACTAAATATTTTTGAATTGCGCGCCATCTTTTTATCTTTGTGTATTAATTGTTCAAATTTGCAAGTCTTATGCAGAATTAGTTTATTTACATGTGGTAAAAACCGTATTTCAATATCTTTATTAGTTTTTGAAAAAATAATTTGATATCATCGAAAGATGGAATCGCTTCGTCTAACATTAACAAATCGAAACCACAAATTGTTTATAACAAGAAAACGAGCGCTCCAATTTAAATGCGGTTTTTACTAATCGAAAAAGGACTAAATTTAAGCAAATACGTGTTTCAGCGATTTTGAAAAAAATAACGATTCAATATTTTTACAATAGCTACAAATTTTAAGTTACATTTTTACTGAATCACACTATAATTTGTTCTCCCTCGACTAATTCTTTTTAAATTTAAAGCCAATATACTTAAACTAATTCAAAAGAAAACTTAAATATAAGAATGAAAAGTCAAATAATTTAATAGGCAACCTTAGGAATATAAATTTGTGATAGTAGTACGTTTCCTTCGTACCTAAATCAGGTTTTTGCTCAACCACACAAAACTCCGATAAACACAAAAGCACATTTCAAATTCCAGTTTATTTATATACACAGTTAATAATAACATTTACATTAAATTCTAACGAAAATATAACTTCAACGTAGTTTTACTACCCCACATTTTTCGAAAGGCACATTAAATATGTACGTTCTAAGATTTGGAGATACTTTTTTTCCGAATTCTTCGCTCGGATCGAAACGAAAAGGGAAAGAGAAGAACGAAACGTGGGGCTCGACGCCCACCGAAATAAATTCACAGAAATAATCTTACCTTTTATAATTTTATGCAGAGAACTCACCTATGAGCGCAACTTTTCCCATATTTTATCTCATCGTTCGTGTAACACAACTCCCAAACTTTTCTATCGAGTTTTATTTACTAGGCGTTTACGACTCAATAAATCAAAACGTATTTTTTTTAAATAAATATCCACCTATGCGAGGACGAAGAGGGAAAAAAATGGGCATATTCCGAACGCGAGCCGCTTAAAATCGAAATTTATTTACTCTTTGGAAATATTTTCGAAAAAAGTTCCTTGTCAATAGGTTGGCTTACGAAAGCTCGCTAATTGTTTTCTTTTATAAGAACGAAAGGTAGTGATTAACGTCAAAATTCAATAGCCATTGTGAGGATAATGATAGTCTTACATATTTTTGTGGTTTGTCATTGTAATTTGTAATTACGAGTTGGGAGATTTGTGGGTTACCTTTGCGGGTGGGACGCGTATGATAATTTAAAAAATAAATTAAAAAAGAAGGAATAAAAAAGCGGGTATATGTCGCCGAAGAAAGAAAAGAGAAGAATTTTAAGGTTTTATTTTAACGAAGTTAGAATAAAGTGGTATGTGTCGTGCCAAAGCAAATGTATGTATGCATTTGGCGAACCCCCACGTGGGGGCTTGTAATGCTTAGATTCCATTACAAAGCTTTCTCCCTCGCGCGTACGCACAGCTGGAGACGGGCCCCTTTCGCGAGATTCACTTGCAAGGCTTATTACCATCTTCAAAATAAGTCCAAACAAACTCTGTTGACGCAGTTGGGCTCGGTTATGCGTTGGCTGTAGGGATAAGATTATGTTTCGCTGTTTAAAAAGGGATCAGGGTTGTTTCTTCAGCAAACCTACCTGCCATATACAGCTGGAGTGTTATTGTTATACCCTCCTGCTTTGTTTGTTCTTTCAATCTACCGAACACCTAAGCACACCTCGTAATTTGGCAACATTAGATTTATACGAAATTAGTTTCTTCCTTTTTCTTATTTGCACATGGCGCGCACCCCTTTTTGTGCGGAGCACGTCCCCCGCCTCATTCAAACTTAAACTTTCTCATGTTTTTTTGTTGTATCGCTGTCGGCGTTCGGTGAAAATTTTTGTGTTTATTGAAGAAATCATCCCGAATTTAATTTATTTTAATTTGTTGAAAACGGCAATCGGATATCTCTTTGGGTTTGTGAAAAATTAATTTTTTTCCTTGCCGTGGAATTAAAAACTTACATAGGGTGATCACAAAATCAGTGGTTGTTTTTGTATGGGTGGTTTTCCGGCCGAAGTCGTACCAAATTTGAGCCAACGGGCGTCTCGGGGATTTTAATAAAAATAATTGTAATTTTTTGTAGGAGCACACGAAAATCAATGTTCAAATTTAATTTTGAAATGGCCGTCATTTTTGTAAAATCGTAGAAAAACTCTTCGGAATTAAAAGTGATGCGCAAATATGTAATTGTTTTAATTTAGTACAAACGAAATTTAAATATTTTTTGTGGTTTTTAAAAAATTATTATTTTCTTAACATCCGGAATAAAATTAAAATTAAAAGGGGGGTGACAAATTCATTATTTTTCAAAAACGGGCGGTTGTATTTAAGTGCGGCTTTTGTCAGTTGAAAGAGGATATCAGCAATTTTTTTTTAATGTCTTTTACTTTTGTAAGGGCCCACAAAAGTGAAAGTTACAATTTTAATTTGAATTAATTACCATTTTGGAAACTGTTTACGAATAATCCGTAAAACTAAAAGTAATGTGCAAAAATTTATTTGGTTTGATCTGGTGAACACCGAATTTGAATAACTCTACCCGTTTTTAAAAAAAATTTAATTATAGGAATTTGAAATTCCTGTATTTTGTACTTTAAAAATTACGTGTGGCGGTCACGAATAATTTATTACTCAAAAACGGATGAATATAATTACATGGGGTTTTTAGCAAGCGAAAAAGTATTAAATTTTAGCTAGTAGGTGTCTTAGGGTTTTTTTTTAATGCTTGTTGTCTTGTTCCAACGCTCAAAAGTTAAAGTTAACTTTAGTTTAAAAAAAAGCATTTTTACAATTTTGTACATAAAAATTTTGTAAATTATTATCATCACACAATTATTAAACTTCGCATACTAGGTGACTAAATGTCACATGCCATACTAGGTGGGGTTTGCCATACCCCCCAAAAATAAAATGACATAAAATGCACAAAATTGTACTTTATGACAGTTAAATGCTAAGAAATGTATTTTAATAACCAATAAAGAATAGGTTTAAGTAAAACACATTTATTTATGCATTAGAATAGATTTTTATTAATAAAAATACAAAAACTTAACCTTTTCTTCAACAATTGAGTAATTGAGTACTAAATTCCAATGACACGTGTCATTTACGATACCGAATATTAAGAAAATCTAACAAGAATTTCATTCTTGCCCTTTTATTGATATACAAATTAATTTCACAGCAATTTCTTAATGATTTGCAATAATTTGGACCCAAAAATTACACAAATAATGTATTGAATAATTTTAATCGTTCCCTCTCACTTGCATTGACAAGATTATCGTATCTTCTTGCTCCCTTCCACTCATCGCTATCGTAAATACATTTTTTGAATATAAAATCGATATTTACTAAATTAAATTGAAATTTGTGATTTGAAGGAGCGCACGGTAAATTATACTAATATAATAAACACGAGGATGTGAGCATTCGAGCGAAAAGTGGCACATTTCCGAGCGAGGGAGGCAAATGAAGCGCGACGCGGAGCGGCGCGCTTCATTTTCCCGAGATCGGAATGTGCCACTTTGAGCTCGAATGCGCACACTCGGTTTTAAGCACGATTACCAAACGACCCGTTTTACAAAAAAAAATTGCAATGTTAGTTATACCCCACCTCGTACACGGAAGGTTAACAATTATTTACTTAATAGATATTAGTTGAAACAATACCTATATATTTCTAATAAAAATATACCTAAAATATAAGTTAATCTACTATTGATATATTTATATCTCTAATTCGTCTAATCAAATATAATTTTTTTGCTAATAAATGAGAATTTTTTTAACAAAGTACCATGTACCAGGGGGCAACGACTTCTGGCCCTTTTCATGCGCCATTTTGTTGGAATCGCTCTGACTGTAAATGACAACTTGACAAAATACATTTCTCTAAAGTTGATCACATTAATTTGGCGAATAAATATGTAATAAAAATTACAGTCCACCCGCGCTAATTCGACAAATGTATCAGTTTTGTCGGATTATAGGGTGCTGCTACTGGCCCTTTGTAGTCCGGAACGTTTTTAAAAGTAGTACTTTATAATCTGACAAATCACTAGATTATTTGCGTGTAGGATTACAAAGGGCGCCGGATTACCGCGGATCTACTGTATACAGTATTAAATACCATATCAAGAGTAATTTATACAAATAATAATTAGGAAATATGCAATAAAATTGATATTAAGTATAATAATGAAATAATTTATAGTTCCAACTTTTTTAAATTTGCCGTTTTATTTATATTGTCGAAATCTTCAATTGCCAGGGTGCGCTGCTTTATTAACATGCAAAACTTAAAATAACCAAAAGAGCTAGAAACCGCGGGGTTATGCTTTTAAGTTGGTATTTTTAAATTCAAAAAGTATTTGAAACAAATTGAATAAAGACGAGGATGTGCGCATTCGAGCGAAAAGTGGCACATTTCCGAGCGAGGGAGGCAAATGAAGCGCGACGCGGAGCGGCGCGCTTCATTTTCCCGAGATCGGAATGTGCCACTTTGAGCTCGAATGCGCACACTCGGTTTTAAGCTCGATTACCAATCGTCCTGTTTTAACAAAAAAAAATTAATCACGTAGTTATACCCCACCTAGTACACGGAAGATTAAATTTATTTTAATTTGGTGAAAACGGAATTTAAATATCTTCGCCGTTGTTTTTTTTTAAACAACTAATTTTGTAACGATCAACCTTTCCTTCTTAAATCGCCCCCCGATTTTAATTTCCCCAAATTTTTAACTTATTAAAATCAATAAAAAAGCAAGCAGAAACGGGGTGGGCACTTCGAATAATTTCGGAAGCGGCAATTCGGCACGCAGCACCGCGTAAACTTTTATCAATATTTTAATAAACGTCTAACGCTATAGCACGGTTTGTTTGCCGGGGGCGTTCTGCCTAACCTCTACAAACATTATTTCGTGGGGAATCACACGCAATAGTTGTGAACAACTAGAAGGGACAATGTAACATTTAAATAGGGGGAAGTGCGCTACACGTTGTTATCGCATGCCTCAAAGATGTAATTTTGCGAGCAGCCCTTACATAAGACTTTGGCATTTTCTACCTGGCCGCAGCTGGTCGACTTTCGGGGAAGAACGGCCCCCAAAAAAAAGATTAGAGGAACGGGTCTTGTGCGGAGGCCCATTGGGCGCGTAATTGGGTTGTGTGCGTACGTACGAAGTAAAAAGGAAAAAAAGGGGATATATTTTAATCCGGAAATAAACGAATTTCCGGTCATTGTTATCTTTGAAGGTATTATCTCAACGCGAGGGCTTAGCAATAATTCTACTTGGCTTTCCGGTTGTTCGACTTCGGCATTATATTCTCTATTTTTACTTAAATAACCATTTTCATGGCGATTGGTTGCGATACTAATGGCTTTTTTTGAGCCGGCGTTCTCGTGCGGGCGTTCCATTAGTATTCGAGTTAAAGTCAAATATTGAACAAAACGTTTCGGACAATTGACATGTCTTGTTTACATCGGGAATGATAAGTATATAAGCAAATCAACTATGTGACCGAATCAACAATGGAATTTTGTGTTTGCCTTTGAATGTACACAATCGATACTAATTTACTATCGAAATCACACGGTATCGAAGATAGGCGCACACATTCGCGTTGATTAGAGGATTTGAGAGCAATCAAACTTCACGTTTTACGAGTGTTAGTTACACTTCTGCATAAAATTTAGCGGAACGCGCAGCCGAATCTTCCCTCATCTACTAAATTATATCAAATCTAATATTTATTTTGGAAATCAATTAAACTAACCGAATCTCTTATGCAAACTGCGTCCCTCTGCCGGCGCTCCCGAAATTATTTCGCGAAACTAAAGTTTCTCGCCTTTTGTGCGGCTTATTTCGTTGGCTTCGAAATGATTTTTTTTCTCGATTAGCACTTTTGCGAGGCGGCTTTGATCTGCAAAAAGAATGATTTGTTGTTTTGGGAGTGCCGAAAAAAATATTTGGGTCTCTTCGATTTTACTAAAATTCGAAATTTATATTAATTTAAACTTTATTATGATGGGAAATTAAAAAATTCGTGTTGTGGTACATCGTAAAAAAATTTGATGCTCTTTTGAATAAAGAAATGCGTTTTATAAGTGCTGAAAAAAATTTGGGCGTTCAAAATTAGAATGAAAATCAATTTTTTTTTATTAGTTCGGCTCTTATTGTGAGTCTCAATGGAAAAAATAAACTAAGAGACCTTTTTGTAATGTTTTTAATTGGAAGAAATTCGTTTGATAAATATCTGAGATGCTATTAAATTAAATTTTTAAAATATCGGGTTCGTCGTTACGTCGGCCTTAGAGTCTCCGAGCGAGGGTGTTTTTAAAAAAATCGTATCTCGGGTTCTGATCGTCAGATTTGGACGAATTTTTTTTTAAATGAAAGCCAAAAGAATGAATTTTCTTGCTATATAAATAGATGTACCGAAATCTTTACGCTAAAAGTCGGAAAAGTAATTTTTTTAAAAACTACATCTATTTAACTCAATTAACAAGAAAGTTTGTGTAATATATTTTTTTCAATTGGCGTAACTAAATTAAATTAATATAAATAAATTCAATAAATACGAGGATGTGCGCATTCGAGCGAAAAGTGGCACATTTCCGAGCGAGGGATGCAAATGAAGCGCGACGCGGAGCGGCGCGCTTCATTTTCCCGAGATCGGAATGTGCCACTTTGAGCTCGAATGTGCACACTCCGTTTTAAGCGCGATTCACAATAATTAATTTACTTCCTGAATAATACTACTTTATTTTTGAAGAATTGGACGATTTTTAAAAAATTAAAGTCCAAAGAATGAATTTTCTTGTAATAAAAATAGGTGTAAATAAATTTGTACGCTAAAGGTCCTAAAAGTATTTTTTTTAAAAACTACACCTATTTAACTCATTTAACAAGAAGGTTCGAATAATATATTTTCTTTAAATCGTCTTTTAGAATTAGCACATCGGATCTCCACAATTTTTTTAAATGAAAGCCAAAACAATGAATTTTTGAATGGTATATATAAATACAGTCGAATCTCGATAAGTCGAAGTTGAAGGGACAACAAAAATAATTTGTAGGAACATCTTCTTCGGCACATAGGAATAGAGAAATAGTATCCATTGCATTGTAAACTTGAGTTGTTGAAGGGATGTTTACTGTAACATCTGTATCACTTTCATATTCACTTTCACAGTTTTTCTTATTTTCTTCTAGCACTTTACTTATAATGCTTTCATTGCTAGGAATTTCAGCAACTTCCAAATCTTTATCAACATCGACATTTGTCATTTGTATCTTCAGCAGTTACAATTAGGTCTCTGTTTTTTAAAATGGTTGATAAAGTGTTTGCGGGAATACCAAAATCTTTAGCTATATCCTTTTTTCTTTTAAGCCCACGTTCCACTTCTTTTATAAGATTAATTTTCTCCCTTATGGTTAAACTTTTTAATTTTCGTTTACACTCCATGTTAATACGTAAATAATTTTAGAAAAAGTATTAAACTTTTTTAGATTTTCTGTTATACTCTGTTACAAACTATAAAGAACGTAAAACACATTTGTTAGTCTTCGTAGTCGACGAATAACTAGCAAATTGAAAACTAAAATGCAAAAATAGTTTCTTTTTTTGTAAAATAAACGGTAAAACCATCTTAAAAATTTATAACTGTTAATAAGGCATTTAAACATAAATTAGTTTTAAATCCAATTGAAGTGCCGCCGTCAAAACATTCTTGTAGTATAAACCTTTTATTCGTAGTTAACAATAGAGCTTTTAAAGCATCAATAACACCAAACCAAGCCGTCGTTAATCCTCTCTCAGGTAGAGAAATTTTTAGAAAAGTTGTAAAATTTAACTTCGAGTCATCAACCTATTTACTAATGGAAACTTGAATTTAATGAATTGTAAAACGCTTCGACTAATTAAATAATTCGATTTATTAAATTTCGAGTTATTGACATAAAAATATTAACGTTGAGATAGGCAAGTCCTAGGGACACTGGTTCGAGTTCGAGCTATCAAAAATTCGGCTTTTCGGCGTTCGACTAATGGAAGTTCGAGTGCATACAGAAATCTTAGGACTAAAAATTCGTTTTTTTAAAACTGCGCCTATTTAACTAAATTAACAAAAAAAATTTGTAATATAATTGTTTTTCAAATCAACTCATCGGATTTCCACAATTTTTTTTTGTAAATTAAGCTAAAAGATTGAATTGATATAAATCAAAATAAAAAAATCTCCAGGCTTTCCGACCGAGGGAGGCAAATGGATCGCGCACCATTTCCGTTGCCTACTAAAATTTCACTCTCAAGAAGTATAACTTCAAAATATATTTCCATTTGCTAAAAAAATACTTGTCGTCTCGAAGAACTTAATAACACACAATTGCACTTTGCGATAATTAAAAAAAAATTGTTAACCCTCGTAAAATCGTAACGCCAACCTTAAATCAAAAAATTTACTTCTGAAGGGATCCAAAGTTCTACAAAAATACTTTTCGCAGTAAATTTAAACTCCAACAATATTGTTTATAATAAAGCGCGAACCGTGCGAAGTGAAAAGGAAACATAAAACGCTTTTTGTGTGAAAGTCCTTCGCGAGCACGAAATTAAAACAACAGGAATGCTTGTACGAAAACGTAATGAAGCACAAAAACGACACGTGTCCGATTTACTAACAATATTAAATATGCAAATTGCGTTCTTTTAAAGGCACAAACGACATTAAGATCCATTAATGGAGATAAGAACGATTATGGAAGTCGGTGGCATTGTAATACTTCAACACTTGGCGTATCCGAAACCCTTTAACAGGTTTATTTGATGGGACATTAACCGAGATTTAATAGAATATGTTGTCGTATAATATAAATGCGATAATGATCGAGTTGCAGCTGTACTTTAATCCTTTGTAAGTTGCTTTCACGTGTTGTTAACTAATACCTATTTAGTTTGTTCGAAAGTTGTTAGCGTTTCGCCTTTTCGAGAGAACAATCTCGACAATAAAACGCTCTGCGGCATACATGAATTATTATTAATTGTTGCAAAGTTCTCTTTGTTTCCGTTTTGAAAAATCGCATCGGGCTCGCTTTGGGCGCCCGGACCCGTCATGCATTATTACGAGCCATCGTCGGGGTCGAGATTAAGCCGCAATTGTGAGACATGATTTAGGCGAGCAACAGCTAAGAAACCGCAAACGAGCATACATACGAAGAGTTTCTGAACGCGCATAATTCCTTCGGCTTAACATCATCCTCGCCCAATAAAATGCCGGCAAGGCCCAACATTGTACAATAACTAACCCAAAACAAAGGCCCTAAATGTGTGTGCTCAAGGCAAATTATTGTTATTGTCAAAGTTAAACTCTTTGGGCGAAATTATAGCAGATTTGTTACATAACATTGTGTAGTAAGTACTTCCGTCAAGTATTGTCGCAAACAAAGACTCTTCATTCCACAATGGAACCAGAAAACCGCGCACATTAAACGAACATAGATTTCCTCTATTTTAAAATCAAATTCTAACTTTCATCCCCTTTGCGCGCGACGGCCCGCTCGCCTTTGCGAAATGTTTAACTGCGATCAATTCCGTTCGTGGCCCTTCTCGCATACATTTCACTTATTCTGTAAAATAAGACAAAATTTTAACTTAATTCTTTTTTGATTTAAGACACTCGTGTTTTGCTCGAACGACTTCATAAAGAATTCGTGATCTCCACTTCCAATTTTTAATCTGTTAAAAAAATCTTTTTTTTCTTCAAACGAATAAAAATTAATAAAGCTGAAGATTAAATTCTAGTAATAATTTTGTGGGTTTCTACAAGAGTTAAAAGTTATTTTTTAAAAGCTTTCTTAGCTCAAATTTAGTCCCCTTTCGTTTGGTGGAAACCCCATTTAAATATGTTTACCCGTTTTTGATTAATGAATTATTTGTGACCTCCATATGTAATTTTTTTATCAAATACAAGCATCTGAGGTTCCAATGTTAAGAAAAGTATTAGATTTTAGAAAATCAAGAGAGATATTTAAATACGGTTTTCGCCAGATTAAAACCAGTACTTTTTTATACCTCATATTATTTTTCGGAAAGTTTTTCTAAAATATTACATAAATGCCTGGTATTTTAAAATTAAATATTGTATTAATTTTTGCGCGACTGTACTAAAATAAAAAAATATTTTGTTTGAAATTCCCGAGACACCTATTAGCTCAAATTTAGTACTCTTTCGATTGCCGAAAACCCCATTGAAAAATATTAATTTGTTTTTGAGTAATAAATTATTTGTGACGACCATATGCAATTTTTGTATCAAATTCAATCACATCTTATTTCAATGTTAATGATATAGGTATTAATTTTTCGAAAACCAGTAAAGATAATAAAATTTTATTTTCACCAGATTAAAATAAGTAATTGTTTATACAATATAAATATAATGAATTTTAAAGTGTTTTGCTAAAAAATTACCAAAATAGTTATTTTAAAACACAATTTTAACATTAATTTTTAAGCACCTCTACAAAAATAAAAAAATACACTTGAAAAAAATCCCGAGACACCTATTAGCTCAAATTTAGTCTTTTTTCGATTGGTGAAAACCCCATTGAAAAATATTAACTTGTTTTTGAGTAATAAATTATTTGTGATGTCCATATGCAATTTTTGTATCAAATTCAGTCACATCTAATTTCAATATTAATGATATATTAATTTTTTGAAAATCAGTAGATATAATCAAATTTTATATTCACTAGAATAAAATAAATAATTGTTTATACAATTTAATGAATTTTAAAGCGCTTTTTTAAAAAATTACTAAAATGGTTATTTTAACAACACAATTTTAACATTAATTTTTAAGCACCTCTACAAAAATAAAAAAATATTTTTGAGAAAAATCCCGAGACACCTATTAGTTCAAATTTAGTCTTCTTTCGATTGGCGAAAACCCTATTGAAAAATATTAACTCGTTTTTGAGTAATCAATTATTTGTGATGACCATATGCAATTTTTGTATCAAATTCAGTCACATCTTATTTCAAAATTAATGATATATTAATTTTTTGACAATCAGTAGATATAATCATTTTTTATATTCACTAGATTAAAATAAATAATTGTTTATGTAATGTAATTAATTTTGAGGTGTTTTTCTAAACAATTACAAAATTGGTTATTTTACAACGCAATTTAACATTAATATTTAGGCACCTCTGCAAAAACAAAGAAAAATATTTTTGAAAAAAATTCCGAGGCACCTGTTAGCTCAAATTTAGTTTCCTTTTGAATGGTGAAAACCACATTCAAAAATATTAACTCATTTTTGAGTAATAAATTATTTGTGAAGATCATATGCAATTTTTATATCAAATTCAGTCTCATCTTATTTCGATATTAATGATATATTAATTTTTCGAAAACCAGTAAAGATTATCCAATTTTATTTTCACCGGATTAAAATAAATAGTTGTTTGTAAACTATATTCAATTTTGAAGATATTTTCTCAAAATTTACAAAAACTACGGTTATTTCAAATTAAATTTTGACTTCAATATTTGTGCATCTCTACAAAAAAAACAAACCATTTTATTAAAGAAAATTCCTGACACTTATTTGCTCAAATTTGGTCCTTTTTTGAATGGCAAAACCCTCAGTGAAAAATATTAGCTTGTTTTTGAGTAATAACTTATTTGTGATCACGACATGTAATTTTTCTATCAAATATCTTTAATTCTAACGTTAAAAAAAACTAATTTTTTGAAAACTAATTTTGAAGATTAAAATAAAGAATTATTTATATGTTCTCTTTAATTTTGAAACATTGAATAAGTCTGATAATAATAATTTAAAAGTTAATTAAAAGAAGAATCAAAATCAAAGATTTCGTTAAGGGAAAAAAAATGTTAGAGCGTAATTAAGTCTGAAGCGACTTTAGAAAAACGATTATCCAAAAATTAGGAGCAAATTAGGAAATTGATTTTAGTATTAGGCCATTTTATGGCATCAAAATCGTGTTAGCTGGCACATTATAACCGATCATCTTACTAAGTTATAGCCAACTCGCGAGACGTTATTAGAGGGTTATACGATCCTCTTAACTCTACACTTGGATGGTTTTTCCTATGTCTAGGAGTCTCTGGGGGTTCTCCTCGTCTCCGGATTTAAAGTTGTCCCAGGGCTCTCTTTCAATTAGATTTTCATGCAACTAAACCATTACAACTTGTTAAACGCTCGAAAATATCCTCTCGCTTATGACGACGCTTTTTACTTAGAAAACTAATTCGGACTTTTACAACAATTCCTTTGTTAATGGTTATGGAAATTCAGGAATTAACCGCCGGCCCGACTCAATATTTTATTACTCCTCTTTTAGAGCTTCGTAAACTCCGAATTCCTCTTCGCGTTTCGGATGCGTGCGCTTTGTTACTTTTCGGCTTCGGCCGACGAAATTTTTCGATTTTAAAAATGTAATTATAGCCCCCCGTTCGCATTATTTGCTGATTTTATTGATACTTACACATTTTATGGGCTGCGTTTCTATGAAAGCAATAAGCAAAGATAATAACTTTACAATGTATCCTTTTTACGGTTTGCTTCCAATATTGAATTTTGTTTTTATTTTCTTTTTAAATTAATAAAAAGCCTTTGATTAAGAATGCCTCGTAACTCGGATGGGTTTTCGACTGGGGATGTTCAATAAAAAAATGTTGTTTTAAATTGAATTAAAACAATTTTTGAGAAAGCTTAAAAAAATTAAAAGTATTTTCCTAATGGATTATTTAATTGTTTTAGTTTCATGGAGAAGTAAGGACAGGTGTAGGGGGGTGGAGAAGTTCGAAATTTTTCCAAATTTTGTTTTAGTTTTATTTTTAATATAACATCTTTTGGGCGAGGTGAAAGGGTTGAAAAATAGCAACATAAAATTACAAGTATGTTAACGTTTGAAGAATATCTCTGTTAAATTAATTACTTGAAACTGAATTCGGATGTTTAACGATGTCAATTCGTAATGGTAATTGAATTCAGGAATTGAACGCGCCGCTCAATTTATCCTCTGGCTTCATTTCCAATTCCTCTTCGCTTTCGGAAATGTGCGCACTTTTCGGCTCGATGCGCGAATCTCGATTTTAATTATTGATATTTATTTTATTAATTAACATTTTATGGGTCGCCATGAAAGAATAAAATATATAACAAATTTCCCTTGTTAATTAGTTAAATATTGAATTTTGTTATTATTTTCTAAAATTAATTAAAGCCTTTTCGATTTTGCCTCGTAACTCGGATGGTTTTCGGTACCTCGTATTTATATAAAAAATTATTTTTTATTGTAATTAAAAAAAATCCCAATTTCTTGAGATTAGAAAATAGTATTTTTAAAATAATTCCTTTTGTTTCTGGAGATAAGGCCAGTGTAGCGAGAACCCGATATTTTAACAAATTTTCCGTTTTGAGTTTTATTAAAAAATTTCGTTTGAGTAACGTAAAATTGCTGAATTAGAAGAAGTAAATTAATTATTGTGAATAATGCTTTAAAACGAGTGTGCACATTCGAGCTCAAAGTGGCACATTCCGATCTCGGGAAAATGAAGCGCGCCGCTCCGCGTCGCGCTTCATTTGCCTCCCTCGCTCGGAAATGTGCCACTTTTCGCTCGAATGCGCACATCCTCGTATTTATTGAATTTATTTATATTAATTTAATTTAGTTACGCCAGTTGAAAAAAATATATTACACAAACTTTCTTGTTAATTCAGTTAAATAGGTGTAATTTTTAAAAAAATTACTTTTCGGACTTTTTGCGTAAGGATTTCGGTACCTCTATTTATATAACAAAAAAATTCATTCTTTTGGCTTTAATTTAAAAAAAAATTCGTCCAATTCTGACGATTAGAACCGGAGATACGATTTTTTTAAAAACACCCTTGCTCGGAGACTCTAAGGCCGAGAAGCGACGAACCCGATATTTTAAAAATTTGCCCGTCTAGAGTATTGTAATTTTTAAGTAAAATTGTTTAGAAAGTAAATTAATTATTGTGAATAACGCTTAAAACCGAGTGTGCACATTCGAGCTCAAAGTGGCACATTCCGATCTCGGGAAAATGAAGCGCGCCGCTCCGCGTCGCGCTTTATTTGCCTCCCTCGCTCGGAAATGTGCCACTTTTCGCTCGAATGCGCACATCCTGGTGTTTATTGAATTTATTTATATTAATTTAATTTAGTTACGCCAGTCGAAAAAAATATATTACACAAACTCTCTTGTTAATTGGGTCAAATAGGTGTAGTTTTAAAAAATTACTTTTCCGACTTTTCGTGTAAGAATTTCGATACATCTATTTATATAGCAAGAAAATTCATTCTTTTGGCTTTAATTTAAAAAAAAATTCGTCCAATTTTGGCAATCAGAACCGGAGATACGATTTTTTTAAAAACACCCTCGATTGGAGAGTCTAAGGCCGAGACACGACGAACCCGATATTCGAAATATTTACCCGCCTCCCTCGGTCGGAAATGTGCCACTTTTTGCACGAATGCGCAAATCCTCCTATTTATTAAATGTATTTATATTAATTTTTACACGTCTGTGATCCCTTACCAGTGAATGACCGGTAACGAGAAATAATGTTTATAATAATTAAAAACATTAATCTATATTTATTTATACGATATTGTATGGCTCCTTTTTCATTTAAGTGAAAGAAATATGAGTGATAGAGAAATGTATAGCTAAAATAATTAAATTTATATTGCAGTTTGCAAGATTTCAATACAATGTTGAAGCTTGGAAGGACGCAATTAAAAAAGATGGGCGTAACCTCCTAAGCGCCAACAAAACCTGCGATTTATAGAATACCGAAAGGAACTTCAATAAAAAAAACTACACGAAGGTACATCTAAGCAAAGTATTTAAAATTTTTTAACTCGTTTTTATTAGGTGAATCAATAATTCAGTCATTCACTGAACCATACCCCGGTCATTATTTAGACGAAAAGGTCATTCATTGACCTCTTTATAGTTAATTAATACAAAAATAATATCTCGTGCAACATGTCGGTCGTTCACTGGACGTTTTACCCTATTTAATTTACAAATTGGGAAAAAAAATCTTATTGGCTCTGTTGCTTTGCATTATTTTTCACCACAAAACGAAATCTGGCCGAAAGAACGCGTTGACATTAATAAAAGGGCCATTTATTTATATTCTATTGTTGAATTGATATTAATATATCACAAAGCAAGAGGAATATGAAATCTATTAGCCTGTGTTGTTGGAAAGGAAATGATAAAAAAGGGAGATACGAGAAATGTACGCGTCCAACACGCACGCAGTACTCTTCGCCCGGCTTCCTTTCCGAATTGATATAAATGCGGTCGGTTATCTCTTCGACAATAAGTCGTCGAATTAAAGAAGGGACATGCATCTCGCATTTAAATTTTGGGGATATTTACGGAGCACGAAACGAATGTTTTGTTTTGTTAAATTCGGCGTTTTGCGGAGTAAGGCAACGGTTTTCGAATCCTTTAAAAGTGAGAAAACGCGTTTGGGGATTTGACTCGGGGAGTTAGCAATTACTCAACGTCTACTTTTGATGGAGATATGGGCTGATTGCTTAGTTCAGTCGCGCCTTCGAGAACGAACGCTACAGAAACTTGAAAATTTGTTACTTTGACAAAAATCTCATGTGAAAGCTTAGTTAAAAGGAACTCGGGGGTTTTCTTTTGCGATTCGAAGAGACTCCTAATGTCTTACTTTATATTTACGCTCGTGTTACTTGTAGTTACGTCTCGGAAAACGAGTAAATATTGTCCGATATAGCGTGCAATATGTATGCAAGTGGCAACGTCTTCCGGCCTGAACGATGTAGAAGGGCGAGGAATATACGACCCAAGAAACCTCGTCGGAATAAGATTAAGAAATGATGAAGAAATATTAATGTCATTCTTCCCATAAAGTCCACTCCAGTTACTGCGGAATGAGCGCCATTTATAATTCTCACTAACGAAAAAAAAAACTATTTGCTACTTCCTTTCTTTTTCCGCTTTTTTTTTCTTCGTATTTATCAAACGTAATTAGTAAGCCGATAGAGGCACTAATAAAACGAGTTTTATTTAAGGAAATGCGCCAAATCTCGAAATAAGATTTGTTTAATTTGGTTTTTATTCTTCTGCAGCTCTTAAAATGGTCTATTTTTGTTAGAATTTTGGATTTTGCATAGACGTTAGTGTGCCTTTTGTTTGGTGAAAATTGTTAATTAATTATCTCTGTTGGTTTTTGAAAATTTAATTTTTTTCTTGCTGACGGAGTAAGAAAATCATATGGGGTATAAGACTTTACATGGGGTGGTCACAAATTATTTATTATTTGAAAAGGAATTGTATTTAAATGGGGTTTTCGTCATTCGAAAGAAGGCTAAATTTGAGCTAACAGGTGTCATAGGAATTTTGAAAAAAACTAATTTTTAATTTTTGTGGAGAGGCACAAACGTAAAACTTAAAACGTTGCCTTGAAATAATCGTCACTGTTGTATTTTTTGAAATAAATTTTTCAAAATTAAAAGTAATGGACGAGCAAACATTTATTTAAATTTCTTTAAAACAGAATTTTAATATTTTTGGTAGTTTTGAAAAAAATTATTTTTTAAGTTGAATCAATAGATTGTAGTTTTTTGGTATAAAAATTACATTTGGTGGTCATGAATTATTTATTATTTGAAAACGGGTAGTTGTATTTAAATGGAGTTTTTGTCAGTCGAAAGAAGACTAAATTTGAGCTAATAGGTGTCTTAGGAATTTTGAAAAAAACTAATTTTTAATTTGGGAGAGACCCAAACTTTAAACTTAAAACATTATTTTGAAATAATAGCCAACATTGTAGTTTTTGAGATAAAGTCTTCAAAATTAAAAATAATATAAGACCATTCGTATATTTTAATCCCTTTTAAACAAAAGTTTAATATCTTTGTTAGTTTTGAAAAAACTAATTTTTTTTTCAAAATTGTAATAAAAGATTCGTGATTTACATATAAAAATTATGTATGGTGGTCACAAATTGTTGATTACTCGAAAACGGATGTTTATATTTAAATTTAGTTTCTTTTAGTCGAAAAGGAATAAAATTTTAGCTAATAGGTGTCTCAGGAATTTTTTTTAAATGATTTTTAAAGCGCACTAACGTCACACTTAAAATTTTGTCTTGAAATAATCATTATTTGTGTAATATTTTAGAAAAACGTTTCAAAATTAAAAATTAAATAGAAGTAATTATTTATTTAAATCTGCTGAAAACGTATTTCTATTATCTTTATTGTTTTTCAAATAATTATTTTTTTTCTTCAAAAGTGGAATAAAAGAATGTTTAATTTAGTATAAGCGTTACATATGATGGTCATAAATTGAAGATTACTTAAAAACGGCTGATTATATATGAATAGGACCTTCACTAGTCGAAAGAGCATTAAATTTAAGGTAACAGGTGTCTCACGGATTTAAAAAATAATAATTTTGAGTATTGTAGAGGGGCACAAATCTCAAAGTTAAAACCTCATCTTTAAATAACCAAAATTTTCTTCATTTTTTAGACAAACCTTTTTACATAACAAGTAAAACACCAATAGTTATTTATTTTAATAAAGGGAAAACGGAATTTATACATTTTTAATGATTTTCAAAATATTTAATTTTTTCCAAACTAAAATACAAATTTTTTTTATGTGGTGTACCTAACCATTGCATTTGGTGGTCACAAAATTTTTATTATTTGAAAACGGGTGCTTATAATTAAATGGCGTTATCACTGATCAAAAAATAATGAATTTTGATCGATTTTTGTAAAATCATTTTTGAGCTTTCTCTTTTCTCTTCGAAATACAAACACAGCATTTAAATAATTTTGACGGCACAATTGCAAAACAACGTTTACACATTTAAATTGGTTTAGATAGAACAAAACTAAAATAGAAAATACAACATATCGTTCTATCAGTAAAACACACAAATCGAATCGAATTCAGCTGTAAATTATTAAATTCTTTTTAGTTTAATTCCGAGGGATGTTATCGACGTACAATCGAAATCGGGTTACAAAAACTTTTATAATAGTCACACACCTAAAATTGTCGACATTAATTATAAATAACGGATAAGCGTTTACTTCGCACTCAAATTTTTATAAGGGAACAATACCATTTTTTATGCTTTATTAATTCTCCTTTTTTTCCCGTCCGAACTCGACATTTGTACTTGTTTCGTTCGGCGATCAATTTCAATGGTGGCCGAAAAAAAAAGTTGCTCCACAAAATTCGTGGATTGTTAGTCTTTTCGGCTAACAAGCATCAGCTGTTGTTGACTTAATTAGTACGGATCAACGGTTTTAGAATAATATTTCCCCGGCAGTACTAAATTTAGCTCCGCAACCATTATTTACGTTTTTTAAATAGGATAGAATGCAACATCACTTAAATTAGTGAGGAGCATTAATTAATCTTTTTTTTTTCGGCAGTTGTGGCGTTTGAAAGGTCAACTTTTTTGTACACAAATAAATTCGTTACGAAGGAGAAGGAATTTCTACAAACAAAACGACCGGATAATTATCGAGGAAGCGTTATAAATATTTGAGTGGCTCTTATAAATTTGATAGGGAAGAAGAATGGAGGAGGAGAAGAAGAAGCGCGCAGAAAAAAATATAATCTGTTAATACAAATTTAAAGGCTCGTAATATTTATTGATGCAAATTTATCGTTTTGATTTTCTTGCCTTCTCCTCGTATATTTTTACATATTTCGCTGAGAATCTTGTTTTTACCTATAAAAATATATATAAACACCGTAAAAGGTTTGATTTATGCTTTATGTGGATCTGACTTTAACGTGCTCGCCGCTTTTTACGTCGCGACGTGCCGCCCCCGCCGAAATTCTAAATCGTAATTTATTTAAAAATGATTACGCGCGCACCGGCCAAACGTTCTTTCGCGAGTTAATAGAAAAAGATGTTTCGCTTTAATTTCAAAAGGCTCCTGATGCCTTCGGGATTGATTTAGAGGATTACGACAAAGAAACGCGATAAAAAGTTGACTACTCCATATTGCGAAGAAGTTTTTTTGCTTTTATTGTCGGCCGAGCTTATTAAATCTTAACAAAGGCCACGGGAATTTGGGATACAATAAAGTTAGCTTTTGGATTTGCTGCAGCGCCGCAATAGCTTTAGTTTTTAATTTAATTTTTTTTTTTGGCGGCAAACCTAAGAATAATTGGTTCGCGAGTTGTTCGCGGTCCGTTAATTGTGGGAGTGCTAGTTTTCGGCGCGCTTAGAAATGTAAAAATTAATTTTTAATTCGCCCGTTTGCGGAAAAACTTTACCGTTTTCGGTTGGAAATTTTTTAATTAAAACCGTTTTTTGTGCGCGCGTTCTAATCCCCGGGTGGGCTTTTCGTCGCTTCTCGGCGCGCGGACGGGATCGATGCGCGATCGAAGAAAAAATTTATTTGTATTGGATTTTTGTAAAGTTGTGCGTTTCCGTTTTAATAGGGCGTTGTGTTTTATCGCGGCCCCCGATAGATAAATTTTATCGATTCGATTTCAAGCTCGGAAAGTTTTTTGGGGCGACTAAGTCGAACGTTATTTAAAAAGGAAGATTTGATCGAGGAAATAACGATACAGTGAGACCTCGTTTAACGCGGGAGATAAATTCCGATGCGTTTAAGCGCCCAACGAGGTCATTGTGAAATAAGTGGAATAAATAAATAAATAAATATTTTGAGCTGTTTTGTGGGTGCGAACAGACCGCGTTAAACGAGGTCTTACTGTACGTTGTATTGAGCGCTGTAATTTCTTTAAATGGGAGGATTTGTTTTGCAACCGAGTTCGGAAACGGGTTTTGTAAAGGTGCACATATAAGGCGGAGTTTGCGAATTTGTCCTTACAAGTAATTTTTGCGTTTACGTTTTTAGTTCAGTAGGTGTTCTGCAATGTTTTGAAAGTGAAAAGTGCTTTTGGTGGTGGCTCATCGGAGCACTGTATATTGCGTTATGGAGAGGCAGCCCAAACATCTGCTCTTTCAAATTTAAATGATCGGTTATAGCGACGCTCATATTTGGCAGTTATAAGCGATCGTCGTTATGAAAGGTATTTACAAAAAAAAGAAAAATTTAATATTGCTTGCGTGATTATATCATTTATTGGCTTCACATGTACAAAATAATGATTTAGACCAGTGTTTCCCAACGTGGGGCCCACGCCCACAGGGGGGCAATTCGATTGCTCAAGGGGGCAATCTCAAAGTCCCTCATTTAAGCTACTTGGTGAATAAATAAAAATTTTGAATATTAAAAATTATGCATGTGTTACATGGGGGGAACATAATAAATTTTTGAAAGTTTAGGTGGGGCATGGCACAAAAAAGGTTGGGAAACACTGATTTAGACATTAATTCTATTTTTAAATAAAATAAATCCAAGTCTAAAGTATTAATTTTATATTCATAAATCTATCAAATCAAATAAATATGTTAAAAACAATATATAAAAAATAATACTTCTAATAAATAATTATTATATATTTATTTCAATTTGAAACGTGCTTTGATTCATTGATTAACAACAATAACCAGTTTATATCCTTAAAAATATTTTTTATACATATATCACATGAAAATATTATTATTTTTCTAATTAATCTAGTTAAAAATATATTAATATTCTAAACAACTAAACAAGCCCAATATTTCTTAATTATTTGCTAAATCCAATAAGAAGAAATTTGAAGTGGTTCACAAAATATGTTTTTTCATTTTTTCGCCTCCACATTTATGAAATTAACCGATTTTTGTCGAATTATTGAAGTTGTACTTCTTATGGCGTGTTTTAGCAGGCAACTGAAGTTGCGCGCGCACAACTAACCGAAATTGTATAGTATGAAGTTAGCCATCTAAGAAAGTAAATTAATTATTGTGAATTGTGCTTAAAGTCGAGTGTGCGCATTCGAGCTCAAAGTGGCACATTCCGATCTCGGGAGAATGAAGCGCGCCGCTCCGCGTCGCGCTTCTTTTGCCTCCCTCGCTCGGAAATGTGCCACTTTTCGCTGGAATGCGCACATCTTCGTATTTATTGGATTTTTCTACTTTATTCTTCGCTTTTGCAAATCATAAATATACATTTAGTCTAGCAAAAGATTGATTTTGTGTACAAAAACGTTTTTACCATAGCAACGAGTGCAAGGGAGCGAAAAGATACGACAATTTCTTGAATGCGAGTGAGAGGGAACGATTAATAGTATACAATTTTTGTATCACACCGGGTTAGAAAGTTCCGTCAAAATTAAAATAAATAAATTAAATTTTTTTAGGTTAGGTTAAAAGAAGTCATTATTTGAATGTTTTCAATTATTTACTTAATTAATATATTTTGTTCAGTTTATAAGTTACAAAACGCATACGGAGTTCAGGAGATAAGCCTCTGGTAGGGGTCTGGGGGGGTCTCGCCTTTAATGGTTGACTAAAAATATCGTTTTTTAAAATTAAATTTTTTAAAATAGATATATATTTGATTTACAATTATATGTTTACTAAAAAGTATATAATAATTGAACAAATTAATAATTTACTTAAAAAGAATTATTTTTAACAATTTTTAACTAATTGCAGTTATTATTAATAATTCATTAATTTTTTATTATTGTTAATAATTAATTGAGTTATTTTACAGTTTTTAAATATGATGCAAGGAGAGCCAATTGTTAAAGAGTCAATAATTACATTTGCGATTTTATATTCATATGTACTTCGTTGTTAAGTTCCAAATTTAAACAAAGTTAAAAATTTAATTTTTATCATTAGATCTACTGAAATTTCATCTGATTTAAGAAATCAAAATAAAACTCTTATACAAACACTAACTAGTACATTAATATTAAATTTCATGGTTTTTCTGTTTGATTTCGTTTAAGGTCACAAGGCTCTTCTAATTTTGAGATGGTATAGCCTCAATTACACATTCAAAAAATAACATCAAAAGACAAGTGCTCACATCTATTATTGTGAAGATAAACCAATTACACTTTTCACTAAAAATAAAGTCAATAAATTCAGTATTGCCATCACAGTTGACACGTGTCATTCGGTGATAATTCAAAATTAATTAATTAATTCTTAAAGTGTCTTAAGTAAATAGATAAGTGTAATTTGAAGCAACGAATGATAAGTATTATGTTGTACAGGTTTGTTTTTCTAATATTGTAGTTGATTTACTTTAATTGATTATTTTCAGTACAGGTATGCTTCAATTTTGTATCACGTACATCAAAGTCTTTCATGTTACTTAAGAACGACTTATTTACAATTAGTGAGTAATATACTATAACAGGGACAGAATGTGGCACTTTCTTCCCGCAAAATAGGGTCCGAAAGTGAACTTTTGATTCCGGTGCGATAAAAGACTATTTAACTGATCTTTCGTCTAATCTATGGGCTTAAACTATTGTGAATCGTGCTTAAAACAGTGTGCGCATTCGAGCTCAAAGTGGCACATTCCGATCTCGGGAAAATGAAGCGCGCCGCTCCGCGTCGCGCTCCATTTGCCTCCCTCGCTCGGAAATGTGCCACTTTTCGCTCGAATGCGCACATCCTGCTATTCGTTGAATTTATTTATATTAATTAAACAAAATTTCATGACCATTGGTGTCCGTCTATGGGAGGTTTTACTGTGTATGTTCGAAAATAATTTTCACCATAGCAATGAGAGGGAGCGAGCGAAAAGATACGACAAACTCATACGTACAAGTGGGAGGGAACGATAAAAAATATTTACTTATTATTCGGCACCAAAACTATAGCGAAACATGTTTAAAACCGAGTGTGCGCATTCGAGCTCAAAGTGGCACATTCCGATCTCGGGAAAATGAAGCGCGCCGCTCCGCGTCGCGCTTCATTTGCCTCCCTCGCTCGGAAATGTGCCACTTTTCGCTCGAATGCGCACATCCTCCTATTCGTTGAATTTATTTATATTAATTAAACAAAAATCTCATGACCATTGGTGTCCGTCTATGGGAGGTTTTACTGTGTATGTTCGAAAATAATTTTCACCATAGCAATGAGTGGGAGCGAGCGAAAAGATACGACAAACTCATACGTACAAGTGAGAGGGAACGATAAAAAATATTTACTTATTATTCGGCACCAAAACTATAGCGAATCATGTTTAAAACCGAGTGTGCGCATTCGAGCTCAAAGTGGCACATTCCGATCTCGGGAAAATGAAGCGCGCCGCTCCGCGTCGCGCTTCATTTGCCTCCCTCGCTCGGAAATGTGCCACTTTTTGCTCGAATGCGCACATCCTCCTATTCGTTGAATTTATGTATATTAATTAAACAAAAATCTCATGACCATTGGTGTCCGTCTATGGGAGGTTTTACTGTGTATGTTCGAAAATAATTTTTACCATAGCATTGAGTGGGAGCGAGCGAAAAGATACGACAAACTCATACGTACAAGTGAGAGGGAACGATAAAAAATATTTACTTATTATTCGGCACCAAAACTATAGCGAATCATGTTTAAAACCGAGTGTGCACATTCGAGCTCAAAGTGGCACATTCCGATCTCGGGAAAATGAAGCGCGCCGCTCCGCGTCGCGCTTCATTTGCCTCCCTCGCTCGGAAATGTGCCACTTTTCGCTCGAATGCGCACATCCTCCTATTCATTGAATTTATTTATATTAATTTCTACACGTGGTTATATTCAATTTAGTTCCGCCAAAGAAGTATAACTTCAAACGCGCGCACTACTGTTAGTTCTTAATTAAATTTTAAGCAGTTTAAGGACTCGCATCGATTTTAACATATCTGCAACGAACAGCCACGTCCCGCCTTGCAAAATTTTCCCCAACCAAAAACGTAATAATATCATCGATGGCACATCGGGAAACTTGCGCCATTAAGAAAGAATTTCTTAAATTAACTTACTATATCTCCGAGACTGAAACCATAACTCATAGGAACTGAGGGAACGCGAGCAATTAGTATGACATCCAGCCGTCATTCTTCTTTCGTTGCCACACACATCGCACGCCACATGAGATCTCCGCCCGTTCTTCCGGCGAAGAAACACATTCGAGGTCCGAGTTTCTTTTATTGCCCTTCGCGCGCAAATCCCATAAACAAAGCCTCTCATCTAAATCCATATCGCGCCCGCCGCCCCCCCCAAGAAAATTTATAACCCCACGAGGAGCCTCCGAAGCAATTATCATTAATCACTCATTATGAATGGCAAAACTTGTAAGGTAACTTTCGGGGTGGCAACTTTTAATTTTGAGATGAGATCGGGTCGCAACCCTTGCGATGCGGGGCGTGTGTGTGTGTGCGTCTGTGGGGGCGAAGGGGCCCATAAAGCAGACGTAAAGTGACGGCTACAATTAACCTGGAACACATTAGCGTTCCACTCGAGTTCAGTTCCCTTCGACGCCGACGGCAGTATCGTTTGCCGTTCGGCGTCTTAATGGGCGTCTAATGACGTCACATATTGCGATTCTTAATTGCGCGGTTTTAATAAAACAGCAAAGCCTACGATCATTAGGCGACCTCTTCATCTAACGCGTCTATCGATCAAAGGCATTGTCCTCGGTCTTTTGTGATCGAAAAACACAAAGGATAACGCCAGGATTCCGTTCTAATAAATCGATTATGGGCGCGAAGAAATGGAAAAAATACGTACCGGTAAGGGTACCCCGAACGTAAATAGCGCTCGCCCGCGCTTTAAAAGAATGCTCTCAAAGTTTCTTTGGCTTCGATCGAAACGTTTCGGAAATACTAGAAAAAACTGCTCTTTCAACGCTTACGATGATAACGCCGCAACGTTAAAGAATTTTTTACATTCCCAAGTTATATTTAAAAAGTTTCTCGAGAGTTCTTTGGCTTTTTTAATTTTTTTTCTCGGTACAACGGCTCGGCCATGGATCATTTTCGATAGATCTTGCCGCTCGATCTAACCATTTCTTTTAATTAATTAGCGTTAGTTTGACAAAAATTATTAAAATGTGTGCACTCGTCGGCCAGAAATAAGTGTTCGATTTTGGTGTTTTTTTGCCCACAAATAAGTGTTTCGTTTTTCAAAAAATTCTTTATTAATTGACGAATGTTAAAAATAAAAATCATTTTATATGTTAAGCTTTCGTGTACTGGGTGGGGTATAACTAACGTGAACTTTTTTTGTTAAAACGGGATGTTTGGTAATCGAGCTTAAAACCGAGTGGCATTCGAGTAGTGGCACATTCCGATCTCGGAATGAAGCGCGCCGCCCGCGTCGCGCTTCATTTGCCTCCCTCGCTCGGAAATGTGCCACTTTTCGCTCGAATGCGCACATCCTCGTCTTTATTATATTAGTATAATATACCGTGCCCTCCTTCAAATCAAAAATTTTAATTTAATTCAGTAAATATCGATTTTATATTCGAAAAACGTATTTACTATAGCATCACTGTAAATATTAGGAGCCCAAATTCAGTTTTTTTTTGGATTATTAAATTTTGAACCTTCCGTTTTCTTGTTATAAACAAATTGTTGATAGCATTTGTAGATTTAATTGGGTACATTTTTTTGTATTCTTAATCTTCCATGTGGGGGTATAACTAACGTAGCCATTTTTTTTTTGTTAAAACGGCACGTTTGGTAATCTAGCTTAAAACCGAGTGTGCACATTCGAGTCAGTGGCACATTCCGATCTGAAAATGAAGCGCGCCGCCCGCGTCGCGCTTCATTTGCCTCCCTCGCTCGGAAATGTGCCACTTTTCGCTCGAATGCGCACATCCTCGTCTTTATTATATTAGTATAATATACCGTGCCCTCTTTCAAATCAAAAATTTTAATTTAATTCAGTAAATATCGATTTTATATTCGAAAAACGTATTTACCATAGCATCACTGTAAATATTAGGAGCCCAAATTCAGTTTTTTTTTGGATTATTAAATTTTGGACCTTCCGTTTTCTTGTTATAAACAAATTGTTGATAGCATTTGTAGATTTAATTGGGTACATTTTTTTGTATTCTTAATCTTCCATGTGGGGGTATAACTAACGTAGCCATTTTTTTTTGTTAAAACGGCCGTTTGGTAATCTAGTTAAAACCGATTTGTAGCATTCGAGCTCAAGTGGCACATTCCGATCTCGGAATGAAGCGCGCCGCTCCGCGTCGCGCTTCATTTGCCTCCTCGCTCGGAAATGTGCCACTTTTCGCTCGAATGCGCACATCCTCGTGTTTATTATATTAGTATAATTTACCGTGCGCTCTTTCAAATCAAAAGTTTTAATTTATTTTGTAAAATCGATTTTACATTCGAAAATGTATTTACCATAGCAATGAGTGGAAGGAGCGAGAAGATACGATAATCTTGTCAATGCAGTGAGAGGAACAATTAAAATTATTTAATTAATTTTTCGTGTAATTTATTGGTCTAAATTATTGCGAATCATTGAGAAATTGCGTAAATTAATTTGTATTTCAATAAGGAGGCAAGAATAAATTGTTGATAGCATTTTATCGATTTTATCGATTTTGGTGTATATCTGGGAAGCTTTACTTATCAATTATTTTGAAAAATTAAAAACTTTTGGAATAAACATGAGTTTTTTTTATCGCTTGGTAAAAATTGGTAAAGAGCTCGTCACATACAGTAGCGCCCAAAAGTGAGTGCCTAAATGATTTTTCTAGAAGAACTTTTTAAAATATGGGCCATTTTACTTCATTTTTGAGTATGTTATACAGTTTTGTATGAGAAAAAGAATTATTATGTTTAAAACGTGACAAACAAAAATTTACGGAAGTTAAACGAGCTCAGACTTATTTGTGTAAAAAACGCATTTTTCAGAACAGAACACTAAGAACGATTTAATGAAAAATAACTGTATAACAATACACTAAAACAATTTTATAATCATAAAATGCCTAATACTTAGTTGGGAAACCACGAGATTTTATAACTGCCTGACAGCGAGATGGCATTGAATCAATAAGATTTTCAAAGACTGAATCAGGCATTGCATTCCATTCCTTGTCCAATTCGGCAAATTTTTCATCTTTATTCTTAATGTTTTGTTTCGACAACGTCTTGCCAGCTCTTTCCACAAGTGTTCTATCGGGTTGAGGTCGGAGATTGACTGGGCCACTGAAGAATCCTGATTTGTTGCTGCTGCAATGAAGTCTTGACAATCGAGGAGGTGTGCTTAGGATCGTTATCCTGTTGTAGAATCCATCTAGGAGGCATATTTGTATGGGCCCATGGTAAGACGACATTAGTCAGCATATCTTTGTAACTTTGGCCAGTCATTATTCCGTTAATTTTAATGATGGGGCCCATGCCATTACGAGAGAAGGCTCCATAAACCATAACTGATCCACCTCCATGTTTTACTGTCGGTTTTATGTATTTTGAATTGTATCTTTCTCCAGGAGGACGTCTTATGTATTGTATTCCGTCGCTTCCAAATAGATTGAACTTAGATTCATCTGTGAAAAGTACTTGACTCCACTCGGCTGCTGTCCAATGCAAGTGCCGCTTTGCAAAATCCACGCGATCCTTTCGATTCTTGAGTTTGATGAAAGGTTTTTTAGCTGGACGTCTGCCATTCAAACCAGCATCACTCAATCTTCGGAAACTGTCATTCGACTAATATTTAGACCTTCACTTTGATTGAATTCTGCTGCCAGATCCACAGCTGAGAGAATCGGATCCGCTTTGGAGCGACGAACAATGCGTGTATCCAGCCGGGAAGAAGTAACACGTGGTCTACCAGTTCTTTTATCATTCTCAACAGAATTTCTCTGATCAAACCTTTGAATAATTCTTGAGACAGTACGAGCTGGCATCTTTAGAATCCGTGAAATGGCAGCTGCCTTCATGCCAGAGTTTTTCATATCTATAATTGCTTTCCGAATGGCTGGAGAAGTTTCAACCCTTGGCATTGTTAAAACTTGGTCAATTGTTACTGAACACAAAAAAAATAACCCAAATATTCAAGAAAAACCAATAATGTGACGGCGCGGAATATGTAAAAATGACTATTGCAGTAGAAATGGAACATAACCTAAAATACCGTATCTGCGCAACAGTTAACTATTAATAATATTTTCCAACATCAAACTGTACAATATACTGAAATTTGAAGTAAATTGGCCGAGATTGCAAAAAGTTATGCGTGAAAAACGGTTTCGGCACTCACTTTTGGGCGCTACTGTACATACATATAGGTGCGTTTAAAATCGAACACCTAACTGAATGGACAAAAGAGGTTATTTAGTAGTATTAAAAAAAGAAATTATGCTCATATAGCGAATGTATACCTACTATAGTTCGCCCTTTTATGCTAGTGCTATAAAATTTTTGTTAAACAATTATAATTTTAAGGGTTCAAATACTTATTAATATTACTAAATAAACCTTCTTTGTACCTTTTTATTTAAAATTCTGTTTTTTTTCTTAAATTGTGTTTTATTGTGTCCAATTCCAGTGAACATGAACATATTAGAAATATTTTGTGGATTTTATTAAACAGTGTAAATAAGGAAACCAGTAAGTGTTTAAAATAAATTTTACAAAACAATTATTCGTTTTTAATGGGCCAATTTAATTAATTAGTTATTTGCTGGCCTCTATCCCGGTCAATATTTAAACAACAAGGTCATTTGCCGGACTCCTTTTTTATATTCTATATAGTCAATTTTACAAAGTTTATGACCAAATTGTGGTAATGTTTTCATTAATTTATTAACTTAAATATTATCTTATTTCAACTGAAACGGTTGTTTTGGGTATATTAATTTGTTGACTTGTTTTTTTTTATATCAAAATAGCTCTCGATGCAAGAAATCAGTCATTCACTGGACGTTTTGCCCTTTTCAATCTTTCACAAAATCACAAATCGAACAATTATTTGTGGATAGAGGGAAAATCATTTATATTTAATCCAAGAGTGCTTAACTCTCCGCATACTAGGTGACTAAATATCACATGCCATACTAGGTGGGGTTTGCCATACCCCGAAAATAAAATGAAATGAAATCCACAAAATTGTACTTTCTGACAGTTAAATGATAAGAAATATATTTTAATAACTAATAATGAATGGGTTTAAGGAAAAACATATTTATTTATGCATTAGAATAGACTTTTATTAATAAAAATACAAAAACTTAACTTTTTCTTCAACTTGTGAACTATCGAGTCTTTTCTTGAGTACTAAATTCGAATGACACGTGTCAATTACGATATCGAATATTAAGAAAACCTAATAAGAATTTCATTCTTGCCTCCTTATTGAACTACAAATTAATTTCACGGCAATTTCTTAACGATTCGCAATAATTTAGACCAATAAATTACACGAAAAATTAATTGAATAATTTTTATAGTTCCTTCTCACTTGCATAGACAAGATTATCGTATCTTCTCGCTCTCTTCCACTCATTGCTATGGTAAATACATTTTTTGAATATAAAATCGATATTTACTAAATTAAATTAAATTTTTTGATTTGAAAGAGCGCACGGTAAATTACACTAATATAATAAACACGAAGATGTGCGCATTCGAGCGAAAAGTGGCACATTTCCGAGCGAGGGAGGCAAATGAAGCGCGACGCGGAGCGGCGCGCTTCATTTTCCCGAGATCGGAATGTGCCACTTTGAGCTCGAATGTGCACACTCGGTTTTCAGCTAGATTACCAAACGTGCCGGTTTAACAAAAAAAAATTGTTCACGTTAGTTATACCCCACCTAGTACACGGAAGCTTAAGTCACTTTCTGCCCCCTCCATATTTTGAATTTATTATATTTCACTTTAAAAAATCCAATATAGGACCATTTTTTTTTCGAAATGTAAAAAATCAATATAAAGTCTTCCAAAATGAAATAAATTGAACTGAACTCGTAAGGACCCATTTTTGATCGGCATTTTGGGGAAAGCGGGTCGAACGAAATTTACGGCCGCCTCAGGAATTCGGCAGTTCGAATTTGAATTGTCGCCGGGCCGACGGTTGGTATCGGAAGAGTTATGGGGATGCGGCGGGGTGCGTGCGCAAAATTCGAACCCCCGATGAGTAATGGGACCGCGAGATTGCGCGAAGTGCGACATCCAATTAGACCGTAGTAATTTGTGTTAATAAATGGCGTGCCAATGATTATTAATTAAAGCGCTTGAACCGAAATTAACATTCTTGGCGTTAAGGTGGATCCCCGAACTCCTTGGTCACACACACACACACACACACACACACTCGGAAGGCAAAAGAGGCGCGACCGCCTCTCGCCCGAAAGCTTCTCTTCGGCCACCCTCTTCGAAAAACCGCCAGATTAATTACTAGTCGAGGTTGTAATTCGATCAGGTTTCGAAATGTGCAACGCACTGAGAATTTGTGGACCGATGCACTCGACCCACCCCTTCGTTGAACGGTCCCCTTTAATGGACATGCATGGGGAGCGGCTTTTTCCCGGATAAAATCAAAAAAACATTTTTGGTTCGACCCAAAAAAGACTATTTATATTTGATTAGAGTTTTTTTTTCAAAATAAACTCGCGATAAATGTTGGGCTTTATCGAGCCACCCTTTTGATTGGTGTTGTTCCTAATGAATTTTATTGACACAATTTTATTAATGAAGTTACGATAATATAGGACATCAATCAAAGCCTAGCTTTTGTATATATGTTTTAATCTGGCGGCCCAAAAATTTATCGCCGATGCACGTTTGGAAAATCGGAAATTAGATTGTTAATTTTTAAAGAGAAAATATCGTAGGTGCTGTTTTTTTTTTCGCCAAAAGGAAAATTTTAAAAAGGAATCTCGGTGTGTTGGAGGAATAATTAATTATTCAACGCTTTTCATAATTAATGAATTTTTACACTTAATTAATCTTAGATAATTGCGCAATTTTCGGAGTAATTTGAGACGGATCCAGTATCGGATTTGGTGTAATTGTGACTAAATATTTTATTTTTTTTCGGGGGACGCACTTTTGTTTTCACAAAGGCTTTGGTGGGGCGAGCTTGTGGTTTTTTCCAACTTTTAACTAAGAAATGTAAAATTTATATTTTGTATGGTTTTTAATTACTTTTTTCCACTCGTTAAAATTATTTTGATTAAAAAGATATAAATTATTAATTTTGATTTTTGATTGGTTTAATTAATGAATGAACAAAAATGGGAACGTTGGCTGAATCGTACTTTTTTTGATATATTTTGGAGTTGATCGAAGGGATGCGACTCCCTAAAAAAATTTAATTAGTTATTTTTGAAAAAAATTCTAAAAATTTAACATCGCCGTGTACAATTCTATGTAAGAAAAGTTTGAAATTATTTTATTTACGTTTTAAAAATTTTTCAAAATATTGAGCTATGAACAAAACAACTTAAGTACACTCGTACCTCGCTTTACGGCTTCGATTGGTGTTTCCCAACAATTTTATTGATCAGGGGGGCAATTCCAAAATATTTAATTGTACATGTCTGTTATATGATTTGAAAATTTCTTTTCTGTTTTTTTTTTAAATAATTTCCTAGTGATTTTTTCCTAAAAACCAAGTCTTGTGTCCTGCACTAGTTGAAATTAGTCTTCATTTAAGAAATCGTTCAATTTTTTAATATAAAAAATACGCATATGTTACATGGGGAAGGGGCACCAGAATTTTAAAAGAGCTTGGATGTGACGTGATAAAAAAGGTTGGAAAATAGCGGCTTACGCATGTACCTAAGCATATTCCGGAAAAGTTGGCCGTTAAGCGAAAAGCCGTATAACAAAACATTGTGGGCCGTAAATAGACTAGTGCCTTAATTAAACAAGACCGTTATAGCGGAATGTCGTATAAAGAGCGGCCGCATAGCGAGGTATGGTTTCCAAATTGTTTTCTCTCTTTTGCCCCTCAAAGGTTTTCAATCTTTTGGCAAATTTTGAAATTAAAAAAAACTATTTGAAATTCGATTAAATATTGTTTATTAAAATTTTCAAATTAACGATTGCTAATTTAAATCAATCGATGTTTGTTTTAAATATTAATTATCCCATAACATTTACATTTATATTTATTAGTTTTTTTTTTCGAACAAAAAACCGATGCTTGTACTTATGTACGCGCGTTAGAAGTTATACTTCTTTGGCACAACTAAATTCAATAGAACCACATGTAAAAATTAATATAAATAAATCCAATAAATACGAGGATGTGCGCATTCGAGCGAAAAGTGGCACATTTCCGAGCGAGGGAGGCAAATGAAGCGCGACGCGGAGCGGCGCGCTTCATTTTCCCGAGATCGGAATGTGCCACTTTGAGCTCGAATGTGCGCACTCGGTTTTAAGCACGATTCACAATAGTTTAAGCCCATAGATTAGACGAAAGATCAGTTAAATAATTTTAATCGTTCCCTCTCACTCGCATTCAAGAAATTGTCGTATCTTTTCGCTCCCTTGCACTCGTTGCTATGGTAAAAACGTTTTTCGAACATAAAATCGATATTTTGCTGGACTAAATGTAAATTTATGATTTGGAAAAGCGAAGGATAAAGTAGAGAAATCGAATAAATACGAGAATGTGCGTATTCGAGCGAAAAGTGGCACATTTCCGAGCGAGGGAAGCAAATGAAGCGCGACGCGGAGCGGCGCGCTTCATTTCCGAGATCGGAATGTGCCACTTTGAGCTCGAATGTGCACACTCGGTTTTAAACATGATTCGCTATAGTTTTGGTGCCGAATAATTAGTAAATTTTTTTTATCGTTCCCTCTCACTCGTACGTATGAGTTTGTCGTATCTTTTTGCTCGCTCCCACTCATTGCTATGGTAAAAATTATTTTCGAACATATAATCAATATTTACTAAACTAAATTAAAATTGATGATTGGACAAAAAGTTTAATTTACAAAATTCAATGAATTCGAGAATGTGCACATTCGGTTTTAAGCCAAACGAAGTATAACTTTAATAAAAAAAAAATAACTCATTTAATGATTTTTTTCCAATTACTTTCTGCAACTGATTCACGACCTTCTTCAATTGCTGAAAACTATACATAATTTATTATTTTTTTAATTTTGATTAAGCATAATACAAATATTTGACACCGAACGTAATTAGTTTAACGTTTCACAAAACTCCAGCAAATCGTCAGCAAAACGTTTGCACATTTTGTGCTAAAGTCGCGCATCACCAAAGCCTCTGGGTCCGCAGATAGAAGCGACCGACATAAAATTTTGATGCTGATAACTGCCAATTGTAAATGGAAAGAGAAATTCAAAATGAAAGCTGATTGTTTTCGAAACGAGCTTTCCATTCGGACGGGGACAATCGATGACACGTAATTAGGGGGTATGAAAATGTGCGGTCCAAACAGAAATTAGGAAAACAAACATAGGCTCTACGACAATATGAATAATAAAGTGCGCGATGGCCGTCAAGTGGAAAGATATCGAATGACGGCAACGTTTGCATGCCGAAATGCCAATTACCGAGCAGAAGGTTGCGTGTCTCCTAATAACAAATCTGGCTAGAACAATTATTCTCTAAACACGGAGTTTATTGTTTGACAAGTCTGAACGAACACGTCACATCATTAACGAAGGAGCATCTAGTAAATGGGTTGCTGGAAGCTTCGTCGACGACACGTCCAAGGGAAGCAGAAACGGATCAGGAAAAAGAGTTTCGCCGCAAATTTAGCGAAAACCAAGACGTCGAAACGGCTTCCGGGAGCGATGCAAAAACGCGAGAGGGGTGGGTGGGCGAGTGTGCGGAATTAGTCGCATCAGGACTGCACCTGTGCGAATCGGTTGCAGATGTGTTTTCGAGACGGTCACGTTCCGACGCCTTCCGCAACGCTTTTGAATATCCATCCGGCGCGCTTAGGCACGTCTGGAGAAGGGTCGAAGGAACAATGACTGATAGCCCCTGTCACCTTCGGGTATTTGCTATCAGTCATCTATTCTCATCGCGTCGATTACATTATACCCACGTGATACTTCATTCTGGCATTCATTAATTCGGTATTGATTCTGGAGCGAACAGTGTCAGGATGATGAATCTGTGCGGCGCTCGAACGTATTACGCAGGTCATTTCACCGCAAGATGATGGTCGGCGGCGGCGGGCGAAGCCGCCTTCCAGATCGAGATCGCAGGTTAGGTTCGCCGGCTCCCATGGGATCGAAACGGATTCCCGTTTGTGCTGCAGCCCGGAGACGTCTTCGAGCCGTCTTACTTCCGCTCCATCCGTTTTTCAATCACTGCCCGAATCGATAAACGCCGGACGCCGCGCACCTTTGCCTCGCTTGTCATGTCCAGTTGTCCACCGAAATAAGTGGATTACGTCGCGCAATGGTATCGGACTTGCTCGCTCCTCCGGCTCCTGCGGACCTTTTAATTTCGTTAGGCTTTTAGGCGCGCGGCGACGCATACCCGCGATTGTGGACCGAGCGCGTACGTGTCGGGGGAAGCACCGAACAATCACTAAAACGGATTTGTCTCCCCCAATCTAACTCCGAAATAAGTTTCGGACCGAAGGAGACAATCGGAAAGAGTGAAGATAAAAGAACTGTCACAGGCTCGCCCATTGCGGTGCCTAATTCCTCCTCGTCTTTGCCAAACTTTCTAACTACTCGCTAAGAGATAAGTTTTCCGAGGCCGCCGCCGGTTTTAAGTGTTTCGATTTCGATCAAATTTTACTTACTCTTTTTTTTGTTAATTGGACGAGAGGGTCACGGAGAGTTGGGCTCGAGCGGCTTCGGAAACGGGTTCTCCTTATTTATTCAAATTACGACATCTAACAATCGGAAGAAACACACACACGAATTACACAAATGAAGCTCTCATTAACATACCAACAAAAAAGTGGAACGTAACAAAAGATTCTTCTCGAAACCACAATTTTTAACCGCAGAGATTCGGTGTGTCTTACAACGTGAAGATTTTGTCGCTTTTTATTTACCAAGGAATTTGGTGTTTTTAATTTTTTTTTAGAAATGGATGTATGTACATAATTGAATATTCGAAGAAAAACTAGTCAAGAGCGTACCAAAATCGCTTCAACAAATAAAAAGCGAAACCGTTTTAATAGAACACGACTTCTCAGCTCATATTTAGAAAAAAGAAGAAAGTTTGAATGATTTTCAAGAGTTCAAGAATGAACTGATTTGGGTTTAGCCGAGGGGCGCAGATCTGCAATGGCAAAATAGCGAGCGGGCCCTTTGGTATGGTAATGTTTGCACTTGGTCGTCCGACACGACACGGACAAGACACGGAACGGAAACGACATCGGTCGAAATACTGCTGAAGAATGTTCTGCAGGTATCGGAACGTGTCTGTTTGGTGTTAACGATGTATGGAATGGAGAATCGAAAAATTAATCCTAAAATTGCATGTTTCTTTTCTCCCTAATATATTATTAATATTTTATTTAGTAAAAGTTGCTATTTTGTTTCTCTATGAATTTTCAAATTTTGCACAATGGCATGTTAACACTTGATTACTCGCGCTGGTGTTTTTCAGGCACCAGCGCCTCAGTTTGTGATGAAGGTTGCCGTCCAAGAAAGTAAATTAATTATTGTGAATCGCGCTTAAAACCGAGTGTGCACATTCGAGCTCAAAGTGGCACATTCCGATCTCGGGAAAATGAAGCGCGCCGCTCCGCGTCGCGCTTCATTTGCCTCCCTCGCTCGGAAATGTGCCACTTTTCGCTCGAATGCGCACATCCTCGTGTTTATTGAATTTATTTATATTAATTTCATCTAGTTACGCCACACAGTGGGTCTTTTGACCAAATTAGCGGAGCTAAATTTAAATACTAACTAATAATATAAGAAACAATTTATTATAACAATTTAGAACATAAAGCATAATTTTTGGTCAAAACTATTATATTTTAAGAAAGAAAATCATTTTTTTCTTACATAAAATGAAAATTACTCATTATTGAAGTTGCTTTCTTTTACCAAATTTAAAAGGTCTTTTTCCTTGGAGTGTGCGTTTTTTCTTGGCTATTTTCTAAGTAAAGATATATTAGAATCTAATGAGACAAGCAAGTATTTCAACAAATCACAATTGGTTCGTGGTCAGGAAGTCTTTGTCATCTTATTGGCGATCATTGCTAGAGCTTCTTCGGTGTGTATGGGCGTTGATCTTGCAAAGCGGTGTTCTTTAATGCCCTTTTGTATTTATTTGCCCTTTTTGGCGAAGAAGTTGATAGTTCGTCTATTCATTGAAATACGATTTACATGAAAAAAATAACATTTTGAAAAAAATCAAAAACGTTTTTAACCTGCACTTTTACATACGATGTTTGCAGTTGATACCATATAAGCAATGCGTCGATTCATTTCAGTGTTAGTACAAAAACTGACTGATGACCAAAGAACTACTTGACAGTAATCAGATCGGCTATATTGACATTGCATAATGAAAATAATTGACTGTCTCATATCTGGAGCCTGTCTCATACCCGGGAACACTTCCCTATATTTCTAATAGTCTCTGTTCTAATGTGAACAAGTGCCAATTTGTCGCTGCTATTGCACCTTTCGGGTATATCTGAATTATCCTTAAGTCGTGAGAAGCCTGCCAACCAACTTTTTGCGATAAAAGATTAAAAAATATAGGAAACGCACCTGCACTAGAGATAACGCCTTCACGTTTTCCATCGATCGCCCTATTAATTTTGGGGCACGAAATAAAGTCAAAGGGAAAAAGAAGCTGAGAATTATACGATTCTTAAATTATTACGTTGTGACGTGTTTTCATTACTCGACTAGATTTTTCGGTATTCAAAAAGCGTACAAGCGCAGGGCTATGATAATGTTAACGTTTGGAAGGGTAGTAAAAATTTTTATTACGCTCGTCTTACGGAGGCTTTTGTCGAAAAAAAAGAGTCTTGTTTTCTAATATCCTATCAGGAAAGCTTTTATTGTGCTTTTTTTTCTTCATCATCAGCACATTTTTACTGTTTTGCTTCGTTCCGTTTCGATGGAGCATATTGTCCTAATATTTTGATGGCCGTTTCCGCGAAATTTAACGTCCCTCCCTCTTTAAGACGACGCTTCCTTTTTTCGCATTTTTTTTTCGTTCTTAACGAAGCCGAATCTCCGCGAAGGGAGCGCGATAAAAAGGTGCGCCCGCGTGCGCGCTCAGTTTGCGACACTAATTTCGAGATTAGCATAAGTGTTTTTAGAAGAAATACTTAAAGAAAGGGGAATCGAGTTTTATTTGCTTTAGAAATTACATGGGTGTCGTTCTGTTTGAATATTTGAGCTTCTAACTTTTAGGGGGTCGTAATGGAAAGCTCGTAAATGTATGAAAATTTGACGATTTAAATCTCTCGGTTCTTAGGGGCGCGCTTAAGGTGATTTATGGCAAAATCACGTTCGGAAAGATGGTTCTGCAATAATGCGAACGAACCCAACCCGCAATAAGATCTGCGGTTTCATGTTAATGTGTAAACGATGGAAAGATAATCAAAGTCGCGTAGGGTCGCGGTTTTAGTTTGTTCGGTCACGCAATGCCCGTAACCAGCACATACATCTGTACATCCGGTTGTCAGCGAGCGACTTTCCTTCGAAAAATAGTTGACGTTATCGTTTCCACCGCCAACTATTTACCTAACAATTTATAGACGCCAAAAATTCGCCCCTTAATGAGATCTTCGAAAGGATAAGGGCCGGGATTGTCACCGACACACTTTCGGGTTCAACGTTCAAAACTTGGAATAGTTGCCGAGGAATGAGCCTTAATTATTCAGTTTTAAGTTACTTATTTATTTTGATCGTTAGATATGTTAAATTAATTGGTCTTTTCCTTTTGCAGGTAAGTGCTCCAGTTTTGTGGTTGGGGCACCGAATGTCTTTCTCTTTGACAAGGGGTGAGCTTGTTTTTTTTTTTTTGGTAATTTATTTTTATTTGTGTGTGGTTAAAATGAAAAATAATTAGAAGGAAAGTTGTTTTGGCTTGCGTAATTAAAAATTAGAATACACTATTTATACCAGAAATTACTAAATCTCTGATTTAGTGCTTTTAACACTAAACCGACCACGACGGGTCAAATGACCCATTATAAACTCTTTGTCAGAATTTCTTGAAAATAACATTATCACATCGTCATTTGCCTTTTCTACTTTTTTTAAAAAATACATCAAATGTATTTTTTAATATTTAAGGTAACTGCGGGTAATAAGGCCTAGCTAAGGGAAATTGGAAATTAAATGAAAAAAAATCGAATTTAATCAACAGGTTTTAATAGTAGGCAATAATTTTTAGATTCAGTTACTATAAAATATAATGGAAAAGTGGCAACTTTCACCATAAACAGAACTAAAAATTAATTTGCCAGTAGGCCTTATTAATTAAGGCCTACAGCTTTAAAATATTTAAGTAATCAAACTGGACATAATATATTTGATAACTAAGTTTAATAAATACATGAATACAGCAATTGGAATAATTTTTTTTTTTTAAATTACACATTGCCTGTCTTAACAGTCATTAGCGCACTCAAAGTCATTAGTATAATCCACTGACATAATTTTTATTACCTAATAATGATTTATCGTAAGCAGGAAGATTATTTATTGACGTTTGCATAGTAGTAGTCTGATTTTAACACAACATAATCTTTAATTTTATTCTTGTGATGATTAAACATCAAGGGCCGGTGTGATGTACCTCGGTCATTGTCGATCAGTTGTATCTTGACTCTAGGATCAACGTGTAATAAATAAAAATGTAGGAGTATATTTGTTATATATTCTTCTTTATTTTGCTTCAGATAATATTCCTAGCAAGTCAAATCAAAAGTTAAAATTTTTTCAAGTTTTTGAATAGTTAAATTTCAGTATACAAGAAATATTTTGTTAATTTTTGAAACAACTTTAGTGTTATATCAAAGAAGAACATTAATAGTTTGTATAATCTAAAAATAAATAATAAATATATACTTTTCATGAGACGGGTCTAGGTACATCACCCTGTTGTACCTAAGCCATAGTTCCACGAATTTTTAAATCTTAAAGCAATGTGAATAAGCAGTTGCTAATGCTTTAAATTTTTTTTATGAAGTGCAAATTATTTTATTAACAAATTGTTACATATACATTTTGAAAAAAATTACAAATAAAAAAAGAGTCAAGGTACAACAAGTTTTTTTACATATTTATATCCGTAAGACCTTAAAAGTAATGTAAAATGCATTAGAAAACAATTAAACTTTCATACAAATAGTAGGAGTATAATAAGGCCTATGGTTAAATTTAGTAGGTTTTAATAACCGCCGACCACGTATGTAAGAAAATCAAAATAAAAAATATTTGGTCCATGATACGTCATTCAAAATATTTAAAATCATCGAAGCTTGAATGAATAAAGAAAATAAATGTGATTTTACATAGCTAAGTGTAATATTTCAAAAAATGCATTGAATGCGGGGTATGTGAAAATTCGAGCGAGGCGGACAAATTTTGGAATAGCGGGTTCGTCGCTTCTCGGCCTTAGAGTCTCCGAGCAAGGGTGTTTTTAAAAAAATCGTATCTCCGGTTCCGATTGTCAGAATTGGACGAATTTTTTTTTAAATTAAAGCCAAAACAAGCATTTTCTTGTAGTATAAATAGATATTACGAAATCCTTACGCTAAAGGCCTCAAATGTAATTTTTTGAAAACTATACCTATTTAACTCAATTAACAAGAAAGTTTGTGTAATATATTTTTTTCAACTGGCGTAACTAAATCAAATATAGTCACGTGTAGTAATTAATAGAAATAAATTCGATAAACACGAGGATGTGCGCATTCGAGCGAAAAGTGGCACATTTCCGAGCGAGGGAGGCAAATGAAGCGCGACGCGGAGCGGCGCGCTTCATTTTCCCGAGATCGGAATGTGCCACTTTGAGCTCGAATGTGCACACTCGGTTTTAAGCACGATTCACAATAATTAATTTACTTTCTTGGACGGCAAACTTCATACTGTGCGCACGCAACTTCCATTGCCTGCTTAAATTTAACCCTTCGCCAAAAGAAGTATACCTTCAATTATGTATCGGTTTTAATTAATCCAAGGGCGGCTCCAAATAAAAAAAAAACGTGTTTTCCTGCGATTAATTTTTTTTAAAAGTTTGTGGTTAGATTTTTCAATAAATTAGCAAGTATTTATTTATACCCATATTTTTTCGAAAACGTTTGAACCGTTTTCAATAAAAAAACGTGTACGTCGACCGAATTCGAGATCGTTCGAGAAAAAAAAATCAAACGGGCAAATATAAATTGTGGCCAATTAAAAGTGGAAATAAAAACGAAAGCGCCGTTAATTACGGCGACAATAATAAAGCTAGTTGGAACTTTAAATTCGAAATAAGCAGCACATTAGAAGTTATGGGCTCGTCAAAATATTACGATCTGCATATTCCGCAGTAATATGCAGAGAAAGCGCCCATAAATTTTCTAAATAAAAACGGAAGATAAATTACATTAACTGCATACGTTTAGTAACTGTCATGTAGTGCATCTTGTCGTAGCAGCAGCCTCTCCTCCCTTCTTCCTGTTTTTAATCACCTCGCACCCCGACATTAACAGCCGATGCTGCAGTATCTTATCCTCGCGTAGTTCCTCTTTAACTCAATCTTTAATAATCTTTGTCGAGCTCGAAACTATTGTTACGAAACATCCCCCTTTATTCCGGGCCGTAATTTATGGCGCTTTGGTTTCTTTTAATATTACCACCCTTCCCTTTGAACAAGTTGACTTCTCAATTTGTTTAATTATTGTTACATCCGACCATCACCTGCCGCTCTCTCCCATCACAAAAAGCTCGAGATTAATTTTCCGTGCGCCCTTTTTTCACGAGCTCGAAAAAAAAACAAGAAACGAACGCATATTAGGCGATTAAAAAAAATAATAGGAACCGTTTCTAGTGAGAAGTTAATGATTCAGCCCTTGTTATAACAGCTGTAGAACGGCTTAGGGGCGTTTTCGCTTCTCTCTCGAAGGATGCACTCCTGGTGCTCCTACACGATACATATAATTCAAATTATAACGTACATCCTCGAAATTGGTGAAGGGTAGCGTCGTAATAACAGGGCAACGAAAAGAGCAGGAGGGCGCGCGACGAGCCAAAACCCCACCATTTTTGTTCGAACAATAGAGTTATTGTTTTCGATGTTTGTCTTCAATTAGACATTCATGCCGCTTATTAGATCGACACTTTTTTCGTTTCTGTTGTTCCTCGGACACCTATTCGGGGGCTTTGTTTTTTCGATCGCCCCCGCCGGCCGAAAATAGAGCGACATCTGCTTGTTTGCTTTCATTGAGAGATGCGGTTTAATTATGGAACTTGATTTTTTGCCGATAAATTACATGGGGTTTGTGGTTTTAAACATAAGGTGGCTGGGGGCAAAAAAAGGGGAGAGGTTTTTAGAGTGTTTAATTTAAAACATGATACGATACTAAGAAAGGCTTAGATTGAAAAAATCAGATAGAGGCAAAATTAAATTTTTAATTTTCTTATTTAGATTGGGAACTTGTAATTGTCTTTTTCTTTCGGAATGTTTTGTTCGTTATTGTTTACATTTATTTTTTAGTTATTACAATTACTTTTTAATTTCGCTTATGTTAAAAACAAAATTTTAAAATCGCGAATTTTGAAAAATTTTTGCAAGGAAGTTATTAACTATAGTTTATAATGAACCAGAAAAATAATTAAAAAGTTCTAACTACCCCTAAAAAGACAGGGTAGGCCGTAATCCAATTGCATATGTAAACATTTTTATTTCACTTATGATAAAAAACCCAATTTATTAAAATCGCCATTTGTTTAAAATTTTTGCCGGGAAGTTATTAACTATAGTTTATAATGAACCAGAAAAATAATTAAAAAATTCTAACTACCCCTAAAAGACAGGGTAGGCCGTAATCCAATTGAATATGTAAACATTTTAATTTCACTAATGATAAAAAACCCAATTTATTAAAATCGCCATTTGTTTAAAATTTTTGCCGGGAAGTTATTAACTATAATTTATAATGAACCAAAAAAATATTTAAAAAATTCTAACTACCCCTAAAGAGACAGGGCAGTCCGTAATCCAATTTAATATGTGGCACTTTTAAAATCAATTATGTTGAAAAACAGAATTTTTTTCGATCGCGAATTCTGCAAATTTTTTGCAGGGAAGTTATAAACTATGGTTTATAGTGACCCTAAAAAATAATTAAAAAATTCTAACTATCCCGAAAAAGACAGGGCAGGCCGTAATTTAATTGAATATGTAAACATTTTAGTTTCACTTATGATAAAAAATACAATTTTTTAAAATCCGAATTGTCTAAAATTTTTGCCGGGAAGTTATTAACTATAGTTTATAATGGCCCAGAAAAATAATTAAAAAATTCTAACTACCCCTAAAAGACAGGGTAGGCCGTAATCCAATTGAATATGTAAACATTTTAATTTCACTAATGATAAAAAACACAATTTTTTAAAATCGCCAATTCGACAAATTTATTGGAGCGAAGTTATTAACTATAGTTTATAATAAACCAAAAAATTAATTAAAAAATTCTAACTACCCTTAAAAAGACAAGGTAGGCCTTAATCCAAATGAATATGTGGCACTTTAAATTTCATTTATGTTCAAGAACACAATTCCGGAAATTTTTGCAGAGAAGTTATTATCTATAGTTTATAATGATCCAAAAAAATAATTACAAAATTTTAAATACCCCTAAAAAGGCGCAACAACACGGTATGCAGTTGGTCATGTAAAACATTAAATACTACCTATGTTAGAAAACACAATTTTTCTTTTAGATCTGAAAATACTATAAAAAAAAATTTAAAGAGAAATTAATTATATTTTGTAAAATTTATTAAAGGGCCGAACAGTTTCTGAAAACAATTTCGATTCTTTCAAAAAGATTTCTTCGATTTTTTTTTGAATAAAATACCACCGAATTTTGCTAAACTTTTTCCATCAGAAAAACTTCTAATCTTGCGGAATTAAAAGAAAAAAAATCGCCTGAAAAGAAATCCGAAGAAAAATGATCGAATCGAATAAAAGGGGTTAACAACAAACAGGTGTGTGCGTTTGTGTGTGTGGCATCGAAGCGAAAGGGAAAAAATAAATAATCCAGATTTCATATTAAATTTTTTTCCGGGGGAAACGTTTATTTAAAAAATTACCTTATTAAGGTGCGTATTGTTGAATTGGCGACGTGGGAACCCGATGTCTTGCGTCTGACAGATTTGTTTAAGGCTCGTCTTTGATTAATCACCGCGTTTCCTTGTTCTATTGTTGCTTTAAATTGATTCCTAGATGTAAACATACAAACACATAAGTGATTAATGCTTTCCAGGGGTTGGAAGATTAAAATTATTTTATTTATTCTGTGGCGTATCAAATTTTAATTTCGAAATTGGTTGACACTAACATTGCTTTTAGTTTTAACTAAATTAATCGATTAGATTTTATGTGCTCAACACCTTTTAATTAATTGATGCCTTCGTGGACTTTTCAATGCGATTTCGACACCGTCGAAATTTTTTTTGAGCTTCAAAATTTTTTTCTTGCGATCGTTTCGGTTTTTTGTAATTTTTCAATTTATTTCTTGACGAATTAAAGCTGTCAATTTGTATTTAAATCGTGGGGGGCTCCAGGGGGGCCGCAGTCTGCTCGTTCTCCCCCCTGCGTACCTCAATTATTAACTCTGGGAAGTAGAGATAATAATTTGAAGATAACTGTGTGTGTGTGTCTGTGTGTGTGTGAAGGTACTTAATATAAGCACACTAAACAGCCATTATAATCGAAATTAAACCTTAATTTATGCGATGCAAATCTATACGTAGGGATTTAGCCAATTGTTTAGAGATAATACACTAATTATAAACAAACATAATTCTATAACGATTTAATCTAAAACGAGTCGACGAATTTATTAATTAACAACAGAACACGGCTTCTTATTAGATAATAAAACCCATAATTTAGTGTAACGCAAACCCGAGACACTTAATAAATAATAATCGCGGATAAGTGTAACGCCTCGTCGAAATTTACCTGTCCGCTCGTTTCGTTAATTTTTTTTGCCCCCCGAAGCAAACGTTTCTTTTACAAGGTGGACGAGCCTTTAAGGCGACCGAACCTACGATTTTATCGACGCCTTTACTTTTTTCGAAGCCCACGCGAGAACCTTTTACCATTTATGAATATTAGGAACGGGAATTTAAATTTATTCAAACACAAAATATGCATATGTTTATATTTAATTGGTATCCTTAAGTACGAGTATTTCACAAGTGTGGGAATTTAAGAATTTTGGTTTTTCGAAGCCTATTAAGTCGATTTTTAATTGTTTTCCTTCGGTTATTTCGAAGAATTTCGGTTTGTTTATTCATGGCTGGGTTTTTGTGGGGAGCGATTAAGATTAGGGGTTGGTTTTCGAAAAATTAAATTAAAATGCGTTCGTTCACAATTAATTTTAGTTGAAATCGTTAAGTTTGGGTTCCTTAATATTTTTTTTTGTATTTGAAATATAATTGGATACAATGTGTGTTCGCATAAAATTCAAGGGCGTTTTAAAGCTCTGTAACTTGAAAATTAGTTCGACGTCGGTAGGGTTGTTTTATATTTTTAAAAAGCCAAGCCCTTTGGCTACAAATCGATGATAAATGACTTAGGCGACGCCGTTTTAATTTTTGAGAAAAATGCAAATAAGTATGGCGATCTGTGTGCTTGTTTGTATTCTCAGAATGCATGCGTCCTATAAAAAATTGCAATAAACAAACTTGATTTATTTTTACGTACATTTTAATAATATTTGACCAAAAAGGCCGGTTGAACAGTTAAAAATTTATTTATTTAATCGGTAATTAAAATAAATAATCGTCAGAAAGAAAATACGGATGAAAGTCTTCTTTTTGTGTCTCATAAATTAAATTACAGTAAAACCTCAATTATCTGGACGGATTCGCGATTATTCGGATTGTCAACCGCGTTCGGACTCGCTGCGAAAATTAAACCTCGATATTTTTTACTAAATATTTTATTTATTTATTTACTTGTTGAATTTAAGATAATGTGCGACTGTTTTATTTAGTGATTAATATTTGTTGGGTTTTTTGTAAACATATACCTAACAATTTGACCAAGTTTTTTCCTGTCAAAACGGGACGCTTTGCAATCGTGCTTAAAACCGAGTGTGCACATTCGAGCTCAAAGTGGCACATTCCGATCTCGGGAAAATGAAGCGCGCCGCTCCGCGTCGCGCTTCATTTGCCTCCCTCGCTCGGAAATGTGCCACTTTTCGCTCGAATGCGCACATACTCGTATTTATTGGATTTGCCTATATTATTATTTTATTCTTCAATTTAAAAAATCAAAAGTCGAATAAATTAGATCTATTTGTTGTTTGAAAAAGGTTGATAAAAATATTTTCAGGTGTACTTTCGAATGTTTACTAATTCGCATTTTTGATTAATTAAAATTGTATATGATTTAAATTTTCTGAAGGGGGCCACTAAAAATCAACTAGTTGATTCTTATATCATCTTTTGCAGATTGTTGAAGGTTGATATGTCAAAATTATTGTCTCCAAATATTTTTGGGTAATTTTCATTTCTGTAAAAATTATAAACAAATTAGTTTTAAGGCACATTTTGTATACACTGTTGTAATTAGACTTCATTTATGGATTAATTCAATTTTTAAATATAAAAAAATATTTATATGTTACATAGGGGGTGCAAGAAAAGCGAAAAGTGGTACATTTAATTCAGCTTGATTTAATTAATATTATTTGTAAGAGAGAAGAATAAGATAGGCAAATTCAATAATTAAGGAGTAGGGGAGACCGGGGTTAGAAGTCACAATTTTTGTTCTTTTGCATTTATAGAGCCCATGGTCCTAATTTATCAATGACATTTATATATCAATAGATAGTGTATTTATTCTAGTTTAAGAAAAAATAAAGACTTTTTCTCTATCATTATCTAATGAGAACATATTATAATTTTTATGAAAAAAGAAAAGTGTAACTTTTAACCCCGTGTCTTGGGTAAGTAGTCACATACTCAATAAAAGATAAAATACAAAACGACAAAACAAATGCCTATTTTTATTAAAGGTAAAATGTTGTTTGTAAGAAATTTTACCTAAGAAAGGAACGAAAAATATCTTATTCATAATTAAAAGAAATAAAAAATATTTGCTGTGAGCGAATAGTAACTTCTATCTAACGAACTTAGGTTATGTTAACAAAAATGACACAAATATAATTACAGCCAATCGTTTATGTAGTAGAACCCCTAGAAACCAATAAAAAAGGCCGCACATATTTATGGTGTTGCTTTGCACATGTGACAACTAGCCCCTGTTAACTTGCGACAACTTTTCCCAAAACAGTTTTAGACAATTAACTCCCAAAATAAATTTAAATCGATGGTCATTTAAGAAACCAAATGAATGATATCATGAAGCATATCTTAAACATAATAAATACACGAAAAAGTTTATCAATATGCAAAATTTAAATATACTAACGAGACTTAACACAGATTCACAAAAAATTGCTTTTACTATACAAAAAAAACGAACGCATATATATCTTTTACGGTATTTCAGAGCGAACTGAAGTGAAGTACGCATTGAGGTATTGTGCTCGGGCTACTTTGACACGGGTAAACAAATTTATTAATTCATTAGGTTTGCTGTTATGGCTTTTGTGACAACTTACCCGTGAGACAACTATACCCGGTCTCCCACTTTCAAGCGAAAACTTTTTCCGAATAGAAAATCTGAATTTGAAGCATTTGTTATTAATATAGTGGAATCCAATTAACACGAAGATGTGCGCATTCGAGCGAAAAGTTGCACATTTCCGAGATCGGAATGTGCCACTTTGAGCTCGAATGTGCACACTCCGCTTTTCGCCACGATTAACAATGATCAATTTACTTTAAAAAAATTATGCTTTTTTTTTGGATTATATCTTATGTAAAAACGTCCACGGGTTTGGATTTTGATTTATTTTTGAAGATATTTTCATTAATAACTAAGTGATTAAATTTTTAAAGCCGCGTTGGATTAATACAAAAAACTTTCCGCGTCAATTTCCCTTAAGTCCTTTAATAACAACTTAAAATTATTTCAATTCCACGTTAGGCCAAAGAGGCCGATGCCTTCAGCCTAAATTTATTCAAAAAAATCCAATAAAGCATATTATTAAAATCTCAGAAATTCGAACCCACGTCGAGAAGCGCGCTTATCTGTTGTGCTTCTAAAAAGAAAGCAGTTTCCTGCACATAAACGGAAGTACAATAAACCCACACAAGGTATATCACTATTACAGCTTCCATAATAAATTAAATTAATGTTGGCCATAACTTTGCGAGCGCACAATGCTAAGACAACCGACAACTCGAATTAAAGTCGAAAGCTCTTCGGAAAAAAAAAACGCGTCAAAAAGCAATTTTCGAATTTTTCACTTTTCCGAAGCCATTTAAATTTAAATCGTTCCCAATGAAATTTTCTAAGCGCGCAGTTTACTTTTATTTCTATTTTTTTCCCGAATGGCTTTATTTTTATTTAAAGGTAAAGCTGTTTTCTAGGCAAATCGAATCGAAATTTAATTAAAAAGTTTTGCACTGCTTGTTGGTATTTCGTACGTAGTTTTAGAAACTGAGCTTTTCGTTTGATATTTTTAAATAAATTAAAGTGCACATCGTCCGCGCAAAGAGCAAATCTTGTTTTTTTTTCGGCACGAACAAAAAGAGCATAATTTTAAGGTCGAACGGGGGGCGCGGCGTCGGCGCAAAAAAAATTCAAAAAAGCACCCCGCACATCGCTAATGAGATTTAATGGAAAATTTTCAGCGGAAATTCGTTGCATGCAGTTTTCTGAAACAATAAAGTTGTCTTACAATGTGCTACATTTCTGTTACAATGGAAGCAAACTATTTAAGTTCGACGTTTATTAAATTTACGTTGTATGCAACCGTTTAGCATACTTTATAGAAAATGCTTCGTCGACTTTTTGCGCTTTCATTAAAATTTGACAAGCTCCCACGTTCGAGATTTGTTCTTGCAACAGCAACAATAAAAAAAGGGGGGTCAAATAAAAAAAATGAAATTTTATTTCGGATTATTGAACTTAAATGGCTAACCCATATAAACAAAAAAAAATTCGAAAATCGTACAGAGGTCATTAAAATTTTCATTTGTTTATTTAAATGTTAATAAAAAGTATGATAATAAACAAATGAAACTGTTTTCAAATTTTTTTATGAAATTATAAATATTTTACTATAAGCTCTGAAAACTTCGTTAAGTTATCTCCGACAGCTTTTTCACAATTAATTTTTTAATTAAAAGTACCGAAAATTTAAATTGTAAAAAAAATTGCTGTTAAATTCAAAATTTTCAAAAACTTTTTTAAGGGATGTTATTAGTAATAACTACCCGGGAATTTTATATAATCATATATTATCATATATAATCATGTATAACTTTATATAGTATTATATAATTATATATGGTTTTATATTAATGTATATATATTTATGTAAAATTTTATAAAGTAGCTTATTCCGGGAAAAAAGTATTTTATATAATCATATGTAATTATGTATAATTATATAATATTTTATATAATTATATAAAACCATATAAATTTTAATATAATTATATATTTTTGATATAATTATATAAAATTATATTTGATTGCTTATATTAAATTATATATAATGTTATAATATTATATAAATTTATACATAATTATATATATTTTTATATAAACCGGAAAAACATTTTATATAATTTTATATGATTTTATATAACTTTATAAAATCATATATAAAAAATATATTTTGAATATTTTCGATATAATTGTTATTATTTGCTTTTTTCTTTAAAATTATTTATCATTATACTAACTTATGTACAAATTCATAAATTAGATAATTTAATAAGTTTAGGACATATTATTCATAATGTTAACGTCCAATATCTTTTAATAATATTTAGAGTTATTAGGAATTGGACAACAATAAAACAATTGTTTTATTGTTGTCCAAGAGTTACCTCCTGTTAAATGTGCAACGTTTTGTTTCTTTATTGAAACTTTTTCAAGCAACTTAACATATGTCAAAAAATATTTTAATTATATCGCGCCAAAATTCGTATATAATTATATATGATGATTTATATATAATTTTATATAATTATATAAAAATTTCTTTTCCCGGGTACTTTCGAAAAATAAATTTGAACAAGTATTCCATGATCAAGTGGAAAATGAGGGGTCCACTTGACGCGATTTGACTCAGGGGAGACCGCGTCGGCCGGAAATTGGGAAACGATCTAAAAATACCGACTCGATATTTTCCGACAATGCGAGATCAAAAAAAAAAAAAATGATAATAAACGCCGGTTTGTTTGGGTCTCGTTTTAAAAGAAATATTCTCTAATTTATTTTTCGCTCGTAGAAATTAAACACCATTTCCTGCCAATATCAACAATTTCCTACGGGTGCCGAAGTGCCGAAGTGCGAAGAGCTCGCTCAATTTTTATTTCTTAATTATCTCGTTTCGTATCGTTTTAAGCGAATTAACACCAAATTAAAAAGTCGTGATTGAAGCGATGACCATATGCCGGCCGCTGGAAACTTAAATAAACGAGCTCCGGAGCGACCATATGGCGTCTAGACTCGCCGTCGAATATTAATTCCATTAATTTATTATCGGCATTTTTTCTTAAATAATTAGCGGCGGCCGCGTTTTCGAAAACAGACTCGAAATTTCACGCGCGCGGGAAAAAAATTATAAAACTATCGGAGCGTACGTATTAATAAATGTCAAAAAAACGCGATAGCTTCCTGCGTGAAAGTGAAAAATATTTCGAAACCCCCGAGTCGGTAGTAATTTTTCTTTGATCTACAAAGCAAGTGTGATTTCATGTCTAACAGAGCGTGGAACTGACACATGAAAGATGGATCATCTGGCTAAAAGAACACCGATAAAACGACCCCGGTTTGGGGATTATAAGGACGTCTTGCCGACATTTTGGGGTGCACAGTTTATCTTTCTCTCAATCGCTTAAGAATCTTTTTTTTAATTGACTTAGTGAAGGAGTAAATAGAAATTACGAAACCTGTTAGAAAAATACTAATAAAAAAATTATTTAAAAATATTAAATAAAACATTCTTATTATATATTGATGAGTTAACAATATCAAACATATTAGCAATCTAGCAATGTAAGAGAGTAAATTAATTGTTGTGAATCGTGCTTAAAACCGAGTGTGCACATTCGAGCTCAAAGTGGCACATTCCGATCTCGGGAAAATGAAGCGCGCCGCTCCGCGTCGCGCTTCATTTGCCTCCCTCGCTCGGAAATGTGCCACTTTTCGCTCGAATGCGCACATCCTCGTATTTATTGAATTTATTTATATTAATTTAATTTAGTTACGCCTGTTGAAAAAAAAATATTTCACGAACTTTCTTGTTAATTGAGTTAAATCATTGTGGTTTTCAAAATATGTCTTTTCTGACTTTTAGCGTACGGATTTTGTTATATCTATTTATATTACAAGAAAATTCATTCTTTTGGCTTTAATTTAAAAAAAAATTCGTCCAATTCTGACAATCAGAACCGGAGATACGATTTTTTTAAAAACACCCTCGCTTGGAGACTCTAAGGCCGAGAAGCGACGAACCCGATATTCGAAATATTTGTCGGCCTACTCGAATTTTTACATACCCCGCATTCAATGGATTTGTCTATATTTTGGTAATCCAGCTTAAAACCGAGTGTGCACATTTGAGCTTAAAGTGGCACATTTCCGATCTCGGGAAAATGAAGCGCGCCGCTCCGCGTCGCGCTTCATTTGCCTCCCTCGCTCGGAAATGTGCCACTTTTCGCTCGAATGCGCACACTCGGTTTTAAGCAGGATTACGAAGTGCCCCGTTTTAACAGGAAAAAACGAACGCGGTTGACAATCCGGATAATCGCGAATCCGTATAACCGAGGTCCGAAGAATCGAGGTTTTACTGTAATTCAATTCGAAAGCGATTTTTCTATGGCGAATTAAATGCGCCGTATCATAATTCGAAACGTCGAGATATTAATTCAGACAAAGCCGGCCGAATTACATATTTCGTTTCGGGAATATTTCTTCGTGCCCGCGAAGAGGGAAAACTTAATTACGCTCTTGTAGCCCTCTAATTGCCGCAACTAAAATTACAGACAGCACGGGGACGTACGAATTGCGTCTTTGATAATTCACTGACGCGATAATGAACGACAAACTCGAACCTTTAATGTTTAAAATAAACATTTTAGTAAATTCCGCTCGCCCTTTTGCCTAAATAAAAAATCGCGAAAGGCAAAAAAACGGAACAGGTAGCCGATAAAAATTATGACGCGGAGTCCGCGAGGAGAACTTCCTTTGCGGAGGTGCAAGAAAGGAATTGTGAGCTTCGTACTCCCCGAACTCGTAAAAATCAAAGTGCGATTGATTTTATTGACTTTGTACTGGAAACTAAAACTATAAAGGAAATAGAAAGAGATAACTTGCTCGTTTTTATCGAAAAAGATCCGATTTTGGTTGTAACGCGTTTTAAAGATTTCTTTATTCGTGATCTAATCGGTTTTTTTTTTGTTAATTCTTAGGCTTTGTTTATTATTGCTCATTATTTGATTTTAATAATAGCGCGAAGAAAATTAATTTTCTATTGCGAAAATAATTTATTTTTGCTTTGAATGGTTTTGAAAAATAAAATTAATTTTGTTGGTGGAGTAATCTTCGCTTTACATTTTTTTTATAGTGACTTCAGATCTCCATTCAAAAAGGAGTAGGTAATTTAGATCTGAATTAAAGAGGTAAAAGATTAACAAGCGGGTTTCTTCTTTCTTTGACAAGCAAAGATTATTATTTAAACTCTAAAAGGATCTAAAACAATCTTTTATTTAATTAAGCAGTATTTATTCGCACCCTTACTTATCAATATAATATATTGACCTACATTTTCACCTGCATTAATGTTTGCCCTGCCTCTTTAAGGGTAGTCTATTATATATTATATAAGGGTAGACTATTTTTTTGGTTCATTACAAAGTAGAACTAATAACTTCCAAGCAATAGTTTTTCTGAATTTGCGAATTTAAAAATTGTGTTTTTTAACAGGCAAAAGTTTTACATATCCAAATATATTACGGCCTACCCTGTCTTTTTAGGGGTGGTTAGAATTTATTAATTATTTTTCTGGTGTATTATAAACTATAGTTAATAACTTCCTACCAATAAATTTGCCGAATTCGCAGTTTTAAAAAATTGTGCTTTTTAACATAAGAAAAATTAAATATTCTACATATCGAATTGAATTACGGCCTACCCTGTATTTTTAGAGGTGGTTAGAATTTTTTAATTATTTTTCTGGTTTATTATAAACAATATTTAATAATTTCCTTCCAATAAATTTCCCGAATTTGCGATTTTAAAAAATTGTGTTTTTTATCATAAGTCAAATTAAAATGTTTACATATTCAATTGGATTACGGTCTAGCCTGTCTCTTTAGGGGTAATTAGAATTTTTTAATTATTTTTCTGGTTCATTATAAACTATAGTTAATAACTTCTCGGCAAAAAAATTACGGAATTAGCAATTCTAAAAAATTGTGTTTTTTAATATAAATGAAATTTAAAGTGCCACATATTCAATTGGATTAAGGCCCACCCTGTTTTTTTAGGGGTAGTTAGAATTTTTTAACTATTTTTTTGGTTCATTATAAACTATAGTTAACAACTTTCCTCCAATAAATTTACCAAATTAGCGATTTTAAAAAATTGCGTTTTTTATCATAAGCGATTTTAAAAGTTCTACATATTCAATTGGATTAAGGCCCACCCTGTCTTTTTAGGGGTAGTTAGAATTTTTTAACTGTTTTTTTGGTTCATTATAAACTATAATTAATAACTTTCCTCCAATAAATTTACCAAATTAGCGATTTTAAAAAATTGTGTTTTTTATCATAAGCGAAATTAAAAGTTCTACATATTCAATTGGATTAAGACCCACCCTGTCTTTATAGGGGTAGTTAGAATTTTTTAACTCTTTTTTTGGTTCATTATAAACTATAATTAATAACTTCCCTCCAATAAATTAACCAAATTAACGATTTTAAAAAATTGTGTTTTTTAACATAAGCGAAATTAAAATGTTTACATATTCAATTGGATTACGGCCTATCCTGCCTTTTTAGGGGCAGTTAGAATTTTTTAACTATTTTTTTGGTTCATTATAAACTATAGTTAATATCTTCGCTTCAATAAATTAACCGAATACGCGATTTTAAAATATTGTGTTTTTTGACATAAGCGAAATTAAAAGTTCTGCATATTCAATTGGATTATTGCCTACCCTGTTTTTTTAGGGATAGCTACAATTTTTTAATTATTTTTCTCGTTCATTAGAAACTCTATTTAATAATTTCTTTGCAATAATTTCCCCAAATTCGCGATTTTAGCAAATGGTGTTTTTAACTTCGGTCAAATCAAAAGTCGCACATTTTGAACTGCATTAATGCTCACGCTGTTGTCTTACGGATAGTTAACATTGCTTCGCTATTTCTACGTGTAAATATAAACTCTAATTAACAACTTTCTTGCAACAGTTTCCCAAAATTTGTGATTATAAAAACTTGTGCTCTTAGAAAAACACGTGGAAGTCGTAAATTTAAGAAAAAAGCCAGCTCTAAGAATAATACGAAAATAAAATTAAATCGATGCTAAGCAATTTGAAGAATTCCTGCCGTAGTAAACGTAAGAGCTGCCATTTAAAATCGTAATTTCATGACCGGTAAATTATTCAAAGTGGTATTAAATTACTCCTTATATAAGCTTGTGGGATGTAATACACGTGATTACTTCAACAAAAACAAAGAAGTATACACAGGCAACACAGTAACGTGGGTGGTGGTTGCTTTTCAAATTATAACCCTCCATTTCTTCTTCGATTCTTCAATTAATTTTTTTTTCGATTGATTTCTCAAACTAAAATTTTTTCAGTACCGAATCTTATTTTTTTTTTCGTTCTTCAATCAAAATTTTGTGTCATTCTCTTCAAACAGTGCCAGTTGAGAGATGCAACGAGCACCCACACTTTTAGAACCGGCCCAACTATGTGGAGCCTAGTTTTTTTAATTAGAAAAAAAAAACAAAAAATGGGATAAATCGAATGAGCATCCACATGCAAATGAAACTGTTCAACTTTAACCTGCATGATTATTACATGTTCTCGTCTGTCAGGAACAGATATTGTGGGCAGCGTTATAATTCATTTACAAGTTGTTGACCAATCATGAGTGAAGTGCATTACATTGCATGTAATCATATTCCTGCATTTGCCCCGATATCGAGTTATATCCTTCTAAATGTTGTTGGCAAACAATTTGCAATAGCTCGTTTCGGGAAATATCTTTTGCCCGTTCGATAACAAAAGTAAGGGATCGGATACCGCATGAAAATAGGCAATTTAGAAATTAAGTCAATTAAAAAAAAGATACTTAACCTTCCGTGTACTGGGTGGGGTACAACTAACGTGAACATTTTTTTTTTTTGTTAAAACGGCACGTTTGGTAATCTAGCTTAAAACCGAGTGTGCACATTCGAGCTCAAAGTGGCACATTCCGATCTCGGGAAAATGAAGCGCGCCGCTCCGCGTCGCGCTTCATTTGCCTCCCTCGCTCGGAAATGTGCCACTTTTCGCTCGAATGCGCACATCCTCGTGTTTATTATATTAGGATAATTTAGCGTGCGATCCTTAAAATCAAAAATTTTAATTTAATTTAGTAAATATCGATTTTATATTCGAAAAACGTATTTACCATAGCAATGAGTGGAAGGGAGCGAGAAGATACGATAATCTTGTCAATGCAAGTGAGAGGGAACGATTAAAATTATTCAATTAATTTTTCGTGTAATTTATTGGTCTAAATTATTGCGAATCGTGCTTAAAACCGAGTGTGCGCATTCGAGCTCAAAGTGGCACATTCCGATCTCGGGAAAATGAAGCGCGCCGCTCCGCGTCGCGCTTCATTTGCCTCCCTCGCTCGGAAATGTGCCACTTTTCGCTCGAATGCGCACATCGTCCTATTTATTGAATTTATTTATATTAATTTACACATTTGATTATATTGAATTTAATTGCGCCAAAGAAGTATAACTTCTAACGCGCGTACATAAGTAACTAAAATTGTATGAGTCAAATTTTCTGAAGTGGGCCACTAAAAATCAACTAGTTGATTTTTATATCATTTTTTGTAGATTGTTGAAGATTTATATGTCAAGATTAATGTCTCCAGATATTTTTGGATAATTTTCATTTTTCTGAAAATTATAAACAAATTAGTTTTAAGGCGCATTTTGTATACACTGTTGTAATAAGTCTTCATTTATGGATTAATTCATTTTTTAAATATAAAAAATATTTATATGTTACATAGGTGGTGCATCACAATTTTAGAATGACTCGGGTGGGGTATGTTAAAAAAAAGTGGGGAAATAAGAGTCAAAATTCGAAAATAGTTAAAGTATTTTTTTCATGTACGGTGAAGTCTCCCATCTAGTCTAGCTTAAAAGTACTAAATTAGAAATGTGATTTTTGGTAAAAATACCCTACTGTAATTTTTAATTAAAAGAAAAACGAGAAGTGGTACATTTAGTTCAGTTTGATTTAATTAATATTATTTGTAAGAGAGAAGAATAACATAGGGAAATTCAATTATTAAGGAATATGTGCGCTTTCAAGCGAAAACTTTTTCCGAATAGAAAATCTGGATTTGAAGGATTTGTTATTAATATAGTCGAATCTAATTAACACGAAGATGTGCGCGTTCGAGCGAAAAGTGGCACATTTCCGAGCGAGGGAGGCAAATGAAGCGCGACGCGGAGCGGCGCGCTTCATTTTCCCGAGATCGGAATGTGCCACTTTGAGCTCGAATGCGCACACTCCGTTTTAAGCACGATTTACAATAATACATTTACTTTTAATTTTACCTAAACATTTTAGGATTCTATTTGGTATTTTTTACTGTTGATTTTATAATTAATACTTATTTGTTTCGTTTTTTTTGTAAATAACTACCTAACAAGGTAAAATTGTTTTTTTTTTTTAATTATCCGGACGAGCTGCAACATTAATTAGTCCGGATAACCGAGTGTCCACTGTATTCAAAAAAGCGACCCTCCGCAATTGCGGAAATTTTCTTTTTCGCCACATCTTACGCACAAAGCGCATTATGAGAAACGTGAGTAGCCGCCGGCGGATTGCCAAAGTTAATAATGAAAAATTCTTTTCGTAATTCAATACACCTGAGTTATTCATCCTTGATTACTGGTACAATATTTATTTGGCACACAATGCCCGCGCGCTTTTCTCCATTTTTTTTCCGTTACGAGGAAAAAAATCTTTCTCCTCGCAATAATTGGTTTTTCAAAGGTATCCACTTCGAAGAGTAATTAGGAATTTTTCTGAAAGATTTTCTCGAGGAAAAACGTACACATAATTAAAGTCGTAAAACGTAGGTGAAGTTTACAAAGTGAGTGGAAAAGAAAGGATGGTTAAGGGCGCCCCTAACAAGGCGCGCGTGGGGGGCAGGTGGGCGACGAGGGGTCAAGGGTTAATGCAGCCAGGTCAAGTGCCACCCTTAGGCTCGCAAAGATAACGCGTTCGCTCCGAATGGGGATTTTAATGAGATGCAGTCTGTTAAATGTGACGGGCAAAAAAATTCCCTGCGCGACTCGTAAATTTTTCGACGCTTTCGTAAAACGATTAGGAAAAAATAGCTTCTAATTTAATTTAAAAATATTCACTCCGGTATTAAGCCGTTAAATTTTCGTCGCCTCTTTTAATCTAACTCTAAGTTAGTCTTGCGTGTATTTTAATCTGGTGCGTTTAAACGGACACGTTCTAAGTGACAAAATGACTCCGGACCGGAGGACCCTCTTTAATTTTATTTAAATCCGTAACAGTTGTCAGCTCGTGGGCACCTTCGCCAGATGAGAAACTGCCTCTTATTTTGTGAAATGGGACAGATCAATTTTTGGATCTGGCTTAGGCTAAACGTCTCCCTCATTTTATTAAAAATAATGGGGGGGGGTGAGTAGAAATGCAATTTTAACCCTCCACATACTAGGTGACTAAATGTCACGTGCCATACTAGGTGGGGTTTGTCACACCTCGAAAGTAAAATGACATAAAATCCAAAAAATTTTAGTTTATGACAGTTAAATGATAAGAAATATATTTTAATAACCAATAATACATAGGTTTAAGTAAAACATATTTTTTTATGCAATAGAATAGACTTCGACTAATAAAAATACAAAGACTTAACTTTTTATTCAACTTATAAACTATCTAGTCTTTTCTTGAGTACTAAATTCTAATGACACGTGTCAATTAAGATACCGAAATTTAAGAAAACCTAACAAGAATTTCATTTTTGCCTCCTTATTAAAATACAAATAAATTTCACAGCAATTTCTCAATGATTCGCAATAATTTAGACCAATAAATTACACGAAAAATTAATTGAATAGTTTTAATCGTTCCCTCTCACTTGCATTTGCAAGATTATCGTATCTTCTCGCTCCCTTCCACTCATTGCTATGGTAAATACGATTCTCGAATTTAATTAAAATACAATTTTTGATTTGAAGGAGCCTATGGTAAATTATATTGATGTAATAAATACGAGGATGTGCGCATTCGAGCGAAAAGTGGCACATTTCCGAGCGAGGGAGGCAAATGAAGCGCGACGCGGAGCGGCGCGCTTCATTTTCCCGAGATCGGAATGTGCCACTTTGAGCTCGAATGTGCACACTCGGTTTTAAGCACGATTCGTAATAATTAATTTACTTCCTGAATAATACTACACGAAAAATTAATTGAATAGTTTTAATCGTTCCCTCTCACTTGCATTGATAAGATTATCGTATTTTCTTGCTCCCTTCCACTCATTGCTATGGTAAATACGTTTTTCGAACAAAAAATCGATATTTACTAAATTAAATTAAAGTTTTTGATTTGAAAGAACGCACGCTAAATTATACTAATATAATAAACACGAGGATGTGCGCATTCGAGCGAAAAGTGGCACATTTCCGAGCGAGGGAGGCAAATGAAGCGCGACGCGGAGCGGCGCGCTTCATTTTCCCGAGATCGGAATGTGCCACTTTGAGCTCGAATGTGCACACTCGGTTTTAAGCACGATTACCAATAAAATAAACGAAGAATTAGTTAACATCGTTCCCTCTCGCTCACGCTTACGCGATTATCGTATCTTCTCGCTCCCTTCCACTCATTGCTATGGTAAATACGTTTTTCGAACAAAAAATCGATATTTACTAAATTAAATTAAAGTTTTTGATTTGAAAGAACGCACGCTGAATTATACTAATATAATAAACACGAGGATGTGCGCATTCGAGCGAAAAGTGGCACATTTCCGAGCGAGGGAGGCAAATGAAGCGCGACGCGGAGCGGCGCGCTTCATTTTCCCGAGATCGGAATGTGCCACTTTGAGCTCGAATGTGCACACTCGGTTTTAAGCACGATTACCAATAAAATAAACGAAGAATTAGTTAACATCGTTCCCTCTCGCTCACCTTCACGCGATTATCGTATCTTCTCGCTCTCTTCCACTCATTGCTATGGCAAATACGTTTTTCGAATATAAAATCGATATTTACTAAATTAAATTAAAATGTTTGATTTAAAGGAGGGCACGGTATATTAGGGAGAGTGGGGTAATTACGGACACATAAAGAAAAAAGTAAATATTAAAAATACTAAATAAAAACTCCGTTAATTTATTGATTAATAACAAAGATAAAGGTTTTATTTATTACTTTTAATCATAATATTCAATTAAATTTGAAAACTATGTAATTTTTTTGTCAAAAAAAGAAAAGTGTCATTTTCTTGATCTTCTCAAATCTGTGGGGTAATGCCGGACAGTGGTGGGGTAATTACGGACAGTACATATTAAGTAGTAACGAGCAGAATAATTTAAGATAAATAAATAGTTTCAACTTATTTTTAACTCGTAGCCTTACCCACTTGTTTTTGACCTTTGGGAGCTAAGATTTTAGAATTTCTTTGAACATTTCTGATGCCCATTTCATCAACGTTGAAAATACTATCAGCGTTGAGATGATGGCAGTCTAGTAAAGTTTCTAAATTATCAAAAAATATTGATAGTTCATCTGGATTAAAAGCAGTTATTCTATTTAAAGAAATAGCTTCTGGTTTTCTCAATGAAATTTTAGGGTGTCTTTTGATAAATCCATAATACCAGTCTTTACCTGCCATTTGAGAGTTCTTATTTTAGTGATTAAATTTATTTTTTTCTGCAAACTCATAAGCAATCTTCCGTACAGCTCCAACAGTCAATCCATAGAATAGTTTACTGCATTTGATAATATGCCCTGCTAATTCTTTTTCTTGTGCTTCAGAAAATACAGATTTTCTTCCGCTTCTTGGCTGAACTAAAACTTCTTTTTTTAAATGATCATGTATAGTTGACTTTGGTATAGAACAATTTTTAGCTGCTTTTCTTATAGTTAATTGTTTACTTCTTACATCTCTTATTGCACGTTCCAAATTGTTTAAATCATATTTTTTTTTCAATTTTCTTTTTATATTTTTGTGCCATCTGGATAAAAGCAGAATTAAAATTAAAAATTGTACAGTATGATTATCTAATAAAAAAAAATTGGTCACTTTAGTTATACCCCACCTCGTACACGGAAGGTTAACAAGAGCAGGGAAAAAACCAGATACAATTACATTGTGTATTGAAAAATCGGTTACAGGAAATTAAACGTTGGTTACGGGGTGTTCGATCCTTTGTAAGCCGATAACTTTATATAGAATAAGACGTCTTACCAAATTGCACTTATAGGATTCGCAATTTCCTGCGTAAAAGTTGAAGTTTCGGAGCCGGTTTTATTTACATCTTTCCGTATATGAAATGAAGGGGTTGAATTCGAGGGCGAATAGTTATGTTTGATGTCGGGAACAATAGAAATGTACCGCGAACAATTAAATTTGCATTTTAGATGCTTGAAAACTTTAAGGCACAAACGAGGGCTGCGTAATTATTTGTTTAAAATATTGTCACTTATAATTATATTCCGTTTATTTGCTTTGCGAATTGTTTTGAGCACTTTTTGGAAGGAAATCGTCGGTTTAAGTTAGTTCGTATAAAATTTCATTTCGTTAACGTGCAAAAGGATCTTGGCGTTATTGTTTTTGTTCGTTTTTAATTGAGTCATTGAGGGGGACCCAAATTATTTTAGGCTTTCGAAAAATCTCAAAATTTATGTATTTTTAGGTGAAATATTTGTTCGATTTTGTCTCGCCAAAACCGAGCGAAAACTTTAACCCTTAATTAATCGAAAAATTAACATTGTGCCTTATCCTGATTTTCCATGCTTTTTATGGGAAAATGTCCCAGGTTTTTGAATCTGGGTCGTTTTTATTGCTACGCCCAAAAATAAGGGAGGTACAAATTTATTTTTGAGTAAATCTGTAAATTTTGCCAAATTTTTTGGGGTGCAAAGGGCACAAGGGAAAAATGGTTGTGGCTGTGTATACTGGGGGTCCACAGCAATGCCCCGTAAAAGTTTAAACATCAATTTAAAAAAAAAATCAAAAAAAGGCAAGGGGCGATGCTCCTTTTTTCTTAATTTAGACCGATTTTGGAAATTTTGAATTCAGACCGGTTTCTTATAGGATAAGGTTCGTTGATGCCCCAAATGAAAGAATTTTGTCAAATTATGAGAGATAACAGAGTCATAACATTTTACATTTTTTTTTTGTTTATTAAAAATTAACATTTTTATATTTTTAAGCGAGTTTGTCTTCGTAAGTTTAACATTGGGCCTTAAGTTCTTGTTTTACTGGTCTTATGATACAATAACCGAGGTTTCATAATTCGAAAAGTTTTTGAAAATATCGGCACAAATGACCCAACTGCAAATCTTTAAATTCAAATTTTCGAAAAATTCTAACCCGTGTCCAAGCCTTCAACTGCAATTTTCTCAAAAAATTTAAATAGCACCCCTATGATTTTCTACACTTATCCGAAGGAAAAAATCTGTAGGATTCCATACAAATAATGCTTTTAAAGATCCATTCACAAATAATGAAGATATTATTATAAACTGAGAATTTTTTGTCGCAAAAATTAATCCACAATTTCAACACTCAAAAATTTAACATTGTGCCGATTTTACTTTTATAAGGTATTGAATTTTTTACCTTGACGTACTTTATTATTTGTTGCAAAAACCACGATACGATTTTAGCGATTTTTTCCTACGCCAAATGGAAATAAATTCAAACGAAATTTCGCCCACGATTTTACCTAAAGAATGCCATCGAAATTCCTCGCAACTAAATAATAAAGCTTCGTATTACATACGGGGCCTTTGTTTTCTTGTAATGTTAGGAATTTATAGGAAAAGTTAAAAAAAAGAAGAGGAGTCGTCGCGAATCGAAACTTAATAAACTCGTCTCTATGATAATTTTATATTTGGTTATAAAATCCTTTGTGTTTTGAAGTGTTTCGAGAATTTGAACATCTTAGGAATTTACTCAGATTTCTCAAGCTTTGTAGAAAAGGGACTTTACGAGTGATTTACCCCTCGAATCGTAGTCGAACGCGTTGTTCTACTGCTCCCTCGAGTTGTTCTCCTCTTCTTTTGCTCTTTGTCCGGCTCCTTCACCGAAAAAAAAACGTTTCGAGACGCGTTTCGGCGCCCAACGCAATTCTCGAAAACGGAATCGAATTAAGAGCGGAGGCTGCTCGCCAACTCCGCGAAAAGCGACCTTTGCCACGATAATTAATAAAATATACGATGTGCGTCGTAAAATGTCGACTACAAGTGCCCGGCAACTTTATAATGGGCGCCCAGTTGATTCTGCGGCGAGAATGGCCGTCCGTCGGCTAGTCGGGAGGATAATTTCGGCCAATTTGTGTTGTCCACCCCCGAAACCCCTCGAAATGGCGTCACAAAACTAATAACAGTATTCCGGGCCCCCGAACCGCCGCATCGCCCTTTCCGGCCCTTCTCGTTCTCGCCTAATATACATGTGTACACTTTAATGAAATTCTCCACACTTCGTAAATATAATTTCGGTGTGTCGTTACAGCCGAGTCTAATGTGCCCCCTTTTTTCCCCCCAAAAATAATTATTACGTACGTATTAATTCCGGCGATTCAGATTAATGATTATTAAATTCGATAATTATGCTTCGGCCCTCGCGGACGAGCGGGGCCTCGCCGTATATTTTAATTTAAATTAAAATGGGGGTTTATTTTCGGAAACATCAAACGTCACATTATTCTCGACACAAACAGTTTCGTGTTTGATTTAAATTTAATCTGTCGGTTTGCCGCTCGAAAAAGTATCGAAACGAAAATAGAAAACGCGACTGACCTCTTTAGAGACAAACCCGAACGCTTTTCGTATTTCATTTCGAAAAACTATTTTTAAAGCGACGACTTAATAAGGAAAATTGAAAAAAGAAATCGTCTAAAGCAAATGGCAGCTCGAGCAATCCGGTTTCGAAAATTGAAAATTGCTTTTCTGCGATGCCTCGGCAAAAAAAAATTAGATCGGAATTCTTGAAAGGACGTATTTAGTTTTTCAATTGATAAGGAATTTTATAAATTAGTTTCGAGCGAAAAAAATTAATAATTTTATCGCAGAAAATAAATTGTACGACTTTTAATTTTGATATAAATCGATTTGATTATTAATAAACAAATAAATTGTTCTCTTAAAAAAAGTTAATAAAATAATCTTAATATTTTATGTTCGAAAAAATGTATTTACCATAGCAATGAGTGGAAGGGAGCGAAAAGATACGACAATCTCGTCAGTGCGAGTGAGAGAAAACGTCTAAAATTATTTAACTGCTTTTTGTGTAATTTGTTGGCCTAAATTATTGTGAATCGTGCTTAAAACCGAGTGTGCACATTCGAGCTCAAAGTGGCACATTCCGATCTCGGGAAAATGAAGCGCGCCGCTCCGCGTCGCGCTTCATTTGCCTCCCTCGCTCGGAAATGTGCCACTTTTCGCTCGAATGCGCACATCCTCGTATTTATTGAATTTATTTATATTAATTTAATTTAGTTACGTCTGTTGAAAAAAATATATTACACAAACTTTCTTGAAAATTGAGGTAAATAGGTGCAGTTTTAAAAAAAATTACTTTTGGGATCTTTATTGTAAAGATTTTGTTATATCTATTTATATTACAAGAAAATTCATTCTTTTGGCTTTAATTTAAAAAAAAAATCGTCCAATTATGACAATCAGAACCGGAGATACGATTTTTTTAAAAACACCCTCGCTTGGAGACTCTAAGGCCGAGAAGCGACGAACCCGATATTTGAAATATTTGTCCGCCTACTCGAATTTTCACATACCCCGCATTCAATGGATTTGTCTATATTTTGGTAATCCAGCTTAAAACCGAGTGTGCACATTCTAGCTCAAAGTGGCACATTCCGATCTCGGGAAAATGAAGCGCGCCGCTCCGCGTCGCGCTTCATTTGCTTCCCTCGCTCGGAAATGTGCCACTTTTCGCTCGAACGCGCACATCTTCGTATTTATTGATTGTATTTATATTAATTGTTACACGTGGTTACATTTAATGTAGTTATGCCAAAGAAGTATAACTTCTATCGTCGGTTTTTTTAATTAATAACCTCGTTTCATTATTTTAGCACAAAAATATTCAGAGTCAACAAAAGTTGTAACTTTGGTACTTTTGTACTAGGGTAAAACGCCCAGTGAATGACCATTACGAGAAATAATGTTTATAACAAGTAACAAATTTATTTATTTATTTATTTATGGAGTCTTGTATTTTTTTTTTCATTTAAGTGAAAAAAATATAAATAATAATGAAGGGAATAGTTAAAATAATTCAATTTCTATTGCAGTTTGCAAGATTTCAATACAATCTTGAAATTTTGAAGGAAGCAATTAAACAAAAGGAACTTTAATGAAAAAACTACACGAAGATACATTTAAGCATAGCGTTTAAAATAAATTTTACAAAATTTGACAAATTATTTGTTTTTAATAGGTGAATCAATTATTCAATCATTCGCTGCGCCATACGCCGGTCATTATTTAGACGAAAAGGTCATTCACTGAACTCTTTATTGTGAATTTTAAAAAGTTTTCATATATTTGTAAAGAAAATCTAGTTCTTTAATTTTAAATTTAGAGTGGGTTGGTTATTATTAGGGAAATTATTATTAAAGAAAGAAAAGAAATTGACAAGATATGAATAAACTTTAAATGTCGTTTCTTTAAGACTTTATAAGATTTTGAGGTTAATTAAACAAATTGACAAATCTAATAAACAATGTTGTTGCTCTAAAATTAAAGATTTATTATATTGATTTAACTATAATACATTATTTAAATAGCTTACCTAAAATTAAAGAAACCACATTTAAAGTTTATTCATATCTTGCAAATTTCTTTTCTTTCTTTAATAACCATTTCCCTAATAATATCCAACCCACTCTAAATTAAAAATTAAAAACTAGATTTTTTTACATATTTTAAACAAAAACAATATTTTATATCAACTGTTCGTTTTGAGTTTATTAATTTCTATACAATTTTTTTGACATCAATATAGGCACCAAATCGGTCATTCACTGGGCGTTTTGCCCTACCTAAAACAGCCAAAAATCCAACAGAATAAATTTTTACTTGATTTTAATTTTTTTAAACCGAAATTGTGCTGAAGATTTTTGAATTGGAGAAAAAAAAAAGGAATATAATTGCTCACACATCAAAATGATTTTTATACGACCGGATCTCGCAGATTTTTGAATAATTTAAGGGGGTGGCAAATTTACCCGAAATTAAATTTCGGAATCGCCTGGGCCCGAGGGAGCGGCGCGGCCGAGGGCCGAGAGACTAATGTTGAAAGTTTAGGTCTGTGACCGCAAGTCTGAAGGCAAAAAGCTCGACGATTTCGCGTTGATTGGCATAGATATGCGTCAACCGACTCTTTGGGGACATTAATAATGCACCCCAGAGCATTCGTTATAAAGTTGTAAATCGCGATTTCGACTTTTCCTCGAAAAACGCTGTAAAGAATTGTAACGAATGCGTACCTACGCATCATTTTAAAATCAGACATCGAATACAATGGAAAAGAATTGAGATTTCCCCTGCGATTGTCTCGTGAAGTCTCGTCAGACAATTCAAAGGCAACGTGCACAGCATCCGCATCGAAGGACGCGTTTTCTTTCCGCTTTTCGTCTCGAGGAAAACTGATATTTTAATAACGCTAAGTGTTGCGCACAGTGTTTCGCTTAAAGGACCGACTAACTACCGTTTAACATTTTTTTTTAAAATTAAAACAATTTTCTCGACGTCCCCCTTTCGACCCCCGATTCAATTTGCACCGATTTAGAGCTCCCCGCCCCCCTCCAAGATTCAAAATTTTTAAATTCGTTAAAGTTACTCAAAATTGTATTTTAGTGAGTTTTTTTTGAAAAATAAAAAAGAAGACATAACATTAGTTTCTTCCCGGATTGTTTGTAGGGAATAATTTTGTGTAAAATGCGAGTTTGAATTTGAAAGAACAACAAAGTCTAAGCGTATACATAAATAAATTAAGCGTCTTTAGTTTGTACAGTTTCTAACGAAGTTGGAAGGAAAATTTGTAATGCAAAATGGGGGATGCGTTTTATTTAGTTTTACTTTTTAATTGTGTTATCGTGTTTAGATTTCTCCTTTTTTTTCGCTGGGAGAAGGGCGGATATTTTAAGTTTTTGCTTCCGTCGAACATAATTCTTTACTTCGGTTTTTGATTTAAATAAAAGTTTTAATGTTTAAATCGGAATTCGTTAAAAGACGAGGCTTGTTTTAGGTTTGCTTTTTATTCGCAAAAAAAAAGTTTTTAAGGATTTCGAAGTTGATACGTGCATTAAAATTTATTTCTGTTTTTAATGGTAATTTAGTCAAAAGCTTTTTTTTGTACGTTTTTTGGTTGATTTTTCTTTTAATTTTTGAGAAGAGAGGGTCGTATGTCAATGTTGTATGAGAAAGGTTGGAAATGCCAAAATTAATTGATTTGTTTCCCGATCTAAACTGATTTTTTAATTGTCAAATCAAACGTCAATTTTTTAACGTTGAATATTTTTATTAAACTTGTTTTGCACAAAAAGGACATAATTTTGGGTTTATTTAAAATGGGCTTCTAATTTTTGCATTATTTTTTTACAAATGTACGTTTCGATTAATTTTTTTATAAAATTTTATTTGCTATTTAACAAACATATTTAGAAACACTATTGAAATTAAAGTTTTTCCTTTTTAATTAGTTAGAAGTTTAAAAAAAAAATCGTACCAAAAAAAAGATACAGTCCTCTAAATTTTTTCTTAGCTAAATTTCTAAGATAAAAAACCTACTATTTTGGTTTGCCATTTTGCCATTTTTTTTGCAGTCCCTGAATGTTTTTTCGTTCCATCTTATAGCTAAAAGTCTAATTTTTTTGGTTAGGCAAAAATTAAAAAAAAAATCGTTAGAATAACAAAGATACACAGTCTGAAACTCGATTTATTTAAAAATTCCTTTTTAATGTTGTTTTAATAAGAAATATATTATAGCATATCGATATGTTATATTTCAACCCCGTTTTACATCTCAAAATTTCAATAAAAACGAAATCGATTAGAAAAACATGTAAAAAGCAAATCAATTGTTAAAAGAAACCCTTAGCGAATCTCACTTTTATTTTGATTAATTTTTTAATAGAACTTTTTGTAAATTTAGATGTTGTGTTTCCCCCAAAATTTAGTTCGCCGAAAATCCTTAAATCACACTCGCCCACAAATGAAATACACAAAAAGCAGCCAAGCCAAGATTGTTATTAAAATGAAGAAAGCACACAAGTCGCGCTGATTTATGCGCGGGTTCCATTTTAAATGCGAGCGATTTAAATGAACCACAAAGTACTTTAAATTAAATTAAATTAACACTAAATGGTTGAAATAGATTAACGTGCGAGGGAAGTACTCATTCATTGTAGGGAGCCCGTAGATTGCATAATTTAAATTTAAGCACCCTTTCATTTTCTATGCGAACGCTTTTCCAATAAAAATTATTCCAATCAAATATCTTCGCTCGCAAAAAGCCGACGACGACGGCCATATATGGTTTTGCATAGTGCCCCGTAATCCCTAATCCGATTAATTTCACTTTAAAAATATATAATTGATACACCGAACCCAATAATATCATGCAAATTATTTCGTGTTTTCTGGCGAAAGCTCTTTAGCCATAATTTGGATTTCGAGGGCCGCGTTATTAGAGCTTTTTTTTTGCCGCTCCTCGCTAAATGATTTTCGAAATACCAAAAACAGAAACTTATCGATTGTTCTTTTTGTTGCAGGTGAGTGGAGGCTGTGCCTTTTGCTTCGGGAACGGGGGTGAGTTTGTTAGCGGTCGTGGGGAAAAGTGCGTTCGCGTGTTTCGACGAAATTTTGCGCAAACATTCGGACGCACAAAATATATAAAAGTGTGAGTTTTTAGGGGGCGAATTGGGCTTTGATTTGGCGTTAATTAAAGTGTCGATTAAATAAATTACGTTTAGGAAAAGCATCGCTACAGTTGGGTTTTTAAAAATACATGAAACATTTTGATTATTGCGATAAAAGCTAAAATTTTAAAATTGTAATCTTGTTTCGTTAATTTTAAAAATAGGGCATTTGTACAGTTGGCTTAAATAAAATTAGTCTTCAGATTATGTCAAATTAAAATATTTTCATATATGAAATGTTTTATATGATTTGCGTTTCTACATATTTCATAATATATAGTTTTTTTTTGAAAAAAATTTGAATTTAGGTTGTTGATTTGACAGAGAGACTATTAATATTGACAAATCCATTGAATACGGGGCATGTGAAAATTCGAGCGAGGCGGACAAATTTTTCGAATGTCGGGTTCGTCGCTTCTCGGCCTTAGAGTCTCCGAGCGAGGGTGTTTTTAAAAAAATCGTATCTCCGGTTCCGATCGTCAGAATTGGACGAATTTTTTTAAATTAAAGCCGAAAGAATGAATTTTCTTGTAATATAAAGGGATGTAACGAAATCCTTTCGCTAAAAGTCCTAAAAGTCATTTTTCTAAAAACTACACTTATTTAACTTAATTAACAAGAAGGTTCGTGTAATATATTTTTTTAACTGGCATAACTAAATTAAATTAATATAAATAAATTCAATAAATACCAGGATGTGCGCATTCGAGCGAAAAGTGGCACATTTCCGAGCGAGGGAGGCAAATGAAGCGCGACGCGGAGCGGCGCGCTTCATTTTCCCGAGATCGGAATGTGCCACTTTGAGCTCGAATGTGCACACTCCGCTTTAAGCACGATTCACAATAATTAGTTGACGTTTAACTTCAGACTGTACAATTTTTGGAAGTCGTGCGCGCGCAGCTTCCCTCCTCTGCTAAAAATTCACTCTCCAGCGCCAAAAGAAGTACAACTTCAAAAAACTTTTTCCGCGCCGAAATTCTAAAGTGTGCGCCCTATTTTGTCTCGAGGAAATGGGAGACTAAATAATAATAATAAAAAGGAATCGTCGTGAATTGGAACTCGGTTTAGATTGAGACTGTGCCAGAAGGAAATAAAATGTCAAACAAGTAAAAATCTCATCTATCAAACGCAGATTCGAGAAGTAACAGGGAAGAAATGTCGGCGGCATTGCTTCGGCATAATTCGACGGGGGCGAAATTCGAAGTGTTCGCAATCTGCGAAAGAAATCGCACAAATACAAATTTTAGGTGCGGCTTAAGTTAATTTCCGGTTCCCGATTGCCGAAGAAGACGCCGGTAACGAGTTGTTACGGATTGCGTGTTTCTCTCTAAGACTAACGTACGCCACCCGAACACGTGCCTTTGCATTTTACACGTCATGGAACTTTATTAGTTCGCATTTCTAATCGACCTCCTCCTAGCAATTACTGCTCTAAACTTGCCACAAAGAGAAACTCCATGCGCTCGGGAACGAAGGTAATGGTGCCTTATCAAAAATTACGAGCTTTAATCCCTAATTCGTTTACACATTTCGGTTTTTGATTGATGCCTAATTTCTCGAAATTATAGCCTTGCTTTTGGCACTATTTTAAAAGTCCTTAGGGGCGGGGACGATTTGCTTTGGGGGCGATATTTATTTGACTGGCTTCGTGCCTAAATTTGGCCCATTTGAATACATCAAGAAAAAATGTTTTTGAATTAATTTCGGCATTTCATTTTATTTAAACTAAAATAATTTGTTAATTTTCGAGCATTCGCAGAGCTTTTAATTGTTAGCCAAAGTGAAATCAAACCCTAAATTAACATAAATTGCTAATTTTTTTTGATCTGCGAAAGCAATTTTTCTTTCCGGCCGTTTAAAACATTTTTATCTATATATCTATACATCTATACATATAAATAAAAATGAAGTGTCTGTCTGTGATTTCGAAGTAGACTTTTTTTAAATTTAATATAGTTATTTGATCATAACCAAAGCCCAAACTTGCGTTTAAAAAATTTTTGTCTGTCTGTCTGTCTGTCTATCTGTCTGTCAGTTTGTCCGCCCGTATATCTTGGAAACGGCCGAACCGATTTTGACGGGACTTGAGTTAACAGGTCGAAGACACTATCCTTGAGACACGTAGGCTATATTTTATTTCGAAAAAAAATAGTTTTTACTTCGAAATCGTAATACCCGTGCGAACCCGGCCGGGGCAACTAGTTTTAAATATAAAATTTTGACGTGTTTTTTTTTTTAATTTCGAGTAAAAAATCCAAAGTCGAAATTAAATAAAACAGTAACTTTTACTATCAGACAAAGACCTCGACTTTTTTTTGAGTAAATCCACTTCTTAAATGCAAATTGACAAATTAATTGTTTAATTAATCATTTAATGGTCACGCAACTTTGATTTCGACCTTTTTTTTTACCGAAACGGAAGAGGAAAATGTTGGATTCTTTGGAAATGTAAGACTTGGGAACGCAACCCTATCATATTTTGATGAAACAATTAAAACAATACTTAAATTCTTTTTTTGATCGAGGAGTCGGTTGTTTGGGCGTAAGAAAAACGAATTTACCACCACTCAAAAGGTAAATAGGGGCTCTCCTTGCTCAAAAATAAGTCCATCTAAAATTTGACCGGGCGAGTAGTTTCAGATGTCGCCGAAAATTTTCTTAGGAAACCGCGAGCGGCCCCTTTCCCATGCCCGCCCTTCCGGCACGGCCTTACGATCATCGCGAAGGGGTTTAGGGTTCGAACGAAGGGCTAAACAGATGGCAGAGAGCAACGGTCAATCCGTCGCCAACAATCCGAAGTAAAGGGAAAATCAACGGGGTCTGTCGCTTAGCAATTAGGACCAGGACAGGCCGTGTCCGGCGGTGGTGGTGTATATCGATCAGGCCTGGTAAATTCCCCTTCATTACGACCGAACACCTTCCTCTTCTCTTGCTTTTCCGGGCATTGTGCTTGCGCGTCGCTAATTGAATTCCGGGCCGCCATCTCCGACGCGACTTTCTGCCTTTTCGGGCGGATCGGCCCCCGTAATCGCCTTCCGACCGCATTTTAACTGTCAGGTAGCAGTTTTAATAGATTCGGAACGGGCGCGCTGCATAGAAGTAACTCATTAAACTAAACCGGGAAGCGCAAAGTGCAATCGCACTTTGAACGGGCGCTAGTTGGGTAAATTCGCAGCCGGAGTTCGTATTTGGAGTTTAGAAGTCGGCCCGAATCATTATGTTCTTAATTGCATCTGTGAGAGTCGGCAGACAACGGGCATTGTGAATCGGAGTGCAGGGAATTACGGATAATAGGCCCCGGGAACGCGGCGGCGGGGCGCGCTCTGGGATTTATCCCGGACATGGAAGTTGCCTTAGCTCGTCCCCGCAATGGCATAGATTCCTTCCTATTTAACTCGAACAAACCGATTTTCTTCCAGCGAATGTCGCCCGCGGCGAAAGCCTCTCTTCTCTATTATTTACGACGTCATCGACGGCGCATCCATTATCCGAAAACCCTTCATTAAATAAAATCGGAGGCCGTGTCGATTCTTTGTTGCGGAGGCTCCTCTCGCTCGCCACCTGTTCCCTTTTAAGGGGCCGAAACGGTCGCATGGCCGGTCGTTATTGTTTCAAGGCATTGCGTGTTGTCATAACTCGGTCCTCTCGTATGAGTTCTGCAGGAAGTCGTTTCGCCGAGTTTATGTCCTTCATATTTCTTCATTTACTTTTCCGAGAGAGGAGGAGCGGGTACGTGCCGGAGACGAGTTTTGTTGTACTTTTCTTCGCCCTTCGACTTGTCGGCGGTGGAAACCTGGCGCTTTTGTTTGCACTGCTAATGCTTACTTACTCAAATTATATTCCTATTTTACTTAATTAAATTTCGGTTAAACCTGGATATAACAATAATATTAGCTTTGATAACATATATCCGGCTTCGGGCGCACTTAAAGCTCGTCGAATACGTTTCGAGCTCGTTTTTTTGCGCCGACGATTAGGTTTTATTTATTTTGGAGGATTTTCGCACGTTTTTTGCAAGGTCCCGACTCATTTTCGGTGAATTGGGCGTTTTAAATACGCAGATGTCCTAATTTTGAAGTTGCAAAATGCGATTTCTGTTTTGCAATTTGAACTACAGTAAAATCGCTCTAACACGACCGGCGTCGGTTCTTGCTCGAATTGGTCTTTTGTAGAGGCGGTCGTCTTAGGGAGAAAGACAAAGATGGATGCCAAATGTAATAAAGAATACCATATTGGATTAAACGCAGTAATAATTTATCAGAATGATATTGTTATTAAATATAAGTTGTTATAAATAAAGTAGTATTATTTAGGAAATAAATTTATTATTGTGAATCGTGCTTAAAACCGAGTGTGCACATTCGAGCTCAAAGTGGCACATTCCGATCTCGGGAAAATGAAGCGCGCCGCTCCGCGTCGCGCTTCATTTGCCTCCCTCGCTCGGAAATGTGCCACTTTTCGCTCGAATGCGCACATCCTTGTATTTAATGAATTTATTTATACTAATTACCACACGTGATTATATTTGGTTTAGTTACGCCAGTTGAAAAAAATATATTACACAACAATTCTTGTTAATTAAGTTAAATAAGTGTAGTTTTTAGAAAAATGACTTTTAAGACTTTTAGCGTAAAGATTTCGTTACACCTATTTATATTACGAGAAAATTCATTCTTTTGGCTTTAATTTAAAAAAAAATTGGTCCAATTCTGACGATCGGAACCGGAGATACGATTTTTTTAAAAACACCCTCGCCCGGAGACTCTAAGGCCGAGAAGCGACGAACCCGACATTCGAAAAATTTGTCCGCCTCGCTCGAATTTTCACATGCCCCGCATTCAATGGATTTGTCTATATTAATCATCTCTCTGTCAAATCAGTAACTTAAATTCAATTTTTTTATTCGGAAAAAGTTTATTTAAAAAAAAAACACAATTTATTATGAAATATGTAGAAACGCAAATCATATAAAATATTTTATATATGAAAATATTTCAATTTGAAATAATCTGCAGACTTATTTTATTTAAGACAACTGTACAAATGCCCTATTTTTTAAAATTAATGAAACAAGATTATAATTTTAAAATTTTAGCTTTTATCGCAATAATCAAAATGTTTCATCTATTTTTAATAACCCAACTGTAGCAATGCTTTTTCTAAACGTAATTTATTTAATCCACACTTTAATTAACGCGAAATCAAAGCCCAATTCGCCCTCGACACATCTTTGTACTTATTAGATTTGTCTACTATATCCATAGCGCTTGCAAATCAAAAAATTAAATTTAGTTTGGTAAATATCGATTTCATGTTCGAAAAATGTATTTACCATTGCAATGAGTGGAAGAGAGGGAAAAGATACGAATACGAATACCAAAAGGTACTTTAATTAAAATACTTCACGAAGGTACATCTGTTATTAAAATAAATTTTATCAGTCATTCGTTTTTAACACTTAAATCGGTCATTCACTAGGCTATACCGGGTCATTTTTTAGAGAAAAGTGATCATTTCCTGAATTCTTCATTTTATACTCTTTATAGACATTCACTGGTCGTTTTACTTTATTTCACTTTTACAAACCGCGGCCTATTTTTCGTCCAAAGCGACCGCTCTAAAAATACAGTCCTCAAACGCGAAAATCCATTTTTTCCTACTTTCGATTACTCCGTCGGATCGGCCGCTAATGGATTAAAAGATTTGCATTCGTAGATTTTTGGGGGCGGATATGTAAATGTATTAAAAGGGCGACTCGTGTAGGACAAAGGGTGCGTTCGGCGCGTTCCTCGAAGAATCACTTACAAATGTAATGCAGCATTCAATTTGTTATGCGAGATGAGGAATTAAATTAAGAGCAAACATCGTCGCCATACGAGCGCGCGATAAGAGCAAAATTCTGACGATACGCGACCCTCCATTGTAATTCGCTTCATCCCCAGAGGTACATGGGCGGAAAATTAACCCATTTCCCTAACACAAAGGCGAGATTTAATCGGACCTTCTACACAGAGTTATAACTTGCGCAAAATCTGCTAATCCAGGCCGACCAACGTTCCCCATCTGGGCTTGCTACCACTGCCAACCCTTATCGTCTATACTTGTTTTTTTTTCCGTGCATAACCCCCTTTCTAATCCGCTAATATATTATCAACCCTAATCGATATAAACTAAACACGTTTGAGGGAAGTTTGGAAATTTCGCTCGGCGTCGCACGAAGTCATTTCGATGATGTTTTTAGTTCATTAATTACTGGGGAAGCTTTTAATTTATTTTCGAGATCCTTTTAATTTTAACAATACATGGTCAGGCTTAGTGCCCGCGTAAATTAGAAAAGTTTTGAAATAATCAGATCTCTTCCAATTAAGAATTAAGGGAAGTTTTTTTTTTGCGATTTCATAAATATTCATCTCGGCTTTGTGCGACGTCAATTTTTATAAGTTGGGATTTTTAAATTGGATTTTTTGATTGTTTTCTAATTATTTCATTTCGAAAATTGGCGCGAGATTTAATTTAATTATTTCTATTAATTTTCGTTTTAATTTCAGCCTAACGAAAGCAAAAAAGGAAATATCATAATTAGTCGATTTTTTGGGTGAAATTTTTTTAGATGGTTAATAATTTTTTACCAAATGAAAATAACTTCAGCGAAGTTGAAATTAATTTTTTTTGTGGTTTTTAGTAATGGGAAATAGTTTTTTGCACCACCTCAAAATCGAATCTTACTTTTTTGGTGATTTCACTGTTGGTCAAAATTTGTTTAGGGGGTTGACTACAGCTCGAAGTTTTCATGGGGAGCTTAAATTTAGTTTAAATGTCAAAATACATATTATATGATTAGTTTTTGAATTCTTGGACAATCAACTATGTAATTACAGTAAAACTTCGATTATCCGGATTTGTTGCGGTTTTTGTAAACATATCTCACAATTTGACCAATTTTTTTCTTGTTAAAACGGGACGCTTTGTAATCGTGCTTAAAACCGAGTGTGCGCATTCGAGCTCAAAGTGGCACATTCCGATCTCGGGAAAATGAAGCGCGCCGCTCCGCGTCGCGCTTCATTTGCCTCCCTCGCTCGGAAATGTGCCACTTTTCGCTCGAATGCGCACATCCTCGTATTTATTGGATTTGCCTATAGATATTATTATTTTATTTTTTAATTCAAAAAATTAAAAGTCGTATTAATTCGATGTATTTTTTGTTTGAAAAAGGTTAGATATTTTATTCCTTTTGATAAGTTACCATGGTGCTCTTCCGCACGCCTAATTGTAGCGAGCTTGATAAAAATATTATCAGGTGTACTTTCGAATGTTTACTAATTCGCATTTTTGATTAATTAAAATTGTATATGATTCGAATTTTTTGAAGTGGGCCCTTAAAAAATCAACCAGTTGATTTTTATATCATCTTTTGCAGATTGTTGAAGGTTTATATGTCAAAATTAATGTCTCCAAATATTTTTGGGTAATTTTCATTTTTGTAAAAATTATAAATGATTGCCTGGGGACAACGAGACAAATGATCTGAAAACCGAACAGTCCCATTCAAAAGAGAAGCATGGTCACATTATATAGGTATAGGTAAAATTCGTTTTTTTCGATACATTCAATTAACCGAATTTTCGATTATACGAATGAGCTTCAACAATAATTAGTCCGGATAACCGAGTTTCTACTGTAGATATTAAATTTTCAAAAGTTTATTGTAGATGGTATTGGTTTACTATTTATTTAATAATTTTTTATATTTATTACAACGTAATTGTTATATGGGTAATTCTCATTTTTTATTAGAAAAATATGTAATAAAATGAAAACGTCTTTCTAATGAAAGTGACGATGGATCTTAATAGTTTTGGTCTTTTTCTTCAAGGGAAAAATATTCACCGAGCTTGCAGCCCCCAATTTAGACAATTATAGGGGTTTGAAAAAATATCTTCCATGGTAGTGACCTCATATTCGTTGATGTGATATTTCTTACATTAATGTAATCCATGGGGATGACATGCTACAAGGAGGTGACACTTTTTGGAAAAAATTTTACCATCAACTTTATTTACCTCTATTAACTTAACATTCATAATAATAAAAAAGTCACTTCCATGGACGATAAACATTTGGAAATAAATTGTACCATCATCTTTATTTACCTCAATTAACTTAACATTCATAATAATAAAAAAAATAACACAAATCAACTTCCAGATTCAGTCTTAATTGAGGTTTTTATTATCCTTTACTTTTAATCGACTCCTCGATTCTTTCTATTCTTGGCGTTTGGCGTCATATCACGAAAAACCTTCACTTGTACCTTTTATTTTTTTTTCTGCGTACCGAGCTCTATCTTTTTCTTTAGAAGCATCATACAAAACGGTTAGTTTTAATACGTGCTCTCCGTTTTTTTCAGTCACATTTTTGTTGATATATCTCGTCCAAAGTTTTTGGGGATTTTTTGGGTTTTGGCATCTAAAATATAAATAAATAAAAGAAGCAAGCGTCCCGCAAAGCTGCGCCCATATACTACACTATTGTCACTTCTATGGGTCAATGGTCACATCCATGGGTAAATTTTTATCCACGGGTCCATAGAAGAGACGTCCATGGAAGTGACTTTTTTTCCTTGAAATGTTAGAAACATAACTTCTAAATTAAGAATGAACGTACAAATTTAGCAGAGTGTTTTAGATACATAAACGCAATTAACCCACAAAACCAAAGTTCATAATTGAAGTGTACATACCTTTGATTATAATTTTTTTTCTTAGAAAGTCCGAATGATCACACCCACGGAAGGGACATGTTTGACATTTTGACACTTAATAAAAAATAATTATGTAGTTAATTTACATAAATGTTTTCTAAATCTACAATGTTTTACCTATATTTTATTAACACAAATCACTATCCCGGTATTTAAGTTCTACAGCTTAGAAAATGATAGTCACACTTCTATTTTTCAAAAATGAGAATTACCCATATAGATGACCTGAAGAAGTGGACAAATAAACGACGACACGTTGCAACTTTTAAAAATTAAAAATTAAATTATTATTATTATGTATTGCATATTATATACCAATATATCAAGTTTAAATTTTCAATAATATAATTTTTGTACTTATGCTTTTTTCAATAGCTTAAACCACGAGTCGACTTTTATTCAATTAATTGTTTAATAGTTTTTCTTCAAATAGAATTTAAAAAAAAAACCAAATTAATGTTTAAATTTAAAAAAACCATCATTTTTTGTGGTTTTCAATAACCAAAAAACTTTCTTGGGCTCGCCCCATTGTCAGCGCAAACATATTTTTCCAATTCTTTTAAAACTAGCTATTTTTTCTGGGGACAAGCACAATTTTAATTTAAATAAAACCGAAATCGATCAAAATAGGAAAACTTTCAAACGCACAGTCATTTTTGCGACGCCAACAACTCCAACAAAAAAAACACCAGCGACTCCCAAACGTCGCGGCACCCATATCCGTTCGCGCGCCCTAACCCATCAATAACCGAAAACAAAAAGCCATGGGGTCGTGGGGACGTTGTTCGCAAACGAAGGGGGCCGCCTTTTAAAGCGGATTGCATCGAAATGAAAAATTTAAGCGAAATCGATTAAGTTATTAAGTGATTGGCTAAGTTCGTTACTCTTTACCCTCCGAACTCATCGATCGAGCTTTGGTCGGCCATTATTTATGAAATTCTGGTAAAACGGAGTCGGTTAGGAGGTGCAGTACGAATTTTAAAGCGCGGGGTAATTAATCAAACATTAATCACGAGAAACGAAACGGCACGCATGAGCGGGCCTCGTGCATACGAGTCACCATTCGAAAGGGCTCCCCAGTTTTAATTTACAACGTCGTTTTGGACGAGCGCCCTCGCCAACACACACACACCTTGTTTTCAAGAAATGGGGCCGGTGGAGAGTCGAAATTTGTGCGTGCGGGGGCTGTGCAAGTTGCGTTAGGAGAGCGTGAGGGGGCGGGGGGGAAGACGGCGGCCCCGCTTAATATCAGAACGTTATCTCCGTTTTAAAACGGTCCATGGGCATAAACGTTAAGATTCGACATAAAACGAATGTTTTCCAGATGGCAAACGAGCAGAAAAACTACCATAACGTAATGAGGCGAACGGCGGAGATGCTCACCATTAAGTAGTAAAACACACGTGTCGGTAATCAGAAGTAAGAGGACGCACTCGGCTTCTCCGCACTTTTTCTTCGTCTTCCTCGAACCGTAAAAGCTGCAGCAAGGGGGGAGGCGAGGCGAAATCGGCGAGGTGCTGGAAGCACGAAAATTAATACAAACGCTGATTAAAAATCTGCATAAAACCCTCGAGACGTAACGTCATTTATTTTATGGGCGTCCTGGGATAAGAGTACGCACGCATTCACATGTAAAATGGCACGTCGAAGCTCTCTGCTCGAATTAAATATCAAACAACAGCTGCCGAATTTATATTTCGTTTAAGTTTTGATCTCACGTGCTTTTGATTGCGCGATTGACATGCTACGAGCAATTTTCCGAACTGATTAAAAAACGATCGCTCCTCTCCCCCATCTTCCCGGCTTCCCCCCTTTTTTTTTTTGCTCTTCGCTTCTTCGCTTTCCGCGAGTTAACTCGTTTAATTAGGGCCGCCCGACGTTTATGTTCCTCTTCGAGGCGAAAGTTGGGTCGGCGACGAGAGGAAATGAAGCGCGTTTAATTGTGAAGGGCCTCGAAATTACGCGAAAGGATTATGGTAGGGACGAGGGCTGCTACCTGAATCATTTTGGAACGCGTCGCGGGGCCGAAAGATAAGATCGGTTTGTTTCGACGATTTTTATGGGTTTTCCGTGTTTCGAAAGTGACGTTCGAGCTGCCGAGTTTATTTTTGCACGTTTTCATAATGAGGGCTTTTAAAAAGGATTGTTTTTTTTAGATTTTCGGATTATCGCTTCGTTTCCTTAATTAAAAATTGTTTTGCCGGTTTTTTAATTGATTGGTAATTACGTTTGATTAGGTTTTGTTTTAATGTCCTCAGAGAAAAATAAAATGTATAATTATATATAAAAAATGGCCCCATAGAATTATATATAATTGTAAATAGTTTTATATATAAGTATATCGTCAAGTAAATTTAACTTTTAAAATCGCGAAAAAAACGTTTGAACAACGACTGCAATAAATTTCACATTGGTGCAGCATAATGCGAAACACCTTGTATATAATTTTTTTATGATCTCTAAACAAAAAACCCCAATAATTTGCTTTAATTTTACAAAGTAAGCGTCAATTCCAAATTAATTACGTGCAAACGCAAATTCCATTATAAAGGGTGTTTCGAATTAAAGCAGAAAATATTAAGATTTTCAAAAATTGCCAAAAACGATCGTTACGAGGCTTTGTAATTATTTATAAGAGATTATTATTACAAACCGATAAACACGTGCGCCTATTTAAAAACTCAAATACACGATTCCGGAATGCGCGATAACGTTAACTCGCAAATGGCCGAAAGCGCTACGTCGAACAAAAGGAAATGAATTTTGGGCCTCGCAACTAACATTTGGGAAAGCCATTACGACCAAAAAAACCGAGATTTTTGAGAAAGGTGGCGTAAAAATTTTTAAAGTATTATTTGTGACTTAACAAAAACGACAAAACATGGAATGTTTAAAATAAGCTTACAATTTAGATTTATATACAGGGTGTACATCGGAGAGTTCTGAAACACTTTGGTAAACACTATTCTGTTTCACACAAACGCTAATTAGTCAAAATCAAAATTTTCTAGAACGTTCTTAACACTTCAATCTGGGATTCACAACGGGGGTGCGGGGGGGAACGATGTATGCAGTTTGCAACATTATCTCTTTATTTCAATTTTGGTATATGTTAAATACAATTAAGAAACTTTCTAAAAACGGCCGTACCGATGTTTTATAATTATTTATAAGTTTGTACACACCAAAAACAAATAATGTAACTAATTTAGATCAACTCGTGCGAGCCATCTACGGTACACGCAATAGTTTAAATTGATTTAATTTTTAAACAAATATTTGCATTTTCAATTTTTAAGTAATGTATTAAAGTCGTTTAAAAAAAATATTTTAACGACTAATAGAATTTAAATTTCCTAATTATTCTTTGAAGCACATATGTTACATTCAAAGCACGTGGTATTCAAGCTGCCTATGTATAAGTTATTGAAAATTTGGGTTAAGTAAAGGGGCGGAGTTTATGTATTGATTTTTCACGAAGCCGTTCACGAAGCACTTCGTATTGAAGCTTCGTATAAGTTAAGGCACATTTGCGCACTAAAGGGCGAAGTTTATGTATTGATTTTTCACGAGGTCAACAAACTATTGACTTTAGATATGCCACACAGGTAGTGACATCGCCAAAAATTTCCAGTGGTTACGTTATGTTTAAGGCAAGCCGACTTGTGCGTTGCCCGTAAACGAATCTGCATTCGTCGCTCGCTGCCGCGTAAACCGGCACAAATTAGTGTTTTAACTGTGTTTAATTAGTGTTTTAATTGGTCACGAGTGCGAAAGAGTGTCGGAATCGGTTTAGAATGAAAGTTCGCACAAAGTTCCAAATTCGAGACGGTCGCCGGAGCGCCGGCATATGCCCGACCACTGCGCAAGGGTGCCTTAGTGCGATCGCAGCATCGGCTTACGGGCTTTCAGCCAAGCGAAAGATTCCGTTTGCGGTACGTCTACTTTTACATTATAAATTTATCAGGTAATAATTATTATTATTCGAAAAACTTACAATATCAATCAAAAAATAAATATAATGATCTTGGCTTGTATTATACTGTTTTATTGTTCTTTGATAATTCATGGCTACTTGATTTAAAACAGAAAATTTCGTTAACTCGAATTTTTGAGAATTCGAATTATTTTTAGTTTCCCTACAACTTCGACTTATCGAGGTTGACCTGTATTTTTTTTACTCAGAACTGTTGTATGATATTATTTGTATGAAAACTATGAAAATGAGTTTTTCAGTCTAATCAAAAGATTTTCTTTGATTTACGCGGATTTTGTCAGTCCCTTGTCGTTAGTTTTCTAATTGCCAAGGGACAGTGGCGGTTTTAGAAGGGGGTAATTAGGTAATTACCCCCCTTATGAATTTTTCTTTTGCTTATTTATATTTATTCTTAAAAATTACCAATATTTCAAACAAACAAGTTAAGTTAAATTTTTTCTTTTTTTAAAATTACCCCCTCTAAGCCAGTTGGCTGGAAACGCCACTGCCAAGGGAACCGACCACAATATTATTAAAATTTATTTAATTTTGTTGAACAAATCGCATAATCTAAATTAATTTGCCGAGCTACTGGTTTTTTATAGAAGTACTCTTGCAAATTAAATTAAATTTTTTTTTTAATGTTAGAAAAGACTTAAAAGTTGTTTTTTTTTGGACGATCTAACAAAAAATAGCCTCGACGAAGAGTCGCCGACTCCAATTCAACGAGGCACCCATCGAGAATTTCGTTTTTAATGCATTTCCGACTCGCCCAAATTAGGTTAGTTAGGAAAAAAAAAGCTTTCAAAAGAAAAGCAAGAAATTCGGTAATTGATAATTAATCAACCTGTCAGGCGAACTTTTTCACTTGTCCCACTTTTATTTTTTCCTATTTCGAACGATAAAATAATCGATAGCACTTCAACTTCTTGTCGGTTTTACAAAACGCGTGATAAATGAACTTGTAGGTGTTTAGCGCTTACTTCCCGGATTTTAATCCCGCAATAAAAAGTCCGAAGACGAAAATTAAGGGCGAGAGAACTGTTTCCTGCAACATTTGAATGAGCATGTCCAGCGCTCCTTCTTTTGCGACATTAGAGTCGCGAAGGAGATCGTTTAAAGGCGGAAATGCAAGTTTAAGCTTCCCCATCAGGTGCTCAGAAGAAGTTGCAACGTTATTGCGAACGCCAAAAGAACTGCTGATGTTTCGCTAATGCGGTAAACATTATTTTTGGTCTTTTCGCGACAAAAACGCTCGAGCGAAACGAGCGAACGATATGGAAATGCACATTTCCATCGACCGAACCGAATGCACTACTTTCCGCCGGCCATTACGAGTGTTTTTATTTGTTGAACGATTCATTGTGCCTTTTTTGTTTACTTGTAGCGAAAAGGCATAGGAAACGAATCGACTCGGAAGCAGGTAGGGATTTAATTAAAAAAAATTGGACTATAGTCAAACTTCCATAAAAATTAATACAACGTAAAATAGCACAACTTCTAAGCCTACGTGTGCTTTTAAAAAATTGAGTTTCTGAAATTATCGTTATTATTATTTTTATTAAATAGTTATAAGCAATTTAAATAATTGATAAGCTTCAAAATTTTTAATCACAAATCTCTTTAAGATCTCCGTGTACTAAGTGGGGGTATAACTAACCTGAAGAATTTTTTTTTGTTAAAACGGCACGTTTGGTAATCGAGCTTAAAACCGAGTGTGCACATTCGAGCTCAAAGTGACACATTCCGATCTCGGGAAAATGAAGCGTGCCGCTCCGCGTCGCGCTTCATTTGCCTCCCTCGCTCGGAAATGTGCCACTTTTTGCTCGAATGCGCACATCCTCGTATTTATTGGTTTGCCTTAATTAATTATTTCAATTTTAAATCAAAAAATTAAACTTAGTTTTGTTAAATATGGATTTTGTATCCAAAAAATGTATTTACCATTGCAATAAGTGGAAGTGAGCGAAAAGATACGACAATTTCGTAGGTGCGAGTGAGAAAAAACGATTAGATCGATTTATTGGCCTAAATTATTTTGAATCATGCTTAAAACCGAGTGTGCGCATTCGAGCTCAAAGTGGCACATTCCGATCTCGGGAAAATGAAGCGCGCCGCTCCGCGTCGCGCTTCATTTGTCTCCCTCGCTCGGAAATGTGCCACTTTTCGCTCGAATGCGCACATCTCGTATTTATTATAATACAGTCGAACTTACATAAGTCGAACGCCGATAAGTCGAATTTTTGATATCTCGAAGTCGAACCTGTTTCCCTAAGATTTGCCTATCTCAACGTTAATATTTTTATGTCAATAACTCGAATTTTAAAAAATCGAATTATTTAATAAGTCGAAGCGTTTTATAATTCTTTAAATTCAAGTTTCTATTGGTAAATAGGTGGTTGACTCCAAGTTAAATTTTACAACTTTTCAAAAATTACGCTACTTGGGAGAGGATTAAGGACGGGTGCGGTTCGGTGTTATTGCTGCGTAAAAGGTCTATACTATGAAAAGGTTTTATACTACAAGCTGTTTTGACGAAGGCACTTCAATTGGATTTAACAACTAATTTATGTTTAAATGCCTTATGAACAGTTATAAATTTTTGAGATGGTTTTACCGTTTATTTTCTAAAAAAAGAAACTATTTTTGAATTTTAGTTTTCAATTTGCTAGTTATTCGTCGACTACGAAGACCAACAAATGTGTTTTACATTCTTTATAATTTGTAACAGAGTATAACAGAAAATCTAAAAAAGTTTAATACTTTTTCTAAAATTATTTACGTATTAACATGGAGTGTAAACGAAAATTAAAAAGTTTAACCATCAGGGAGAAAATGAATCTTATAAAAGAAGTGGAACGTGGGCTCAAAAGAATAAAGGATATAGCTAAATATTTTGGTTTTCCCGCAAACACTTTATCAACCATTTTAAAAAACAGAGACCTAACTGTAGCTGCTGAAGATACAAATGACCACTATTCTAGAAAAAGGCTAAAGGAGTCTCTTTTTCCCAATCTGGAGAAAGCTATGATTGAATGGTTTCGGTATGCACATAATAAAAATATTCCGACTTCTGCACCTGTACTGTTACAAAAATCAGAAGAGTTCGCGCGCCTATTACATTATGATGATTTCAAAGCAAATCAGGGTTGGCTGGAGAATTTCAAAAAAAGGAACCTCATCATTCAAAAAGTAATATGTGGTTAAAGTGCAGAAGCGTCCGAAAACGATTGTGAACTTTGGAGGCATAAAGTCTTAACACCATTACTGCAAGAGTATGAACATAGCAATATTATTAACGCCGATGAAACTGCTTTGTTTTTTAAATGCTTACCGGATAAAACTTTGACTTTTTTAAATGAAAAGTTGTACGGTGGGAAACGCAGTAAGGAAAGAGTGACTTTGATGGTAGGAGCTAAAAATGAATGATATATATATACCTATATACCTATACGTAAGTGTGTAACTGACCTTTTTAATAACTCGAATTATTGATAACTCGAATTAATTTTGGTATCCCTTCGACTTTGATGTATTTTTGCGAAATACAAAGCAAAAAAATACGCATCTAAATTTCGTAGAAAACAAACCGATTTTTTAAAGCCTTTCCCGAAAAGGACTCACAGGTAAACATCTTTAGAAAAGCGACAAAACGTTTCGACGAATAAAAATCGAAAAAAATTGTTCTGTTTTGTTGACGCAAAGAAATATCAATATTTGTCGATGAATACAAAGGATTATTAATTCGAAAATGTGGAATCGTCGAAGGAAATAAATGGAGAAGGATATGGTGGATATTTCCTTCTAAGAATCGCGATATATAAAGCACGTGTCTGCGGGAAAAAGGGGGGAAAAAGTTTTCTGTAATGAAACGTTGAGCTCAGATCTGCAGGTAAAACAGAGACCTACATAGTGCGTTTCGTCCCTCGCAGAAGTCTTTGTAGTTGTACAAGTTTGGCGTGCTTTTAATATAATAAATCCTCGGCATTGTGCTTCGTATCTGGAAAATCTGGATTTAAACCTTATCTGAATGTCGGGGATGTTTTGGGCAGCTCATCCCTGCGAGCTACAGTCCTGCAACTGTCATCCTATGATCTGGGTAGAAGCGAACCCTATCGCTCGACCGACCCCTCATGTCCCATCCGGCTATGCAATATTAACGAGGATGATTTATCAGTGCGTCGTAAGTCACTTTTCCTACTTTTTTTTTTTTTGGGCGAACGCGCTCCTGCGCCTTCCATTCTTCTCGATACTAAACATCATTTATCCGCATTCTCGGCATGAAATTGAAATTCTTTCGCACGCATTATTTTTATGACACACGATTTGGCTCGGTTTATTAAGTGTTGCGAATGTATCTGAACTTTCGAAAACAAATTGGATAATTTGTCTTGGCCCTTGAGGGTACGCGCGCCGTATCGATTTTCGCGTGCAGGGTAATTCGAAATTATTTCCTGCCGGCTGCTTATTAGGGCCCCCGGGCTGCGGTCCCTTCGCCCGTAACGGCCGCGGCGCTCTCCGGCAAAAACTTTCTTCCTAATGGCCACATTTTTCTTTGCCAAATAAATTACCTGGCTGCACTCGCGCGCGCACTCACATACGCGAAAATAAGGGCTGCTTTTAGGAAGCTTCGCTCCGAAAGTCGTCACGGATCGTGGTTATTCAAATCCCGAAGAAGGAAAATTAAATTTTGTCTTTGGGCTTAAGGAAAAAAAATTAAGCGTAAAAAAAGACACTCGTTTTCGTCATTTATAAAGGCCATAGGTGGATAAGCATGATAAAAGTGCATTTTGTAAATATCTTAATGATATTGTATGGATATGTAGACACTATAGTAGAAATGTAAAGATCATGAAAAATTTAGAGTTTAATCTATATCGGTCTCTTCAAAAAGTCTAAATAAGTAAAATTGGAAAATAATTTATCTCTTTGGATTGAGTGAATAGATTATTTTGAAAATTTAGTATATCATGCAGGCGATAGAAAGCTTTTAATGGACTAATTTTAGCTTAATAAATTGATGATCAAAAAAATTATTTTCTCTTACTTTTTCAATTTTTATTATGATACTTTTTGAGCAAAATTATGATTCTATCATTTTTAGATTTATTAAAAGTCCTCTAATCACTCAGAATTTTTTTAAAATTTTCTTAACCTCTTGGCATACAAGAAAAACCGAATTTGATGAGTCTGAAAAAAACTATTAATTTGACTCAACTTAACTGTTATGAGCATACACAAATAACATAAAATAAATAATTAATAGTTTTAAAATATTTTGAAATATGTAGAGCAGTGTTTCCCAATCTTTTTTGAACATTCCCCACCTAAGTCATTCTAAAATTTTGATGCATATAATATATAATATATAACATATAAATATTTTTTTATATTTAAAAATTGAATTATTTCATAAATGAAGCCTAATTACAACTTGTTGAAGACACAAGATTTAGGTTTTAGCAAGAAATCACTAGGAAATTATTAAGAAAAAAAACAATATGTAAATTTTAAAAACACAAACTAAAAAATATTTTTATATCGATAGCTGGAATTTTTGATAACGCGAATTATTTTGAGTTTCTCTTTAATTTCGACCTATCGAAGTTTGACTGGATTTAATTTTATAAATTTAATATTTTTGAACAATTAGATAATTTATTTATTGAGTTTTCTCAAATATTAATTTTATTTGAGTAAATAAATGATCTTCAAAATTTTTTGAAAAACTACAAATTCTGTATTTATTCTATTTGAGTTTTCTGAAAATACATAATAATTTTTTTATCAAAATTTTCTTTTAAATTTACCGAATAAAGTTTTGTTTTATTCAATTTGTGTTATACAAAAAAAATTGATAATTAAAAATTTCTAAAGTTCTTAAATATATTTTAAAAATTTTCCAAGTTATTAATTTATTTAATTTGAGTTGTCTAAAAACTTAAAATAATTTATTCTTCGAGTTTACTTGAATAATTTTGCTAAATGTTCAAAACTGAATTTCATTCTATGTAAAAAAAAACGGTGCATGTACTTATGTACGCACGTTAGAAGTAATACTTCTTTGGCGCGACTAAATTAAATATAACAACGCGCTATGTTGCGCTTGTGTATAGCTAGACCAGTGGTTATCAAACTATATGTTACTGCGCATATGTCGTTTTATTTGAATACATTGCTATTTCTTTTTTAAATCCAAAAAGTAATTTAAACAAATTGAATAAATACGAAAATGTGCGCGTTCGAGCGAAAAGTGGCACATTTTCGAGCGAGGGAAGAAATGAAGCGCGACGCGGGCGGCGCGCTTCATTTTCTAGATCGGAAATGTGCCACTAGCTCGAATACACTCGGCTTTAAGCACACTTTACAAGAATTAATTTACACTCTGACAATTCGCAATTAAATATTACAGAATTATATTAAAACAAAATTCCCAAATCCCCAATTTTGTGCCTTTTGACAAAATTATTGTTCAAAACAAACCGTTTTACATAAATAATAAGCTGAAATAAATCTCTTATATTGGAAATTAAAAAAAAATTGTTCTTACAATGAGATATAACGCCTATTAGAATTTAATAAAAATATAATTTGAAATAATTTGTAACTCAACTTTATTTAAATTATTTTTCAGCGTGTTATTTATGTAATAATAATAGTATAATTTGTAGTTATTTAGGTAGAATTTGTTGAAAAATAGTTTTTATTTTTTTTAACTCTGGTGTACTATTAAAAAATTTTGAAAACATTCTGAGGGATTATAGGTCTTATAAAAATGTAAAAATGATGGAATCATAATTTTGCTCTAAAAGTATCATAATAAAAATTGAAAAAAAAGAGAAAATAATTTTTTTTGTTCATCAATTTATTAAGCTAAAAATTAGTCCGTGGTGTTCATAAACGCTTTCTATCGCCTGCATAATATACTAAATTTTCAAAATAATTGATTCACTCAATCCAAAGAAAAAAAATTATTTTCCAATTTTTACTGGTTTAGACTTTTGGAAGGGACCGATATAGATTAAGGCCTAAAATGTTCAGGATCTTTATATTTCTATAGTGTATACATATTCATAGAATATCATTAAGACAAAAGCCATTTTTACCATGCTTATCCTCCTATGGCCTTTTTATTAAATAAGTTGCGCGAAAATTAATCAAGATTGAAAGTTTCAAGTGGGATCATCAAAATATATTCTATCTAATTTTTTGAGTCTGTCCAAGGGGCTGATTAATATGATTTTTTGACAAATAAACCTTTGCTGTATTATCGCTAATAAGCCCGAGAAAAATTAATGAAAAATTTGGTCTGTTTTGCGTTTGTGAAAAAGAACCCAATTTTTTTTTTAATTAATCAAATCTAACACAAGGGATGTGTAATATGGTTCTTATCAAACACTTTATTGAAATAGATCTTTGTTGTATCATCTTTAAAAATAAATTAATTTATTAATATATAATTAACATAAACATATACCGGGTGTTTCATTTAAACTGCCATAAGCTTTTAACTCTAAAACTAATAAGTAGGGACAAGTATAAAGTCTTCTTAATTTATAGGTACTATATATCGATGGGCATAAATATAAATTTTGTTTTATTCCGATTTAATAGGGAATCGTCTCAACTTTCTTATCTTAAATAGAAGGATATTAATTTTTATCCAAAATTAGATAGAGCTCGTCAAGTCCTTTCTAAAAATGTAGAACATGGTATTATTTGGTTCATAAAATTTTAATTGGTCTAGGGTTTTTTTTTACAATTAGTTATTAATCAAATAGTAACTTCTTGTACATATTTGGAAAATTTATCAAATTAAAAAAATAATAATACCGTTTCATTTAACATAACACCGTTTTTAGTTTACTCAAAATTAAACTAAAATATATATCTATGCTCATTGATAGATCATAACCATTTAAAAGCTTTTATACTTATACTTTTTTTTTTAATTCTTATTAGTTTGTAGCTCGTGCCACTTTGGCGAAACATCATGGAATTGTAAACAAATATAATTTTAAGAGAAATAATTTATTAATCAAATGGTAACTTATTATACAATTTTCAAAAAGCTTCTCACGAGCTCTAATCCAATTTTGGACAAAATCAATACATTTCTATTTACGATAATGCCATTTCAAATTAAATCTAAAGTAGAACAAAATTTATATTTGTGCCTATTTTTAGATCATATAAATTAAGAATACTTTTATACTTGTATTTTTTTCAAATTTCTATTAGTTTTAACCTTGTGGCACTTTAAATGAGACACACGGTATACTTAATTACAATTAATATATATTTCTTTGCGTTTGGCAAAAAGATCCCAATTTTTATAAATAAAATTATTCCAATCTAATTGTTTGTGTTTTGAAAAAAAAATTCATAACTTTCTAAAAACTATTTTAATTTAAAACAGGGGCAGTTTAATGTAATTAAACATTTAAATAAACATTTATTCGGCCCAGAAAAAAATTTAATAAAACTTTTAGTGGTTTTGAATCGTAAATAAACTAACTTTTCATTTTTGTTCGATTAATATGCGCAAAACTCAAAATAAGCACGGTCGTCTCGAAAGTTTCCGCAACGATATGTTACTTCTCAGCCCCTAATTTTTTTGCAAATTAATTTTAAAAGCAATCTCGTAAGTTTTGTTTTAATAAAGGCTTTCACTGTGTGATAATTAACTAAAATTTCAACACAAGTCTCTAACGGTGTGTATATGCTATTATATGAACACGAATAATAAATGGCTTCACCTCAAAGTTCACATTCAACTAAAGTGTAATATGCCGAAAATTCAAACTTAAAGTTTGCTTTTAGTGTAAATCTCAGGGCTGTGCTTTTAGAATATTCAAAATTTTCCTTTTGTTTCATAACATTTAACTTTAATTACGTCTTAGCGCAGGTATAAATTCCTAGTGTTTCGCGAATTACTCAATTATTAATTCGCTTCTGCTTGAATTACGGGCAATTTGTAAATAATACGAGCCACCTTGCGGCAATTGAAAAAAAATCCATTTTTTCGAGCGCGTTCGAAATTGAGCGGTAGGTGCATGTGCGTAGGGCGTCGGAATGTTAATAACGAATAGAAATAACGACTCCCTAGGTCGATGTTTACACCAGATTGTAATTTTAGATAGCTTTCCATAGAAAGTACAATCCGCGCTTAATGACTCAAATTTAATATCGCCGATTGCGCTATAATGGAGGAATGATTTATTTCGGGAAATTGGTGTGTGCGTGTGTGTGCGCGAATGTGCGTCGATTCTTGCGAGTTATTTATTAGATGGGGCCCATCGTCTTCGCAAAGTTCGCAACGGCAAGAGTTAGCTGCAACGGAAATTACAAAGGGCCACATCGGCGATGCGTTCGTCGCATCGATAATTATTATGTGCCAAAAATAGTTCAAGAGGGGGCCCTTCAGACTTCGTGCGCAAACTTTTGCAAAAATTTTCAATCCTTCATCTTCGATATTTTATTTACATTTAAAGTATGGGGAACCTGTATTTATTGAATTTGTTTAAATTAATTTTTGGATTTAAAAAGAAAATAATAATGTATTTAAATAAAACGACACATGTGCACATTTTTCTGAAATTAAATTGTATACTCGGCACACCATTCTAATTTTTATTTAAAATTGTGTAGAAAGAAAATTAATTATTGTGAATCGTGCTTAAAGCCGAGTGTGCGCATTCGAGCTCAAAGTGGCACATTCCGATCTCGGGAAAATGAAGCGCGCCGCTCCGCGTCGCGCTTCATTTGCCTCCCTCGCTCGGAAATGTGCCACTTTTCGCTCGAACGCGCACATCCTCGCATCTATTGAATTTGTTTAAATTACATTTTGATCTTAAAAAGAAAGTAGTAAAGTATTCGAATAAAACGCTGATTCTAAGATACGATTTAAAAAAATATATTACACGAACTTTCTTGTTAATTGAGTTAAATAGGTGTAGTTTTCAAAAAAATTACTTTTAGGACTTTTAGCGTAAAGATTTCTTCACATCTATTTATACTACAAGAAAATTCATTCTTTTGGCTTTAATTTAAAAAAAAATTCGTCCAATTCTGACGAATCGGTAACAAAGATACGATTTTTTTAAAACCAGCCTCGCTTGGAGACTCTAAGGCCGAGAAGCGACGAACCCGATATTCAAAAAGTTTGCCTCCCTCGCTCGGAAATGTGCCACTTTTTGCTCGAATGCACACTCCTCGTATTCATTCAATTCGTTTCCATTATATTATAGATTTTAACGAAAACGTACAATAAATACTAGGGGAACCTGTTGTACCTTGGTCCTTTTCACTTGTAATTTTTTAATTGTATCGGGTTGAGTCATAAGTTTCCGCCGTTTATGTTGTGTTTAAAGTTGCGCGATGAAAATAAAATTCTTTGGCACAGGGGAATTGTGCTTAACATGACATACTTTTTGTTTTGAGGCAAATATTTGATAATTCAAAGGTGGTAAAAAATAAATCTAAGGTTACACATTTAAAACGTTTATTTACAAAGCACAAAAAGGAAGCTTGGCGCTATAGAACATTTAATAATGGAAATAAAATAAGAAAATATCAATCATATCTATGTGGCTAAGATGACACACATCAGTCTAAGTTGACATACTTAAATTTTCTTTGCACAATTCACATGTAAACACTTGAATTCTTCGTGTAACGCTACATACAGGGTGTGACACTACCGCTTACATAATTGGCAACATATTCAACGCGATTAGACTGCAATAGATCAACTGTTACTAAGTCATCTTGAAAAAATTGTGTCGAACCAGTTGCTAATCCAGGAAGTTCTTCGTCATGTTCCTCCTTGCGTCTTTGACGTCCATCTCCATCTCAATAACATTTTTAGTTACTTCGCTAGGGCGAAACAAATGATCGGGAAAGATATGTGGGTACAACTGATAAATTCCGTTTCTTTGATAGTTACCGGGCATACTAAAAACAAACTTAACAAGATTTTAAAATATTCTTACACGTAAGAACATCAGGATAAAATAACCTACTATGTCATCTTAAGCCAAGGGTTGTTATGTCATCTTACCCTACGAGGTAAAAATATTTTCTGCTTTTGCAACTTAACAATTTTAAGCTTACTTTAATTATTCTTCAATATTTATAGTCTATATTAACCACAGTTCACATAAAATTAGTCAAACACAACTAAAATAGTACCTGATATATATTTATTGACACAAACACTACCAACAAAATAATATTTTCCGGTGACGAATCAAAAGAATCCACTCAACATCCAAACAATACAAGCGAGTGGCCACAAAAGTTTTGAATGGTGACGGAGTCTGTTAGTCGATGTGTGATCATAGTTTAGGCATTTGTGGCGCATATATTTCAACGGGTATAGGCACTATGTCATCTTACCTGAGTATGTCATCTTAAGCACAATTCCCCTAATGTTTTGTGTTATTCGAAAGAGAAATTTTTGCTCTACAAGATAGTGTATTTGGTTTTTTAGTTCGGCTTAATTTTTCTCAATTTTTAAGTCATTTAAATGGAGTGCCAGGTCGACAAAAACGAGCATTTTTGACACCATCTTCTTTTTGCGTTTATTCGAGGCGCCGAAGCCGCTCGAGAGATTTGCGAAGTGTACGGAGAGGGTTCTATTGCTGAAAGAACTGCTCGGCATCGGTTCACCAAATTTTTGTCGATCTGGAACTCCATTTAAATGATCTAAAAATTGACAAAAATTAAGCCGAACTAAAAAACCAAATACACTATCTTGTAGAGCAAATTTTTTTAGAATAACACAAAACATTATGCTAAAGAATTTTATTTTCAACGCGCAATTTCAAAATGCAACATAAACGGCGGGAACTTATGACTCAACCCAATATATGTAACAATTTGTTGATAAAATGAATTGCATCGTAGTGGAGAACTAATAAGGCATTTATCATAAAATATTGTAAGCATTACCAACCGTTCACTCAAATTGCTAGTAGATTTAAAAACTAGTGGATCTATGGCCTAGGTACAACAGAGGTGATGTACCTTGGCTCTATTCACATTAAGCAAAATAAAACCCATTGTTCTACAAAAACTATATATTTATTTTTGGATTATAAGAACTACTAATGTTCTTCTTTCAGATGACACTCAAATTGTTTCAAAAATTAATAAAACTTTTCTCGTACACTAAAATTTCGGATACTTAATGGTTAACTTTGCAAAAATTTAAATTTTTCGTTAGACTTGCGAGGCATATTATCTGAAGAAAAATTAAAAAAAAATAAGAATTTATACCTAACAAAGGTATATCTAAATTTTTATTTATTGCACGTCGATGTTGGAGCTAAGGTACAATTTATTGACAGTGACCAAGGTACAACGCACCGACCCTTAATGTTTAAACTCAAAAGTAAAATTAAAGATTATGCTGTGCCAAAATCGGACCACTACTATGCAAACATTAATAAATAATCTTTCTATTACGATGAGTCATTTATTATTAGGTAATAAGAATCAATAAGATATTTAAGTAAAAAGCATATAAAAAGACTTCTTTCTTTTTGATTAAAAATTTCAATTGATCTCATACATTAACAAAGTACCCAGGCATTTGAAATATCTAAAATTATGGGTCACGAAAGCCGTCAAATATTAAAAAAAATAAACTTGCCCTAGGTACAAAGGGACCAAGGTACATCAGGTTCCCCTACGGCACCTAGGACCCTTAAACTCTCGAGTCCTCCGAAAAGAATAGATCGTAATTGCGGTTTTCTATATGCAAACAACGGTCGGGCCCGGACTCTTCCACTTGGCGTCGCGACATGAAAGAATTCCGCAAATAAGAACGGCGTGTTGAAATATTCATTAAATGGGAAGTGCGAACATGGATCCCTCGAAGTGCGTGGATATCTGCTTCACTTTCGCTCATTTTAATAACGTTTCGGCTTTTATCTCAATCCCATGAATCTCGTCGACAACTTCGGAAATACAAGAGAAACATCTTCCATATTTAACCCCTTAGCTGTCGCCCGAAACCCAAACGTCCTTAGGGCCCAACCTTGCACGACCGATTTTAAGCGTTCCTTGCATATAATTAATTAGGTTTGTCTACTTTATTTCTTTAGCTCTTTTAAATAAAAAAAATAAATTTAGTTTTGATGAATATCGATTTTATGTTTCAAAAAATGTATTTACCATAGCATGGAGTGGAAGGGAGCGAAAAGATACGACAATAGCGTCGGTGCGAGTGAGAGAAAACGATTAAAATTATTCAATTGCTTTTTTGTCTAATTTTTATAAATTAATTCAGTTCCACCTTTTTGCTCTTAGAAATTGTCTCTATTTTTTTAATGCATTATTTTGGTCTAAAATAATTATAAATAATTTGACTAAGGGAGATGTAAATTAACCAAATTTATTTATTTTTTGGAATTTTATAGCTTTTAAATTTTTTTCAATCTGTTTAATACTTTTGATTAATGTTTTTGCATTCGAAGCCCTTAAATTTGTGATGGGGTTCTTTAAAAAAACAACTAGGTTTTTATTTATTATAAATAATTAGAATAAAATTAAAACCAAACAAATTTTTGATTGGTACTCATTTTTAAGTAGATGGTACATTTTTTCAGCTAAATTTGTACATCTAAAATCTGTAGATTTCGTAGCCATTAATCTAAGCTGAATTTATCACAAATTATCTTCATAATAGTTGAATAAAAAAAATAATAATCAAAAAGTAAAAGACGTTTTAAAGCTTTCGCCTCTTAACGGAAGGAATGTGGAGATTTTATCCGAGATTTCATCTTTTCTTCGTTCCTCCGCATTCTGACGTGACCACAAACGGTTGCCACGAAAAAAATAAATTTAATTTATCGTTAACAATTAAAGAAATTGACGGCCTTTCGGTGCCTCTTTCTCCTTCGAAACTCTTCGCCCTTTAAACGCGTCCTCAGCTGTTACGCACAACACACCCATTCGGAATTTAGACATTGTTAACTCTTCCGACGACGTCGAGCCTCTTTCTAATCGGATTTATTCCTCAGATTAAAAGCTGTCATGTCATAAAACTTTCGAAATAAATTACACGTTCGCGTTCGGCCACGAGTAAAAAAATATATAAAAAAAAACACCTACGATTATCGGGGGGAACGTCCCCCGAAAGCAATTAATAAACATTTTCGATGATAAAAATCGAATCCGGGAAGTGTTTAAACCGGGCAAATAATGCGTTTTAATTTTAAAGCTTTCGTCGAAACGATTTTTTAATGAAAAATTCGAAATCGCAGCAAATACAAGTGTCGATCGGATCATTATTAATAAAAAGGAAGGAACAAAAAGGGGTGGTGGGTGTTGTGGCACCTCAGCGTTTCGCGGCCCTCGGCAATAGCTGACAAAAGCTTATGCAAACATTCGTTTTCATTGAAATAAATGCCCTTCGTGTATGCATTTCCGCACCTCCCCTAACCGCGTGCGTTAGTCTGAAAAGCAAATTAAAGCGAAGGCAGAAACGCTCAAGTCCGCATAACTAGAGGGTTTGTTTAGGTTAAACTGAAAAACTAACGCGAATCCATGATGGTGACATTTATTTGTTTATAGAGCGAACGCTCAGCGATAAAATTAAGCCTAAAATAAAATTTTATATCGCTCTGTTTGTACATCCGATCATCTACCCTGGTATTGGATTTTTACGACTGAATCCGAATTGTTTTATGACGTTGTTACCACTAAAACCCTTCTCACAAAGAGCTTTCTACTATTCCTGTTTGATCGTTAATACTACTCTATTGTTGCATAAGTGACACATCATGTCAGCATCTAATTAACAAATGGCAACAATATTCGCTCTAATGTTCTCCAATATCGCTTTCAAAACTGAATTATTGATCTTTCATTTTCGAACCGATTTCGAGTCGCTTAATTATTTATTTTTAATCGCAAAACGAATCGAACGCCAGACGAAAAAAAAACGGTGTCAAATTTGTTGTAAATCTTCTGAGCACACAGCGATCTGGTTTGGCAAGAAAGTAATTTCGTTTTTTTAGTTTGAAATTAGTTTTTCGTTTAATTTATCGGGCTAAATTGTTGCGAATAGCGCTTAAGACCGAGTGCGCACATTCGAGCTCAAAGTGGCACATTTCCGATCTCGGGAAAATGAAGCGCGCCGCTCCGCGTCGCGCTTCATTTGCCTCCCTCGCTCGGAAATGTGCCACTTTTCGCTCGAATGCGCACATCCTCGTATTTATTGTATTTATTTATATTAATTTGATTTAGTTACGACAATTGAAAAAAATATATTACGCAAACTTTCTTGTTGATACAGTTAAATAGGTGTAGTTTTAAAAAAAATTACTTTTCCGACCTTTAGCGTAAGGATTTCGGTACATCTATTTATACGGCAAGAAAATTCATTCTATTGGCTTTAATTTAAAAAAAAATTCGTCCAATTTGGACGATCGGAACTGGAGATACGATTTTTTTAAAAACACCTTTGCTGGGAGACTCTAAGGCCGAGAAGCGACGAACCCGATATTTGAAAAATTTGTCCGCCTAGAGCATTGTAATTTTTTAAGTAAAATTGTTTAGAAAGTAAATTAATTATTGTGAATAACGCTTAAAACCGAGTGTGCACATTCGAGCTCAAAGTGGCACATTCCGATCTCGGGAAAATGAAGCGCGCCGCTCCGCGTCGCGCTTCATTTGCCTCCCTCGCTCGGAAATGTGCCACTTTTCGCTCGAATGCGCACATCCTCGTATTTATTGAAGTTATCCATATTCATGGTTATATTTAATTTAGTTACGACAGGGGAAAAAAATATATTACACGAACTTTCTTGTTAATTAAGTTAAATAAGTGTAGTTTTTAGAAAAAATATTTTTAGGACTTTTAGCATATGGATTTCGTTACACTGTTTATATTACAAAAAATTCATTCTTTCGGCTTTAATTTAAAAAAATCGTCCAATTCGGACGATCGGAACCGGAGATACGATTTTTTTAAAAACACCCTCGCTTGGAGACTCCAAGGCCGAGAAGCGACGAACCCGATATTCCAAAAATTTGTCCGCTTCGCTCGTATTTTCAAATTGCTTATCTGGGCGAAAATCTTTATAACATTTTTTTGCAGTTTCTCTAATTTTTTTAGTCTTTAGAGCCGTAGGTTACAAAATTTTTGAAAATTGGAGAAACTGCAAAAAAATGTTTTATAGCATACCGTTATAGAGATTTTGGCACAGATAAGGAACTTTAAATAGTTGTATTATTTATTTTTGTAGCCGCGGGCTGCAAAAATATTTAATTCAAACTTCTTATCTGTGCGAAAACATTTTTTTGCCAATTCTCCAATTTTTCAAAAGTCTTTAGAGCCCTAGTTTATATTTTAGAAGGATATTACTAACAACAGAAGAAGGTAGCATATTATTTTATGTAAATGTACCTATTCTATTATTTTAAATGTAGCAAATTATTTTAAAATCGAATATTGCCACTTTTTACCTATTTTGAGAACTTTTTGTTATTTCCAGTTCTAAATGCGATTGGAGGCAGAAGTAACGGGCTTTTTTAACGTCAATCATCCGAAAAAGGCTCTGGTTTGTACCAAGTGCTTGCAAAAGTGCCATCCTTTAATTGTTTCTAATTATTTATTAAAAATAAGCTTTCTTGTTCAATTGAGAAAAAATTAAACCGCGATTTTTATTTAAACAGGCGCCAAATAAGAAATAAATTTACGCACTTTGCCCTTTTCTTAATTTTTTATTACAAAATTTGCAAATTAAAAAAATCAAAATCTTAATTGTATTAAGCCACGTGTTCTCTATCTATAAAACAAATTCAATTTTATACAGCACCGGACCATTAAAGCACGAGCTTCCATCGGGACCCAAACCTCGACAAAATAACTTTTGCAAAAATTTAACGTTAACAAATTTGCAAATTAGCAACAATTAATTTTATTTCGGGAAGATCTCCAAACATTTTCATTACGCGCAATCCCGCTCCTATTTAGATCCAATTTTCGGAAGCAATTCGCTTTCATTTTATTTCGAGAATTTTTCGGCAACGGCCAGAGTAATTTTCAGGAATTTCTTTCGACGTTCTCCGTTATTTTTTTCTTCTTCGTTTTAGTTCTCTCCGGGTAAACGAGTTTTAGTAATTTTGTGGCTTGTTACACTCGCACACACACATCTTCACCTTCTAAACGGGATTCGTGATCGACGTAACTTTCGATTTAACTTCTGATCTAAGGGACCGGCAACATTTCCGAGCGTTTGTGCGACGAGATTTTGTGTAATCAGCAAACCAATTTTAGTTAAACGAATGCGCCCTTCTCTTGTACGGGTGCATTGTTCGGGGACCCATTAAACGAGGGGTGGCGCGAGTCCGTCGCTGTATAAAAATCGTTCTTTTCGTCGAGTATCGAATTTTAATTACGTAATTTATATGAAAGCTTTTAAAGGCGGATGTGCGGAAATCGCTGACGGGCATGAAGCGGCAGAAAAAGAAAAACAAAGGCCGAGATGCAAACAAGCCCCATCCACCAGAAGGAAAAGGAAAATAAACAGTGTCGCCGAAGCTTTCATAGTTTCTTCTCCTCCAAAAAGTAAAAATAGCGGAGCACATCTCATCCCCCGTCTTGGAAAAATAAGTAAACACACACACCACTTCTTCGTTGTCGCCCCTCCCCCACGACCCCGCCGATTTCTGCCGTTCGAGTTGCTCCAAGAAATCGTCATATTCTCTCGAAAGCAATAAACACGCATTTGATTAAATTATAGGGCGATGGTATAAATTTATAATTAGATTAAATTTACCTTCTCTTCGAGCACTAAAGCAATATTAGACGATAAACTCTCAAGATTCGCTCCAAAAGCAGGGGGGGAAGTGGTGAAAATAGTTGAAGTGCAGGGCGTAATATGAAAAGCACATCCTCGAGAGACCCTCCAAAAACAGAAAATATAAAAACCTTTCCTTGCATTTATAAAATGCAGACATTCATCAGAGATGTTCGTTCCTCTCTTCTCGAAATGTAATAAAAATATTCGTTTCGCTTAACAAAATTTCCATAATTAACGTGGGACCTCGACGGGATAGCTTTCGAAAAAAAAACACTTTTTCGGATTGTGCATAAAAATCCTTTACGATTAATTTTTAAATTGAAATTAATTTAATTTTTTGATATAAAACGGCTAAGGATACAGTAGACAAATGTAGTAAGCAATGGTTTCGGGAACGAATATTTAGTAAATCTTTTTTATCGTTTCCTCTAACTCGTACTGATGAGTTGAAAAAGCAAAGGATAAAGTAGAGAAATCGAATAAATGCGAAGATGTGCGCATTCGAGCGAAAAGTGGCACATTTCCGAGCGAGGGAGGCAAATGAAGCGCGACGCGGAGCGGCGCGCTTCATTTTCCCGAGATCGGAATGTGCCACTTTGAGCTCGAATGCGCACACTCCGTTTTAAGCGCGATTCACAATAATTAATTTACTTTTTCAAACTGTCGAATTTTCGTTAGTTGTTCGCGCTAAAATTTTACGCTCAACGCGCAAAAAGAAGTATACCTTCAATAAGATTAGCAATTTCAGAGTTGAAATCGGAAGTTTTTTCTCCAATATTTAGAAAAGAAGTATCGTATTTTTAGTTGTTGACTTAATGGAAGATCTTTGTGTACTTCATCTTCGAGTAGTACTACTACGTATTTTAGTAGTACGAAAGACAAACAGAAAAGAAGACAAATATGGAGCCTTTCTTAGCATGTATATTTATAGAAAGATAAAAGTAAATATTAATTTCGTATAAATTCGATTACAATATTCGTCAGGTGAGAGAGAGGGAGAGGAATTTCGGGGGCGCCGATAAACAATTTTTATTGCACAATAAACACATAACAACATGTCGGAAAAATGCCACTAAAAATATTTTAAGAAGTCAATTGAGGGTGAAAACTGTGAGCGTTATGAAATAAAACTTTTTTTACGGTTGTTTTATTTTCGCCCGACGTAAATTTCGAATTAAATTTCTTCTGCCACCTTTAAGTGGTTTGCTTAGCGTTTTAACTTTTTATCGGGCTTTCCTTATCGAACGGACGTATCCATAGATTAGGTAATCCTTTCTCTTATGTGTCAGTATATCGAGGCAGTCTAACCTACTTTCTCAACTTCCTATAATTCAATAAAGGGATTTGTTTTTCGTGAGCGCGCGAACCCCGAAATCGATTTTCAGACAATCTATTTTTCTAATACGTTTTCGCAAAATTTTTTTTCTAATCTCCTTTCGTAAATAATCCAAGTGTTATAACTTGAAAGCTTCGGCCATTAGGCAGCTCGCACAGAAATATTTATAAAAGACAGGCCCAAAAGGAAAACCCATTTGTATGGAATTTAATATAAAAAAACAACTTTTACCTTTTTTATTAATCTTTTTAAATATGTAACTCGTTTATTTTTTTCGTAGTGAACGCTTATCCGACATTGTTAGATTTTTATTACACAAAATAAGTTCATAGTAATAATATTATTAAATAACGGAAAAAATATATATAATTGTATATAAAAAATGGCCCCATAGAATTATATATAGTTATAAAATTTTAAATAATTATATGGACGTGATTTTTTGCATAGAAATAGTTTATGGAACAAAGAGGCACATACATTATTTTTTATCCCGGAAAAATTAGTACTATATGCGCTTATATATAATTCTATGGGGCCATTTTTCTACATATAATTATATGTAAATTATTGTAACATATAATTATATATAAATTATGCATATATATTTGTATACATATATTTAAATATATTTTTTTTACTTGTGAAATTTAAACAAATTGCGCGGGGAGAAAATCCAAATGTATTTTTTGTAGAAATTTTCTTTTAAAACGGGCGACTTAGTTTTCCGTGAAAAAATCTTTAAAAGTTTAACAGAATCCAATTGCTTGACATGTGAAGCATTAATAAAAAATTACCTGAGCAATTTTGATTGTAAAACTTGGATGGGTTAGCAAATCAATATTTAAACACTTTTTAAAAAGTTAAAAATAGTAGTTTTCTTAGGGTTGCAAAGGACACGACAAAAACAACTCTTTCTACATTTTTAAATTTTATATAAGGCACTACAAAAATTATTTAAAATAATTTTTGAAATAGTTTTTATCTGAAATTATTCATTATTAATGATTAAAACCAAGCAGTCGTGTAAAATTTTGAGAAAAAAACAGTTCACGCCCCAAATTTTTTATTACAAAAAAAAAATCGCAGCTCCGTGACTTTTTCGAAAGATCTCAGCGAAGGCATTAAAATTCGTAATCCTCGCGAAAAATAATCAAACTAAGTACGGAGGTCCGTCAAGCAATTTTGCGAAAATTGAGCCCGAAAAGATTTTTCGCAAAATCCTTTTTTACATTTTTTATTAAATAGAGCTTTCACAGCAAATTGGCGAGGTATTTAAATTTTGCTTACTTAGACTTTAATTTTTTTATCGTGTAAAAGCGGGGAGAAATCTTAGATATGCAGAAAGCGTTGTTTTTAGAGCTGTCATAATTCTTTTTGTAATCTTAAACATTTCACACACGCAGCGCATATAATTAGTCAAATAACCCCGAGCTCTTGTACTAAAAAAAAAAGGCTCGTAATTTGAAAAAAGAAAAACTCGTCGGCCTTTAAAAAATGTTTCAACTTTGAAAACCGAGCAATTATCAAAGGCATTCGTTAAAGATAATTACTTTATTAATTTAGCTTAGAGAAGCACGTAAAGTAATTTAAGTAAATTTATTATTAAGTTAGCGAAGAAGCCTTGAGGGTTGTTTACTTACATTTTTCATAATAAAATATTTAAAAGAAAGTTGGAAGCCTTTAAAACTTTTCCGAAGAAGGTAAATGTATGAGATTAAACATGTGTTGCAGTAAATGCACGCTGTCCTCTTTAGCCGGGTTCTCTCCCCCATAGGCCCACGTATTGATCCTGCAGACCACGAGGATGGGAGTCACCCCTATAATTCGACATCCCTCGTTTTCGTTCGGAAATCTTCGCTCGCCTCGATTAAACAACTATCCCTGCCCGAGGGCCAAAATCCTCAGTTTCTCCAGACGCCATTTAATTCCAATCAAAAACTATCAAAAATAATTCCTGTCGGATAATTAATGGCTCTGCTCGATTTTTGTTGAGGGGGGGACTGAGCGCTTAGGATTTCGTTCTTTCTTGGGGGTGTTTTCGTAAATTATCGGGGAAATTGTGGGCTTATAAATTATGCCATCCCCTCTTCTTGAGGATCTTTCAAATGAATTACATATTAGCCTAATCACTTTGGGGAAAAATTTATACCTCGTACTGGTTTTTTTTTAACAATTTCGTTTTGGGCTGTTATGTGTATAAATGCATCGATTCTGGCACAAACTTTGTTAATTCAAATTATATTTTATTTTTTTTTTATTATTGGATAGCTTATTTTTTTCTAAAGTCAACGATATGTAATAGTGTGGGAAAATTTTGAAAAATAAGGAAGATATTGAGAAAAAAGGAATTATAGTGAAAAATCGCTAACTTTTTTATTGGTTGATAGAAAAATTTTGAACATACTTTCTTAAAGCACTTTTTCGCGTACATTACAATGACGAACTAAAAAACAAAATCTATGCGTTAGAGTTTATATAAATAAAATGTGTTTTTAGATTATTTTAAATTAAAATATTTTATATTATTTGCGTTTCTACGTATTTCATAATACATAGTTTTTTTTTTAAATAAACTTTTTCGGAATAAAAAATTTGAAATTAAGTTACTGATTTGACAGAGAAATGATTAATATAGAGAAATTCATAGAATGCGGGGTATGTGAAAATTCGGGCGAGGCGGCCAAATTTTTGGAATATCGGGTTCGTCGCGTCTCGGCCTTAGAGTCTCCGAGCGAGGGTGTTTTTAAAAAAATCTTATCTCCGGTTCCGATCGTCAGAATTGGACGAATTTTTTTTTAAATTAAAGCCGAAAGAATGAATTTTCTTGTGATATAAATAGGTGTAACGAAATTCTTACGCTAAAAGTACTAAAAGTCATTTTTCTAAAAACTACACTTAATTAACTTAATTAACAAGAAAGTTCGTATAATATATTTTTTCAACTGGCGTAACTAAATCAAATATAATCACGTGTAGTAATTAATATAAATAAATTCAATAAATACGAAGATGTGCGCATTCGAGCGAAAAGTGGCACATTTCCGAGCGAGGGAGGCAAATGAAGCGCGACGCGGAGCGGCGCGCTTCATTTTCCCGAGATCGGAATGTGCCACTTTGAGCTCGAATGTGCACACTCGGTTTTAAGCATGATTCACAATAATAAATTTACTTTCTTATTATTTTATTAAAATTTCAAAATCTGCAATTTTTAAAATAGAGTTTTTGCCGAAGTTTGTCTCATTCTTCGCCTAAAAATGGAAGGGATGAGGGGGCAATCTCGAAGGAATATTGTGTTTTTTCCGATGCAAGTTGGGTATCAGAAATTTATTCGGCAATTAAACAGAGGCGTCCGCTAACGAATAGCAGGACCATCCATCTTGCCCTGTCGCCTCCGGTTATTGAGAATCAGTGGGCTGGGTCGTTCCACCGACAAGACACCAAGCGACAGTAAAAGCTCTCTGATCTATAGACCCAATTTACTAGACTGGCGCCTGCCCTAACACTCGGCATTATCATTTTTTTTTCGGCCCCAAACCTCCACCGCCGCCGCACCGCCAACGCACACACACGCGCCGAAATGCCGAGAAGCAAACATTTCTGTTATTGCGATGAATTAGCGACGTCGATCTCGGGAGGTGGCACCTTCGCCCCCCCCCTTCACATCTTCATAAATTAACGCGCACTTCATTAAGCGAGTTCTGAGAATCGTTCCGCTAATTAATCATCCGGTAAACGATAATTGCTTCTGCTTTATGGTTTGTGTTTTTAATTTATGTTACAAATTCATTTGACTAAATTTAAAAGGACGTCAGAATTCTCCTAAAAAAATAGACTCGAGGCTCTCTCGTAATTAACTCGAAACATTTTTTAAACGCTCGCCCGTAAATCCTAAACCTAACAAGTTGTGTTTTTGGTCGGTCTTCATTTTTTTAAGTGAGGCGTTTCGGCGGAAAAATCTTCCCGAATGTCGGTCTAAAAAATTGCGTGCTTGCTTTTTTGGAAATTTTAGTTATTAATAACAAACAACTCGAAAATATTTGTATTGTTAAGGGTTTATTTTCTAAAATAAGTACCTAATTAAAAATAAACCAAAAATTTCGTATTTTTAAAAAGACCATTAAAAACCCAATGCACAAAATTTGAAATTAAAGAATTTTTTGAACTATTTTATCAAACAATAGAGCTCGAAATTGTTAAACGAGCAATACTTGAATATACATTGGTTTTTCAAAAAAGGCGCTAACCATTTTGGATGAATTTTGTATTTAGCTAATGTTTTTTTGTCAAGTTTATCTAGATACCTATGTGTTAACTCTGAAAAATAATAATTTTAGAGCTGATTGCCGAAATAAAACAATTATTTTAAATCGTCCGTTTGTAATTTAATTTCCAATAAGGGTTGTTGATTTAGAAATTAAGGGGGCGCTACCGTTTCGCCTACAAAAGCAACATCTATCATAAAATTGATTATTTCATATTTTATTTTGGTTGAAATCTCACAGATTTTGTCTCTTAGCTTTTTTTTGTACTCTCACATAGTGAATTTTTGAATAAGGTCTCATTTAAGGGCTTGCGATTCAAAAAGGAACCCGACGTCGATAGGGACGCTTTAGTTATTTGAAACAACGGACCTTTTGGCTACAAAATGCTGGGAAACAACATAGGGGACGCTTTAATAACTTTTGAGAAAAATAGTAATAAATCAATCATGATGTTAATGTCCAATATCTTTTCAAATACTAATTAAATAGGAATAAATATCAGGAAACAAAAATCTATGCGAAATACACAATTTGCTATGTGAAAAAGCAAAGGCCAAATCAAAAAATTCCAAAGGGCATAAACCATTGATTTTATTTTTAATTCGTTTAAAAATCATTCAAAAATAAGATTTATTTCTTTCAGAAATTTAACTCGTCGATGATTGAATTATTCGAAAACACATCGAGAATTTCTTTTTCGGTTTGTTAAAAATTCTTTTATTGTATTCGACCTTTCTTCTGATCCTATATTATGCAACGAGGTTCAAAGATTTCGATTCTTTTTCATTTTGGTGGTTTCTTTACAAATAATAAAGATACGATCTTTTCGAACTAATTTCGTTTAAAAAACACAACAATATTTTCTTCCCAAAGTTTTTCAAACCGTTAACTTGTTAACTTATTTTTTTTTTATATATGGGTGATTCCGTTCTAACTGTTACTTTTTTCATTAAAAATTTTTGAATTCTATAACTAAACATTTTTTGTTTTTTTATAGTAAAAATGAAAGTGCGAGAGGATTTTGCTACAACTTTAGAATATCGAGAATGAGAATCATATTTTATAATTTACATGCCACGGTACTGACATAAAATAAATTTGGTAGACATTCTTCCGAAAAATTATTAAATTCATTTATGAATTGTATTGTAACATTTTAAAACTCTTTTTTATTGATTATTTAACATTTCAATAATCCATAGTAACTTAACTATAACAAATAATACATTATAATTTATATCAAACATTAATCAACTCACATCTAACACATTTCACAAAAATTAACTTAACTAAATTTTTTTTTTGGTTTTTATCACAGCATTTTTAATTTTTAAACTTCTAAACAGTGATACAGTTTCAGTCATCTTTGGCAATTTTTGAACTTCTTGCTATGAATTCTCAGATTTTTTGTTTTTTGCGTCATTCTGTTATTTATTTTTCCCACCTTATCATTTGAAGAATAATCAATTTTTCTCATAGAAAAGTGTCTGCATACATTCTTATTAGACCAATAAAAGCAACTTAACGGATTGGATAAAATACAATTACGTTGTAATTTATTCCACGTATATACCTTCATTGTGCCTACAAAAGGCTTCAAATTGTCAGGTAATTTGGAAAAATTGTACTCTACTAGCCCCAAAGTGTACCTACTGACTGAACTTCTGTTTCATATTTACATGAATAATTTTCAGTGAAGTCAATATTATTTATTAACAATTAAATATATTTTTATTATTTTTTGACACGGTACTGACATTTTAAATTAAAATAGTAACGGTAATTTTTTGATTCTGAATTTGATAATATCTTATTACCCTATAACTTAGGTTAGTAATAAGTACAGAAATTCATTATTTATGAGGGAAAAAATTAATCGCTAATTAAGTTTACCCATACCACGGTACTACAAGTAAATCTATGACATCATCTTTTAAAAATTGAGTTTTAAAATGACCCAAACTCGCTTGAGAATTTCTTTTGTGTTATGTATGTAAAGATAACTTAGTTAACGTACTTTCAATATGGCTTATTAGTTGTTTCATTAATTTAGCGGTAAATTACGCACGAATCATACACATTCAAATTTAAAAATTTGCTTAAATCTGAGGACAAAAGTTATTAAGCCGGAATTCAATCTTAAATTAATGTATTAAAAAAAATTCGTTAATTTCTTTTAAGTTAAGATTTATCAGTTAATTGGTTTGAATTATTTATTGCACCAAAAAAAAATAATCGATTTATAGGTAAATTCTAGAAAAGGACATGACACGGTACTGACACTTAAGTGACATATTGCAAGTTTTCTTTGAACTGCGGCTTATATTCTACAATACAAGAAAAGTGATGAAATATGTTCATGATGATCGTATTGATACAAAAACTTCATTAATAGATTTATAATGTATGACCAGTGAGAGCAAACAATATAGGACACAAAAAATCACAGTGTATATTTTATAAAATTTAGTTATTCTTAACGAAAATTCAATAATCAAGCGACTCAACAATAAAATCGCTTAAAAGCAAGCGTTAATCAACTTTACATATTTAAACTAACGCAAAGCGGTTATTTTTTATAAACTTTTCCATTAGCAACAAATTCATATTAACGACCACAATTTTTTCCCACAAATCTAAATTAACAATTCAAGATCGTTTTAGCGTACGACGACATTCTCATCGACCAAAATCCTTTCGATTTTAATGTGCATTGGGCAAAATTCGTTTCGGCCTTTGCGTGAGCGTATTCTATTCGGTTAATTACTCCCTTTTTTTTTTCGGTTTAATTTCGTGTTCGATCCGATTTCGAATAAAATATTAACGAAAAATTTTTTCGGTCGGCAAGAGACGTCCGAAGGAAAGGTGTGCGTATATCAATCAATTAGTTTTAAAAGAGGTCAAAGTATAAAAAGCAAGCGGACCTACCAGCGGATAACAACAGCTGCTCGGGGGTAAATTATTCAAGGACCGGAATGTAGGCCGATGTATTAGGGCGATAAAGTACATGCCCGGGGTTGTGCGACTCCGGCTTTCGGGACAGGTACGAAATAAGAGCAAAGTTCGCCGAACAGGCGGATTAACGTACCCGAAAAGAAAGATCTTCGTTCGCATTAAATCGCGCTAATTACGCGAATCTCCTCTCGCCCGAATCGAAACGGCATCGGTAAGCGAAGAGCACGCGTCTTTTAATAAATATTGAATCGCCAACAATCCCTACAAATAAAGATTACTCGGCTGTTGCACGCGATTAGATTTTTATCATCTGTTGACGTGAGTCAAACGCATGGTTATTCAATGCAGAACATACTCTTTTGTATAAGTAACATTGTTGTATACGCTCTGGGAGTTGAACATTCTTTATATGTGCTGCACGTGCCGAACAGACGACGCAGACGCCCCTCCGACGAACCCCTGCAAAACACTCTTATCTTTGCGTATCAATCACGGATGCGCCCTCGGAATCGCAACTAACTTCGACGGTAAATAATGCAATATGTGTCAATCTTTGCCATTGCGTTATTAACGGTCTTCGTACACAGGTACGGATCGGGCGTCGCGCCCGCCGACGCCCCCGCCGAAATCGGAGCGGCGCCACCCCGGCAAGATGCGCCCGAATTTTTTGGGCAAACGCCGAAGGGATCGGCTATTGATTTTGAGCCTTTTCGACCTTCCGCCTCATTAACTAAGAACTAAACGCCGGTGTTAATTAAATTTGGATCCACATTTGAGGTTTTAATTTAAGGGACGAGAGAGGATCTCGACCCTTGGAAGGATCACGGATTTGATACGTCAACAATCAGATTTGCCTAGTTTTGTTGATTTTTTTTTTCGTGGGCGACCGATTTGGTGCTGGAGATTTTTTTAATTCTTCGCATACTAGGTGACTAAATGTGTCACATGCCATACTAGGTGGGGTTTGCCATACCCCGAAGATAAAATGGAATAAAATCCACAAAATTGTACCTTGTGACAGTTCAATGAGAAGAAATGTATTTTAATCACTAATAATGAATAGGTTTAAGAAAAAACATAATTATTTATGCATTAGAACAGACTTTTATTAATAAAAATACTAAAACGTTACTTTTTCTTCAACTTATAAACTATCGGTGTTTCTTGAGTACGAAATTCCAATGACACGTGGGTCAGATCACGTCAAGTGGACCCCTCATTTACCACTTGATCACGAAAATTAAATTAATGCATTTTTTTATTAAGTAGTCACTACTAAAAATTAATCTCCAAAACAGTTTTTCGAAATTTTCATTTTAACAATTTTTTTAACAATGAAAATTTCTTGTACGTTTCAATAAAAAATCGATTACATATCAACCGTGAAAGATAAATTGAAGAAATTTTCAGGATTTATTGTTGAATGTCTGTATTTTGTTGAAATGTCGAAAACTCAAAATTACTTATTTATTATCTTATTGTTTATTAATTTTTAAATAAACAAATGAAAATTTCAATGACTTCTTGGTCGAAAAATAAAAAGTTTTTTCACTGATTTTATGTGTTATACATTTAAGTTTAAGATGCAGAAAAAAATTTATTGCTCGCGATTAATTTAAACAATATAAATTTATTTATGACCGCGCGTCGGGCGCTGTCAGTGTAGCGCGCGCCGAGTACTAAAAATAACAATAAAAAATATTCATTATTCAATTAATTTAATTTTTTTTAAGTATAATTTAGTAAACAATAAAATAACGTAATTTTTTATTAATTAACTAACACAGAGAAAACTAACAAATAATTAAATATAAATTTTACAAAACTGTGTAATCTATTTTTATTGTTTCTTGGTCATTTTCTAAATTATGGCTATGGTAAATACATATTTGGAATATAAAATCGATATTTACTAAATTAAATTAAAATTTTTGATTTGAAAGAGCGCATGGTAAATGATACTAATATAATAAACACGAGGATGTGCGCATTCGAGCGAAAAGTGGCACATTTCCGAGCGAGGGAGGCAAATGAAGCGCGACGCGGAGCGCGCTTCATTTCCCAGATCGGAATGTGCCACTTTGAGCTCGAATGACACTGGTTTTAAGTACGATTCACAATAATTTAGACCAATACATTAGGCAAAAGATCAGTTAAAGAACTTTAGTCGTTCCCTCTCACCTGCATTCACGCGCTTGTCGTATCTTTTCGCTCCCTTTCACTCATTGCTATGGTAAAAATGTTTTTCGAACATAAAATCGATATTTTGCTAAACTGAATGTAAATTTAACATTTGAAAAAGTGAAGAATAGAGTAGTAAAATGCAATAAATACGAGGATGTGCGCATTCGAGCGAAAAGTGGCACATTTCCGAGCGAGGGAGGCAAATGAAGCGCGACGCGGAGCGGCGCGCTTCATTTTCCCGAGATCGGAATGTGCCACTTTGAGCTCGAATGTGCACACTCGGTTTTAAGCACGATTCACAATAATTTAGACCAATACATTAGGCAAAAGATCAGTTAAAGAACTTTAGTCGTTCCCTCTCACCTGCAATCACGCGCTTGTCATATCTTTTCGCTCCCTTTCACTCCTTACTATGGTAAAAATGTTTTTCGAACAAAAAATCGATATTTTGCTAAATAAATGTAAATTTAAGATTTGAAAAAGTGAAGAATAGAGTAGTAAAATGCAATAAATACGAGGATGTGCGCATTCGAGCGAAAAGTGGCACATTTCCGAGCGAGGGAGGCAAATGAAGCGCGACGCGGAGCGGCGCGCTTCATTTTCCCGAGATCGGAATGTGCCACTTTGAGCTCGAATGTGCACACTCGGTTTTAAGCTCGATTACCAAACGTCCCGTTTTAACAAAAAAAAATTGTTTACGTTAGTTATACCCCACCTAGTACACGGATACTACCCCGCGAGGGATTAGCGTTTCGAACAAATCTAATTTAGAAAATTTGCGAGCTTAAATTTAATATAAAATGTTTCGATATTGGTACGCTTTCTTTGAACTTGTTCTTAGATGTAGTGGAGTTAAAATGTAAATTTTTATGTGGTTAGTTCGCGATGAACTTTGGCGGATGTTTGGTCTTTTTGGGATTTTTTTCTAGAAGTAAAGAATGGGCTTATTGGTGTGTAACAAAAGTGCTGGAAAGTGGTTGATCGATAATGGCGCTTATAAATTGCAAAAAAAAAGACTCCTAAGAGGTGATTCGAGGGTTTACTTAATTACGGTTAAATTTACAACGGAAATAAGTACTCGAGGGGTTGGAGTATAAAAGAGTCGTACAAACACACGTCTTTAATTTTTTCTAAAGCCGTTCTGATAGGAAAACGATAAAGTGATGGAAAGGGTCGTAATAAAACGTTTTTAATGTTTAGAAGTATTTAAAATTACTTATAGTAAAAGTAACTTTATTGCAACACATTTTAGAGTTTCAAAATTGGAAAATGATGAAATTAGGCATTTTTGAAGTGGAAAATTTATAATAAATAATATCAGTAGAAAAGTGGTAGAAGCCCGACTAGAAATTCTTGGTTTAGGCCAGATGAGTTCTTGGCTCTAATGTGGAAGCCTAATGAGGTCTAAATAATCTTTGCAGCAATTACTGTCGAACTACGAAAGCTTCGTTAGGGCCATTTTAGGCAAAAATGAATAGGGCCACATTATGAATGGCTATTGTGGGTCATGTAAAGCATACCTTAAAAAGCCTTGCAACATTTCTAATGCAATTTTATTTCAAATCTATATCAAACAAATATTAATAATTTGCTTTTTTTTCCTAGCATATTTATTAATCCATTATATATTTTTCAATAAGTGACACATGAATTGTTCCAAAAACAGTTCAAAATTAAATAGTGATAATCGCAGAATAATTAATTTTAATATTTTTCGAGGTGGGGCATGCCTTATGTGAGTCTCATAAGGAATTACTACCAGGGTAGACATTTTAATTTTTTAAGTTAGGACTTATGAGAGTACTCTATATTTTTCGTATAAGGGCCTTGTGGGGCATTCGTGGGGCAAATTGAACTTTGCCCCATTAGGGCAACATTCGGAGTTCATAAGGCAAGCCTGATTTCGGTCTACCGAAATGCTGGTACATTACTTTCGGCAGACCCACATTGAATTCCAGGCGGAAGATATTAAATATAAATAATCATTATCGTAAAGGCGTCTTGACTTATTCGGCCTTCGTGATTTTGTTAATTTTGTTCGAAGTTGATGCTTCCATCGTTTCTCTGGTTGGCTCACATTTTTCCCCAATTTTTTTTCGATCCGTCTGGGTTCCGGATAAAGAATTGGCCCAGGGAACCCCCTGCCAGTCGTAAGAGGCGACTATCTGGGGCATCTGTCCCAAAATTTTCCTAAATCCTTCCACCCAACTATTCTTACCTAGCCAAAAAAAAAAATCAAATTTTGATTTAACAATCTTCCACAATTAAATTACCTTGGGATAATATTTATTAAACAAAATGATTGTAAAAACACCCTTAATCTTCTATTTTCTACTTCCAATTAAATTAAATAGCGTGTGTTTTATTTAATATGCCACGAGCTTATAATTCTTAAAACAATAACAATTTCAAAAAAAGTACAAGTATAAAACTTTTTTTAATTTATACGGTCTATGTACTGGCATGAATATAAAGGTACTACTTTTGGTTCAAAAGGAAATTGTGTCAATTTTATTATCTTAAATGGAAGGGTAGCCATTTCTTTAGATAATTGGATAGAGCTGGCCGAGGGCTTTTCAAAAATGTATAACATGATATCATTTGATTAATAAATAATTAAAAAAATACTTTTATAGATATTCATAATTGAAAATAAAAATATTTTTTTGGAAATTGTTTATTAATTAAATGGTAACTTGTTATACATTTTTGGAAAGCCCTTGACGAGTTCTACCCACATATATATATATATATATAATAACAATTAATACTCTTCTATTTAAGATAAAAATGTTGACACGATTTTCGGTAAAACCGTAGGTAGAACAAAATTTAGATTCTTATGCGTTTAGGAGTTATAAGATGTTGGCACTTTACTGAAACCTCTTCGTAATCCAAAATATTTTTTTTTAAATTTATTTATAAATGAATTATTTTTAAAAAAGTTTAAAGCTCGTGGCACTTTAAAGGGAACACTCGGTATATTCAACTTGGTAAAACGTTGAGAAAACGAAAATAAAATAAGGTTCCTTCGGAGAAACGAAAAAGAATCAAAAAAAGACAGAAATACTTTTAGTTCGCCCGACGGGGGAGCACAGGCGATTTGTATTCAAAATTTGAAACTGAAGTATCTGGAGCAAAGTAGAGTCTGTCAGAATATTAGAAGTTCGTTTGAGTTATTTGGCACAATTCCAATATTATCTATTACATTTTTATCAAGTTTTCGTCGTGGCCGGGGGCCACAGGAGACATATTTCAGCGAGGCAGTCGTCGTCTTTATGCCCAGGACCCCCGAAGACGGACTACATCAAGACCACTTGCATCGTCCATCTCGCACTGTCATCCTCGCTAGGTCATCCTGCCGCAGCCCTAATCCTAGGAAGTCGTCTCCATGATTCAGTTGTCGTTTGTCTGGCAATCATCCGGAACTCCCGGGGGCGGCATTAGGGCTCGCACCTCGCATCATCGCTCATCGCGCAAAGTCCCGTCACATCCGGGCCGCTGCGGCCTCCTTATGGCACGCACGGCCCCTACGTCAGTCCTTCGCCGAGTCCTCCTGAGGTTCTTTGACGTAATTCGGACGACTCCTCGGGGACGGCGCATGATTGCTGAGAGATGCCGCATGAATACAATGTGTAGCATACTTATTCGCATTGTCACATAAAAAGATAAAGTCCCCGGACGCCTTTCGAAGAATATGGTGCAAAAGCGTATCTGAAAGAAACTGCGTATTTTACATGCCCGGAATTTACCAGCCTCATTTATCGACTGCTTCCTTATGAATTTTTCAGATATCTCTGTAAACCCACTTATCGGAACGGCTCTCTTTCTCTTCATATTTTTCGATGCGGCCGTAAAGCTGGAGAGACTAAAAAAATAAACTCGCCCCTAATTTGGGAGTCTGATATAAATTTTAACGAACATGGCCACGAAACCGATACGGACTAACAACGGCAAACATGTACATACATACATAAAGGATAACGTATCCTTCTCCTTATAATGGCAATATTTCATCCTGTAGGCGTACACTTCTTCCCTCAAAGGGAATCTCCAATTATTAACGTTGAATATATAGTGGAGGTTGCGGCTTTAATATATTAATACGACATTTATAAGACGTTAATTGAGGAATATTCCACACCTTTAATTTATCAGACGATTAAATTACTGAATTTCTGAGGCCGAGCCGTTCTCTTAGAAGGTTCTCGTTGTTTTTTTTGTAAATTTTGTAGGTCAAAAAGTTTTTGTTGCACCAAACGTTTGATTGCAGAAAAATCTACCAACCAGACCTTCGCAATTAACCTTTTATTATTTAAGGATTTCCCAAAATTTAAACAAAATAGATTTTCTTACGAATTTCAAAAATCGGTTGCTTAAAAATTCGTACAAGCCCGAGGGGCAGTATATAAATTAATTTCGGTCGTGCCTTGAAGCAGTGTTAGGGTAAAGGTTTGTAAGGGTGTATGGAAAAGTAGGTAAAATGTACAACGTGGACAGCGCGTAGCCAGAAATATTTTTTTTTGGGTTTGGGGTTGAGGGAAGATCATAAAAAGTTTCGGTGGTCCTAACGTACAGAGGTAGTACTGTATTTCGAATCGATTTGGAGTTCTATAATGCAAGGTCGACTTTTATTCTAGAAACTTACGTTCGAAGCATTTGCTCGGCCTTCAGATAAAGCTATCAGGTGTTCTTTCGATTTTGATAAATAAGTTTGTTGACTTCGCTCGTCACTGCTATAAAACAGGGCCGGCCTTAGTAGCTGCTTAAATTTAAATTTAAATTTAAATCAATTTTGCAACAATTCCTTTTTTTTTGTTGTCGCAAAAGACCGATAATTTATTAGGTTTTCTAGCAAGCCATTTCTAAGCTTTAACGCCACAGCGTACGAATGTGGCAAATTGTGGGGGTCCAGTGGGCACATTTTTGAGTTATTGTCAATTTTAATTAATGTGCGCATATTAAATTTAAATAAATTCCGAAATTAAGAAATAATCTCACAACGATGGGCAAATATCTTGTATAAGAGCTTTAAAAAAAATCAAAATTCGCGGACAGACTTTAAAAAATTAACGTTGAGCTTATAATATTTTATATAAAATTTTGTATATTGTACATATCTCATGGAAAATTGGCCCAAGATTCTAAATCTCTCGCTTTTAACGATTGGACCAAAAAATGAAAGAGATACGACCTACTCTCTGTGTTAATCTATAAATTTTGCAAAATTTATAACTTTTTTGAAATTGAAAAAGCAGCAGGAAAAAATTGTTTTGCCTATCGGCACTGGGGGCCCATAAAGAAGCAAACAACAATCTTTACGCGTTCAAATAAAATTCAAACATTATTTTAAAAAAATCGCTGATACACCTATTTGCCTAAATCTAGTACATTTTTGATTTAAAAAAAATCGGGTTTAAATCGGAGTAACTCGTTCTCTTGTATTAAATTATTTGTCATTGCGATTAATATTTTTTGAACGTCGACCACCTCTTTTAAGCAGATTTTCGAAAAAGCAAACCAATTACTCAATAAGAAAATTTTTAATTTAAAAATTAAGAATCAAAGCCAAAATGCTAGCAAATTTAAAGCCGGCCCATGAATTCGAAAGTTTCTATCGATTTTTCCAGAATTGCATACGACGTTATCTTTTAAAACATTTGTTATTCAATGTTATCGCAATATGCGTTAGTTTCGCTCGGGCCTTTGCTGTGAAAAGACGTGCTATTTTATAGCCAGTTTTTGAAATTTGATATTAAAAATCAATTAATGAAATAAATAAATTACTAACGTAGAAAGGCTCCACGAAAATCGACAAATTCGGTAATAAAACCTGATTAACAATTTTTTAGGCTATTACATAACTTTTAAATCAAAATCAAATTGAAATAATTATTTAGAAGCCATAAACTGGTTTAAAGAAATAGAAATTAAAGCAATTACTATTTTTTTTTTTCTAAATTTTACCGAGGCTTCGCTTCGAATTAATCGGCTTCTAATCGCAATCTTTTTTTTAAATTATCTTCAAATTTAATTATTTCCCTTTTGTACAATTCGTTCTAAAGAATAATCGAACAACTAAAATTTTAATCAGGCCAATTTTTTAATACGATTTTGTTGTAAATAGTTTGTGGGGTCTTTCTGGGTGCCAAACCGCGTCTTCGCGTTCGCGCAATTTGTACTTAATGAAAGTGTTTAAAATGTGGTTTTTATTTTTATAAAAATAAAGTCAAAAGGCAATTAAAATGTCAATCGCCGTTTTAAATAAATTGTGCTTCGAAACTATGAATAATAACAACGATCAAGGTAAAAAACTTGATTATTTATTAGGGTGGATGGAAAAAAATTTTTTTTAGCTTGAGGGTACAAATTGTGGGTAACTTTGAAAAAAAACAGAAGAGAAAATTTTAATATCTTGGTGACCTATTAATTTCTAAAATTGATAATGAATAGATAAACAAAATTGTTCTAGACACTGCAGTGTCCCCTTTAAGGCCGATCAAATATTTAAAAAGAAAAAAAATTCATAATTATTTATTGTAAATTAAAAAAAATATAAAAGAATATGCGCTTATTTTTTATTAGTCAAAATTCTAAAGATTCTGAACCGAAAAAAAATTCTCTTAAAATAAAAATTTTTAATTTATAATCAATTTTAAAAATTAGTGGGACACATCAATATATTAAACGAAAAATATTCTTTTACCCACCCTATTATTTATTTCGCCAGTTGGGGTTGAAAGTAACTCCGAAATCTGTTCAAAAATTTACTGTATTTTCAGATTAAAAAAATTAAAATTAGAAAAACAGGATGTGAAGGTTCTGGTCCATTTTCTTAAAAGTTCATTTAAAGATCTCAATTAAATTTAATTTCGTGAAAAAGATCTAAATGTGAACTTTTTTTGAAATGTCTGTGTTTATTTTTAAGCTGAAACTAAAGTTCTTTTTTTTTAAATTCTAAATCAAGTCTCTTTTTGAAAATCTAGTCTTTCTGCCTAATTTAAATTTGGTTCTTTTTTTGAATTAACTTAGTTGAGAATTTTTTTTGCGTAAATTGAAGCTAAAATTGAGGCGCCGAATTTTTTCCCCGCCGATTTCTTTGAAAGGCGCATAATTAGAAGAAGAGCGCCAAAGTGAAATTAGAATGCACATTAATAAAACAAAGAGGAAGAGCTTAATTACGTCTCTCGTAGACCGTACGAAATTTTTTACAAAAGTAAAAATTCGTAACGAACGCCGACCCGCCATTGATCAATAAAAAGTAATTGAATTAGAAAGGCGCAGCAAGTTCGAAAGAAAGATAAAAGAAGAAATTTGAATTGAGTGCATGCACCTCGGGAGATTCGACGTCGGCGACGTCGACTTGGGCGATGCCGCTGACGAAGCCAAGTTTACAAATGAAAACTTGAGGCACTTCAGAATCAATTAATTAATTAGGGATTCGAGGCAGCCGTATTTATCCCGCCTAGGCTGAGCAAACAAGCCGTACACAAATGAAACACTACGGCATACCCTCGTTTTCCTCCCTTAAAGCAAACAAATATATATTTGTAGCCTACTTATGGTGTTTGGTATTCACTATGTAGTTTCTGTTCAAGTTAAATACACTTACGAGCACACTAAGAGGGTTGGAGATTTAATGAAATTTGCAGTAGGTGTACAACCAACTACAGCCACCCCCCAAAAACCGACCAACTTTTACAACTAATTATTTTGCTACCTCTTCCTTCAATTAATTCCTACAAGAACTGTGCTCGACTCGGTCGTCCGAAAGCCGGAGTGGCCGACCTTTGGGCTCGGCGGTGCCCAAATTGTGCTGTGCTGCGCCCCCGCGACTTAGAGGGTGGATAAGTTCCGGAGGAAGTGGTTTAAAGCGAAAAAAAAACAAAACATGCGTAATGGGTCTGTTACAGTTTGAAAACAATTAATTTTTTTACGTAAAATAGTTGTTAATTTATTTATCATCAAAGAAATACTACCCATCTATGGCATAATAGCAGGTGTAGGGTAAAACGTCCAGTGAATGACCGAGTTGTGGCATTTTTAATATAATAAATAGTAAACAAATTAATAAATCCAAAACCACCCGTTACAAATATGCACATTTTACTTTTTCTCGATTTACAGTTTGCTTATGGACCTATTTTTACTGTAAAATGGGGTTTAGGGGTATTTTAGATGACGTACTTGTTATATGTATAAAAATAGAAATACAGTAGGGGAACCTGTTGTACCTTGATCGCTTTGTACCTAGCGCAACTTTATTTTTTTTTAATTTTTACAAAGTAAATGAATGATTGTGAATCGTGCTTAAAGCCGAGTGTGCGCATTCGACCTCAAAGTGGCACATTTCCGATCTCGGGAAAATGAAGCGCGCCGCTCCGCGTCGCGCTTCATTTGCATCCCTCGCTCGAAAATGTGCCACTTTTCGCTCGATTGCGCACATCTTCGTATTTATTGAATTTATTTTTACACTTGGTTATATTAATTTACATAGGCTAAAGAAGTAGGGGAACCTGCTGTACCTTGGTCCCTTTGTACGTAGGCCAACCTAATTTTTTTAATATTTGCGGGCTTTTGTGACCCATAATTTGCGATATTTAAAATGCCACATTGACAGACATTAACGTAAAGTTAGCAGCAGCTGGCCAATGTACTTTGTTAATGTATGAGATCAATTGAAATTTTTAATCGAAAAAAAGTAAGTTTTTTTTAATTTTTTTTACTTAAATATCTTATTGATTTTTATTCCCTAATGACAAATGACTCATCGAAATAGAAAGATTATTTATTAATGTTTGCATATTACTGGTCCGATTTTGGCACAGCATAATTTTTAATTTTATTTTTGAGTTTAAACATCAAGGGTCGGTGTGTTGTACCTCGGTCACCGTCAATAAATTGTACCTTGGCCCTAAGATCGACGTGCAAGAAATAAAAATTTAGATATACCTTTGTTAAAAATTTTTAATTCTTTTTTAATTTTGCTTCAGATAATATGCCTCTCAAGTCTAACGAAAAATTTTAATTTTTACAAAATTAACCATTAAGTATGTGAAATTTTAGTATAGGAGAAAAGTTCTGTTAATTTTTGAAACAGTTTTAGTGCCATCTCAAAGAAGAACATTAGTAGTTCTTATAATCCAAAAATAAATATATAGTTATCGGAGAACAATGGGTTTTATTTTGCTTGATGTGAATAGAGCCAAGGTACATCACCTCTGTTGTACCTGGGCCATAGATTCACTAATTTTTAACCTTCCGCATACTAGGTGACTGAATGTCACATGCCCGAAAATAAAATGATATAGAATCCTCAAAATTGTACTTTATAGCAGTTAACACTTGAACCGCGGCACTTTTCGACTTGCTACAACCGCGGTTACCGGTCAATTTGACCTTTGAGAAAAATTAGCCTTTTAGCAATTAAATACTTATTGCAACACATGAATTACATGTTATAGTTTATAAATAAAGCAAAACTTTATATTTTTGTTTTACTTTATAAAACAATTAGCTGGAATAACTTATATAATGTACTTTTTTTAAATTTTTTGCAGCGCTCATTCTAGAAACTGTTTTTTTTTAATTAATACATGCATCTTTAGTTTTACTGTTGTAGTTTCCTCTCTGGCACTTTTTTATGTTTTATTTGACAAGCCCATATAGTACTTTTGCGGACGATATGGATCCTATCAATTTTCTTGTTTAGATGATGTTTCTTGGTGAAATTTTTTGATAGTTTTAGTAAAAAAATGGATTTGTCGTAGAATCGGGGTCATTTTATAATCCAGCAAATATAATGATTCCTATAATAATCAAAATGTGAAAAACGACCATCTTCAAAAAGCTGCTTTTACATAATATTATTTTGCCATTCGATCAAAAAGGTCTACTTTTATTTTGTTTTGGTTATAATAGGGCACTGTTTCCGGTTTATTTTTTTATGTAATAAAACATTTCGAAGGTACTATCAATAATAATTATGGATAGAACAGATTGAACGAATAACCGGGAAGAAAAGAGTATGCGGCTGTAGGTATAATCTCTCATATTAAAGGAAAAGAAAAACAATTTACAAAGAAAGACAATTATAGGACAGTAATTATGAACTATGTAATGCGGTAGAAATATATTCTACCAATAAAAAAGTAACAAGACGATAAATTTGCGAAAAGGTCAAAATGACCGTTTTCACGGTTCTAGTGTTAAATGATAAGAAATATATTTTAATAACCAATTATGACTAGGTTTAATTAAAACACATATTTATTTATGCATTAGAATACCCTTTTATTAATAAAAATACAAAAAGGATTGTCCGTACGAGGCGTTAAACCGCCCCGATTTGCGCAGAAATTTGATTACAGAATAAAATATAAGCGTAATGAGTGGGTTTAAACGTGGTTTAAGAAAAGATTTAGGACACCGAGAACATGGTGAAAATTAACATTAACGGTTACAGCCTGTAAATGTGATTTACACGTCTGAGGAAAAAATGCATTGAAAATTTTCAAAACGATAATTAAAAATAAGTGAAACGATTAAAAATAATCTGAATTTAAAAAATAAATGAGCATATAAAGACGGAAAGTCGCAAAATCAAAAATTCGGGCAGTATTAACTGTAATTATTTATTGACTTCCAAGTGGAAAATCACTATATGTTGCCGTCGTCGTAGAAACTTTTTGAAACCACTGGTGAACACCTCAAAACGAGTTCTAACGTAATCAATGTTCAAATTTCTGCGCAAATTGGGGGGATTTAACGCCTCGTATGGACAATCTTCTTTAACTTTTTTTTTTCAATTTATAAACTATTGAGTTTTTTCTTAAGTATTAAATTCCAAAGCACGTGTCAATTATAATACCGAATATTAAGAAATCCTAACAAGAATTTCATTCTTGCCTCTATATTGCAATACAAATTAATTTCACGGCAATTTACTAAAGATTTGCAATAATTTAGATCAATGAATAACACGAAAAATTAATTGAATCATTTTAATCGTTCCCTCTCACTTGCATTGACAAGATTATCGTATCTTCTCGCTCCTTTCCACTCATTGCTATGGTAAATACGTTTTTCGGCATATAAATTCTATATTTACTACATTAAATTAAAATTTTTGATTTGAAGGAGCGCACGGTAAATTATTCTAATGTAATAAATACGAGGATGTGCGCATTCGAGCGAAAAGTGGCACATTTCCGAGCGAGGGAGGCAAATGAAGCGCGACGCGGAGCGGCGCGCTTCATTTTCCCGAGATCGGAATGTGCCACTTTGAGCTCGAATGTGCACACTCGGTTTTAAGCTCTATTACCAATCGTCGCGTTTTAAGAAAAAAAAATTGGTCACTTTAGTTATACCCCACCTCGTACACGGAAGGTTAAGTCTTCTAGAAATTTGAGTAAACAGTTGGTAATGCTTTCAAATATTTTATGACGAATACCTTATTAGTGCCCCACTACGATGCAATTCATTTTATCAACAAATTGTTACATATACAATTTAAAAAAAAAATTACAAGCGAAAAAGGGCCAAGGTACAACAGGTTTCCTACTACCTCTGCCTGTTACGAGGATTTGCGGATTTCGTAAAATCCCGAGTGGCAGTATAAAATTAGTTTCGCCCTAAATTATTTGCGAACGGTCCTGCCCCCAAAATCCCGATCCCGACGTCCCCCGTCCGCCCCCCGACGGAAGATCCGAAAGTAAAAAATTTTAATTGTCTCGCCGCCGCGGCTTCTCTAAAAATATAAATAAAAAGGTTTCCCGAAAGCCAAACATTTAGCCGACTTCGCCTCTTTTTATCTCTTCGAACGAAATAGCTCAGAGTTAAAAACAGAATCAACAATGGAAGCGAAGGATATATATCTCGGGCGTTATTTCAAATAAAGGAAACTATCAAACTGCCACTACGCTACAAAATTCTTCTGAAAACACTACAAATAAATAACGTTTCTTCTTTTTAAGTTAAAAATCTTATAAACGGGGCGCAAAGGTATAAGCGAAAGCCTCTTGCCCGAGTATATTTTCCAATAAAATCGAAACGGCTCGATGAATCTGCGGTTCGTTTGCTCTGTCTTTCCCGGTCCCTACCGGAAATCAAGGATTTATGCACTACACTCTGACAGGGAACGATTTATTACTTTTAATAATGTAAACTTGGAATAAAACAAGGATGTTCCCTATTTTTAGATCTGAAATATTACTCCTGCGATTACATTAAATTCGGTGCCGATGCACAAGGGCGCTGGGAAAAGTGTGTCTAAAATTTGCGGAGTTGTTTACGAGCATTACTCGAGGGGGCGGGGGGTGAAAATTAAAAAAACGCAAATTGCGGAGTTGTTTACGATCATTACTCGAGGGGTCGGGGGGTGAAAATTCGAAAAACGCATAAACTACCAAAACCACGTTTCTGCTTGCAGGGAAGGGGCGACTGTACCCCGCATACAGTGTGAGCGGGTCAGAGGGTGAAGACTGTCCATCTCCTCGCCGATACGGTTCGCAGCACACCTACCAGCACCCCCTTTACCAGCAGCCCGCCGGCCTGAGCGACACGCCGACGTCCGAAAACGCATCGGACGCAACCCTTACCGATTCGGAGCTCGCCCTCGCCAGGGACTCGACTCTTCTTGTTCATAACGGTGAGTCTAATTTTTGCTTTATTAAAATCGGGACCCTTCGCGCGGAGGGGCTCGGCTGCGGCCTTATAAATTATACAAAACGCACTTTTTGCCTCGATTGAGTTGTGGTAGGAAATGAACGTTCGCCCCCTTTCTCTGATATCTTATGCGATCCGGCTGTAAGAAGTTTAGGGGTCCATTTATTTGGACGCGGGAGGAAACTTCTCGGGGCTTTGTTTGATGATTTTTCGTTTGTGACGCGAGGGGTGGAAGTGAATTAAGGGAATTGTGTGTTGCTGCTGGTGCGCTGTTTTTATTGTTGTAATTGTTTGGTTTAAATTTTTATATGCTAATTTTTTTTTATTGGCCCTTTTAATCGACGAAATCGAAATGGAAAGTTAAACGCTTTTGCACGGGGTTAATGTTATTGTACCAAAGACGTGGACGAATTGTTTATAACGGGAAAATGGATGCTTCATATTAAAATGAAGTTTGAAAGATAATTAAATTTAAGTAAATAGGTGTCTGTGATTTTTTTGAAAATAATGTAAATTTTTTTTGGAAGCCCACGAAGTTGTAGTTTAAGTTAATCTTTGAAAAGCCCACCAATATGTTGTCTCTCTATGATTTTTTTTTTAATTCAAGGGTTGTATATATTTGTAATGTGATATCATTTAATGAAATGAAGACTATCTTACAATAGCTCTGTTAGTTTAAAAAAAAATGTTTTGCTTTTAATCTTCAATCAAATATGAGACGGGGAGAAATTGTTTATAACATTAAAACGGTTAATTCTATCGCAATGAGGTTTTTATTAATCGAAAGGGGACAAAATTTCATCAAACACATGTCTCAGCGATTTTCTCAAAAAAAAGTGGTACTGTTTTTCCAAGCTTCCAAAGTTGCGGTTCAAATCAAAGTTTTTCGATTTGTTTTTTGTCTATAAATCTTCTGCAAATTTGTCAGTGGTACATATAATTTGATGTTATTCAATATAATTAAAACACCATTTACTTATCTTTATTAGTTTAAAAATAATTTTTTTTTTACCTATTAACAAAATATGGCAAGAAACGTAAGAAAATTTACCGAAGATGTCGAGAACTTGATTACAACATAAAAACGGGTGCTCAGATTTAAACGGGGTTTTTACTAGTCGAAAGAGAGCTAAATTTAAGCAAATAGGTGTATCGGCGATTTGTTTAAAAAAAATCGTCTGTTTTGGTTACAAGCGTTCAAATATTGCAGTTGAAGCAATCTGTTGAATCGCTCACCGATTAATTGGGCTTTAATAAATTTATTTCAAATTCACTGAATACACACATAATGAGATTCAATTTAATATAATTAAAACGTCTTTTTAAATACCTTTGGACGTTTTGGCAAATTATGCAATTTTTCTTATTAAGAATACAAAAAAATGTAGGTACCCAATTAAATCTACAAATGCTATCAACAATTTGTTTATAACATGAAAACGGTTAATCCTATTGAAACGGGGTTTTTATTAATCGAAAGGGGACAAAATTTCATCAAACACGTGTCTCAGCGATTTTCCCAAAAAAAAAGTGGTACTGTTCTTCCAAGCTTCCAAAGTTGCGGTTCAAATCAAATTTTGAAAATTCTTTCAATTTGTTTTTCGTCTATAAATCTTCTGCAAATTTGTCAGTGGTACATATCATGTGATGTTATTTAATATAATTAAAACGCCATTTACATATCTTTATTAGTTTTAAAAAATATTTTTTTCTTTTAATTATTAACAAAATATGGCAAGAAACGTAAGAAAATTTACCGAAGGTGTCGAGAAATTGATTATAACATAAAAACGGGTGCTCCGATTTAAACGGGGTTTTCACTAATCGAAAGAGGGCTAAATTTAAGCAAATAGGTGTATCGGCGATTTGTTTAAAAAAAATTGTCTGTTTTTGTTACGAGCGTTCAAATGTTGTAGTTGAAACAATCTGTTGAAACGCTCACCGATTAATTGGGCTTTAATAAATTTCTTTTAAATTCACTGAATATACACATAAATGAGATTCAATTCAATATACTTAAAACGTCTTTGGACGTTTTGGCAAATTTTGCAATTTTTTTTATTAATAATACAAAAATGTACCCAATTAAATCTACAAATGCTATCAACAATTTGTTTATAACAAGAAAACGGAAGGTCCAAAATTAAATGGGCTTTTCAATAATCCCAAAAAAACTAAATTTCGGGCTTCTAAGTACATACCGGCCATTTTTATAAACCTAAACTAAGAACAAGATCTAAATAATTTTTTTTTTTGATTCTCATCTAAATTTTTATAAATTGCAGTAAAACACAAACGTCCTTATTAGTGCGTCTCCTCCTTTACGAGGAGCTTTAAAGAAAATTTATTTCCGAAAAAATAACGTCGTAGGACATAATAAAAAGATTGCATTTGCCGGTAAATGGAAGCGAGTCGTAAAAAGAGAAGTGTACAGAGCTTAGGCCGAGCCGAAGAATACTTTTTTTTTTAGCTCCACACCGCCAATTTTTTTATGCCTCGCCATAAGTTCGAAATTCGTCCCCCGTAAAACTTTGCCCTCTTTTATTGCGTCGAATTAAAAAAAAACGCGAAGAATTGTCCCAAAAACAAATTACTCGGCTAAATATGTAATAAAACCGTGGGCCTTTATTGCTTCTAAAACTCTTTTAATTTCTAACGAGTGCGCTCGGCCCCGCTCTCTCCACACGAAATAATATCAACTTTTGACGCACCGCCGTAATTTTTCTTCATAAATTTTACATTTCCCATTCGAAATGAATTACAAAACTGTCGCAGTTTATCTCAATTTTTTTAAATTATTTTTTTCTTTTTGCGCCCGAGAACGAGTCATTTTATTTATACGAATGATTAGATTCGCGCGGGGCCGCGCGTTTTTTTTTTAGAATTTTTAACTCGGCGAAGGGGAAAGTGTGCGTTTTACGCTTTAATTCGTTGCGAACGGCCCAATTAGCCGTCGGACGCGTTTTTTTTTGTTGCTACGTAAACGTTTACTTTGCGTTTATGTGCGACACCGATTTCGTTAAAATTAAATCTTGTCCTTCGTTATTTTTGTTTATCGTTTCTCGCGGAGACATGTGTACTTATGACTAATGCATACCGATGTTTATTTATAAAATCGAAAGCCTTGCTTTTCGACTTCCTATTTGTTATTAATTTAGTTTTTGGTTTATTTTGTAGAGTTTAGAATGTGACGCAATTAAATTCGTGCGTTTGGATTTTGAAATATCAGCAGAAGGAACTGAATTCAATGGGACTTTACAAAACACTATAGATTTTTTTTTTGGAATAATCACTGTAAATATTAGGAGCCCAAATTCAGTTTTTTTTTGGATTATTAAATTTTGGACCTTCCGTTTTCTTGTTATAAACAAATTGTTGATAGCATTTGTAGATTTAATTGGGTACATTTTTTTGTATTCTTAATCTTCCATGTGGGGGTATAACTAACGTAGCCATTTTTTTTTTGTTAAAACGGCACGTTTGGTAATCTAGCTTAAAACCGAGTGTGCACATTCGAGCTCAAAGTGGCACATTCCGATCTCGGGAAAATGAAGCGCGCCGCTCCGCGTCGCGCTTCATTTGCCTCCCTCGCTCGGAAATGTGCCACTTTTCGCTCGAATGCGCACATCCTCGTGTTTATTATATTAGTATAATTTACCGTGCGCTCTTTCAAATCAAAAGTTTTAATTTATTTTTGTAAAAATCGATTTTACATTCGAAAAATGTATTTACCATAGCAATGAGTGGAAGGGAGCGAGAAGATACGATAATCTTGTCAATGCAAGTGAGAGGGAACGATTAAAATTATTCCATTAATTTTTCGTGTAATTTATTGGTCCAAATTTTTACGAATTATTAAGAAATTGCCGTGAAATTAATTTGTATTTCAATAAGGAGGCAAGAATGAAATTCTTGTTAGGCTTTCTTAATATTCGGTACCGTAATTGACACGTGTCATTGGAATTTAGTACTCAAGAAAGGCTCAATAGTTTATAAGTACAATTTTGTGGATTTTATTTTATTTTATTTCTGGGGTATGGCAAACCCCACCTAGTATGGCTTGTGACATTTAGTCACCTAGTATGCGGAGGGTTAATAAGAAAAATTGCAAAATTTGCCAAAACGTCTAAATATATTTAAAAGACGTTTTCATTAAAGTGGATTCAATCTAATTACATGTAGGGGAGACCGGGTATAGTTGTCTCACGGGTAAGTTGTCACAAAAGCCATAACAGCAAACCTCATGAATTAATAAATTTATTTACCCGTGTCAAAGAGGCCCGAGCACAATACCTCCTTGCGTACTTCACTTCATTTCGCTCTGAAATACCGTAAAAGAAATATATGCGTTCGTTTTTTTTTGTACAGCGAATTTTTTGTGAATCTGTGTTGAGTCTCGTAGGTATATTTAAATTTTGCATAGGGATATACTTTTTCGTGTATTTATGATGTTTAAGATATGCTTCATGATATCATTCATATGGTTTCTTACATGACCATTGATTTAAATTTATTTTGGGAGTTAATTGTCTAAAATTGTTTTGGAGAAAGTTGTCTCGAGTTAACGGGGGCTAGTTGTCACATGTGCGAAGCAGCACCATAAATATGAGCGGCCTTTTTTATTGGTTTCTAGGGGTTTTACTCCATAAACGATTGGCCGTAATTATATTTGTGTCATTTTTGTTAACATAACCTAAGTTCGTTAGATAGAAGTTACTATTCGCTCACAGCAAATATTTTTTTATTTTTTTTAAATTATGAATAAGATATTATTTGTTCCTTTCTTAGGTAAAATTTCTTACAAACAACACTTTACCTTTAATAAAAATAGGGATTTGTTTTGTCGTTTTGTATTTTACCTTTTATTTAGTATGTGACTACTTACCCCAGACACGAGGTTAAAAGTCACACTTCCCTTTTTTCATAAAAATTATAATATGTTCTCATTAAATAATGGTAGGGAAAAAGTCTTTATTTTTTCTTAAACTAGAATAAATACACTATCTAATGATACATAAATGTAATTGCTAAATTAAGACCATGTGCTCTATAAATGCAAAAAAACAAAACTTGTGACTTCTAACCCCGGTCTCCCCTACTATAACAGGGACAGAATGTGGCACTTTCTTCCCGCAAAATAGGGTCCGAAAGCGAACTTTCGATCCCGGTACGATAAAAAATTATTTTGATCTTGTTCTTAGTTTAGATTTATAAAAATGGCAGGTAGATACTTTTTCAAACGAAAATCGAAGAAAAAAGCCTCGCCCTTAAAAAAGCTCAAATCGTGGTTTTCGATTCGATAAAAACGAATTAGCATATCGGTTTTGTAATAAAACCGTCAATAAAATGGGTTTCATAAGTTAATAAAATAAAAATTACGCAAGCCCTTCGGGGATCGATATTTCTAATAATATCGAAAAGGTCTGTTTATCGCGTGCAAATATTCGACCTGAAACGAAATAACGCATTAGTCAAATTATCAAAAGAAATCTCATCAAATACGCACACACGTGCACACACCCCTTTCGCTTTTGAACAGCCGAAGAGCTTTATCCGAAAATTTTATGCAAATCTCCCTTATCAGGAGCGATGTCCCAATGAAGGTTCATTGAAAAATAAAAAACAAAGGGGCGAAAAGCTCGAAATAAATTTAATCTCGCCGCCCCAAAAATGGCTGCTAATGTGCCCCCGCACTTATTTATTTATTTATTTACTAACATTTTTTTTTTGGGGAGGAAACGGGCGATTTTATAAATCGTCGATCTATATGTAGATGGGGATCAGACGGAATGGGGGTTGTTAGTGTCAAAAAAGGAAAAGTACGAGTTTGCATCTCGGCGCGGCCTTCTATCTTCAGCATCTGGCCGTAAAGATCGGGGTGGTTGCTTTAAGGAGCGACGGGGGCGGCATCCGAAGATTATGAAGGAGATGCGTGTGTCCATATTGGGGGGCGGCACTCGCGGTGTAATGTAAGAATAGAATGCGACGAGCAGACCCGTGTAATGGTTACTGGTCGTTATCGGGGCTCATCTTTTACGCGCGTAAAAAAGCGTTATGAGCAAAACCGGGATAAATTGCGTAGGTGGTAACTTTTTACGGTAACGGGTGAGCACATAGTCCTTGCGTTTATTTCGGCGAAACGAGCGCACGCAAATTTCGAATAAAGACCGCGAGCTTTTTACTGCGAGCTTAAAGATTACGGCGATAAGGAAAGCTTCTCGTGTTTAGTGATTTCGAAATTAGGCATTAGCTTTAGAGAATTTCCAATTGTTGGCGAATTTCTCGCGTTAAAGTTTTAGACGGGATATAAGCCAAAGTGGGGAAGAAGTTATGGCGTTTCGTTTCTTCTTTTAATAACTTGATTTCGCATCACTTTAAAAGCTCAACATTTTTTTATTTTTGCTGAGACACCTTATTTACTCAAATTCGATTCTATTTCTATTGGTAAAAATTTGAGTTGCATGGGAATAGCCGTTTTCCTGTTATAAATAATTTGTCGTTAGAACCTGACGATTTAATAACGCATCAAGTCATATTTTGCTATAATTACCAGAAAAAAAATAATTATTTGAAAACCGATAGAAATATTTAAATGTTGTTTTATAATATTATATTATCATTCATCATACGTGTTATTTCTAAATTTTAAATAATTTTAATGAAGCATATCAGAGAAAACGACGTTTTCAATAGTTAAATTAACCATTTAATATGGAAATTCTGTTTAACTTAGTTCAAATATATTTCCAGCTGCATTAAAGTTTATCCTGTTCTTGCAGGGGTGGTTAGAATGTTTTTATTATTTTTTTGGGTTATTATAAACTTCAATTAAGACCCTCTGTATATTAGTTTTTTTTGAATTCGCGGTTTTGAGAAATTTTGTTTTTTAATTTCGGGCAATTAATAAATGGCTTTATTTGCACTTGCATTAAAGCCGTTTCAGTTGTTATAGGGATGGTTAGAATTTTTTAAATATTTTTCTGACTTATTATAAACTTCAGTTAAAGTCCCCTTTGTGTTAGTTTTTTTGAATTCGCGATTTTGAGAAGTTTGGTGAATTAAATGAGTTACCTACATTTGCACTTGCATTAAAGCCGTTTCTGTTGTTATAAGGGTGGTTAAAAGTTTTTAAATATTTTTTTGGGTTATTATAAACTTTAGTTAAGATCCCCTTTGTATTAGTTTTTTTGAATTCGCGACTTTGAGAAATTGTGTTTTTTTAGTTTGGTCTGTTAAATGGCTTACATTTGCACTTGCATTAAAGCCGTTTCTGTTGTTATAGGGGTGGTTACAATTTTTTAAATATTTTTTTGGTTTATTATAATCTTCAATTAAGGCCCTCTGTATATTAATTTTTTTGAATTCGCGATTTTGAGAAATTGTGTTTTTTAATTTTGATCAATTAAATGGGTTACATTTGCATTTGCATTAAAACCGTTTCTGTTGTTATAGGGGTGGTTAGAATTTTTCTAATATTTTTTTGGCTTATTATAAACTTTAGTTAAGGCCCCTGTGTATTAGTTTATTTTAATTCGGGATTTTGAGAAATTGTGTTTTTTAAATTGGTCTATTAAATGGGTTACATTTAGGGTTGCATTAAAGCCGTTTCTGTTGTTATAGGGTGATTACAATTTTTTAAATATTTTTTTGGTTTATTATAATCTTCAATTAAGGCCCTCTGTATATTAATTTTTTTGAATTCGCGATTTTGAGAAATTGTGTTTTTTAATTTTGATCAATTAAATGGGTTACATTTGCATTTGCATTAAAACCGTTTCTGTTATTATAGGGGTGGTTATAATTTTTTAAATATTTTTCTGGGTTATTATAAAGTTAAATTAATGATCTTTGTGTATTAGTGTTTTTGTATTCGCGATTTTGAATAATTGTGTTTTTTAACTTTGATCTATTAAATAGGTTACGTTTCCAGCCGCATTAAAGCCTTTCCTGTTGTTATAGGGGTGGTTAGAATTTTTTAAATATTTTTCTGGTTTATTATAAACTTCAATTAAGCCCTCTGTGTATTAGTTTTTATGAATTCGCGATTTTGAGAAAATGTGTTTTTTAACTTTCGTCTATTAAATGAGTTCTATTTAGGGTTGCATTAAAGCCGTTTCTGTTGTTATAGGGGCGGTTGGACTTTTTTAAATATTTTTCTAGCTTATTATAAACTTTAATTAAGGCCCTCTGTGTATTAGTTTTTTTTAATTTACAATTTGAGAAATTGTGTTTTTTAACTTTTTTAACTTAGGTCAAATAAATTTCATACATTTCCAGATGCACTAAAACCCTTTCCTATTCTTGTAGAATTGCTGTTTCTGATCCTCATCTTTGAATATTTTTGTGAAACGATAAGGACTCTCAGAAATTTTCCAATAATAAAACAAAAATTAGCCGAACCTAAAATCTGAAGCAACCGTGTTAATTCCGAGCAAAAACGACTATCTCACGCACAGAGAGCCGCACCGACACAAACCCAGAACCACCAGCCCTTTGACTCGTTCCGTCCCCATTTCATTACTGTAATCATTTTCGTTCCCGACAAAATTCCATTGTGTGCGGGATCAAAATTAGGAATAGATGACACATCGTTTCTTCATTGATAACTTTCCTCCTAAATACTTCGCCCTAATTACCCTCGTCTTTGTAAGTGTTGATAACGCTCTTGTCATTTTGTAGGATTTTTTATGGGCCATTGTCGCCCCCACTGTTAACCCAAATCATCCCCTGTACATTTTCTCTTCCAAGAAAAAACGACATTAATTTAATTAATAATAAAGACGAAGAGATTTAATTACGTTTTTTTTTAACTCGCAGTTTAGGGGTTGTTTTTCGGTCTTAAGTCGTTTTCGAAACATTATCAGCGGTAGTAGAATTCGGCGTCGTACAAACAAACAAATTACTATAATTTCGTTCAGGAAGTCTGGTAAAATTAGGTGTGTGTGTGTAGCCCACAAATCCCTTCCCTCTGATTTCGATGTAATTCCCCATAATTCAGAGATAAAATCGAGAATTAGGGACGTAAATGAGTGGTGATTATTTATGTATTTCTGTTTATTGTTTAGCGTTTTTTCGGTCGTTGTTCGAGACGTTCAAAATAGATACGGTTTTATTTTGCGAGCGAGTTGAGGTAGGCGTTTTTTTTTTTATTGGGCACTTGTACTATTGCCAGCTCTTCGAAAATGCGGAAATGCGAAGGTGCGTTCACGTTTAGGACCATCTGCTTCTCGCGAAGTATATTTACTTTTGTGTTTGTTTTATTCGGATTTGGGTTTTGCATAGTTGGGAGTACACGAAATATTTCATTCATGCGTTTCGGTATTTGGGTTAAGGGGGTCGCGTTTGTATTTGTGAATTTAGCTCGAGAGCAAAGTGCGGAATTTAATACTCTTTAGATTGGCGAAAACTGCATCTGAAAAAATTTATTTTCTTTTGTAAAGTGTTTGTTCTTTGTTTTCGTTGTTTAAGGTTTACTAAGAAAATAAAAAGGAGGGTTGTGGTTTGCTAATAAAAGCGTGATTAGGGCGTTTGATTTTCGTGCGCCTTTTCGATTTCGAAACGTGTTTAAATAAATAGGTTTTTCAAAGGTGCAGAAAGTTGGGTGTTTAATTTAAATTTAATTTTTTAGAAGTTCATCATAATGTTGGTTAATGATGGGATTTTATAAAATTTACAAATAAAACGATTTATTAATTATAATTTAATTTTTTAAAATAACATTTAAAAATGTTTTACTAGCTTTCCAAATGTTAGTTTTGGTTTGTCAAATAAGAGATGACCGGATACGTAATTAAATCTGCAGATACAGACGACAAATTCTTTATAACAAGAAAAGGAATACTTCAATTTAATTGCGGTTTTCGCCAATCCAAAGAGAATTAAAATTAACTATATAGGTGTATCGGCGATTTTTTACAAAAATTTTGTATCTTTTTACTGACTCTCAAAAGTTGAGTCTAATTAAATTTGTTGGGAACCCATCTTTATTTATTGCTTTGGCAAAATTCTTTCATATTTACGGATAGGACGTGTAATTTATTGTAATTTAATGTCCTAAAGTGACATTTAAATATCTATATTGGTTTTGAAAAAATTAATTCTTTATGATAATTATAATAAAATCTAACTGGGTGTTATTAAATCTTCGGGTTTAGACCACAAATTGTTTATAACCAAAAAAACGAGTACTCCAATTGAATTGCGACTTTCATTAATGAAATAGAATAAAATTTCAGCAAATAGGAGTCTCGGCGATTTTCTAAAAAAAGATTTTGGATTTATTTACTAGCTCTCAAAAGTTGGGGTTATTTGAATTCTTTAGAAACCTATCTTTATTTATTGCTTTGGTAAAATTCTTTCATATTTACGGATAAGACGTGCAATTTATTGTAATTTAATGTCCCAAAGTGACATTTAAATATCTGTATTGGTTTTGAAAAAATTAATTCTTTATGATAATTTAATAAAATGTAACTGGATGCATTATTAAATCTTCAGGTTTAGACCACAAATTGTTTATAACAAAAAACGAGTACTCCGATTTAATTGCGACTTTCACTAATTGAAATAAAAATAAAATTTAGCAAATAGGTGTCTCGGCGATTTAAAAAAAAAAAATTTGTACCTATCTTTTTACTAGCTCTCAATAGTTGTGTCTAATTAAATTCGTTGGGAACCCATCTTTATTTATTGCTTTGGTAAAATTCTTTCATATTTACGGATAAGACGTGTACTTTATTGTAATTTAATGTCCTAAAGTGACATTTAAATATCTGTATTGGTTTTGCAAAAATTAATTCTTTTTGATAAATATAATAAATGGTAACTGGGTGCGTTATTAAATCTTCAGGTTTAGACCACAAATTGTTTACAACAAACAAACGAAGTACATCGATTTAATTGCGGCTTTCACTACTCAAAATAAAAAAAATGCAACAAATAGGTGTCTCGGCGATTTTTTTAAATAAAATTTTGCAATTTCTACGAAGATGCAAAGTTTCAAGCTATGCTACACAATTTGTGCTTATTTTATTACATCAAATTTTTTTTAATTTTTAATTCATTGTAATTCCTTATAATGTAATCAAATTATTTTTAACGATTTTTCACAGCAATTTTTTCTTCACTAACATAAAATAAAACGACATCTAATAATTCCTTTGTATCGCAGACAACCAAAATTTAATCTCCAGCTTAAACTGTTTTTCTCCGAATCGAACAAACATTTCTTTAATAAATTACGAACTAAAAATATTATCACATAAGCGCGCAAACTTTTTAAACTTTTGCAAAACTATTAAAATTGAAAGTAATCAAAGTAAAAGGGGGCTCAGCTTGGCAAAACAGCAATTTCGACGAATTTACGACGTTTCGGCCAACTTTCAAGGTCGTAGATTTCGGGGGATTGTTCGGCAAAAAATTTTCGCTCAAACTTTATTTTATATCCTTTCCCATATAATATAATAAGGCTCATGGATCGTCGCCGACTATAATTTCTATGCCTCATAAACTCTACGTTTCGTTGACGATGACATTCTCTTCCTTCATTACTTTTTTATGCTAAACAACAAAATTTGATTTGGGTCTTTTTTATCGAAACGGTTCGAGCTTCTCTTACTCTCTGAGCGAAAGGGGCGTCGGTCAACTGCGCGCCGCGGTCAGTTCGCCCCCCGTTTGTGGTTTATGGGGATTTTTAATTGAGTCGTACAAAAATGGTACCATCACTACCCAAAATGTGCGCAATGGACCCATACATTACGTCCACCTGAAAATTTTTCTGACCGCGGCGCGCAGTTGACCGACGTCCACGCCGAGGCACGGTCACCATATAATTTAACGCTTAACAAATATTAACAATTTTGGGGGCTTGGCAAAATTTCTGCGCAAACCGCAAAACCCGGCTCTGAATAATGTTTTGCATGGATCCAGAAAGACGAAGATATAAATTCAGGAAATACAAGGGAAGGTTTTAAGGTGTTTCGCCTGAGCCGAAAGTTACATAAACCGCTTCCCTTTTCTTGTAGCATTTATTTGGGTCCGTGGAAGGCCGTGAAATGTACGAATAAGCGGATTACTAAAGCTTCACCTCGGAGGGGACTAAAGAGTTTCCCCACTCGAAACGTGGGGCCAGATCGTACACTTTAAGCCGCAAAACAGCTTGACCTGCAAAATTCTGATACCTGCAATGTTTGACTTGGCGCGAATCAGAAGACGCGAAGAAGGGGCGCAAAAAAAAACTTTTTAATTACTCCTTTTGATTTTTCTGCTCGAGCTGCAAATTTCGCGATTCGCGGGCTGAAAGCCGCCCTTTTACTGGTGCCATAAACGAACTTCTCTAACGTGGGGGGTGGTGGAAAGGGCTCGATAGACGTACATGTGCCCCACGAATTCGACTTGCTCAGCACTTTCGGAATTTAGATTTGATTACATTAATCCTCGGATAAAAAATTTCGAATTTAATCAAGTGCATTGATGAAGTTGATCATCAAACGCAGACTTATCTTTAGAAATGCCGATTAATATCGATCTCTCCATAAAGAGGAGTTTGATTGAGCGAGCACGAAACGAGACTAAAATACGCACACACCAATAGTTCCCCGATTTTGTTTGATCTTGCACTGATGGAATTAAAGCACGACCCGCATGCATCGGCCTTTTCAACTTCAAATTATGTGCGTTCCAAATTATTTTGTCCTCCTCCAATTTGCCAGCGAAGAAGTCCTTTAATTTCGGTCCAATTGCGAAGACTTTTCGTTAAGAAAATCCGTACCTTTGTGCGGTTCCGAATTAGTTCTATCTTATTTAATGAATCGTGTGCATAGGTTAAGTAGGGAGGTTTTTTTTGACAGAAATTGAAAAAGGTGATTGGCCCAAGAACCTTTACTTGCTCTGAAACTACAGTAAAACCTTCCATAGACGGACACCAATGGTCATGGAATTTTTGTCCGTGTAAGGAACGTGTCCGTCTAAGACAAAAAAGACTAAAATGCATATAAAGCATAGGCACTTCTCTCCGTCATCAAACAAATGTAAGCTGAATGGAGGTGTCCTTCTAAGAAAGATGTCCGTAAATAGAGGTTTTACTGTATTCATTTTTTCCGTACGAAAATTTGGCAAAACTGAATTTTTTCAAAGGCGTTTGAAAGGGTTGCTTTGTACAAAATTTAAGGGAGGCTTGGACGAGTGTTTTAAAACGAATGTTGTTTAAAATTATTTTTTTCGAGGATTTTTAATGTATTGAAATTACTCTGAGATTATTAAATTTATGTCTAGGCAAATTAATTACTGTGTACCACCACAGTAATTAATTCATTTTCTAAAAAAATTGAAAATTAAGTGTTCTGGGTACCAAATACTGTTTACTTTAAATGTAGACTTAATGTAAGTTTGACTGAGTTGAACATTGTTGTATAAATCTGAATATGCTTTTGAATTTTTTTTTAAATAATCTAACTATGGAGAAAAAAATTATTAAAAGAAAAAACAGTCTTAATTTGATTTAGCGCGACGATTTTAAATTTTTGATAATTGTTTATTATTTATTGATAAACAATTAAAGCGTGTGAGTTTTGGAACAAATTGGGTAAAATCTTTTTCGTATGATATTGACAGGTTTTAAGCAGCACGGCCCTTGTAGTCGCAAATGCTTGAAAAACTCGAAATATCAAAAAGCTGTAAAAGGTTAAAAATACCAATATTCCACTGACCAAGTTTCCGAAATTTTTTTACCTAAATTAGTAAGATATATTTACATGAAATTGTGTTTTTTATATTTCTAGATTGTTTCAGATTTGTTTGTCTTGTTTTGCCCTTAAAACTGATGTGCTAGTAAAAAGTATAGCATTAATTAATTAATGAAAACTGTATGTACGTTACATTGAACCTCGTTAGCTAGACGTTGAAAAGAAATTATTGTAGTAATTGAAAACCTTTTTTATCTTTGCCTTTTGTACAGTTAGTTTTAATGTACTTGTTGGTATATTTGAAAACGCATGTATGTTTACAAGGTTTTATATACATATTTAAACAAAGACATGGTTCAAAATACATATTGAAAAAAAAATAGTTAGACATTCATGTTTTACTATCTGTTAATCACAAAGACCTATTTTTTTTTAGTAAGTCGGCAATTATTTATAGTCGAAAATGGTATTTTAATTATAATTGTTTTAGCAGTATTGCAAAAGTTATAAAAACGTATGCTGTGTAAATTAGTAAACAGTAGTTGACATTATTTTCATTTATTAATTAATGCTAAATTTTTTAATAGGTCAAATAAGACCTCAACATCTTAAACAATTTAAGAATTTTGTATAAATATATCTTACTAATTTGGATAAAGTATTTAAAAAGGTTTGTCAGTAGAATATTAGTGTTTTTAACGCTTTTCATCAACTTTTTGTTATTTCGAGTTATTAACAGCATTTGCGGTTGTAAGGGATAAGCTGTTTTGAACCTGTCAATCTCTATAGTTTATTTTTTTCTACTGAAATTATCAAATTTAAAAAAATTCAGTGACATAGGTACCCAGTACCTTAACCCTTAGTTACTCGCGCAGTTTACCGTAACGCAAAAACTCGCGCGGTGCTTTTCAAACACCACATAGAAAATGACTTGGTTTTAAGGATTTTGAAGGTATTTTGCCAATTTTTTAATGTCATTCACATTATGCACTATTGATTTCACAACAACAACAAAATTAATACCTAACGTAAAATTAAGTGCAAAAAGAAAATTAACTAAATTCATTGTATAAAGTCTATAAAACTGTTCAATAATCATCTTCTATTTTTTCAATTTGCAATAAATTGATGTAGGATTAACAATTGGCAATAGCCCGTTGTTTTTTACTGGTTCTTTTAAAGTTTAATTTTTTCTTTGATTTTTGACAACAAAAGCTCAATTCTAGTTAGTAAATTTTCTAATTTGGCTGTTTTGATAGGATGTGTTTCCATCCACATCACCGTTCAAGTTTTCAAAATCGTTCATAGTTTCGAAGGCTGATTGCAAAAATGTGTTGCATTATATATTTGTGCGTTAGTTCCAGTTAGATTGAGCAAGTGAAAAAAATGCATAGTGGTCATCTTTTGCTTCTTCAAAATAATAAATAGTTTTATAAAACTGATCAATAGTGTGCCCCTCGCCCCCCAACCCGTTAGAAATGTATCTCATCCATCATAGTTTAAAACAAATGTCTTTTCGAAAATAATAACATTAATACTGGCGCGGTGCTTTTCAGGCACCAAAGCCACAACAGTTCAAACTTCGACAAATAACACGCTTTTATAATCTTCAAATTAATACTTTCAGGGGCCTCTTGCACTCTTGAAGGACTAAACAAAGGTTAAATGTGGGTGTACAGGCTCGCAAAAATTTATACATTTAGTAATTACAAAAATTGTGGCGCTGGTGCCTGAAAAACACCAGCGCGAGTAATTATGTGTTAAATACTATATTTGTACCATTCAAGGTCTTACCTGACACCTCACTAACCCTCCCCTAATTAAACATATATCAATAAAGTGAATTCGTTGATAAAAAAATTAGAACAACTTACGAAAAATACGATTAATACGATACATAAATGCTTCGTTTCGAATGTAGGGCTTTTATCGAATTATGTAACAATCATGAAGATGTGAATGGAATAACTTACGTTTATGAACCGATTGTTATCAAATAACTTGTAGATTTAATAGCACGACCTTAATTATCAAATTATATTTCCATTTGCTACATTTTGTCCATTTAATGGCGAGTTCATTGCCAGATGATTTATCTATCACGATTACGCTAAATTAGCTTGTTTGTTTGCGCAAATTCTTGCTAGTTCTGCTTTACGACTTTCTGATTTGGCGACACTAATAATAGTAGCTCGGATATTGCCTCTTCATTCCATAGTTTAAATACGAATTTGTCAAAACCGAAAACGCCAACTTTCCGACTTCCTCAATTTCGCCTCGTCTTCGGCGCAAAATTAAGGAACTTCCAAAATGGATTTATCGCCGGCGAAGTAGGGCAGACACTTTTATTTTGCCCATAAATTTTTGCCACATACATCACACCTGTTATTACCTTATCACATTTTACGGCAACTTTAAAAACACAAGCAGCAAACTTAATTTTAGAGATACACTTTGCTATTTTGTATGTTGGCGGATAACTTCTGCTCCTGACACATAACTCAATCTTGTTTGGCACAAAGTCGAAAAGTTTAAACATAAATTAATTGATTTTTCTTTTGTTGCAGGTGAGTCCACGTTTTTTTTTTCGAAGGTTTTTAAAGGCCTCGACTGCCGGTGAGTCCTCTCATTTTTGATCAGAACGAAGCGTTTCCACTACTGAATTAAGCGCTTATAATTGTGATTGAGGCGCATTTAGAGTGGTAGAGCTTTTCTTTGTAAGGAAACACCCCCAAATAGTTGTGAGGTAGTTTTGGGGAAATTAGGGTCGGAGAAATCGTTTTTGATTCGCGCGCTACTGGAAAAATTCGCATCTTTGTTGAAGTTATTAAGTTTTTAGGTGACGACCACAAATTGTTTATCGCAGGTTTTTATCGAATCGAAAGACAATTAAATTTGACTAAAAACGTGTCTCGCCGATTTAAAAATAATAATAATTTTGGTTTTTGTACAAGGCCAAAAGTTAAATCCTTAAGTTTTGAAAATTTCGTATTGCTTTTGTAAAATTGTTTTTGATTTACAAATGGGATTTACTATAATTGAATATTTTAATACTGCTTTTCAATAATTTAATTTGTTTTTGAGAAATTAAGTTATTATCGAAATTGTTAACACTAGAACCTTCTCGAAGATGGTTGTTTTTAACATTTTGAATATAACCGGAATCGCTCACTATATTTTCTCGAAATCAGTAGCCCATGTCCTTGTTCAAGGTCCAAGCTATCTTTATGTCAAAATTTATCAAAATTGGTTCAGCGGTTTAGGCGTGAAAAGTTAACAGACAGACAGACGGACAGACAGACAGAGTCACTTTCGCTTTTATAATATTAGTTTGGATAATTAATTTTTAGAAAATAAATTAAGTATTGTGAATCGTGCTTAAAGTGGAGTGTGCACATTCGAGCTCAAAGTGGCACATTCCGATCTCGGGAAAATGAAGCGCGCCGCTCCGCGTCGCGCTTCATTTGCCTCCCTCGCTCGGAAATGTGCCACTTTTCGCTCGAATGCGCACATCTTCGTTTTTATTAGATTTTTGCACGAATCTTTTTTTTTTAAATCAAACAATTAAAATTTCAATCAATTTTGATTTTATATTCGGTGAAAGTTATGGTATTTATTGTTTTTAAAAACTGTTCAAAAGCATTAAATGTGTTGCAATAAATATTTAATTGTTAAAAGACTAATTTTTCTTAAAGGTCTAATTGACCGTTAACCGCGGTTGTAGTAAGTTCAAAATTAAGTAAGTCTTCAGGTGCGGAGGACGAATTGTTTATAAAAAGAAAACGGGCACGTCTATTTAATTGCGGTTTTCACTAATCGCAAGAGAATTAAATTTGAGTAAATAGGTGTTTCGGCAATTTGTTTTAAAAAAATTATGAATTCTTGTATGCGCTGCCGAACTGAAATGTTCAATTTAATTCGTTAAAAGGACGTCGCGATGTTATTGCTTGACGATTTTTTTAATCTCAAATAAAACGTCTAATCTAATATAATTTGATGTTACAAAGTGGTTTTTAATTTTTTATTAATTTAAACTATAAATCTTATTTTTTCTGAAAAATTAATAAGAGATGTCGTTGTTAAATCTTTTATTGCGGACGACAAATCGTTTATACCAACATAACGGCCACTCCGATTTAATTGCGATTTTGACGAATCGAAATAGAATAAAATTCGAGCAAATAGGTGTCTCGGCGATTTTCAATAAAAAATTACCGAATTTTTCTACGGGCTTCCGAAGATAGATGTTTAATTAATTCTGAAAAATCCGTGGTGATGTTATTTCTTGATGATTTTCTTTCCAAATCGTTAAATAAAACGTCTAATATAATATAATATAATGTTACAATATGGTTTAAACCAAAAAGATTTTTTTTCTGAAAAATTAATAGAAGATGACGGAGTGTGTTGTTAAATCTTTTATTGCGGACGACAAATCGTTTATAACAACATAACGACCACTTCGATTTAATTGCGGTTTTTACGAATCGAAATAGAATAAAATTTGAGCAAATAGGTGTCTCGGCGATTTTTTAAAAAAAATTACCGAATCTTTCTATGCGCTTCCGAAGATAGATGTTTAATTAATTTTTAAAAATCTCGTGGCGATGTTATTTCTTGATAATTTTCTTTCCAAATCGTTAAATAAAACGTCTAATATAATATAATATAATGTTACAAGGTTGTTTAAACCAAAAATATTTCTTTTCTGAAAAATTAATAAGAGATGGCGGAGTGCGTTGTTAAATCTTTTATTGCGGACGACAAATCGTTTATAACAACATAACGGCCACTTCGAAATGTAATCTGGATGTGTAGATTGTACATTACTTGAGTGTTTTCATAATAATTAATTGAAAAATATTTACTTATATTACTGTACAAATATAATAACCCAAAAAATCTATAGTGCGTCTAATAATTTGGTCGGGACTGTACAGCGGTCGTCAAAAGAAAATGGACGTGCGAATTTAGCATGGCAAGTCAAAACTCTGAAATTTAGACGACCCCTCTTACATTAAATTGAACGCCCAATTTATGACAATAAAATATTGTATTAGAATTTGATAGTTATAATATGTATTTTATTTTTTATATTGTCGTTTTTTAAGAGTTGACTGTATCTTTAATAAATAGTATATTATTTACCTCCCGTGGCGAGTATACAATTTTTTATCACACCGACATCAAAATTCATTAATATTTCTTCTAAATTATCATTATCAAATGAATCGCCTGAAATAGCCATTTTGTATTTTTTGACATTTATAATTATTGGTTAAAATAGAAATGTCACTTATGTGTTATTAGGTATTTTTTACTTTAACTGTGTTTTATTAATTGTAAATAAGTCGTTGTTAGGTAACGCGAAAAAGTTTGACGTACGCGGTAAAAAATTGAAGCGTGCGTATTCTTTATTTAGGCGGGAGAGAATGTGACACTTTCTTTCCGCAAAATAGAGACCGAAACCGCACTTTCGATCCCGGTGTGATAAAAATAATATTGTACCTTTACTTGTTCACAAAATTTATAACCAAAAAAGTTTAGAAAAAAAGAACACTCTATTGGGATTTGAACATCGGTAAACCATGCCAAGGTTGCCGAACTAGCCGGCTGAGTTAATCGAGCAACGACCAAAATCGATTCAACTGTAAACATATAAGCAGCATGTATGATTGGTCCTCTAACTTTCAGCCCTTTAAATTCTCGTGTCCATTCTCTTTTGACGAGCGCTCTACGTTCCTTCCATCAGATCCCACTTTACGGTGCTAATTGTTTGGAACTTATTAAAAACGACCATTTCTCTAGTTGTGCTCTTCTTCGACGTGCTAGGGAAAAAAGCGAAAAAGCCGCTATGCGAATAAAAGTGATACGAGTTGCGGAGGCGTGCGTGCCGGTAGGGGTTGTAGTTTGGTTTTCAAATCGGATAGTCAAGCATCAGGGTGGAAGGTAAACGCGAAAACACGTCTCCGGCATACAGAACGGCAGAGTTAACAACGTAAAAGGTGAAGAAGCTTCTGTATGTAGCGCACGTCCGTCGGTCCGCGGACTAACGGCGCGTGTAACTTTGCGGTGCAACTAAAATCGAGGGTGGGCGCCCGGCAAAGCCGAATATATGGCCACGGAGTGAAGGGTAGAGATACGGGGGCGGAGAGGCGAGCTTCGGGGACCAAAATAGTGCGATATATTTGCGAGACCTCAGGTCAGATCATAGATTGTACGCCCGACGGAGATTAATACAAGTTATGTGCGCGCGAGAGCCACCCCCAGCGAAACGTACGAGTTCACGGTGGACTGCCGCTCAATAGGTCCGAGGAAGGACGCTCTTTCAAAGAAGAAATATAGGAGGCCGCGTGCTCGGATGATTTTCTTCGGGGACACGTAGATGGACCGGAGACAATCTCGCCCGCTTGGATTCTTCCCGTTCGCAAACTAGCACGCCCCAGCGCGTTCCCAATTTCGTACGAAACTAAATTTAAGAACTAAGTTTCCTTCTTTCGCCTTTGCAAACTCGCGACGAAAAAGATAAAAAGGGACGGGGGGGTGGAGAGGAGGCGGGTTGGGACAGGCGCGACGAGACGCGTCGACTTTGATTATCGAAATCCTTCGAATGCGAACTGAATCATTATCCTTTCGGTTTCATAGATGAGCGGAATCGGTATATAAAATGAGACAAAACCGACGACAGAAACGCGGGGAGGCGATCCGAAAAGAAGAATTCCGAGAGAAGCTTAAATCGGGCGTAAATGTCCCTCGGGAGGACGTTTTCTTCCTGCGTCTTCGCGGCGCTCCTTTTTGCTTCGCGAGGCCCAGATAAATCGGCGAGTTTTGAAACGTTCAACATAAACATTAGGCTGGGCTTATAAAAAATAGACTATTTTGTTTTTTTTTTTTTTTGAATGCGACCGAAAATATTAGTTAGGACGATAAACAAAAGTTAGCCTCAAAATGTGAACCCTTAATTTTAATATTAAGAGGTCTATCATCCGGAATTTTAATTTTTGTACACCACACTCATCTTTCACTCAAATCTTCTTAACAATATTAGGGAACCCGTTGTACCTTGGCCCTTTTTTTACTTGTAATTTTTTTTAAAACTGTATACAGTAGCGGACAAAATAGTTTCCACTTTTTTTAATTTTCTTTTGGTTGATTTTATTTCAGTAATTTTTCAAGTTTATTATTTTTGTAAGTACCGTTTTTTGGAAAAAATTTAATGCTCTTTCATAATTACACAAATTTATCAACAAAAAAATTCTTATAATAACTCAAATCGTAACAACCGGGAAATAAGCCGGACAAAAAGTTACCACTTTCAAAAATATCAATAAATAACAAAATAATATTAAAAATAACTAATATTTAGTGGTCTCTCCTTTTGTCTTTAGCAGTGCAGCATATCGTTTCGGCATAGAATGAATCAATTTACCAATAACACCATTTAAAAGCTTCTGAAACAGTCAAGTACAAAACTTCGAATTTTTTAAACTTTTTTCCATTCAATGCTTTTTCAATCTTTCCCCAAATGTTCTCGATGGGATTAAGATGTAGCGACTATCGCGGCCAGTTATAATCATCCTATTATTATCAGGAAACTATGCAAATAAAATCAACCAAAAGAAATTTAAAAAAAGTGGTAACAATTTTGTCCGCTACTGTATGTAACAATTTATTGAAGAAATGAATTGTATCGTAGTGGGGCACTAATAAGGCATTCATCATAAAATATTTGAAAGCGGTACCAACCGTTTACTCAAATTGCTATAAGATTTAAAAATTATTGGATCTATGACCTAAGTACAACGGAGGTAATGTACCTTGGCTCTATTCACATTAAGCAAAATAAAACCCATTGCTCCATGAAAACTATATAGGGGAAACAGTATAGTTATTGGCCAGTAAAGCGACCTTAATGTCGAAAATATCAAGTAAAAATAAATATAACAGTTAGAAATGAATAAAAGTTATGCCATATGGTTTTATATGGATGTATTTATTAGTTAAGACATCTTTCATACACTTTTGTTAAACATTTTAGGAATAAAATTAACATAAAAATATAAAACATAAAGTTATAGTAATTGGCCATATTATTGCAATTATTGGCCAAACCAAAAAATAAAATATAAAATTAAATTTGAACAAAAACTTGAAATTCTATAATCACATGTCTTCATGATAATGTTCATCTTCAGAAGGTTCAGAATCATCATTTAACGATAAACAGTTAGGGCATATAAAGTCAGAAAGCTCATCGTTTGTTCCTCCGGCAAAAAATCACACATCGGAAAAGAAGCAATCCACCTAGCAGAATTTTGTTGAATCTTTTTGACAGATAATAAAAGTGTTGTCATTGATGTTGTTTTAAATCTACCATTTATCTAGGGTGTTGCTAGTTTTTTAACATCAAATTTGAAATGGCAAATAACTGTATAGGGGCCAATAACCATACCGTTTCCCCTATTTATTTTTGAATTATAAGAACTACTAATGTTCTTCTTTGAGATGACACTAAAAGTGTATCAAAAATTAAAAAAAACTTTTTTCGTATAGGTACCTACCCTAAAATTTTACATACTTAATGGTTAACTTTGCAAAAATTTAAAATTTTCGATAGACTTGCGAGGCATATTATCTGAAGCAAAATAAAAAAAAAATAAGAATTTATAACAAAGGTATATCTAAATTTTTATTTATTGCACGTTGATCTTAGGGCCAAGGTACAATTTATTGATAGTGACCGAGGTACAACACACCGACCCTAGATGTTTAAACTCAAAAATAAAATTGAAGATTATGCTGTGGAAAATCAGACCACTACTATGCAAACATTAATAAATAATATTTCTATTACGATGGGTCATTTGTTATTAGGTATTAAAAATCAATAAGATATTCAAGTCAAAAAAATATAAAAAGACTTACTTTTTTTCGATTAAAAATTTCAATTGATCTCATACATTAACAAAGTACATTGGCCAGCTGCTGCTAACTTTACGTTAATGTCTGTCAATGTGGCATTCGAAATATCGAAAATTATGGGTCACCAAAGCCAGCAAATATTAAAAAAAATTAAGTTGCCCTAGGTACAAAGGGACCAAGGTACAGCAGATTCCCCTACTTCTTTAGTCTATGTAAATTAATATAACCAAGTGTAAAAATAAATTCAATAAATACGAGGATGTGCGCATTCGAGCGAAAAGTGGCACATTTTCGAGCGAGGGACGCAAATGAAGCGCGACGCGGAGCGGCGCGCTTCATTTTCCCGAGATCGGAAATGTGCCACTTTGAGCTCGAATGCGCACACTCGGCTTTAAGCACGATTCACAACAATTCATTTACTTTGTAAAAATTTTAGTTAAAAATTACAGTACCAGAAATACGGAATTTTTCTTTTGATGTTGTTAAACGAAGTTATCAAGAAATATACGTCTGGCGAATATAAATTTAAATTGTTCACAATTGTTCAGAACAATTAATTTACTTTCTTAGATGGCTAACTTCATACTGTCGTTCGTCGCCCGCCAAAAATCTCGCTCTCGACGCGCCGAAAGAAGTATAACGTCAAAAATTAAAGCCCTTACAAGGTTAGAACTAAGAACCAGCAGAAACGTTGAGATTAATTTGCCAAGTTTCTGTGTTGTAAGTTTGAAAGTTAACATGGGGTGGTATTTGGCCACAACCTAACAACATAACAAGCTCTGTTTGCTTTCATATAAACAGCTGATGTAGCAGTTTCCGAATCAAACGGGACTTAGAGGGAGCGTGTATCACTTTTCGCTCCTCTTCGCAAGAGCAAACATTTATTTCGTACGATAACCGAAACACAAACCCTCCACGAAGAGAAAAAAAAATAAACTACTCCCTTATCCGGCGAAATAATATAAGGTGCTTGGGGGGGAAAATTAACCAGGAGCCTAAATCAAAAATCGGAAGCCTTATCGGGCATTCGACCGACACATACGAATTAATTTAATTTCGCTTATTATGTGACGTCGAAAAAATTAAAATTCCGAAAGCAGGCGCTCGTTTTGCACAAAATGTGGAACACGTACATAATTGTTAACTACGTTTTATTCTTGGACATTTTCCGGGAACGTTGTTTTGGAAAAGTTATTTCCAATTTTACGCTTTGCGCTCCATTAATTTATTATTGAAATTTCGGCTGCGGAATTCAATTATATCGCACTTTTTTTCTTTCGCCAAGTCAACCTTGCGCGCTATTGTTAATACAATTCCTATGACGACAGTGGCGCATCCCGAATTTTTTTTTCGAAGAGGGTTACGTTTTGCAGGTTCACAATTTTTTTCTTCTATTCTTACATTAAGAAAAGAACAAGTCGATTTGAATATAAGAATTAATTAAAATTTGTATTTAGTAAATAAACGATGTGCCCACTGCGAATCGTTTTTATAAGCGATTGTGCAAATTGGAACTCGAAGTGGGACGTTTACGTTCTAGGAATAATTTATAACTTTTCTCATTTAAATAATTCAGGATCTTTTAATTAGTTTTCTGGTTTGTTATAAACTCTAATAGATCATTGCCCGTACGTAAGATTCGCCGGATGTGCGATTTTAACGAAAATGTGTCTTTTAATACTAAATTATTTGAAAATCCTGCATTTTTTACGGGTAGCAAAAAATTTTGGACTATTTTTAAATTTATTACAAACTGAAATTAATAATCTTCTGTCAATAGTTTCTTCAAATTCGCAAATTGACAAAATTTCGTTTTCTAATATTAGTCAAATTAAAAAGTTTTGCATTTCTAATTGCATTACAGCGCACCCGGTCTTTTTAGGGGCAGATGAAATTTTTTAACTATTTTTTTAGTTCAATTAGAAACTCGAATTAATAATTTCCATTCAACAGTTTTCCGAATTCGCGTTTTTAAAAAATTACGTTTTTTAACAGGAGAAATTCAAAATTTTACATTTCTAATTGCATTACAGCCTCGCCCATCTTTTTAGGGGTAGATAGAATTTTTTAACTATTTTTTTAGTTTATTATAAACTCGAAATAATAATTTCTATTCCATAGTTTTACTCGAATTTGCGATTATAAAAAAATTTATTTTTTAACTTGGCGTAAATTAAAATCTCTACATATCCAATTGCATTGTGATCTACCCTGTTTGTTTAGGGGTAGATAGAATTTTTTAACTATTTTTCTCGTCCAATAGGCACTTGAATTAATATTTTCCATACAATAGTTTTGCCGAATTTGCGATTTTAAAAAATTATCTTTTTAACACAGGAAGAATTAAGTTTTACATTTCTAATTGCATTACAGCTTCGCCCGTCTGTTTAGGGATAGATAGAATTTTTTAACTATTTTTTTAGTTTATCAGAAACTTCAATTAATAATATCCATGCAATAGTTTTCCCGAATTCGCGATTTTAAAAAACTGTGTATTTTAACATGGGAGAAATTGAAAATTTTACATTTCTAATTGCATTACAGCCTTGCCCATCTTTTTAGGGGTAGATAGAATTTTTTAACTATTTTTTTAGTTTATTATAAACTCGAAATAATAATTTCCATTTAATAGTTTTACCCGAATTCGCGATTATAAAAAAATTTATTTTTTAACTTGAGGCGAAATTAAAATCTCTACATATCCAATTGCATTGTGATCTACCCTATTTGTTTAGGGGTAGATAGAATTTTTTAACTATTTTTCTCGTCCAATAGGCACTTGAATTAATATTTTCCATACAATAGTTTTGCCGAATTTGCGATTTTAAAAAATTATCTTTTTAACACAGGAAGAATTAAGTTTTACATTTCTAATTGCATTACAGCTTAGCCCGTCTTTTTGGGGATAGATAGAATTTTTAACTATTTTTTAGTTTATCAAACTCAATTAATAATATCCATGCAATATTTTTCCCCTGAATTCGCAATTTTAAAAACCGTGTATTTTAACATGGGAGAAATTGAAAATTTTACATTTCTAATTGCATTACAGCCTCGCCCATCTTTTTAGGGGTAGATAGAATTTTTTAACTATTTTTTTAGTTTATTATAAACTCGAAATAATAATTTCCATTCAATAGTTTTACCCGAATTCGCGATTATAAAAAATTTTATTTTTTAACTTGGCGTAAATTAAAATCTCTACATATCCAATTGCATTGTGATCTACCCTGTTTGTTTAGGGGTAGATAGAATTTTTTAACTATTTTTCTCGTCCAATAGGCACTTGAATTAATATTTTTCATACAATAGTTTTGCCGAATTTGCGATTTTAAAAAATTATTTTTTTAACACAGGAAGAATTAAGTTTTACATTTCTAATTGCATTACAGCTTAGCCCGTCTGTTTAGGGATAGATAGAATTTTTTAACTATTTTTTTAGTTTATCAGAAACTCTAATTAATAATATCCATGCAATAGTTTTCCCGAATTCGTGATTTTAAAAAACTGTGTATTTTAACATGGGGGAAATTGAAAATTTTACATTTCTAATTGCATTACAGCCTCGCTCGTCTTTTTAGGGGTAGATAGAATTTTTTAACTATTTTTTTAGTTTATTATAAACTCGAAATAATAATTTCCATTCAATAGTTTTACCCGAATTTGCGATTATAAAAAAATTTATTTTTTAACTTGGGGCGAAATTAAAATCTCTACATATCCAATTGCATTGTGATCTACCCTGTTTTTTTAGGGGTAGATAGAATTTTTTAACTATTTTTCTCGTCCAATAGGCACTTGAATTAATATTTTCCATACAATAGTTTTGCCGAATTTGCGATTTTAAAAAATTATCTTTTTAACACAGGAAGAATTAAGTTTTACATTTCTAATTGCATTACAGCTTAGCCCGTCTTTTTAGGGATAGATAGAATTTTTTAACTATTTTTTTAGTTTATCAGAAACTCCAATTAATAATATCCATGCAATAGTTTTCCCGAATTCGCGATTTTAAAAAACTGTGTATTTTAACATGGGAGAAATTGAAAATTTTACATTTCTAATTGCATTACAGCCTCGCCCATCTTTTTAGGGGTAGATAGAATTTTTTAACTATTTTTTTAGTTTATTATAAACTCGAAATAATAATTTCCATTCAATAGTTTTACCCGAATTCGCGATTATAAAAATTTTTATTTTTTAACTTGGGGCGAAATTAAAATCTCTACATATCCAATTGCATTGTGATCTACCCTGTCTGTTTAGGGGTAGATAGAATTTTCTAACTATTTTTCTCGTCCATTAGAGACTTGAATTAATAATTTCCATGCAATAGTTTTGCCGAATTCGCGATTTCAAAAAAATTGTGTTTTTTAACATAGGAAGAATTAAGTTTTACATTTCTAATTGGATTACAGCTTAGCCCGTCTTTTTAGGGGTAGATAGATTTTTAATTATTTTTCTGCTTCATTAGAAACTCGAACTAACAACTTCCGTGCAATAATTTTCCCAAATTCGCGATTTTCAAATATTGTGTTTCTTAATATAAAGGCATTTGTAAGCTAATTTTGTATTTAATAATGGCGCGTTCCAAAGGGGGCTGCAACTCGAAAAGCCTTTCGCTCGGGGTCGCCGTATTAAGGCAATGAAATGGTAATACGTTTTTTTTATAAATTAGATTAAAAAATTTAAAAAAAAAATTTTTAAAGGAAGCCAAACATTTAAAAAGAAAACCATTGTTGGGCGCATTTCAACCCTTTTCGGCGCGCACAAAAGTAAAACAGAAAGCATAACATCGAAGGGCTTCGTAATGCGATTAATGATGATCGATGCTAGAAGGTGCGTATTGAATTTTGGGGATGGTTGGGGTCAAATCCACTGTGCGATGTCGAAGTTATAACGAGGCCTAGTCTCCAGGCGGAGGCGGTAGCACGGTTCGGTTATCAAAAGCGTTTTCTTTGATGACGTTAGGCGACGGAGACGTTTAAGCATGTGGAAATAACGTCGATATGCGACTAAGCGAAGTATACACGTCACGACGCAAAACGTCAACACTTCCAGAAGGGCCCCCAAAGCTCGCGCAAATTAATCTCGTTTCGTAATCGCGAACGAGGCAAAAGGTGCCCTCGAAAACCCTGCGCGACGCGATATTAAGACTTCTAAAAAAAAGAGAATTAAAAACGAAGTCGGAAATAAATTTGCGAGAGAAATTTAATTAGGGCGCGCATTGTTGTTATAATCAGATATTATGCGAATTTGAGTACACACAATGAAATCAGAAAGTAAAACAACGGGGAAACTCGGCAATTTATTGATTAATGCGTTGTGCTTTCGTGCTTTAGACGGAAGAGCAATTAGAAATAAAGCTGTGTCAGCGCGCCGTGTAACAAACGATCGAGGCTTCTTCGGCATTAATCCTTCGCCGATGGTTCGAGGCTTTTTAATTTCAACCCCTGACACCTGGCACGTCTATCGGCCCGAAACGATTATTAACAAAATTAAAACCGATAATCACAAACAAACCCAACCGAAAACCCGTCTTGATTTGCTTAAGCGAATCGTTCCCTTCGAAAACGTCAATACTTTTCATTAAAAAAAATCAAAACTCGCTTGACTTTCGGAAAATCATTAGAGATGTTACACATTTAATTTTTGAGACGGAATTAAAAGGTACTAAAAAATTATTAAGGAAATTCCCAAGAACTCTTTGGACTTTTCGCGATTAAATGTGTCCAAAAGGGATAATTTAGTTGCATATGGCCAAGGTTGTGACGTATTGGTCACCGGGGGTTTTGACACGGAGAAATCGACCGCTTTACTAACGCCGGACGGCGCTCGAAAATCAAGCTTTCGTAACGGGCAGTGCAAAAGAACTATAGCTTCTTGTTTTCTCAAAAGCGGCTCTAAAAATGTTGTATTTAGATAATGTTTTAGTCCCTAAGTCCATCTGGATAAGTATCATCACTGGAAAAAGCCTTTTTATGCAATTTTTTTTTGTAGCGCCACCTCGTGGAATGCAGCTCATTCATATCTATATATTTCGGGATCTAGCCGACCGAAAGCCATCACTAAATACTGGACAATATACAAAAAGCATATTTTTATTTTCGGGTATATTTGCCCCAAATTATATATGTAACCGTTTTACCTACTAACATGGTTTTTTTTAGTGAATATAATGCATATTTGGACTTTATACCATAAATGCATATGCTGGTTCATATTTGCTTTTTTTTGCATATGTTGGCATGTTTAAATATTCTGGAAGCTTTTGCATTTCTCCTAATAGGTAAAAATGCGCGCTAAAATTTAAATTTTAATAGGCAACGAAGGTTGGGCGCGCACATCTAACGAAAATTCGATACTATAAAGTTGGCCGTCTAAGAAAGTAAATTTATTATTGTGAATCGTGCTTAAAACCGAGTGTGCATTCGAGCTCAAGTGGCACATTCCGATCTCGGAAAATGAAGCGCGCCGCCCGCGTCGCGCTTCATTTGCCTCCTCGCTCGGAAATGTGCCACTTTTCGCTCGAATGCGCACATCCTCGTATTTATTGAATTTATTTAGATTACTTTTTGGATTTAAGAAAAAATGTATTCAAATAAACAACATACCGGGTGTTTCGTTTAAAGTGCCACAAGGTTATAACAAAAGACTGGAAAATATGCAAAAAGCATATTTTTATTTTCGCGTATTTTTGCCCCAAATTATATATGTGTAACCGTTTCACACACTAACATGGTGTTTTTTATAAGTTTTTTTAGTGCATATAATGCATATTTGGACTTTATACCATAAATGCATATGCTGGTTCATATTTGCTTTTTTTTGCATATGTTGGCATATTTAAATATTCTGGAAGCTTTTGCAATTCTCCTAATAGGTAAAAATGCGCGCTAAAATTTAAATTTTAATAGGCAACGAAGGTTGGGCGCGCACATCTAACGAAAATTCGATACTATAAAGTTGGCCGTCTAAGAAAGTAAATTTATTATTGTGAATCGTGCTTAAAACCAGTGTGACATTCGAGCTCAAAGTGGCACATTCCGATCTCGGGAAAATGAAGCGCGCCGCTCCGCGTCGCGCTTCATTTGCCTCCCTCGCTCGGAAATGTGCCACTTTTCGCTCGAATGCGCACATCCTCGTATTTATTGAATTTATTTAGATTACTTTTTGGATTTAAGAAAAAAATGTATTCAAATAAACAACATACCGGGTGTTTCGTTTAAAGTGCCACAAGGTTATAACAAAAGACTGGAAAATATGCAAAAAGCATATTTTTATTTTCGTATTTTTGCCCCAAATTATATATGTGTAACCGTTTCACACACTAACATGGTGTTTTTTATAAGTTTTTTTAGTGCATATAATGCATATTTGGACTTTATACCATAAATGCATATGCTGGTTCATATTTGCTTTTTTTTGCATATGTTGGCATATTTAAATATTCTGGAAGCTTTTGCATTTCTCCTAATAGGTAAAAATGCGCGCTAAAATTTAAATTTTAATAGGCAACGAAAGTTGGGCGCGCACATCTAACGAAAATTCGATACTATAAAGTTGGCCGTCTAAGAAAGTAAATTTATTATTGTGAATCGTGCTTAAAACCGAGTGTGCACATTCGAGCTCAAAGTGGCACATTCCGATCTCGGGAAAATGAAGCGCGCCGCTCCGCGTCGCGCTTCATTTGCCTCCCTCGCTCGGAAATGTGCCACTTTTCGCTCGAATGCGCACATCCTCGTATTTATTGAATTTATTTAGATTACTTTTTGGATTTAAGAAAAAAATGTATTCAAATAAACAACATACCGGGTGTATCGTTTAAAGTGCCATAAGGTTATAGCAAAAGACTGGAAAATATGCAAAAAGCATATTTTTATTTTCGGGAATTTTTGCCCCAAATTATATATGTGTAACCGTTTCACACACTAACATGGTGTTTTTTATAAGTTTTTTTAGTGCATATAATACATATTTGGACATTACACCATAAATGCATATGCTGGTTCATATTTGCTTTTTTTTTGCATATGTTGGCATGTTTAAATATTCTGGAAGCTTTTGCATTTCTCCTAATAGGTAAAAATGCGCGCTAAAATTTAAATTTTAATAGGCAACGAAGGTTGGGCGCGCACATCTAACGAAAATTCGATACTATAAAGTTGGCCGTCTAAGAAAGTAAATTTATTATTGTGAATCGTGCTTAAAACCGAGTGTGCACATTCGAGCTCAAAGTGGCACATTCCGATCTCGGGAAAATGAAGCGCGCCGCTCCGCGTCGCGCTTCATTTGCCTCCCTCGCTCGGAAATGTGCCACTTTTCGCTCGAATGCGCACATCCTCGTATTTATTGAATTTATTTAGATTACTTTTTGGATTTAAGAAAAACATGTATTCAAATAAACAACATACCGGGTGTTTCGTTTAAAGTGCCACAAGGTTATAACAAAAGACTGGAAAATATGCAAAAAGCATATTTTTATTTTCGGGAATTTTTGCCCCAAATTATATATGTGTAACCATTTCACACACTAACATGGTGTTTTTTTAGTTTTTAGTTTTTTTAGTTTTTTTAGTGCATATAATGCATATTTGGACTTTATACCATAAATGCATATGCTGGTTCATATTTGCTTTTTTTTGCATATGTTGGCATATTTAAATATTCTGGAAGCTTTTGCATTTCTCCTAAAGGTAAAAATTCCGACATAAAATTACCTGGGTGGGAATTTATGAAAAAGGGAATAAAGGACAATGCTAATCCTTAGGGTAGAAACAATTTTTATTGACTCTATGGCAATCGGTTCAAAGTTTTAGCATTTTTCACAGAAATCCTAATGCTTAGGTAGGTAAATGTAAGAGCGAAAATGGAATATCTTCATTCTGTTGTTGTTCATACATCGTTCATGTGCTGTACATCGTTTATTTACTAACGAATCTTTTTTAAACTATTTTTACGTTCTGAAAATGCCAAAAGCACCAAAAGGAAAGTTGACAGCACTAAAAGGATGGATAGGCAATCTTAGTGAATTAAAAATCATTGGCGAAAAAAATGTTTTCTGTACTCTTTGTAATAAAACGGCAAGTTAATTTTTTTCAAGTCAATATTTATATTTAAAGAAGTAGTATTTAGCAACTAAAACGTTACAAAATACCTATTAAATTCAAAAAGAATTATTATTTATAAAAGCACATTTTGAAATAATTGGAAAGAGGATTATACAGTTAGAAGATCCAAAATTATCATTAAACAATAGTATTACATTGTCAACCGGAATAAAAAAAAATAGGAGCCATTGGGGGATTAGTTGGGAACAACATTAAAAATAAATTGACGGATATTTTAAATAAAAATAAAAGATAAATATTTTAAAATTGTCTAACAACGTTTTAAATGACAATGTTAATAAAAGTATACCTATAAGACCTGCTATAGTCACGAGTTTTAAATATACAGCGATGACATCTTGCTATGTGGAAAAGATCATTTTCATCGTACAAATATATTTTAAGTAATTGTAGGTATAATTTAACAAAGGCAAATATTAAAAACATATAATTATATATTGTTATAATAAATAATTTGTTAATATTTGCGAATGTATTTTATTTTCAAAAACACTAAATTGCATATTATAAATGTTTTTTGCATATTTTTTACTGCATATTTAGGCAATTTTTCGTGCATATTGCATGCTTATATTGGACATTTTTAAGTGCACATTTTCCAGTCTTTAGCCATCACATTCTAACGGCGAAATCGAAAGAAGCCGAGCAAAGCTCCGGACACCCAAATATTTAATTTATTAAGCCCCCAAAAACGCAACGTTAATTTTTTTTCAAAGTAATCGCGCGTAAAAGTCCAAAATGAAAACCGTCCCAACATTTTACAAAATAGAACTAACGCAATTAATTCGAACGCGACTGCAACAAATGTAAATAATTCAATTAGAGCAAAAAAATTAAAATAGAAAAGCGGCACGAACCGAACGATAATTGAAAATCCATTAAACCGAGCGATTTTTTAAAAGGGCCCCGTCGACAACGAGAAGAATGATTAATACATTTTTTTTTCGGGTGTCGTTATAAAAATTAATTAAACCGTTTTCGGAATCACTAAACGCTAGTTCCTTAGCTCCGCATTTATAATTATATATAGTAAAAGGGCGCGCACACTAAAATCGATCGAGGCATATTTGTAAATTTGACACAAATTAAATCTGATAGGCTATTAATAACGAAAATTAAATTAAAATCCTGTACACTGAGCTTTTACATGGGTCGCTCGTCGTCTTTGCGCCAAAGTGACAGCTTTTCAATAGACTCTTAAAATTCTAATTTAAAAAATAACAAAGCCGAGACGGTTCACGTGTGTGCGCGTCTCAATTTCGTGGGAAATTCGACGGAAAGAAGAACAAGAAACGCCTAATTAAATTATGCCATCAGAAACGTAAAAAGTGTGAACGATCGGCCCGCACCTTTCCTCCCTCCCTCGTCTTTCTGTTCGTTTTTCTGGAAGAGCGCCTTAATTCCCGTTTCGCCTCCCATCGATAGACATTAAGAAAGTTGCGAAATGACGCGAAGAAAATTACTCATTAGCCCTTTTTTCGCATTCAAAAAGGAGGAATCGAAGGGCGCGCGGCCGATCTCGATCCTTTATGGCTGCTCAACATTAAATGGCAGTAACATGAAGAAAAACAACAACAAAAAAGTTTTCTATGATCGTAAATCAGGGAGAGGAAACAAAAGGACGAGAGGAGCGTTAATCTTATGAGTAGCGTTCGGTAATTTATTGGCAGTTAATTTTAAGGAGTGTTCAATTTTATGAGCATAGTTCTCGACAGTCCAGCAATCAGTTAATTCACGATGAACGTGGTTTACGGTCGGGTGGAGCGCGCTATAACATTCCTTTTTTTTGCCCTTTTTTTCGCCCCGAACGCCACCCCCGGATAGAAGATTACGTATTCCGAAAGTCAACGTATATGATGAAGCCCTTTTTCCATTACTCCCGATTGATTTTCGATCGCAATAAAAAGCTTCGCTTCGCTCAAATAGAAACCCCTACATTTATTAACGTTTCGGGAAAAATCCACATTAATAAATTTCGATGCGGCCAACAAAATGATTAGCGATCGGAGAGTTTCGGAGCAGCCTGTGCGCGAAACGGATTAAAGTTAAATAGAAACGCAGTTTGCCATTAATATTTAATTAATGTGTCGTGTTAGGCGTTGATGAACTTCAGAAATTGACGTGCAATAACTTGGAAAATAAGTGCATTAAGTGTTGAAATGGCACACATCACGGTCGGGGGAGCCCGATTAATTTTTGTTCGACGATATCGATTTAGTTTCGCTCGAATTTAATGACCTGTGTAGTTCCTGGGAAATTTTATTAAGTCTCGGTGTCCCCCCCAAAAAAGAAATTAATTCTGAGTTTTTGATTTGTTTAAAGGGGGGCTTCGCGAGTTCAATTATATATTATATCGTTAACTGAGAGAGAGAAAGAAAGAGGAAATAAACCGAAATGTTTTTTAGGTTATGTGTTAAGGAATAAATTTCCCGAATTCAGGATTTAAAAAAATTGTGTTTTTTAACATAAGAGAAATCCAATCGCATTACGGCTTACTTTGTCTTTTTAGGGGTAGTTAGAATTTTTTAATTATTTTTGTGGTTCATTATCAACTATAATTAATAATTTTCCTGCATAAAATTTCCCGAATGCGGGAATTTTAAAAATTTTGTATTTTCAGATATGAGAAATTAAAAGTTTTACATATCCAAATGCATTACGGCCTACCCTGTCTTTTTAGGGGTGGTTAGAATTTTTTAATTATTTTTCTGTTTTATTATAAACTATAGTTTACAACTTCCTTGCAATAAATTTGCCGAATTCGTGATTTTCAAAAATTGTGTTTTTTCACATAACAGAAATTATATGCTTTGCATTTCCAATTACATTATAGACTATTCCGTAGTATTAGGGGAAGTTAGAATTTTTTAACTATTTCTCTTGTTTATTACAAACTCTATTTAATAATTTCCACGCAATCATTTTTTCACATTTTTATTTAAAAAAAATTACTTTTTCTAACATAACGGAAATTAAACGTTTTACATCTCTAATTGCATTATAGCTCGCCCCGTCTTTGTAAGAGTATTTATAAATTTTTAACTATTTTTCTCGTTCATTAGAAACTGCAATTAGTAACTGCAATGCATTAGTTTTCCCGATTTAGCAATTTTAAGAAATTGTATTTTGCAAGGTACGAGAAAAGTTTTACATATCCAAATGCATTACGGCCTACCCTGTCTTTTTAGGGGTGGCTACAATTTTTTAATTAGTTTTTTGGTTTATTATAAACTATAGTTAAGAACTTCTCTGCATTAAATTTGCCGAATTCGCGATTTTAAACAATTGTGTATTTTCACATAAGAGAAATTAAAAGTTTTACATATCCAAATGCATTACGGCCTACCCTGTCTTTTTAGGGTTGGTTAAAAATTTTTAATTATTTTTCTGGTTTATTATAAACTATAGTTAATAACTTCCCTACAATAAATTTGCCAAATTCGCGATTTTCAAAAATTGTGTATTTTCACATAAGAGAAATTAAAATTTCTACATATCCATATGCATTACGGCCTACCCGGTCTTTTGAGGGGTAGTTAGAATTTTTTAGTTATTTTTTTGGTTTATTATAAACTATAGTTAACAACTTCCCTGCAATAAATTTGCCGAATTCACGATTGTATTTTTTCACATAACAGGTAAATTAAATACTTTGCAATTCCAATTACATTATAGCCTATTCCGTGGTATTAGGGGTAGTTAGAATTTTTTAACTATTTTTATTGTTTATTACAAACTCTATTTAGTAATTTTCACTCAATAATTTTTGCAAATTTTTGTTTTTAAAAAATTACGTTTTCTAACATAACGGAAATTAAACCTTTTACATGTCTAATTGCATTACAACCCACCCCGTTTTTGTAGGGGTATTTAGAATTTTTTAACTATTTTTCTCGTTCATTAGAAACTGCAATGCAATAGTTTCGCCGATTTAGCGATTTTAAGAAATTGTATTTTGCAAAGTACGAGAAATCAATGTTTTACATATACAATTGCATTATCAACTACTCTGTCTATGTAAGGGTAGATAATTTTTTTAATTATCTTTTCGACTTATTAGAAAATTGAATTAAACAAATAAAACAAATCGGATGCGCCCTTCGATCAATCAAAAAAAAAAAAAATTCAAATGAAAGATCGACCCCCTAAATTTGCAAGAAATTTCCTGCACAACCTGTTTCCTCTACCTAAGGAAATTTCAAACAGCTAATAGACATTTTGAATTGGAGTTACAACATTCGCTCGATCAATATTCGTCAATTGCTTTCCGGTTTTCCGGGTTAGCGGTTCGACTTGCTAAAGATAACCTAAGCTAAATATTGGATACATGTAAGTGAACCTTTTGCCTGACCTCCAAACCTTTGCCTGCATCATTAAAGTTGTTACAAATTTACCGTTTGCTTAAGCTCCGTATCGGATTACTTCTCGACGATAAGAAAGGCCGCAAAAATATTCTCCGCCAAAATACTCGCCGCCCCCAGACACACAAACACACGCGCGCTCAGGTTGTAATAAAATAATATTCTCATTCCTCCGATAAGGTGTAAATATTTCCTTTGGCCCTTAGCGCGGCTCGTTCGTATAAATTGGGTTCGAACGACCCACATTTTCGTCGAAGTTAGAAAGATATAGTTAGGGCACGTTCCTCACATTTTCCATGTTTTGAGAGTTTTAGAGAAAGACAAATCTACACACCAATCTTTCGCTGAAGTAGTAATTATAGCCGAGCAGCAACTTTGCAGTAATGAATTACTTTCTGAATACACAGAAGGAATGCTTCAGACGCGAAAATGCTTACACGACGAAAAGCTCTGCGTCAACTAAAATTATTATTATTTCTATTATAATTATTTAGCACTAATTGAGCTTTTCAACGAAACGCGTCGCCAACAAATTATTTTTTTTTCTCTCTCGTAAAGCTCCCGAGGCATAAAGCAGCTTTTATCAGGGTGCGTGACGCATTTACGGCAATTTCGTCCGAATTCCTAAAAACGTGACTCCGCCAAAAAATCGCGTTAAATATTCGAGGCCGCATTTTATTTGTTTAGTTTCGTTTTTTTTTTTTTAATAATAATTTTGTCCCGTTAAAATCGGAGAGAAGGTGGAAGAGCTCTTATTTCGCAAGGAAAAGTCCTTATCTGCGGATTTAAGTAGTTCTTTTTACTATTTGGAGTTTATGGCGGGCCTCTAACAACCCCCTGCTAATAAAACGGCCTAGTTTTCGCAATAAACCCTTTTGGCATCCTTCGGCGCTTTTGTGTATTTAAGATTAAAAGGATTACATCGGAACGTTCGCCAATCGATATCGTTTATTAAAGTAATACTTAAATCTCTTGTTTAACTTAACACTTTATGGACAATTTAATGCTTACGTCGGCTTATAGTTTGTAAACATGCGACATTATTCGACGATCACGGCTGCAGATAAACCCTACCCGAAAAAAAATGATTTAAAATATAAAATAATAACGTGAAATGTAAGGGTCGAAAAATACGAGCGAGCTTCCCAATATTCGGGGTTTCCTTATTACTGTTTTGCGATCGATAAGAAAATGCAATTTGCTCGCAACTTAATGCTTGATGGTGCTCTCCTTTTTTTATTAAAAATTTTCCGAAAAGTTATGTTTGCTTAGGCCGAGTGGCACGTGCGAAGTGTTTTTTTTCATTTCGACAGATGTAAAATATTGTTTTCTTTAAATTCGATTTTTAATTGCTAAGTTATCGAATCAAAGATTTCTTATGGTGGATCATTTCCTTTATACAGGGTGTTTGATTTAAGTCGCACGAGCGATTTTCTCGTAAGCCAACAATGTAATGGAATTTTTTTTCAAATAAGGTTCGTTTGAGACAAAGAAGCTATTTTTTTGACATTTGTTTTAATGGAAACCTTACATTACTTTATTTAAAAACATTTTTCATTACATTTTTGTAAAATCGAACACCCTGTATATCAAATTAAATAAATATGTAAACTGAGAAAGGTTACAAAAGTTTTGTTGATTTAACTCAATTTTGGTAGATTAAAAATTTGATTTTGGTACAGGAAAAAATGTATTTTGTTATGTTAAAAAAATAGTTACTGATTTTGCATTAAAATGAATAAAATTAAGTCGCCGGTGCAATACGTTCAAATTCGAAAGTACCAACGAAATTAATTCGCATCAATCAAACTTTTTCGAGAGAAGAAATCGATTAAGATAAAAGATTCAGATGTGTTAAATTCTTTAGCATAGTTTCGGTAAAAAGTGTAGGACACAAATTGTGGTTAATTAGGATCTAAATTGATTGCAAAAAAAAATGTAGAATAATATATAATCAAAAGAAAAAATAGACGTAATTATAAAGATCTTTAAATGCAAAAAAGTCGACTCGGTTCAGATCTGAGACCTACAATTCTTTTGCTGTGCTTAACGAGAAGAGTTTAAATAAGAAATTTACACTTAATTTACTCTTCAAACGACTACGAAATAAAAAATTTAACGCTGAAAAAATTTCGAAATAATTTAGGGTATTACGAAATATTTTTCTATACATAATAAAATCGGGTTTACGTTGCCGACAAAAAACTGTGAGCGTTTAATATGAACAACGATTTTAATTTTGGTTAAATCGGATTTTTTTTATCTATCCACAAAAATTTAAGGGCGTGGCGGATATATTGTTTAAATTATTGTCATTGTAAAAATATACGTTTTTAACGAAAATTGGTGGGCTGAAAAAATTGTTCTTGTCCTAGAATCTCCTAAAAATTTACTTATTAATTCAATTAAAACCTCAATTCAGTTTTCAAATATCGGGTTCGTTTCCAAGCGAGGGTGTTTTTAAAAAAATCGTATCTCGGGTTCTACTCGTCAGAATTGGACGAATTTTTTTTTAAATTAAAGCCAAAAAAAGGAATATTCTTGTCATTTAAATAGTCCCAAAAGTAATTTTTTTTTAAAACTACACTTATTTAACTCAATTAACAAGTTGGTGTAATACATTTAAATTAAATTAAATAAAATATGACCACTAGGGTGGTCCTTATTCTTAAGAAAAAAATTTTTTTTTCTAATTTTACGGGGCACCACATCATTTGATTATATACCATAAGAAACTATTTCAGTAATTTTTTTTAAATTTTTAACTGACATTTACGGGCCGCTACTAAGGGTTAAATTTTAAATAAAAACTCAAAATCTCTACATTTGTTAGATTATTTTATTCATAAGTCAGGATATAAGAAATATAAAATTATTGTTATTAGGGTAACAGTACCGGGTTTTAGATGCGTTAAGACCAGTTTTAGACAGTTTTAGACAATTTTGATAAAATAACTTGAAAAAAACATCATTGATGTTTCTATCGTAGTTATAGATACATTAAGTGCACTTATAGCAGTATCGATAATTCTTATATTTTACATTTGTCAAAATAAAGTGAAAAATGTCCACAACTGGTACAGTGTCCAAAACCGGTGCTTCTACCCTATTACAAATTAAGACATATATAAATTTTTGAATCATTTACTTTTAAGAAACAAGGATTAATTTATTAGTATTAGGGTATCTTTTCCTATACTCTTTCATCAACAAAAGCAAATATTGCTTTTGTTCTTCATTGGTTGTAATCAATTTATTAGTTATTCCTCCATTAAAGCAATACCACAATTAGCTATGTCGTTCACTACTCGCATAGAATAAACGACATTTTTGGCAACTACATAATCAGCGTCTTCGTTCCAAGTTTCCACGTCTTTATCCAAAAAATTTGATGAGATACCCATAATCTGGAAGAATCGTAAGGAGTTGCTACTCACGAAGTTTTCTATATTTTCTTCGTGGATATGTTCGACATCAATGTTTATTTTTTTTAGGAATTTTTTGTGCCTTCAATTTTTAATGCTTCTACCATTTTCTTCTTCTTTTAAACTGAAATTTCGTTATCGAAAAATGCAAACGCAACCAGCTCTTCCGACAAATATCACAAATGGCATAGTATTTTTTTCAGCCCAACAGTAGCCATTTTTTTGTTGAAGCTTTCAAAGGCTTTAAGGTCTTTCAATAATTGTAGGTTGTTTCTTGGTGTCGACCATCCGGTAGAGATATGAAACCGATATTTAATATACATTATCACCGTGAAAATGTATATTTCTCTCACAGCTTTCTCGTCCTTTTTCGTTAGTTTAAATAGGTAAATTTTCAAGCAATAAATTGCTTTTGCCATGCCGCACAGTGGTTTATCGGCGGAAAAAAGTCTAATTTTCCGAATGTTTAATCTTAGATAAATTATTGTTGAATTTGACACTTAGAAGTCCAAAGGACCATATTTCAGTAGAATTAATACTTTACATTGAGTAGAAATGTTTTTTTTGACAACATGAACTTATGCTAAAGTAACGTGATAAAAACATCTAACATTTTAATATTAATCCAAGACGATTTTCTTTTCTTCGTTCAAACATTAACACTTAGATTTCTCAAAATATGTTATATAGTATTAATAATGATTAACGGAATACAAAAATTATCATCGTTAAGCTTTTAATATAGTTATAATACACATAAATCGCACATATAATGTCGGCACCGGACATTTTCAGTTTTTAAGGAATATCTTTTATGCTCCGGGTTGCTCCGGTTTGCGACAAATTTTTTTCTGTTTAATAAGACACTGCCTAATGGGTCACACTATTTCCAGCTGCACATACCTGCCCCCCGCCCGTTATATGGCCCTAAAGGCTACCTACTACCAATCGGAGAAAGAAATACAGATTAATTAATAACATTAAGTTAATAAAAATTTTGTTTATTTCTAAGTTTTCTCTTTAATTTTACCTATTATGCAAGGTATACCTTTCTATATCTCGCGAAGCGGGACTCAACATTCGCCGATTTTACATTCGTGAAATTTTTCTAAAATCCCGCGCATTTTGACAAATTAATTATAATTATACAATTAGATATTACTGAAAAATTTCAAAAATATAACGAGAAAAAAATAAGTATTATTTTTAAATTTTTTTTTAAATTTCGAATAAGAGAAATAGATGACACCGAATCCTTAAAAGTTTGCTTTTTTCAGATATTTACTTGCTATATGCATATCGTAGTGTTAAAGGGACCCTTTAAATGCTTCGTAATGTTAAAGGGTTAAAGCAGGTAGTATTTCGAAGCTTGCTTTCATGTTGGGATAAAACTGTAAATATTATGGCACATACTGTATATTATGTTTTAGTTAGCTCATATAAGTACTTAGTTATTGTTTATAAGTTATAGTAGAGCATTTATATAATCGAATGACGAAGTGCCCCGATGATAATTTAAAAGTCGAAAAATAAGGAACACCCTAATGATCACGTGTAAAAATTAATATAAATTAATTCAATAAATACAAGGATGTGCGCATTCGAGCGAAAAGTGGCACATTTCCGAGCGAGGGAGGCAAATGAAGCGCGACGCGGAGCGGCGCGCTTCATTTTCCCGAGATCGGAATGTGCCACTTTGAGCTCGAATGTGCACACTCGGTTTTAAGCACGATTCACAATAGTTAAAATACTTTCTTAGACGTCTAACTTTAATTAAAAACTGGGGGCGCCAAATTTAAAATGTTTTAAGCATGATTCACAACAACTTTCCGTTTTTTGCTAAAATTGTACCCTCCAGGCGCCATATGAAGTATACCAGGTTGTTCAATAAGTTTTGTCGTTCGATAAGAAAAACACAGTTTTATGGTTCAAAATACACTTTATTATTCAGTATAATCTCCCTGAAGATTAATACACTTGCTCCAACGATCCTCCAATCTGTGGATCCCATCCCTGAATTGAGAATCCGGAAGGTCTGCAAAATACTCTTCAACAGCCGTTATGACCTCTTCATTTGATGAAAAACGCTTGCCACGCATAAATTTTTTGAGTTCTGGAAACAAATGGAGGTCGCTGGGGCCAAATCTGGTGAATACGGTGGCTGCTCCAACAATTCGAACTTTAATTCATGGATTTTAGCCATTGTCAAAATGCTCTTGTGACACGGTGCATTGTCCTGATGAAAAAGGATTTTTTTTTCTGCAAACCGGGTCTTTTTTCACGAAATTTTTCCTTCAACTGGTCCAAAAGGTTGCAGTAATATTCAGAATTAATTGTTTTACCAGTTTTCAAGTAATCCACAAACAAAATTCCTTTCGCATCCCAAAAAACTGATGCCATAACCTTCTTGGCCGATTTCCCGACACGAACTCGTTTCGAAGCCGAACAACCAGGTTCACACCACTCTTTAGCCTCTTGTTTTGATTCAGGATCAAGGTGATAGACCCAAGTCTCATCCATAGTGATGAATCGACGCACAAAATCCACTTTATCCTTTTTAAAACGCTCCAAATGTTGCTGAGAAAGTCGCATTCGAATGTGTTTTTGTTCCATTGTTGGCGAATGCGGCACCCATTGTGCACACAGCTTTCTAAAACCCAAAATTTCACTTAAAATATGGCTCACACTGCCTAATGAGATGTGTAGAGCCTCTACTAAATTTCTCTCAGTCAATCGACGATATTCCAAAACCATATCCTGTATTTTGGCTATGATTTCTGGCGTTGATGCGCTTTTTGGACGTCCTTCACGTGGATCGTCTTCAAGGCTTGTACGACCACGTTTAAATTCAGCAACCCATCTTTCTACTGTTCTAATTGTAGGTGAACAATCATTATACACTTTTAACATTCGTTCGTGAATTTCTTTTGATGCTACACCTTCCAAAAATAAGAATTTTATCACTGCACGATATTCAATTTTTTCCATTAAAAAAAAATACTGTGACACGGCGACACTAAATGGCTTGTAAACAAAGAACGAATTGACAGATTGAAATGAAACTTCACATACGTTCATATGAAGAGTGTACCAACAAAACAAAAAAAAATTTGGGCTAGTAGCAACGCCCTATCTTATCGAACGACAAAACTTATTGAACAACCTGGTAACTGTATCAACTTACGAAAGCCTCTTCGCCTGGCGCGCTTTTTCTCTAAATAAAGCAAATTCAATAAATACGAAGATGTGCGCATTCGAGCGAAAAGTGGCACATTTCAGAGCGAGGGAGGCAAATGAAGCGCGACGCGGAGCGGCGCGCTTCATTTTCCCGAGATCGGAATGTGCCACTTTGAGCTCGAATGTGCACACTCGGTTTTAAGCACGATTCACAATAGTTAAAATACTTTCTTAGACGTCTAACTTTAATTAAAAACTGGGGGCGCCAAATTTAAAATGTTTTAAGCATGATTCACAACGACTTTCCGTTTTTTGCTAAAATTGTACCCTCCAGGCGCCATATGAAGTATAACTGTATCAACTTACGAAAGCCTCTTCGCCTGGCGCGCTTTTTCTCTAAATAAAGCAAATTCAATAAATACGAATATGTGCGCATTCGAGCGAAAAGTGGCACATTTCCGAGCGAGGGAGGCAAATGAAGCGCGACGCGGAGCGGCGCGCTTCATTTTCCCGAGATCGGAATGTGCCACTTTGAGCTCTAATGCGCGCACTCGGTTTAAAGCTCGATTCACAATAATTAATTTACTTTTTTACACGATCAACATTTCCGGCGCGCGCTGTGCGCACGCAACGTCCGTTGCCCGCCAACCTTTTACTCTCAACGTGCGCCAAAAGAAGTATAACTTCCATAATTCTATTAAATCAAATATGAAAAGAATGACTCAAAAGAAACCGAAACCGCCAAATAAATCCGCATCTCGCAGATCCACCTTGATTATTTAAATTTGCCTCCGAACGTAAAGGGGTTGTGTGTGCAAATCTTTCCCTTAAATTAATTTCTTATTTCGTCTCGAAAACTTGCAAGATTGAATCAACAACTCGTCTCGACTTAATTGAATTTGATTAATGCGAACGTGTTTGGATTTCTTTGGCACTTCATTTCGAAAGTACAATGTTCGAGATCAAAGGAATGTGCAACGGAGACTCAATCAGCAAGCCTGTATCTCTTCATAACTTTTCGCTAAAACATTCAGGGAATTTCGGTATCGATTCCCACCGGATTTTAATCGAGCGCGCGCGGGCGGGAGGCAAAGAGAGCGACGAGGTTTTCCGTACGTCGGAGGTGGGAAATTCAAACTGGAAACTTGTGCGGTTGAAACATTATAGGTCGGGTAGTAATTATCGAAACGAATCGGGGAATCTGATACTGTTCGTATGATCCTTGCATTTCGCTTTAACCGACACACCGGGTATTGGTAGATTATTCAAGTTAATCCGCACCACTTTAGAATAAACAAGGTTTAATTCCGTATTGTCGGAAAAGCCACCGTGTTTTGGTCGTGCTGCGGCTTCTCTAATTTACATTATTAAGAGTTACGAAGAGCCCGAGAGTTACCTGCGGCAACGAAAGGGGGCGCGCCGGATTTGCCGTGTTTATTAGACTGGGCCAAAAAAATCGACTGTTTTTGTCTTCTTCGATGGGACCCCGAAACTATTATTTAGGATGATAAAAAAAGTTAACGTCAAAATTCGAGCCCTTCATTTTAATATAAAGAGGGCTATTGTAGAGAATTTTTAAGCAATCAGACCCTTTTTGTCGAAAATTTAATTTTTTTTTAAAATATGTATTTTTGATACTTTTCAGGTAGGGGAACCTATTGTACCTTGGTCCTTTTGTACCTAGGGCAACTTTATTTATTTTTAATTTTTAATGTAAAGTTAGCAGCAGCTGGCCAATGTACTTTGTTGATGTATGAGATCAATTGAAATATTTAATCGAAAAAAAGTAAGTTTTTTTATATTCTTTTTACTTAAATATCTTATTGATTTTTATTACCTAATAACAAATGACCCATCGTAATAGAAAGATTATTTATTAATGTTTGCATAGTAGTGGTCCGATTTTGGCACAGCATAATCTTTAATTTTATTTTGAGTTTAAACAACAAGGGTCGGTGTGTTGTACCTCGGTCACCGTCAATAAATTGTACCTTGGCCCTAAGATCGACGTGCAATAAATAAAAATTTAGATATACCTTTGTTATAAATTCCTATTTTTTTTTTATTTTGCTTCAGATACTATGCCTCGCAAGTCTAACAAAAAATATAAATTTTTGCAAAGTTAACCATTTAATTATGTGAAATTTTAGTATACGAGAAAAGTTTTGTTAATTTTTGAAACAATTTTAGTGTCATCTCAAAGAAGAACATTAGTAGTTCTTATAATCCAAAAATAAATATATAGTTTTCATAGAACAATGGGTTTTATTTTGCTTAATGTGAATAGAGCCAAGGTACATCACCTCTGTGGTAACTAGCCCATAGATCCACTAATTTTTAAATTTTATAGCAATTTGAGTAAACGATTGGTAATGCTTTCAAATATTTTACGATGAATACCTTATTAGTGCCCCACTACGATGAAATTCATTTTATCAACAAATTTAAAAAAAATTACTAATAAAAAAACGGCCAAGGTACAACAGGTTTCCCTATAAATTCTAACGCTTCGATTTTTATTAATACAGGCAGCACCTCGCTAAGTTGGCGGAAAATCAAAAATAATGCTTGTTATCAAAAAAAAAAAGCTCGAAATTAAAAATTTAAGTTCGACTGTATCGGTTTTTTTTTAATTGCATCCAACTAACTAACAAAATATTAAGTAACTATTCGTGGGACACCCTGTACAATATAAAATAACGTGCATCTGCAGTGCAGCTGTGGTGCGACGACCTTATCAAAAAATATAACTTTGGCGTGCGACTTTGTTGTCCGCCAAACGGCTGTAAATATAATTTAACAAAGTTTTATTTTAAAAAATTTCAATTTTAATTTTTAATCGAATTTTCATAAATTAAATTTTATGTAAAACGTTACAACCACCTCAAAAACCATAAATATGTAAAATTTTTGTTGGTTTACCTATAAAATAGAATTGAAGTACCTACCAAAGGGGCGCAACTGAAACTTTTTTAGAAAATCCACGGGCTGGATTTTGATCTATTATTTTCTCTTTGGCAATCGATTTTTGATCGAGAGAGTTACAACAATTCCCAATATTTCAAAATATTTTGGTTTTAACTCGAACCAAAAAAAACTAAATCCGTAATAAACACGAGCATAAAGTCTATATGTCGCAGGGAATTTTTCGCCGAGCTTTTCCCCAGAATCTCCGATATTGAAATGTAACGAAGAGATGCAGGTGTCAGATTTAACACGGTTTCATATTCTTATTTCAATTGAAGAAGTCTTGCAATATATTTCGCGTGCCACCGTCAGAAGAGAATTTCGCAGTAAAATTGCTATAGATACATTTTTCTAGCGCGTATTTATTTTTGATGAACTCGACTGTAAATAATTTTTGAACGCCAGTTAAATCTTTCGCCGTTGTAAAATCATACGAAATTAAATGCGCGGACTGCAAACAAAATCGATCGAAAGCCTTAGTTGCGCATTATTAATTTAATTTCTGATCACTTTTAGCTCTTTAGCTCCAATAACGCAATAAACCGGGGGGGATAATAAAAAACGGCAAAATCTTTTCCCAAATCCAAATTTAAAAACGCAGCAACACAATTGTAAGATGAGGCAGGGCCCGGGCATTCCTTAAACGAATTTCTCTTCAATTTTGCTTTACTAGAAATTTGAGTCGTTTACATCGAAATATAATAAGGGAAGAGCGAATCTAAATCTATATGACGACTCTCCTTTATATTTAGAACTCTTGGGTTTGCGAGGCAATCGATTCCTCCACGTGTCGAGTCCCCCAAACATTTCACTTGTCTGTCCCAAACAGTCGCTCCGAATCGGAGAGAAAAGCCAACGAAAATCTTACTATCTTTAAGTAAAAATTGAAACGAGTCGTTTTTCGTTTGGACGCTAAAGGAATTTCCTTTTTGATGTTTTTCCGTTCGATTTATTAAGTCGAAGAATTAAGTACGAAAGTGGAACAACACAAAAAGGCAATTGAAAGGTCGTCTCGTTTATTGTCGAGTTTAACCAAGTATAATGCAGATTGTAAACACGCCATTGTGTTAATCTGAATTTCAAATGTGATAAGGAGCATGCACAGAGGTATTTTTATTGGTAGCATTCTTTAACTAGCTTTTGCATCTGTAAAAGCGGGTCAGAAGCGTTTCGAACAAAGCGTTTTTTTAGTGGCATCGATGGCTCGAACCGAAGTGTTAGGGCTCGAGAAATAAATCGCCTTACCGGCGTAAAAAATTAATTAAAAGAGGAGCCTCGATAATTTCGCATTGTTGGGATCGGTGGCGCAACAAGAAAACATGGGAAAATTAGCCGCTCACGTAATTATACACCCTAATTTAATTGTTAATTTTTTTTTCGAAAGCGAATCGCTTTAGGTTATTTTTTAACGATGCGCCGCAACGTTAAAGGCTTGGCCACTTCGGCCCTTAAGTTAGGAAAAAAGTTATAACGGTTTTTATTTTAAATGGCTTCAGAAGGAATTTTTGGAGTCAAAGGTCACATGGATCGGGGATTTGGTTTCGTTCTTCTAACATCATCTCATCGAATAACATTTGTTGCGTTTTTTGTAAACATATACCTAACAATTTGGCCAATTTTTTTCCTGTTAAAACGAGACGCTTCGTAATTGTGCTTAAAGCCGAGTGTGCACATTCGAGCTCAAAGTGGCACATTCCGATCTCGGGAAAATGAAGCGCGCCGCTCCGCGTCGCGCTTCATTTGCCTCCCTCGCTCGGAAATGTGCCACTTTTCGCTCGAATGCGCACATCCTCGTATTTATCGGATTTGCCTATATTATTATTTTATTCTTCAATTCAAAAAATTAAAAGTCGAATAAATTAGATTTATTTTAAGTTTGAAAAAGGTTAGATATTTTATTCTTTCTGATAAGCCATCATGGTGCTCTTCCGCACGCCTAATTGTAGCGAGTTTGATAAAAATATTTTCAGGTGTAGGGGGAAAGTGGCATGAAACAGCCAGTTTTAAAAAAAGGGATAAATAATATAGAAGGACATAAATAAATCAATTTTTTTTTAAATCTGTAATTGTTCATGCATTTATGTACGTAATGTCATAAAACATTTTTCAAAATTAACGATATTTTTCGACTTCTAATCATTTATAAAAAAAATAAAATTTGACTTTTTCATAACCTATAAGTATTGAAAGAGCCAACCCAAGTTTTGAAAAAGCCATGTTCTTATTACAAGATTAAAACTGCACATTAACGAAGATATTGTTTAATAATAATCTTAAGCTATAATTTTAGATTTTATATAATTATAAAACGTTTTAAATAACGCAAATTCTGGATAAAATATTGACTTACATAAATCTAAGACACTGTCAAAAAATTTGATGTTTGAGATCAATCATTGCAAAAACTTAAAAACGTTTTTAGCAAAAATAATGCAATTTCCCTTATACGCCACAGGATTTATATGCCCAACCATTACAATTTTGCATCGGTACCACTCTTGATTGCTGTTACTACAATTATTATTGCATTTTATGCAATTAAAAGGTGGCTTTTTCATTACACTGCAGTCCGGCTATTTCAAAACCTATTCTCTCAAGAAACAAAATCTCGAAAATTACTATGAAATCAAAGATTAGTCTACAAAATATATACGTTATTAGAAGGCCTAATATATCTATAAAATTATAGTGTAATCATATTATTATTAGTTTTGTACGTATAGGCGTTAGAAAACAAATAAACTGAACTCAAAACCTTACTTTTTGACGACAAAATCTTCAATACGTCGTATCGCCGCCGTTTATTGACGATGAAGGGTCAAATTTTTGTGGGGGATATCTGGCTAGTGTTGCTATCTTAAAATAATAATACATGAACGATTCGTATGAAAACTACCGCGTAATTGATAATGGCTTGTTCAAAACTTGGCTGTTTCATGTCACTTTCCCCCTAAACCTTTTATTCGTAGTTCACAATAGAGCTTTTAAAGCATCAATAACACCAAACCAAGTCGTCGTTAATCCTCTCTCAGGTAGAGAAATTTTAAGAAAAGTTGTAAAATTTAACTTCGAGTCATCGACCTATTTACTAATGGAAACTTGAATTTAATGAATTGTAAAACGCTTCGACTAATTAAATAATTCGATTTATTAAATTTCGAGTTATTGACATAAAAATATTAACGTTGAGATAGGCAAGTCTTAGGGAAACTGGTTCGAGTTCGAGCTATCAAAAAGTCGGCTTATCGGCGTTCGACTTATGGAAGTTTGACTGTAGTTGATTTTAATATCATCTTTTGCAGATTGTTGAATGTTTATATGTCAAAATTAATGTCTCCAAATATTTTTGGGTAATTTTTATTTTTGTAAAAATTAAGGCACATTTTGTATACACTGTTGTAATTAGACTTCATTTATGGATTAATTCAATTTTTAAATATAAAAAAATATTTATATGTTACATATGGGGTGCATCAAAATTTTAGAATGACTTGGGTGGAGTATGTTTAAAAAGAGGTTGGGAAATTCGGAAAATTCGGAAAAAGTTAAAATATTTTCTTTTTCATATACGATGAAGTCTCCCATCTAGTCTAGCTTAAAAGTACTAAATTAGAAATGTGATTTTGGTAAAAATACCCTACTGTAATTTTTAATTTAAGGAAAAGCGAGAAGTGGTAGATTTAGTTCATTTTGATTTAATTAATATTATTTGTAAGTGAGAAAAATAAGATAGGCAAATTCAAATTATTAAGGAGTATGTGCACTTTCAAGCGAAAAGTTTTTCCGAATAGGAAATCTGAATTTGAAGGATTTGTTATTAATATAGTCGAATCCAATTAACACGAAGATGTGCGCATTTGAGCGAAAAGTGGCACATTTCCGAGCGAGGGAGGCAAATGAAGCGCGACGCGGAGCGGCGCGCTTCATTTTCCCGAGATCGGAATGTGCCACTTTGAGCTCGAATGTGCACACTCCGTTTTCTCCACGATTAACAATGATCAATTTACTTTAAAAAATTCAAGTAATTCTAAAACCGCAGTTGCGCTCTCCAAATGTCTCTTTTGGCTTCGCTTATTTATCATAATTTTTTATTTTTTTCATTGCGAAATGAAATTATTTTGTATTTAAATACGGAGACATGAATGAAATTCTTGTTAGGATTTTTTAATATTCGGTATCGTAATTGACAATTATTTGAAAACTGGACATTTTGGCCTTCCGAATGATTTACTTGGGGACGACGGGACAAACGATTTGAAAACGAAACAATCACATTCAAAACAGAAGTATGGTCACATATATAGCTAAAAATCGTTTTTTTAACCGAATTTTCGATTATCCGAATGAGCTGCAACAATAATTAGTCCGAATAACCGAGTTTCTACTGTACTAGTTGAAATATTAACGCATTGATATTGGCTACTCAACCACAGATGGCACTACGCGACTTCGTTAACATGAAGTTATTAGTTTGCTTAGAGTTGCAGTAAATTTTCACTGCAATTTATTTTCCGTACAAGAAAAGAAAATGCGCGCTACGACTTTTTGCGCACTTCGGCTCATTTTTCGTGGACTTTAAGCAATTCTAGCGGAAGGTGTTAAAGATATTTTAAGATTTGTAAAACTGTCGAGTCTCGAGCAATATAGAATGAAGAATTAATTTAATAAAAGGGAATCTCAGACAGCGACCGCGCTAAAATAGAGCTGACTCGAGTGTAATAATTTCGGATAATAGAAATAATAATCCGAAGGTTTAAGCAGTAACAATAAAAGTGCGAAATAAGCGCAAAATCCTGTCATTTGCTCCCAGAAATTCCCACCGCAGCCGCACACACACACACACACACCTTAATTACGATTTAAAATTGCGACATAATTCATAAACGAACAACTTGGCAAGTTAGTCGAGAAAAAGCCACTAAATGAAATCGGTTCGTTGGCGAGCAGGATATCCGTTCCACTGTCCTGGCACATGTGACGCGAAATTAGAACGGGCTGGAATTAACGAGGAGAACTCCGTAATGAATCATTCATCGGGGACCCGGCAAATTGAGGAACGTACATAATATCTGCCGATGTGAAAGGAACGCAAATAGGCAGGTATAATCCATCACAAGCTGTCTGCCGGCGCCCCGGGCCAAACCAATCCACGCGTTTCAGTCGAAACCTTTAGTCGAAGCCGCATTTTTCATCCCTGCATCATTTTCTGATAAGATTTTTCCCGCACGGAAAGGTAAATGTCGAGCACCGTCGGAATTTGGCTGGATTTCGAATTATTTCGCTGTCTCTGAATATTCACACAAAAATTGCATTCATAAAACAACCCCTCCGACGCCTCGCGCTTTATCATTTAAAAGGTTTCTAATCGATAAGCTCGTTTCATAATAAAAGAGGAGCCTACACGTGTACGAAAACATCGCCCGTTCCATTCCGGCCCCCCTTCGCAAATTATTTGCTAATCCTCATTTTACATTGTTTTGTTTTTAATTAAAGCCCTTCTCTATTTATTACGTTTTAATTACATGAAATGGATTAGTTTTTATTATTGCCAAAAAACGCATGGGAATTAGCACATAAAAATGGTGTAAATTCGATCCGTTTTTTGTGCCGTTTTCGAATGGAATGCTAAAAAAATTTTAACCGCGTCAAAGAGCGCTCTTTTGGCTTTAAACCAAAAAAAAAATTACCGAAATTGAATAATCGTAGCGCGAGATATGATTTTTTTAAGAAACCCTTGTTTGGAGATCCTAAGGCCGATAGACGACGAACCCGCTTATGAACTTTTTATTTTATTTAATTTGGTGGTTAATTCTTTTTAGAAAAATCATTCTAAGCTATAGTTGTGCTTGTTAATAGTTTTAATTTTTGTTATTAACAATTGGGTTTTTTCTAAGTGTTAATTTTTCTCATCCTTTATTTATAATTGAAAATATAAGTTTTTTAATCGAAAGTTTTGATTTGGTAATTGTAAAGTTTAGAATTTAGAACATTTTATTTAAATATTAATTCGTTGCAATAGGACGAATTGCCGAGCAATTCTTTCGCGAGATACGCTTGTGAAATATGAACGGACTTATTCCCGAACTTTCGAAGATTTCAGCCATCGACGTATCCAGTTTTGCGTTAATATTTAATTTTTAATTTTCGGATTTTCTTAGGGAATACGGGCGTAAACCGATCTGTACATTTCGCGAACGATATCGCCAAAAAATTGTTGTGCTTTGACTGTGCGTTTGTTAATAATGCAATCTCAGTTTGCGCTCTTGGAGGACCGGTAGTAATTTTTAAAAAAAAAATCGCCGAGACACGTATTTGCTTAAATTTAATTCTCTTTCGCTCAGAGAAAACGCGGTTTAAATTGGAGGATTAGTTTCCTTATAATAAACAATTTGTCGACTCTATTTGTAATTCAATTTTTTTGGGAAAACGACTAAGTTCTCCAAAATCACTAAAAATAATCAAATTCTGTTTTTGACTATGTTAAAAGATATGTTATAAGGATTTTGATCAAAATAAATTTAAAAATTAACAAAAGGACAAATTTTCGAAAAAGAGATAAACTATAATCTTTATCTTTTCGCAAACAAATATAAAAAGTAACCCAAAAAAAATCCCCCAGACACCTATTTGCTCAAATTTAATCCTCTCTCAATGCCCAAAAAGCCCATTTAAATCGGACCATTCGTTTTCTCATTATAAACAATTTGTGGGCCCAATTTGTAAATTATAGTAAACCAATTATTTTCTCAGAAAAAAATTAATTTCTCTTAAACGGATATAAATGATCAAATACGGTTTCGACTAAATTTAAATAAATTTTTTGACTTATTTATTAGGATGGAGCGAAAAAATTTTTTTCTTAGCTTGGGACTTGACTTTGTAGCTTATAAAAAATAAACATTTTTGAAAAAAAAAATTTTTTTACTCAATATCTTGAGGTGACCCACTGATTTTTTAAATTAAATTCAAGTTAAAATTCTTTTGAAACAAAAAAAAAAATTTTTTGGCTTGTAATCTTCAAATTTATCTAAAAATGAACAAATTTGATCGTTTCTAACTCAAAATTCACTTTAATGCCTAAGAAAAGTATGTTATTGTTTTGGAATTTTTTTGAAAACTGCAATAATGGCGATAGAAACATTTTTTAAGTTAATAATTGTTAATGGGTAAGAAAGAGGACACTTCGCAGCTTCTGGAACACTTTTTTTGTTTCAAAAGAATTTTAACTTGAATTTAATTTAAAAAATGAGTGGGCCACCTCAAGATGTTGAGTAAAAAATGTTTTTTTTTCAAAAATGTTTATTTTTTATAAGCTACAAATTCTAGCCCCAGGCTAAGAAAATATTTTTTCGCTTTACCCTAATATTTATAAATAATTAAAAAAAAAATTAGGGCAAACATTAAAAGAACTAATCGTAAGCTTTATCGTCTCACAAAAAAAATTAAGTATTATTTAAAAAAAAATTTCTCCATACAGATATATTTGGAAATTTTTTTTTTATTAATAAAAACGCCATCGAAACCTGGGGATTTATCTTTCGTACTACAAACAGCTTGTGGCCATCACCCGCAAGGGCCCTCGTCCAAAAAGCCAAAACGCTTTCTTCCGAATCCTCCTTTCGATACTCTAAATTTTTTTTTTGAAAAAAAGGGGCTCGAAACGGTTGGCTTCTTGCGGCTCGCGCACATTTACATAATCGCGAATCGAATTCGCCTTTAATTAGAAAGCGGCGTCGTAAGAACCGCGCGCGCGGGGGCGTCGAACGTGGAGCCCCGGCTCGCCCGAAGGGCCCGAGGAACTTCTTTATTAAATTTGCCGGGCGAGCCCATGCACCGACACATTCGGCGTTATAATTGTTTAGAAGTTATCGCTGCACATCCGGATCGGCGGAGGCGCGTGCTTCCGGGCCGTCGCGATCCGCAGCGTACAGACGGACGCCCGGCGTCGAGCAAAGGACAGATTAATCGGATTTGAAACCATGAAGCCGTGTAAAGGCTGCTCTCGCCGCCCGACTGCATAATTATCTCTGCTGCCGCTTCAAAACCAGAAATTTGCATTTTAAGACGAACTTTTACTAATCCTCTGCGAACACGCTCACATGTGAAACTAAACTTTATCAAAAGCTCCGAGCTTAGTGCCGTTATTTTCTCCGAAGAATTTCTATTATATTTTCGCACACACACACACGGACGCACACACGCACGGGCGCCGAATTTCTCTACTTAAATAATGTGAAGCAACAGAGCAATAAGCTTTGTATTGTTGCTCCCCGCATTATATAAGAAATTAATTACGAAGATTCCGAAATTTTCTTCCGAAACTATCTTGGGAACATTTAACAAGTCAATCGAGAAATAACATCTTAAATTTTCAAAGAGCCCCCTCTTCGCGAAACGTCGAGAAGTCTGACCTATATTTAGCTTATGAGATAACCCGCTCTCCTGCATTGTAAATGTTATATTTCTCGTGGGCAAAATAAGAAATATTTATTTAAGTAGGCAAATAAAAGGGTTCGTTCCGTTCTGCCCGTTCGAAAGAGAAAATGCGGTTTTTGGCGTTGTAATTCTTTTGGCCGGGTTGAGGTCGAAATTTTGGCAACGCGCGCAGCTTAAAAAAATTAGCCGACTAAGAAAGTAAATTGATTGTTGTGAATGGCGCTTAAAACTCTTGGGAAAATAAATCGCGCCGCTGCTCTTTCAAACAAAAAAAAAATAATTATAATTTAACATGATAGGATTTTTTAATTCGAAAAAGAAATATGGGGTGATTTTTTAAATTTGGCGCTTCAGTTTTTAATTAAAAATTTTTAGTAAAATGAATACAGTAGACGCCGCTTAATGTGGTCACTTTGGGACCTAGATAAAGTGATTACATTAACCGACTAATAACAATAAGTCCAAGACACCAGCGAAGAAGGTAACACTTACGTTTTGAAAGTTTCGAACGCGTTTTTCTCCAAGATCTAACATTGGGCCTCGTTGATTTTTTTGATTGATTTTACGCGCCGATAAACGGGCTTTCAGAATCTGAAAAGTTTTTAAAGATCCGTTCACAAATAACCGAGTTACAATTTTTCAAAAATTAATTACACGCCGGACTCTTGAATCCCGTTTTCCTCAAAAATTTTAAATATCAAGCTTATAGTTTTTTGGGCCTATCCGAAGCCAAAAAGTCAGGCGAATCCGAATTTGTGTAGTTTTTAAAGATCCGTCCACATATAACGGTACTACAATTTTTTTAACGCAAAATTTGTGCTACACAATTGTACCTAAACCTTCAACCATTAATTGCTCGAGAAATTTTCGAAAATTTAGGGAGTTCAAGAGAAGAATGGCTCCGACTATTTCAGTTTGGTGGTTCATGGGAAGGTCCCGTAAAAATTTAAAGCAAATCTATTACCTACAATTTTTTTCCCCAAAAAGGTGTTCATCCAGCGTTTTCCAAACTGGGAGGCGGTGATGACTAAATATTTTTAAGTGAGGCCCGGTTACATATAGTTTCGGAACCGCTGTCCTAGTGCCTAATGGGCCCAACATTGATCACAATAAACGAAATACAACCATACCTCGCTTTACGGCCTAGATACCTTCCGCGAAACTTGGCCGCAAAGCGAAAAGCCGTATAAGGAATCAATTATTAGGAAATAGAAAAGAGTGAGCAACATCTAGATATATCGACATCGAAAAAAAGTTTTTTTTGCCGTTGTAGCGAAACATTTTAGGCCGTAAATCGAAAACGTGCCCTAATTGAAGAGGGCCGTATAAAGAGCGGCCGTATAGCGAGGTATGGGTGTATTGATAATAACAAACGAACAAATTGTATTGCTTTTGAATTGGGTGGGCCGATTCCAATCCACTTTATATGGAAGTTGGTCATTTTTGAATGCATTTGGGCATGGACAGAGCAGGTGACCCAAAAAACTGTGAAATTTGAGAAAAGGCGGACGGTTCCTGAGATGTTATCGAGAAGAGATCTCGTCGGGCAGACGACGAGCACGTTTGGCAATTGAAAGGCACATTTTTAATATTTAAACAAACTATTTGTGGCAAATTCGAAGCCATTTAGAGAATCGATTTAAATCGCAATATTCTGCGTGCAATTCCTTTCGGTTCGTTAAAACGTATTTTCGCATGCATAACAGGAAATAGACCTGATAAGAGTGCAGCTGCTTTCGTGACGTCAGAAGCCGGTCCACGTGGACTCGATATGCACATGCCAAAATATTGCAAATTTTCTTCTGATTGGTCAGTGCGAATGAATTACGAATTTTCATAGAAGCGTTCGACGAAGGGGGGGAGGGCGTTTGCATTATTTTATTAAATTTCGTCAGTAGTGCGGTGGTTTTGACAGTGTGCATACGCGTGCCGAATTTTGGGATTTTTGCCATGGTCCACGTCCGAACTCCGGGCCGCTACCCTGGCGGCCCGGTACTTTTGGTGCGGTCATGAGGTAGGACTTTTTGTCTTCTGTATATAATAATTTTATGAGAAAAATTTATTGCAAATTAATTGCACGGTCAAAAAAAGTGAAAAATTTCCACAAATAAGCGACTCTTCTAGAAAAAATTCTGATAGCGCTGCTATGGTCTTATAACTACTTAAGTATTTTTTTACGTAAACGAATTATTGTGAATCTTGCCGAAAACCGAGTGCGCACATTTTCGTATTTATTGAATTTATTTATATTAATTTTTGCACGTGTTTACATTTAATTGAGATACGCCAAAAAACGCGCGTACACAAGCACACTCACCCTTATTTTTTTTTACAATGGAGAAGCGCCTCCTTCGTCGAGTCGACGGCCGCAAAATTAAGAATTAAAGCCTCTTAATTTGAATAATTCAACAATCAAAATTTGGAACATTAAAAATAACTTTGGGCTTCAGTTAAATTAGGTTTAAGTGATTGATTAACTTTCGCCCTCTCGTTTGGGGCGCTTTTTAGAAGCTTTCTAAAAGCTATTTTTACGTGTATGTAAACTTATTTCGTCGGACCATTTTTGAAATCGAATCGGTCACCTAATGGCTTCCAATTTGGACGGCCTAAATGATCGTTCGGGAGGAAACCGCCTCTCCCCGCCCCCCACCGCGTTTCTTTAATTTAAATTTGCTTTATTTAGGGAAAAAGTGCACCAGGCGAAGAAGCTTTCGTATGTTGTTGAAGTTATACTTCTTATGGCGCGTGGAGAGTAGAATTTTAGCAGGAAACGGAAAGATGTTGTGAATGGTGCTTAAAACATTGTAAATTTGGGCCCCCAGTTTTTAATTAAGTTAGACGTCGAAGAAAATAAATTAACTATTGTGAATCGTGCTTAAAACGGAGTGTGCGCATTCGAGCTCAAAGTGGCACATTCCGATCTCGGGAAAATGAAGCGCGCCGCTCCGCGTCGCGCTTCATTTGCCTCCCTCGCTCGGAAATGTGCCACTTTTCGCTCGAATGCGCACATCTTCGTATTTATGGAATTTGTATATATTAATTTTTGGATTTAAAAAGGAAAGTACTCAAATAATACGATGTACTATACCTCAATTTACACGCTACTTATTATACACGATTTACAAAATTAAAATTCAAAAAAATTCATTAATGAAAACTATTCAAAATACATATACAATTTTGCTATACAAGATTGGAATAACTTTATATATTATATATATTTTATATCATATATATGGTACCTAGTATTTTTATGATGAAGAAATGTACTAAAAGACTTACAACTATATTACATAAGAAAAATTATTAATTTTCAAAAACAACACAGAATATAAAAATTTTAGTCTGGCACCCCTATTCTTGACAAAAATTTTCTATATGTAAGTATAAGGTATAAGAAAAAATTAAATGACAAAATTTTTAGCTTCACCACCTTTTTAACAGTCACCTGTTAGACTATTGTAATATGTTTTTCAATATACATTAAAGTTCAAAACTTTTTTTTCAAAATTATTGAAATCTAACACGAGGGCTGTTTAATTAAATACACAGGCCTGCAAATTTAAGGTCATGACGTTCTCTCTAGAATTTGACTACTGATTCTGGGGTATTTTGATGCGCTGATTACAAATATGAACTTAGTTTTTCTCCAACGCCCACAAATTTTTGAGAAAAGCTACAGATAAAAATTTGAAAAAAAGCACGTTTTTACACAGAAAAAAATATATATTTAAAAAAGTACCTGCTTTGTAACTTTGAAAACTATTAAAATATTATTACAAGACATTGTTAAGCTACAATACATATCAATTTTTTGTGGAATCTGGTTCTTTTTTGCCCAAAGCTTCTGTTGCGCGATTTTCTCTGAAATTTCCGGTTTGGATTGTCGCGCTTCAGTAACCAACAATAATCTACCATCATGGTGAAATTTCATCTTTCTTGATACCTGTCTTCGAGTTCTTTCAAATCTTGGTGAAACGTTTCGCCTTGTTCTTCACCAACGGTTCCTAGATTTTCTGGTACGTATTCAATGTGCGAATTCTGGAAATGAAGTTTAATGCTCATATTACAGCCCATTAGACCCAAATTTGATATTATTTTGACTACCATTTCCTTATAGTAGGAGTTTTTATGGGTCCCCACACCAGGCGAAGGTATTTTTCTGCCCTTTTGACCATTTGACAAAAAACTCAATGATGTTAAAGTTACAAGGTTAGAAATCTTTTAAGGAAGTGGTGAAAAACTTTTTGGGGACCAATAAACACTCCGACTATAAAGAAATAGTAGGCAAAATAATATCAAATTTGGGTCTAAAGGGCTTTAATATGAGCATTAAGCTTCATTTTTTGAATTCGCACATTACATACTTTCCGGAAAATCTAGGAGCCGTTAGCGAAGAACAAGTCGAAATGTTTCACCAAGATTTAAAAGAACTTGAAGGTAGGTATCGAGGAGATGGAATTCTACCATGATGGCGGACTATTGTTGGTTACTGAAGCGCGACAATCCATACAAGAAATTTAAAAGAAAATCACACAACAGAAGCTTTGGGGAAAAAAGACCAGATTCCACAAAGAAAATTAATACGCATTGTAGTTTAACAATGTCTTCTAATTATATTTTAATAGTTTTCTAAGTTAGAAAGTAAGTAATTTTTTAAATATATTTTTTGTTCTGTGAGAAAACGTGTTTTTTTTTCGATTTTCTATCTGTAGCTTTTCCGAAAAATTTGTGGGTGATGGAAAAAAACTAAGTTCATATTTGTCATCAGCGTATCAAAATACCCCAGAATCAGTTATCAGATACTAAGGAAGACGTTATGATCTTAAATTGGCAGGCCTGTGTACTCGATCAATTTATACATATTTTACTTTGTTTTCGATTTACACGGTTTTCTTCGCGCAAGGCGCAAGGCGGGGAGACCTCAAGACTAAATTTATTTTAAGGGTGGCGCAGTAACCCATTATTTGGTGACCACTGGTCTAGCTATACACAAACGCGAGGTGCGCAACATACCACGCGCTTACATTTAATATACTCGCGCCAAAGAAGTATCACTTCTAACGCGCGTACCGACTTTTTTTTGCCTTTGGACGAATCGACTTCGAACTTATTTCGCGGGCGCCGTTTCTGGGATTTCGCTAAAAGAATCGAAGTTTTAATTTAAGCTCTGCGGCGGCAATCTGCGCGATAATTCAAAACTTGAAAGCGGAAAGCTCTACGTCGAAGAAATTGTGCATGGCGTAAAATTTTAACGGGCTTCCCTGTTTGCTCGCAAGGTATCTAGTTTGAGGTAGATGCAGATAAAAACAAAGAAAGGATAAGTGGAATAACCCTCATACCACCGTACTCATTAAAAATGAGCCGGAACAAAACAACGTTATACGGAATATCATTTTAATGAGGCAGCTTTACGTATTTTATAGCAATTTTCATGCTTTTACGGAACGTACAACTTTTTCAAAACTTCTTCTTCTAATTTTCTCGAGTTTTCTTCGTCTTCTTTACGTGTGCACGTAATTGCTTGGATGGCAAAATAAAAAAATTGTCGTTCCAAATGGAATCTCGTTCATTCATTCGCCTTGCCGAAGGATTCCCAATAATGAGGAGTGTGTGCGTACGTCCTCGCAAGTTTTTCTGTATTAAAATTGCGAAAGTGGATAGACAGGTTTTTTTATTATAGGCCATAACTCCCTTGTAAGGGATGAAGCCACCCCTCACACCAGAAGATAGAGCCGAGCAATCTATCAAAATATGATGTCTGCAGCGCTGCAGACGTTTTAGACACTTTACCCTCGGTGATCTTTATTTATTTATTTTTTTATTTTTAATATCATCTATTTGATGCTAATTTTTTTTTTTTTTTTTTGGTTGCAGGTACGTCCCGTTTTCATTCCGGTGAGTGATTTATATATTTAGTACTTTGTGGTCGTTCTACAAAAATTGGACACTTTCGACATTATTTTTTTTTCAAAGCCTTTTATAAATAATAATTAATTTTTTTTTAATTTTAAAATGGTCAATGCGTCCTTCGCATATAAATGTTTAAGTATTGTTCTAAGAATTTACGGATTTTTTCAAAATCGATAGACAGGTTTTTATTATAGGCCATAACTCCTTGTAAGGGATGAAGCCACCCTCACACCAGAAGATAGAGCCGAGCAATCTATCAAAATATGATGTCTGCAGCGCTGCAGACGTTTTAGACACTTTACCCTCGGTGATCTTTATTTATTTATTTTTTTATTTTTAATATCATCTATTTGATGCTAATTGTTTTTTTTTTTTTTGGTTGCAGGTACGTCCCGTTTTCATTCCGGTGAGTGATTTATTTATTTAGTACTTTGTGGTCGTTCTACAAAAATTGGACACTTTCGACATTTTTTTTTCAAAGCCTTTTATAAATAATAATTTTTTTTTAATTTTAAAATGGTCAATGCGTCCTTCGCATATAAATGTTTAAGTATTGTTCTAAGAATTTACGGATTTTTTTTCAAAATCGATTGAGAATATGGTGGGTCAAACCGAAATTGTGATGCCAGTAAAAATAAATTGAAAAAACAATTTTTTGAAAAATCGCCGAGACACCTATTAGCTCTTTAGTCCTTTTTTGAATGGCGATAAGCGCATTTAAATCGGATCATTAGTTTTTTTGTTATAAACAATTTGTCAGGTACATCTGTAGGATTTGAATAAATTTTCATTTTTGCATTATCACTTTACAAAAAAAATTATTGCAAACGGTTTATAATTTTTAAATTGCAATTTTGGGGTAGTTTAGAAGTTATTTGTGCAAGCCGAAGTAATTTTTTCGCGAATTAATAATGTGGCACTTCGTACAAGATTAAATTTGATCTCTTCATTGCGTGCCCAAAACAAATACAAAAAATGATTTTTTCAAAAATCGCCAATACACCTATTAGCCCCAATTTAGTTCTTTTTTGAATAGCGATAAGCGCATTTATATCGGATCATTAGTTTTTTTGTTATAAACAATTTGTCAGGTACATCTGTAGGATTTGAATAAATTTTTTATTTTTTGCATTATCACTTTACAAAAAAAAATTATTGCAAACGGTTTATAATTTTTAAATTGCAATTTTGGGGCAGTTTAAAAGATATTTGTGCAAGTCGAAGTAATTTTTTCGCGAATTAATAACGTGGCAATTTGTACAGGATTAAATTTGATCTCTTCATTGCGTGCCCAAAACAAACACAAAAAATGATTTTTTCAAAAATCGCCGATACACCTATTTGCTTAAATTTAGCCCTTTTTCGACCTACGAAGACCGCAATTAAATTGACGCATTTATTTTGTTGTTATAGACAATTTATTAGGAACAGGTGCTTTACTTTAGTAAATTTTTCGTTTCTTACAATTATTTTTGAGAAACGGATTAAGAATTTATAATTGGGTTTTGATCGGATTCAAAACACATTTTCGGTGTTCATTATCTGGCGGATTAATAAAATCCTATTTTTGTGGAACGATCTTAATTTATTTATGTTGATTTTTGTGTAACTTGTGGGTTATCATTGACATGCGTTTCGGCGGCCGAATAAAAATTAATCGCGAAAAAGACGAGCCGAAGTGCCAATTAAAAATTGAAAGTGGGCCGTACTCGTCAAAATTTTGACGGTCGGAGTTTGCGTGCAGTTCGTTCGCAAAAATTCGCCTGCCACACATCTTCGGGCCTGTCGGGAGCGCGTAAACGTGTCAAGTCCGTGACGAGGGCGCAAAGGTGCACGGCGGCAGTGTGTGGAAAAAGGGGGCCGGTTTTTCATCCCATCGCCGCCGCCGATATCCATTGATCGGAAAGCCTTTTCTCTCCCCCTATTTGAATATAAAGATAATTCAATTACTTCTGTGCGTCTGCCGAGAACTTATTGAAATTTTACGGTGTATTTCTGGTGTTTGTAAATATTCGCATTCGCACACACCCTTCTTTCGCCTTTCGCCCGCACGCACAAAGGGCGCCTTCTATTTCGATAATGGACGGCGAAGAAACAGACGCTTTTTGAAGTTGTACTTCTTTTGGCGCGCTGAGAGTGTAATTTTAGTTTAAAACTAATAAATTTTAAATAAATGAATTTAAATATACAATAAGAAAATTCATGATTTCGAGGTTCATTAAAATACGGTTTTTAAAAAAATATATTACACGAAATTTCTTGTTAATTTGAGTGAATTATGCTTAAAACCGAGTGTGCGCATTCGAGCTCAAAGTGGCACATTCCGATCTCGGGAAAATGAAGCGCGCCGCTCCGCGTCGCGCTTCATTTGCCTCCCTCGCTCGGAAATGTGCCACTTTTCGCTCGAATGCGCACATCCTGGTATTTATTGAATTTATTTATATCAATTTAATTTCGTTACGCCAGTTGAAAAAAATATATTACACAAACTTTCTTGTTAATTAAGTTAAATAGGTGTAACTTTTAAAAAAATTACTTTTAGGACTTTTAGGTCAAAGATTTATTTACATCTCTTTTTATTACATGAAAATTCGTTCTTTTGGCTTTAATTTAAAAAAAATCGTCCAATTCTGACGATCACAACCGGAGATACGATTTTTTTTAAAATACCCTCGCTTGGAGACTCTAAGGCCGAGAAGCGACGAACCCGACATTGGAAAAATTTGCTACTTTTCTGTCGAACGTGCAAGTACCCCCGCATTCGTCGGAGTTGTCTATATTAATCATCTCGCTTTCCATTGAAAAACTTTCATTCAGATTTTCTACTGGGAAAAACTTGTAATGCTTATTTTTCTAAAATAACCATTTAAAAGCACTAAATTAGAGATTTTGTGTTTCTGGTATGAATAGTCTTGTAAGTGTTAATTAAATTTTTTTTAAAAGTTCTTTGATTTTTTATGTTGTAATTTATTTAAAACTAAACCTACCGATACTTCATTTATACATATTACTACCACAGCGGGTCAAGTGACCCGTCTTTAAAATGTTATGTATATCAGGGGTGGTCAACAAGTCGATCGCGATCGACCTATCGATCGCGAAGCCAATTTTGATCGATTGCGAGGGCAATCTGGAAAGAACTTTTGGGGTACTAGTGAAACAAATTAATTCATGATTTTGAAATTTTCGTTTCTGTAGTATTAACAATATTATTATTAATAATTTATATTTATTCACGTTCCCATTAATGTAAATGTTAAAAAATGTAAATTGGCATCTAATTGAGATTATTAAAAGGGTTAATAATCACTCATGTTGTTTTTTGGTTCCTTAAATTGTTATGTTACAGTATGTATCCCTCCACGTAAACTACAACTATGATAACTAGTCGATCGGGACACATTTTTAAAAAAGTAGATCTTATGTACATAAAAGTTGGCCACCCTGATATATATTACTATGTACACTAAGGGAAAAAATTAAAGGGTCAAAAAAATTTCTGATATTTTATGGTGTTTTTTGACAGACTGTATTTCAGTGAAAAATGGACGTATCTGAAATTAAAAAAAATCATTTTGAAGCTCCAAGATTCTAGTTTTCAGATCTTTTATTCAAAAATTTTTACGAAGCATTGTTATCATGCAATCTTAAGCAATGGCGTGAAAGAAAATATTTGGAAAATTTTTTTTTTTGTTTAGGTCCTACAGACTTACAAATTTTTTTCAGCTAAACCATTATATGTAACAGATAGCCTGCTTATTAAGCTTCGAGTTTCTTTTTTTAAAACCTTGATACGATTTTTTTTCACCGAGATACAGGACGTTAAATAGAAAAAGATCCTTTTGTATTCCATCATTGATATCTCAGTAACTAATAGTCGTATGGGAAATTGCCAAGCAATTTTGGAAACTGGAATTAACGCCCTATAAGAAACTGCTATGACTTTTATGAAATTTTTTTTTTCAATCTTTAACATAAATTTGAAAACACATGAAAAAAAGTGTATTTTTTGGATTTTTAGAAATTTGACGGCTAAGTTACAAATATTTATGAAATGACAAATGTTGAGCGTGACTTTTGTAGCTGAATATACCCTAAAAAACTCTGTGAAGTTACAATTCGATCTACCAAACCTTTCCTATTGTTTTACACAATCAAACTTTTGAAAATAATTAAAGGGTCACGTTTCTTGTCGCTAAAAAATTTATAATTATAATTAAAATGGAAAATAAACATTTATATTGCAAACAATATTTAAATTAATCCAAAAAAAAAGTTTTTTTTATATTTTAAAATATTTTTTGAAAAGTTTTTGATTTTATTTTTTTTGAAAAAGCTTTCTTAAATTTAAATAAACAATGTCCAATCGTTTCTAGTTCGATTACGATTTATTTACCCGTTTTGACCCGTTGCGGTAGTTAGAGCAGATTAAATATAGGTAGGTATTTCTCGGTAAAAAAAATTAACAAAAGAGATGTAAACATTTAAAAATTCATTTGATGTATTTTTTAAGAAAAGTAGTAAAGGCAAATGACGAGGTTATAATGCTATTTGCAAGAAATTCGGACAAAAAGTTTAAAATGGGTCATTTGACCCGTCGTTGTAGGTTTAGTGTTAATATAACAATAAAATTTAATGAACATTTCTTATAAACAATCAAAGCGCCGTACATACGTACACGCACCGGTTTCCTTTTTTGACCGTGGAAAACGATTTCGAAAGAAACGCGTTTTAATGACGCGTTTATTATTATGGAAAATCTGCGGCTGAGCGGCTCGAATATCCACCGCAGAGTTTTAAGAGATTATAACGCAAAGTGATAATTTGGATGGAGCTCGATGAAAGGAACGCAAACTGCCGACTCACAACTGTGAATAATTCATTTCATCAACATATTTCTCCTCCGGAGAGAGGAGAAAGAGGCCGCGCACTTTCTTCTTCTTCCGATGCTCTAAATATTTGTGTATCGGCATCCGAAGCTCTAATCTACATTTGCAATTACTTCATTACACGCTCTTCTCGTTAAGACAATAACAAAATTCCTAACTATCGTCTCACCGTATAATTTTCATCAATTACGTTTCGTACTACGGCGAAACACACTCAGGAACATCGATTTCGTTTCTGTCGTTCGCTTAAAGGGCTCGCACACAAAACAAATATGTATTTACAGGTGAATTATTAACTTTATTATTCAATTAAATGGAAACTCGATATCTTTATACGGTTATTTAAATAAAACGCCGAGGCTCGAGTCGAAATTTAATTTTCGATAATTAATGCTTTTTATGTTTTACTTTTGAGATTGTATTTCGACGACTCGGGGCAACTTCGATCCTCGAGATTGATAATAATATTAAAACCCACTCGCTTCGCAAAGTATTTACCTAAGTCAGCGGTTCCCAAACCGACGATACTAAAAACGTTCGATTTTACTTCGGAATTTAAAATCGTACTGCGTTTCTTTAATTTAAATCTGCTTTATTTAGGGAAAAAGCGCGCCAGGCGAAGAGGCTTTCGTAAGTTGTTGAAGTTATACTTCTTATGGCGCGTGGCGAGTTCAATTTTAGCAGGAAACGGAAAGTTGTTGTGAATCGTGCTTAAAACATTGTAAATTTGGCGTCCCAGTTTTTAATTGAAGTTAGACGTCGAAGAAAGTAAATTAACTGTTGTGAATCGTGCTTAAAACGGAGTGTGCACATTCGAGCTCAAAGTGGCACATTCCGATCTCGGGAAAATGAAGCGCGCCGCTCCGCGTCGCGCTTCATTTGCCTCCCTCGCTCGGAAATGTGCCACTTTTCGCTCGAATGCGCACATCTTCGTATTTATTGGATTTGTATATATTAATTTTTGGATTTTAAAAGGAAAGTACTCAAATAAGACGATGTACTATCCCTCAATTTACACACTACTTATTATACACGATTTACAAAATTAAAAATTTAAAAAAATTTATTTGTGAAAACTATTCAAAGTACATATACAATTGTGCTATACAAGATTGGAATAACTATATATTCTATATCATATCTAAGGTAGAAGTACCGGTTTTGGACACTGTAGCAGTTGTGGACATTTTCCACTTTATTTTGACAAATGTCAAATATAAGAATTATCGCTACTTGCTATAAGTGTAATTAATGTATGTTTAACTACGATAGAAACATCAATGATGTTTTTCTCGTATTCTTTAAGGTATTTTATCAAAATTACTCAAGTGTCTAAATCTGGGCCTAACGTGTCTAAAACCGGTACTTTTACCTTATACCAATTTTGGTGTATAATTTTTTTCAATTAAATATGGATAATAATATTAAAACTCGCTCTCGTCGCAAAGTATTTACTTAAGCCAGCGGTTCCCCAACTGAAAATACTAAAAACGTTCGATTTTACTTCCGAATTTAAAATCATACCTTTGTATTGTTTTTTTTTTTTTTTTGACAAAAGTCAGGTAGTGATGCCCGGATCGTACTATACCAATTTTGGTGTATAATTTTTTTCAATTAGATATTGATAATAATATTAAAACACGCTCCCATCGCAAAGTATTTACTTAAGCTAGCGGTTCTCAAACTGACGATACTAAAAACGTTCGATTTTACTTCCGAATTTAAAATCGTACTTTTTTATTAATTTCTTTTTTTGAAAAAAATAGGGTAGGGTTGTCCGGATCGTACTATACCAATTTTGGTGTATAATTTTTTTCTATTAAATATTGATAATAATATGAAAACTCGCTCCCATCCCAATTTATTTACCTGTCAGCGGTTCCCAAACTGAGGATACTAAAAACGTTCGATACCAGTTCTGCATTTAAAATCGTAGCACGCTTGTACATATTTAAATGAAATAAATGTATTAATACAAAAAATTTCATTCGTGTCAAACTTTTCGCGCCTTTTTTTCAAAACGACTTCAAACTTATAAATCAACTGCTGACAACATATTTGTATAATGCTTCATGTAGACCTCAACCTACCCACTATAGTTGGTAATTATTATCGTCCAAAAATGCAAATATTTTAACGTGGAAATCTTATGTATGTTATTAACTGTTCTTGATGGTCCATCTTCTTCAGTAAGTTATACCTAATTGTGCAAGAGTACATATGATCAGATAGGACCATTTTTCAAACCTTCTCAAATTTCAGTATTTATACATGGTCATATGGGCATTTATTCCCGAAGAACACGTATCCAAATTTTCAATTATTATACATGATCATATATGAAACCATGTACATACATATATTCATATACGGTCATGCATGGTCATATATAATTTCATGAATAACCATATATGAGGCCATATATGATCATATCCGAATATTTTTTTCCCGGGTTCTAATTTGTTTTTTAAAATAACGCACAACGTAGATCTACAATGTGCTCTAATTCTAATCTTCTAATTTCCCGAAGAAGATGTAACATCAAAAATAACAGTTAGCAGCATACATACGACTTACACGTTAAAAAATTGGTATTTTTGGACGATAATAATTGCCAAATATAGTGGGGGATTTCGGGCCTACATAAAGCATTATACAAATATGTTGATTTATAACTTCGAAGACTTTTTCTGCCCCTATGGCTCATTTTTGCCCGAAATACTTCTGGGGTTATGACCACGGCTGTCGAGTGGTACCAATAACAGCAATATTGGTTCACTATACTGTTTTGTAGTTTCTATGATAGATAATAATGTATTTAAACCCATTAGTGAAATCTTCATCTAATTTTATAGCAAAACACCCATTTTATTTCATTTGCTTATAAAAATTTATCGGAAATCTTCTTGCTTTTCGTACAATTTTCACAAGTCCATTCTAATTATTTAAATTGCGCTAATAATTTTGATGGCTTAAAGAAACTCATATTAACAGTGATTACTTTTCGAAACGTTAAAAGGGGCGCCCCGTCCAGCACGATTTTTGAGGAAATGCGATTATGACGGATCGGTAGCGGTTTCAATCAGGTTCGCATTAGGGGTTTGCGTTATCCGATTGAAAACTATTCGGGATCGAAACAGTCTTTCAATCTCTTAATAAGATACTCCTGCGACCCATCGAGGAGCGAGAGGACGAATCGGTAATGAGATTGGCGTGCGTGCTGCGAAGTTGTATTTTCGGTTTCGCCATTGAGCCCCGGCTCTTGGGCTCTCTCTCCGTCCTGCCATTACGCGATTCGGATTAGGAAATATCTTGGAAAAATCTTCGGCATAATCGGAAAGGAGGCGGCGTGTGCATGTCGGGGAAAAAGCAGGTAAAAAAACCAATCGGCGAAGGCGGCTCGGGGCCCCTGAGAAATGACTCCGATGGAAACTCAAATATTGTCTCACGTATTCGCTATAAGGTATTGATTGCTCTGCGCAAATCCGAACAATTTAACTGCGTTCTTCATTTTAAATTATTGAGTTGGATTCAATGAGAATTCTTTCCGTTTACGCGAACGATACTCCTAAGAAGTAAATTGCGCCATAAAATACGAATTAAAGCTCTGTTTTTTCCTCTTTTCCTTCCTCCCTCGTGCAAGTTTCGGCTCTCCATTCCGCCTCCTTGCCATTTTTACGTTTTATTCGTGACCCACGTTGCCGAATTTCTGCTTCGGAGGTAAATATATTCTTTTAAACTTCTTTTCAATTTTTTTTTATAAGGGATTTTGTAAGAAATCCTTTTATCCACGGTACGCCATTATAATGCTCTGCAATCGGCTTTTTGTCATCGCCATTGGAATCCTTCAAGTGATTGGAACAGTTCAGCATATACCTCTTACCTTTTCAATTTCTTTCCAATGCCAAAGACACAATTACGGATTACATTTTCATTAAATATCTTCCGTAATTAGTTCCGAGAAGTATTCCTCTTTTCTCGTATCGAATATTATGTTTCCTTTCAATTTTCTTCGAACCGGCGAAGGGGGTGGGAGAGGGGTTCCGGAAGATATGAACACGTTTCGCTAAGACCGCGTTTTTAAATTAATTTCTTTTCGAAAATGTCCTCATCTGAAATACTATCGGGGATTACGCGAAATTTAATTTTAACCTTCCGCATACTAGGTGATTAAATGTTACATGCCATACTAGGTGGGGTTTGGCATGCCCCGAAAATAAAATGACATAAAATCCACAAAATTGTACTTTATGACAGTTAAATGATAAGAAATATAAGGTAATTGCGGGTAATAAGGCCTAGCTAAGGGAAATATTGGAAATTAAATAAAAACATCGAATTTAATCAACAGGTTTTAATAGTAATCATTTTTAAGATTCAGTTACTATACAATATAAAGAAAAAATGGCAACATTCACCATAAACAAAACCATAAATTAACATTTTTAAAAACCTTGCCAGTAGGTCTTATTATACTACTGAAAGGTAATAAGGCAAACAGCTTTAAAAAATTTAAGTAATCAAACTGGACATAATATATTTGATAACTAAGTTTAATAAATACATGAATACAGCAATTGGAATAAATTTTATTTAAAAAATTAGAAATTGCCTTTCCTAACAGTTATTAGCGCACTCAACGTCATTAGTATAATCCACTGACATAATTTTTATTACCTAATAATGACTTATCGTAAGCAGGAAGATTATTTATTAACGTTTGCATAGTAGTAGTCTGATTTTAACACAACATAATCTTTAATTTTGTTCTTGTGATGATTAAACATCAAGGGCCGGTGTGATGTACCTCGGTCATTGTCGATCAGTTGTATCTTGACTCTAGGATCAACGTGTAATAAATAAAAATGTAGGAGTATATTTGTTATATATTCTTCTTTATTTTATTTTATTTTGCTTCAGATAATATGCCTAGCAAGTCAAATCAAAAGTTAAAATTTTTTAATTTTTTGAATAGTTAAATTTCAGTATACGAGAAATGTTTTGTTAATTTTTGAAACAATTTTAGTGTTATATCAAAGAAGAACATTAATAGTTCGTATAATCTAAAAATAAATAATAAATATATACTTTTCATGAGACGGGTCTAGGTACATCACCCCTGTTATACCTAAGCCATAGTTCCACGAATTTTTAAATCTTAAAGCAATGTGAATAAGCAGTTGCTAATGCTTTTAATTTTTTTTATGAAGTGCACCTTATTACTGCCCCAATACGGTGCAAATTATTTTATTAATAAATTGTTACATATACATTTTGAAAAAAATTACAAATAAAAAAAGAGTCAAGGTACAACAAGTTTCTTTGCATATTTATATCCGTAAAACCTTAAAAGTAATGTAAAATGCATTAGAAAACAATTAAACTTTGATACAGAAAGTAGGACTATAATAAGGCCTATGGTGAAATTTAGTAGGCTTTAATAACCGACGACCACGTATGTAAGAAAATCAAAATAAAAAATATTTGGTCCATGAAACGTCATTCAAATATTTAAAATTATCGAAGCTTGAATGAATAAAGAAAATAAATGTGATTTTACCTAGCTAAGTGTAATATTTCAAAACATACTAACGATTGATTGGGACCGATTTTTATTATTCGTGTTGCCTGGCCGCGTTTTACGATATATGATGCTACATTTGGGGCAGGAAGCGGAATATGCCGCCTCCACAAACTTGTAGAGACATCTTCGTTCAATAGGTGTTTGTGTGTGTGGCCTTAAGCCAAAGCGGTTATTTTAAATACGATTTTTGTTAATTAGGCCTTATTAGCCGACAGGCCTTATTACCCGGAGTTACCTTATATTTTAATATCCAATAATTAATAGGTTTAAGTAAAACACATATTTATTTATGCATTAGAATAGACTTTTATTAATAAAAATACGAAAACTTAACTTTTTCTTCAACTTATAAACTATTGAGTCATTGAGTACCAAATTTCAATGACACGTGTCAATTATGATACCGAATATTAAGAAAACCTAACAAGCATTTTATTCTTGCCTTTTTATTGAAATACAAATTAATTTCACGGCAATTTCTTAATGATTCGCAATAATTTAGACCAATACATTACACGAAAAATTAATTGAATAATTTTAATCGTTCCCTCTCACTTCAATTGATAAGATTATCGTATCTTCTCGCTCCCTTCCACTTATTGCTATGGTAAATAGGTTTTTCGAATATAAAATCGATATGAACAAAATTAAATTAAATTTTTTGATTTGAAGGAGCGCACGGTAAATTATACTAATATAATAAACACGAGGATGTGCGCATTCGAGCGAAAAGTGGCACATTTCCGAGCGAGGGAGGCAAATGAAGCGCGACGCGGAGCGGCGCGCTTCATTTTCCCGAGATCGGAATGTGCCACTTTGAGCTCGAATGTGCACACTCGGTTTTAAGCTCGAATACCAAACGTCCCGTTTTAACAAAAAAAAAATTGTGCCTGTTACTTATACCCCACCTAGTACGCGGAAGGTTAACAAAATAGTTCGCTTTTGCGCTAGGAAATTATAAATATTAAAATTTCAATCCGCAATGTTTACTATTTTTAATAAGCAACCCAAAAAAAAATTACGGAGCGAATTCAAATTAGAAACAATTCGTCGCAAATTAAAAAAAGGCCGAACCGATCCAAATTAAACTTACTTTTATTTTAATTCGAAATAAAACCGGACTAATTTATAATTAGTACATTGTTGACTTTGTCGGACAAAAGAGATGGAAGAAGCGTGAGCTTTTCAAAAAAAAAAACAGTTCCGAAACGAATCGGAAAACATTGCAATTAATTTAAAAGCTCGTAATTAAAGTCAATGGCAGATGTATCTGGGCGAAAGGTATATGCCCGAACCCTCGGGCCGTGCCCCCGAAACTCCAATAATTAGGTCATCGAAAACTTATTATGTAAGGACCGGGATCGGGCGCCGCTTTATTATTGCGCCCCCTCCGAAATGCAGACGGGGAACAACATAGAAATTCGTCACATTATCGCCCCATATAATCCGATAGCGGAGCCGGTCGCCGAATTCATCACAAACTATTGATTTCGCAGATAACAATCTTTAATCTGATTCGTTTCCAAAGGCCCCCTTTTCCAGTTCAAAAGAGCTTTCGACAATCCAAAGCGGTGCGATTCTAATTTTTTTTTGATTTCGTCGATTTTATCTTAGAATTAGGGGATGAAAAACGCATTACGCATTCGGCTTAACATTAAATTTTTAGCGGGCGAAAATTGATTTAAATTTTGCTGTGAGAACGACCCTATAAGTTATTATGTTTAAAGTTTGGTTAAATTTCAATTTTTAAAAACGAAAAAAAAAATATCATTTTCTTAGTTTTTTCCCTTCTATTTTCTCAATTAAAATCAACAAACGATCTGTCATAAAAATAATATTTTTTTGATGAGATTGAGAATTATTTATTATAAGGGTGAGTTTGAAATCAAAACTTAGCGCGTTCCCAAAAAAATATATAATAATAATTTTTTCAAAAATCGCTAAGACACCTATTGGCTTAAATTTAACCCTCTTTTGATCCCTGAAAATCGCATTTAATTAGAGTTGTTCGTTCTTTGGTTAAAAATTATGCGCCAGATTGGTTCGAATTGCTTTTTTTTAAGTAATTCTTTGGAAAAAAATTATTTTTCGAAAACTAATTGAGATTTTTAAACGCGGTTTTAACCGGCTTAAAAGGACTTAGTTTAAGCGGCTTATGTGTTAATTTGAACTAATTATCTCACGGATTAACAATATGGCGTATTACCTAAGGTCGAGTTTAAACTTAATATTCGGTGCGCTTAAAAATATACAAATAATACATTTTGTAAAAATCGCCGAAACACCTATCGGCCTAAATTTAGTCCATTTTTGACTGGCGAAGACCGTATTTAATTCGGACCACTCGTTTCTTGATTATAAACAATTTGTGGGATTTTGGCGTATCACTTAATAAATTACTAGATTTTTTTTTTTATGAAAACAAATTGTGATTTTTAAATGCAGTTTGGTCACCTTAAAAGGCAGTACTTTAAGCAATATAAGTATTGATTTGGATTAATTTTCTCGTGAATTTGGAATAGAACGAATTATCAAGCTTAATCTTTAATGCGCCCAAAAAAATATAAATAATAATTTGTTTAACAATCGCCGAGACACCTATTTGCTTAAATTTAGTTTTTTCTTGGCTGGCAAAGACCGTATTTAATTCGGACCACTCGTTTTTTGATTATAAAAATTTGCGAGATTTTGACGTCACTTAATAAATTTCTCGTTTTGTATAGTGCACATCCACTGCTTTAGAATTTTTTTTTTGTCAACAAATTGTGGTTTTTAAATGCAGTTTTGGTCCTCTTAAAAGGCAGTACTTTAAGCAATATAAGTATTGATTTGGATTAATTATATCGTGAATTGGGAATAGAGCGAATTATCAAGCTTGATCTTTAATGCGCCCCAAAAAATATAAATAATAATTTTTTTAACAATCGCCGAAACACCTATTTGCTTAAATTTAGTCCATTTTTGGTTGGCGAAGACCGTATTTAATTCGGACCAGTCGTTTTATGATTATAAACAATTTGTGAGATTTTCGCGTGTGACTTAATAAATTTCTCATTTTTTAGAGGGCATGTCCACTGCTTTAGGAATTTTTTTTTCTTTGAAAACAAATTGTGATTTTTAAATACAGTTTTGGTCACCTTAAAAGACAGTACTTTAAGCAATATAACTATTGATTTGGATTAATTATCTCGTGAATTGGGAATTATCAAGCTTGATCTTCAATGCGCCCAAAAAAATATAAATAATAATTTTTTTAACAATTGCCGTGACACCTATTTGCTTAAATTTGGTCCTTTTTTGACTGAAAAAGACCGCATTTAATTTCAACCATTTGTTCTTTGTCTATAAATTATTTGTCGTTTACTTTCGCGAGATTCTCAATTTTTATAAATGTACTTTAGAGAAAATATTTTTTTTGGGGTACCTCTTGAAATTTTTAAATGCGGTTTAGCACACATTAAAACGCAATAGTTTAGCCATTTGTTTCGAAAATTTTGAACTAATCTTTTCACGGATTAACAATACAGCGTATTATCGAAGACCGCGTTCGAAGGTGAGCCTTGGAGTGCCCGATAAAAGATTAAAGTATCTTTTCTCGAAATTTTTAAAGCCGCGTATTTGACTACATTTAGTTCGTTATAAATTTTAAATTAAATCGTCCGTTTTATTCTTCTTATAAAAAATTTGTGGAACGCCCGAATTTGACTTCGTTAAATTTTTCTTTAGCGCGAAATTATTTTTGTCGAAACAGATCAAGATTTTCTAAAATTGTTCAAGAAAATAGATGCAAACTCGTTCTTTTTTGGCTCGTTATATTTTTTAAATTGAAAATTTATGCCTCAAAATCACGACATTAAAAAAATTAGATTAACTGCATAGTTTTCCGCTTGTCCGAGGAAATACTTTTTAAAACGAAAAAAAAACATGGAACCTTTAAGAACTTTTAAACGATATAGATTTAATATAGAAAAATTTTGTGGAGAATTGCGAGAAAAGCAACGGGTAGCACATTTTTCCTTATTACGAAAGGTCGCGAACTTTGTGCAGGAGCGAAGCATTGCGCCCGAAATAATTAATTAAAACAATATACTAATAAGAACGCAATATGCAAGTTTAATAACAACCCGAGCTAGTAAATACACCCCCATTATCAATTTAAAGGACACAAGATACGTAACGCTCTCTACCTTAGGTTTGATTAAAATTTTATATAACGACAAACCCTACGAATCATTAAATAAATAACTTAGTTTTACTTTAATTATTTAACGTATTTAGTGGTTCAAAGGACGCAGACGTCGGGGGCGGCGTAATTACTTTACTTTTTTTTCCTTTTAATTAGAGACGAAAAGCCTTCCTCCTCCTCGCCACAGCCCCCGCAAATAAAATAATTCAAAGAAATAGTTTCGGGGACTTAGTCTAATTTTGCGCAAATTCGTAGGCGGAAAGGACAAAAGCTTCGGCTTTATTAAATTTGATATATTTTTAAGGCTTAGCGCGAGTTAATGAGTAAAATTTACAATCCAAGTAAAGTACTTTGAAGCCACTAAAATATATTTGAAATGTCGGCTTTTAGAAGCGCAAAATAATTAATTGTAGGTGCTATTCGTAGCTGAGCTAAACTTTTGTACTTTGTTGGCTTGCTTGTACATAAAATTATGCGAAATGTAAATTTCGACGTGGAATTTATGTATTTATATGATTCGTCTTTGTGAAAAATTTATGCGCGTAAATCCTTTGAGCTCGAAATTACGTACGTATGTTTTTGTTAAAATCATTTATTTAGGCGTTTTCCGGCTGCGAGTTTGGCGTAGTTTTCTCTTCGATTAAATGGTAAAAGTGGCCGATAAGAGAAGAAGAGAGCCAAAAAAAAAATCGTGCGATTTATTTGGGCGAGTTTTCGGCAAAAGGGGGTTGTAAAGGAAACAGCCGGCATTAGTCTGCGTGTATCGCAAGAGTATTTCTCATAATAGACAGGGGTAGCACAATGGTCTAAAGTTGACTAGAAATGCAAATGGCTTCTGTACGAGTAGATCTCTTCCTTTATGAAAGGAAACTCTAATAATTTAATCCAACGAAAGCACGAAAGTTAGACCATAGCAGTAAATAGAGCGTCGAATATTTGCGGACCACAATAGTCGAATGTTGAATAAGCTTTTCGTTTATTGACTACCTGTCGTGAAATTACGCTGTTAAGGGATATTGCCAGTGGCGTAGAGGGTTGGATTTAACCGTGCAGTTACCCCCCACCTTTGTTTTAATTCTTTTAATGTGTTGGCTCTTTTTAAAAAAATTTTTAACTAAATATTATTGGTGAATGATAAGTTACAAAAGTAAGAAACGGTTTCGGAATAAAATTATATTAAATCGATAACTAACGAAATAAACAATATAAGAATTAAGTGATAAACAATAAATTAATTGTGTGTTGTTACGAAAATATGCATGAAAAGAGTATTTTGGGAAAAACTTACCCTTTTTAACCCCCTTTTAACATATTATGACTATATACCATTGCCCTACGTCGATATTACTTTGTTACAACATTAATTTAATTTGGTCTTGAGGGATTTAGGGGTTTTTTGTTTCTTATCAAGATTCAATTAAATTTTTTTCAAAAAGGAACTTCACCAAAGTTGCTTCGAAAAGTGTTGGGGATTTTAATTTTTTCATTCTGGGATTTGAAAAAAAATTGTGGACTTGTGTTCCTTTAACAATAATCGAAATTTTAATAATTGAATTTTTTTTTTAATTTTGGCCGTTTCATATTAAAAAATTAAATCCTACAACTTTAAAGAAGTTTACTTCGTGAAGTAGTTAATTTTATTGGTTTTGCAAAAAGAATTTGTTATCAGATTTATAGACTTTGTATTTTATTATAATTAGTTATCAAAATAGCTTAATTTTGTGTTGTTACGAAACTATGCATGAAAATAGTATTTTGGGAAAACTTACCCTTTTTAACCTTCTTTTAACATATTATGACTATATACCATTGCCCTACTTCGATATTACTTTGTTACAACATTAATTTAATTTGGTCTTTATCAATTATTTATTAAGGATTTTGGGGTTTTTTGTTTCTTATCAAAATTCAATTAAATTTTTTTCGAAAAAATGAACTTTACCAAAGTTGCTTCGAAAAATGTTGGGGATTTTAATTTTTTCATTCTGGGATTTATAAAAAAATTGTGGACTTGTGTTCCTTTAACAATAATCAAAATTTTAATAATTGATTTTTTCGAGGTTCATATTAAAAAATTAAATCCTGTAACTTTAAGGAAGTTTACTTCGTGAAGTAGTTAATTTTATTGGTTTTACAAAAAGAATTTGTTATCAGATTTATAAACTTTGTATTTTATTATAATTAGTGATCGACCGAAGTTTCCGTTTCGGTTACGTTTTCGGCCGAAACTAGAACAGGAGCCGAATATTCGGTTTCGGTTTCGGTTTCGGCATAAAAATCGTTTTCGGTCGGACGCTAATCACAATCATTTGATCTATATTGAGACTAATAACTTTAAATATTCAAAGGTCAGAAAAAACATTGGTGTAGCCATAAAATTCGCTTTTTACGCAAATAATAATTTTTGATATTTATGAGGTTTCAAAAAGCTAGCCCCCTTTTTCGTACAATCTTTTACAATTTAGAGCATGCTTAAATCCAACCTTCTCTTTATGAAAAATGTAGAATAACTAGCGAGTTTCTTTTGTATTTAAAATTTTTTGGCGTACCTAAAATAAATATAACCACGTGTAAAAATTAATATAAAATTGAGCTCGAATGTGCACACTCGATTTTAAGCATGATTCACAATTGTGAATTTACTTTCTAAATAATTTTAATGAAAAATTTTTGTTGGCGCCTTTTTATACCTGTATCTTGTTTAAAAATTACAATACTTTATTTATACCAGAAACACCAAATCTTTGATTTAGTGCTTTTAAACATTTCTTTTAGAAAAATAAGCGCTATAACTTTTTCGGAATGGAAAATCAGAATGAAAGTTTTTGATTGGAAAGCCAGTTGATTAATAAAGACAATTTCAATAAATGCGGGGTACGCGCACATTCGAAGAAAAGTGGAACAATTTTGAGCGAGACGGGAAATTTTTCGAATACCGGGTTCGTCGCTTCTCGGCCTTAGAGTCTCCGAGCGAGGGTGTTTTTAAAAAAATCGTATCTTCGGTTTTGATCTTCAGAATTGAACAATTTTTTTTTAAATTAAAGCCGAAAGAATGAATTTTTATGTAATAAAAATAGATGTAAATAAATCTTTGCGCTAAAAGTCCTAAAAATAACTTTTTTTAAAAATATACCTGTTTAACTCAATTAATTAGAAAGTTTGTGTAATATATTTTTTCCAATTGGCGTAACTAAATTAAGTTTATATAAATAAATTCAATAAATACAAGGATGTGCGCATTCGAGCGAAAAGTGGCACATTTCCGAGCGAGGGAGGCAAATGAAGCGCGACGCGGAGCGGCGCGCTTCATTTTCCCGAGATCGGAATGTGCCACTTTGAGCTCGAATGTGCGCACTCGGTTTTAAGCGTAATTCACAATAATAAATTTACTTTCTAAATAATTTTAATTATATTTTATTATATTTCTTTCACTTAAATGAAAAAGAAGACATAAAATATCGTATAAATAAATATAAATTAATTTTTTTAACTATTATAACATTTATTTCTCGTTACCGGTCATTCACTGGTAAGGCATTACAGACGTGTAAAAATTAATATAAATAATTAATTTACTTTCTAAATAGTTTTAATTAAAAATTAGAATACTCTATTTATACCAGAAACCCCCAAATCTCTGATTTAGTGCTTTTAAACAGTTCTTTTCGAAAAATAAACGCTACACTCCGTTTTAAGCGTGATTCACAATTATTAATTTACTTTCTTAGACCGCCAACTTCATACTGTTAAATTTTCGTTAGCTGTGCGCGCACAACTTCCGTCGCCCACTAAAATTTTACTCTCACCGCGCGCCAAAAGAAGTATAACTTCAAAACAGCACGCCACTGCTCGATATGCAAATGCCTGCAAGTAAAAGTCAAATAAAAAAGTCCCGAAAAGAAAAACGCAACGTCGATATTCCCTTCAAAAAAAATTTTTAATAACACAACGTTTGTTAACCTTTTGTGCAGCTTTTTATTCATAAATCCCGCGTTTTATCGCATGCGACACGCATAAAACGAATAAAAAGGGTTTAGAAAAAAATATCATCTTAACTCCCAGAAGTTTATTAATAAATTTTTGGAGGGCGCCCGTCTATTTCGGGGGCGGCTCCTCGCGCAATAACATTTTTTAATGGGCGCGCCGAAGATTTTTTTTATTAAAAGAGCTCTCTGCCATCGATTAATTTGCGGGGAAAACATAAAATTTTATAATGCAAAACTCTAGTAATTTGAGGCCTAAAGACGGGATCGAGAATCTCGAGCTCATTTCGAAGTTAATTAGGCAAAACTTGGAGCTGAACGTTTGATAACTTACTATAGTAAGCGAAGAGGGAGAAACGATAAAATTTGCGGAGAAGCACCGAGGGAAACTTTCAACCGCAATTTGCTAAGCAACTTGAAAATTTGTTATAAGGATTCAGAATAAATTAAATAGGAAACCTGGTATCTTAAATACACCGCCTTCTAAAGATTAAACTTCGCCAAAATCGTCCTTAGCGGTCCTTTCGCTCGTTCCGAAAAAAAATATTTTTTCTCTCAAAAAGGCTTCTTTCGGAAGTGAATCGGGCGGTTTGCTTTTTTTTGCTTAATTGAAATCAAAATTGAATTGGTACCTGGGGTACCTGGTTTCCCTTTGCGTTAGATTAAAAAAAATTGACTTTTTATTCAAACGCAGGACAACTTGAAATTTTTATTGATTTTTTTCCGGGCTTATTGGCGCTGATACGAGAAAGATTTATTTAAATAAAGCCTTTGTTAAAGACGATATTAAACAGTCCTTGACTTTGATTTTTAATTAATTTAAAAAAAAAATACGATTTTATTCCAAAACTAAAAACGCAGATGCAAATACTGATCAATTTTTTATTGGGGATCATGCAACAAAATTTATTTAAATAAAATATCTATTAAGGCTCATGCGTTACATTTAAAGAATTTTGAACAAAGATTTTTGATTTTTTTCAAAAACTAAACAGATGCAAATCTTAATTAATTTTTACCGAGCTTATTAGGGATGACACAACAAACACTAATTTAAATAAAATGTTTGTTTAATATCGTATTAAACAGCTCTTACGTTAGATTTAAATAATTTTGAAAAAAAAACCTTTAATGTTTTTCTAATTTTTTAAATCGTATTACATACCAAAGTACAATTTTTATTTTAAATCTCCCGGGTCTATTAGCGGATATAGAGAACCCTGATCTAGTATCAAACGACTCTTGGGTTAGATTTAAATAATTTTGAAAAAAATCTTTTAATGCTTTTATAATTTTTTAAATCGAATTACATGCTTAAGTACAATTTTTATTTTACATCTCCGGGGTCTATTAGCGGATATAGAAAACCCTGATCTAGTATCAAACGGCTCTTGGGCTAGATTTAAATAATTTTGAAAAAAATTCTTGTAATGTTTTTCTAATTTTTTAAATCGAATTACATACCAAAGTACAATTCTTATTTTAAATCTCCCGGGTCTATTAGCGGATATAGACAACCCTGATTTATTACCAAACGTGTCTTGAACTAGATTTAAATAATTCAGCAACAATTTACCGTTTTTTTGGACGACCTCGCGGTCCAATTAAACTTGTGATTTCGGCCGATCTTTTTTTGACGTAAGGGGTTGACCTTTCGGGGGTCGGGGACTTTTATTATCGCCATCGCTCTTCCATTATCTCTGAGCTATTATTATCTGTTTCCCTTTTATTACCGACCTCGGCTCCTCCGGTAACTAATCTGCCGTGATTGCACTCCGGAGACACGGTGCTCCCGTTCATAGCTGATCCTCTGCAGTTATTACGGCCTTCTGGAGCAACTCGCATATAGATTGGCTCTTCACCTACTGATTGGCTGACTGCATCCCCCAAGACCGCTTACATGCATTTTGCATTACTACCGAGATCAGTTTTGTTACCTTGCCTCCTTATAACGTTATAATAACATCAACTAGCAATATTGCAATGTCTATCGCTCCTTCTTGTTTACACCATAGACACGCTGAAAACTAAAGCGCGGTTCACACGAGGCTTCTCTGGTTGCTAGATTATGTTACTGGGTTTAGAGCAGTGGATGTAACCGTTCGGGTATAGATACAAATGGAGCAGGTTTTAACAGAAGTCGTTTCTAGGTTAGGTTATCGAAAAAGACTGAAACCTCGAGAAATAGACCTTTTCCCAACGAATAACAGCCCTTTAATTTTATATATACAGTCGAACCTCGATAAGTCGAAGTCGAAGAGACAGCAAAAATAATTTGTCATATCAAAAACTCGAGTTACCAAAAGAAGTTCAGTTAAATACTTCCGTATACATATATCATTCATTTTTTATAGAAAATAACCAAAATTGATCTACAATCATTAACATTATTTATTTTTATTAAGACCTTAAAAAATATAGTCATTTACATATTATTCACTGTTAAATTGAAAGTAATCTAAAATTGTCTTTTGCTTCATTGCTCCAAAATGTTACTTTTTTACCAATTTTTCCAATGATCTTACCGATAATAATATATCTGTAGGAACATCTTCTTGAGCACATAGGAATAGAGAAATAGTATCTATTGCATTGTAAATTTGAGTTGTTGAAGGGATGTTTACTGTAACATCTGTATCACTTTCATATTCACTTTCACTTTCACAGTTTTTCTTATTTTCTTCTAGCACTTTACTTATAATGCTTTCATCGCTAGGAATTTCAGCAACTTCCAAATCTTTATCAACGTTGACATTTGTCATTTGTATCTTTATCAGCTACAATTAGGTCTCTGTTTTTTAAAATGGTTGATAAAGTGTTTGCGGGAATACCAAAATCTTTAGCTATATCCTTTTTTCTTTTGAGCCCACGTTCCACTTCTTTTATAAGATTAATTTTCTCCCTTATGGTTAAACTTTTTAATTTTCGTTTACACTCCATGTTAATACGTAAATAATTTTAGAAAAAGTATTAAACTTTTTTAGATTTTCTGTTATACTCTGTTACAAACTATAAAGAACGTAAAACACATTTGTTAGTCTTCGTAGTCGACGAATAACTAGCAAATTGAAAACTAAAATGCAAAAATAGTTTCTCTCTTTTTGTAAAATAAACGGTAAAACCATCTCAAAAATTTATAACTGTTCATAAGGCATTTAAACATAAATTAGTTTTTAAATTCAATTGAAGTGCCGCCGTCAAAACATTCTTGTAGTATAAACCTTTTATTCGTAGTTAACAATAGAGCTTTTAAAGCATCAATAACACCAAACCAAGCCGTCGTTAATCCCCTCTCAGGTAACGAAATTTTTAGAAAAGTTGTAAAATTTAACTTCGAGTCATCGACCTATTTACTAATGGAAAAATGAATTTAATGAATTGTAAAACGCTTTGACTAATTAAATAATTCGATTTATTAAATTTCGAGTTATTGACATAAAAATATTAACGTTGGCTATTATAAAGAAATTCGGAAAAAGTTAAAATATTTTTTTTTCACATACGATGAAGTCTCCTATCTAGTCTAGTTTAAAATTAATAACTTAGAAATGTGATTTTGGTAAATATACCCTACTGTAATTTTTAATTAAAAGAAAAGCGAGAAGTGGTACATTTAGTTCAGTTTGATTTAATTAATATTATTTGTAAGAGAGAAAAATAAGATAGGCAAATTCAAATTATTAAGGAGTATGTGCACTTTCAAGCGAAAAGTTTTTCCGAATAGGAAATCTGAATTTGAAGGAATTGTTATTAATATAGTCGAATCCAATAAATACGAAGATGTGCGCATTCGAGCGAAAAGTGGCACATTTCCGAGCGAGGGAAGCAAATGAAGCGCGACGCGGAGCGGCGCGCTTCATTTTCCCGAGATCGGAATGTGCCACTTTTCGCTCGAATGTGCACACTCCGCTTTTCTCCACGATTAACAATGATCAATTTACTTTAAAAAAATTCAAGTAATTCTAAAACCACAGTTGCGCTCTCCAAATTTTTCTTTTTGGCTTTGCTTATTTTTCATAATTTTTTACTTTTTTCATTGCGAAATTGCCGTTAAATTAATTTGTATTTAAATACGGAGGCAAGAATGAAATTCTTGTTAGGATTTTTAATATTCGGTATCGTAATTGAGAATTATTTGAAAACTGAACATTTTGGCCTCCCGATTGATTTTCTTGGGGACGACGAAACAAGTGATCTGAAAACGGAACAATACCATTCAAAACAAGTATGGTCACATACGGTACTTCCTAGGGAAACTGGTTCGAGCTCGAACAATCAAAAATTCGACTTATCGAAGTTCGAATGTAATTGGTCCAGATGGGACTTGGATGCATTTTTTCCAGAAAAGTGACCATTCTTTTTTGAGTAAATATTTGACCATGAAGATTAAAAGAATACCATATATTGTTATATATTTTCTTCAATGGTCTTCAAAGGCTGGTCCAATGACACCATTTTGATATTCTTTTACGTCCGTTCCCTTGTCAGAAAATAGCATCCATGTTCGTAAGGAACGAAGCTCGTGGTGACGTCACTTCCCAAGTTGCCATCACGTGCAATCGCAAGCGTCGTGTGATGCGGGCTTTAGCTCATCTTCTTGCTCGTCTAAGTTTAATAAGAATGCACCAAGAGGTTTCGCAAGTTCCCGGGGGCTTTAATAAAATGCTCCTTTTACCACCTGCAATTTCTTATCTTTCGCAACCCTTCCAATGGAACGGCGTTTTTTTGCGATTGCGGCGGCGCAAAAATTAAAATCGCCGAGTGACAGGCCTTTAAACAACAATGCCCTTTATCGAGTTTTGAGATGGTTCGTGAGCAAAGTGGCGAGGCTTTGATCTGGCGTCCGCTTTCATGGGCTATGGCAAATTAATCAGCGCGAGTGGAGCTAATTTTATGAACAGAAAACCGGCACAAAGTTTGTTAAATCCTTCATTCGCATAAGAAAACCACAACGGGGCCCTTCAAACTTTTCTTCGGGCTGAGGGCGGGCGGCGGCGGCGGCGGCGGGGCGCGGGCGCGCTCTTTAAAATTATTAGTAATAGTCTCGGGCCTTCGACTTCTTATCAAAGTTAGTTGTTGGTCAAGTATTTCGGGAGATGATGGCCTGAAAGGAATATTGCGTTTGAATGCGAATCGAGGAACGGGGCCGTTAAAATACGCCTTACTGAATTCCTAGGGGTGACATTTCGCATTTACATTAATGCTGTTTGTTTGGAAACTTCTTTATCATCGCCCAAGTGATATATGATACATTTAAATATGAGATGGGTTGCTTAAATTTATTGCTGGACCACACATACATCTCGTGAATAAAACACTAGGAGTCATTTTGTATGTTTTTGTTTTGAATTTAAATAATTGGGGGTGCGATTAAAATTATTTTTTAATTGTTAATTTATTTGGATTAAATTAGATTTTTCTCTTTGTCGATCGATTTGCGACTATTGATTTTACTAAAACATTTAAACTTTTTAATTGTAACTAAAATTTTTACAAAGTAAATGAATTATTGTGAATCTTGCTTAAAGCCGAGTGTGCACATTCGAGCTCAAAGTGGCACATTTCCGATCTCGGGAAAATGAAGCGCGCCGCTCCGCGTCGCGCTTCATTTGCTTCCCTCGCTCGGAAATGTGCCACTTTTCGCTCGAATGCGCACATCTTTGTGTTAATTGGATTCGACTATATTAATAACAAATCCTTCAAATCCAGATTTTCTATTCAGAAAAAGTTTTCGCTTGAAAGTGCACGTACTTCTTAATAATTGAATTTGCCTATCTTCTTCTCTCTTACAAATAATATTAATTAAATCAAACTGAACTAAATGTACCACTTCTGGCTTTTCTGTTAATTCAAAATTACAGTAGGGTATTTTTACCAAAAACCACATTTCTAATTTAGTACTTTTAAACTAGACTAGATGGAGACTTCATCGTAGTACATGAAAAAATACTTTAACTTTTTCCGAATTTTGACTCTGATTTTCAACCTTTTTTTTAATATAGGGGAAGGTGGCCTAAAGCGGGTAGGTTAAGGTTTATCGATTAATATGAACCACTTCGGCTAAAAAAAAGTGTTTCTTTTTAGATTTACGTAATACAATTATTAAACTTTAATTTTATAAAAAAAAATAATTACATTTTTGCTTTAATTGTAGAAATAAATTCAAAAATATAAAATTTCAGAAATGAACCGCTTTGCCCGACAGTGGGGCCTAAAGCGGGTAGGCTCTCATAAACCAATCGGATTAATCAAAACCTTTGAAAAAAATTATCTACACTTGACATGTTCTTGACAGTAACATTAGTATTAAGTTATATTAAGCATTTTCATATTATAACTGCTAATTTGTTCCAATCTTAATATTACTTCGGTTTACCATTGTTTTTAAATCTTAATTGCTTCAACGCTTTAAATCACTTATTTTTAATACCAATTTATTCCTATCAACTAGTTCCTATCAATTATAATAAAATTACTCCTTCTGGTACAAGCAAAGAGGGTACCTACCCGCTTTGCCCAAACACACATTTTTTAGTTTTGATACATTAACGTAAAAAATAATGGATGGATATTAAAATATTTAGTCAACTAATAAAACCAGTTTATTGTAAAAGAAAATCCCATTATAAAAAATGGGTTAATGTGAAGGGTTTTAGTAGCAATTGAAGTTAAATTAATTTCAAACATTTTACAAAATTATTAAATTGTTTGTTTTTTAATTTTTTGACGTTATTAAGCAACTTAGGTGTCAAAAGTAGTATGACATCAATTAGGCTGGGCACTGGCATTGTAAATAAATATATAAATTTTAGCTAATATATAACATATCCATATAAGGGCCGTTACCCGCTTTGGGCTACCTACCCGCTTTAGGCCACCCTCCCTTACCCCACCCAAGTCATTCTAAAATTTTATGCACTTCCTATGTAACACATAAATATTTTTTTATATTTAAAAATTGAATTAATTCACAACATTGTACACAAAATGTGTCTTAAAACTAATTTGTTTATAATTTTTGCAAAAATCAAAATTATCCAATACTATTTGGAGACATTAGTTTTGACATATAAACCTTCAACAATATGCAAAAGATGATATAACAATTAACTAGTTGATTTTTAGTGGCCCACTTCAGAAAATTTGACTCATATACAATTTTAACCCTTCGTTAGTCACCTAGTCTACGATCGTACACCTATAGCTAATCATTTTGTATGTCAAACTTCGCGCGCTTTTCAGTAGCTGTCACTAATGCATCCCTTAATCTAATAAGTGTGCTGGGTTTTCTTGAAAGGTACTGTCGTGGATATTATTAAGGCCGAAACAGGACTGGTCTACACATGTAGACCAGGTGATCATCCACGTTACAGTTTCTGGCTGCATGGCAGAATATTATTTCGATTATTTTGATGAAACTAAGTACATATTAAATTTGAATTTTTGGTACATAGTAAATATAATACATTTTAGTTAAAACCATGTCTGACCCTAAACGAATTCAGATTAAAAAACTTTGATTGCCAAGAGGTATGAGGCAGAGAGCTGGATCCTTACTGGGAACGGAAAACGTTCCGCCTCCACCCCCTCAGCAACTCCTGAATTAAGTCAGGCGTTATCATCTTTGTCAAAAGTATCAACAAATCTATTAGAGCAGGGATTGCCAAACTTTTTGGATCATCGACCCCCATCTAATTTTTCGAAATCTGCATCGACCCCCATAAAAGTAATTTTTAGTTATTTAAAATAAAACTATCTATTTGGTACTCTGTTTGTACATTTATTTTATGATTTTAAACATTTATTATTTTACATACGCAGTCAGGTATGTGTGATTTGCGTATTAAGATATTTTTTTTCTTCGACCCCAATCGACCTTCTGACTCAGATTGACCCCTAGTTTTTTTTAAATAGACCCCTGGGGGTCTATATAGACCACTTTGGCGACCTCTGTTTTTAGACGGTCTTGCGTGAATTTCGGGAGGTTTGCGTGCAAAAATCATATGAGAGATGCCTGCACTGATTTTGTAGGCAATTAACAATGCACTGTTTTTAGTGACCAATAACGAATTTATTTATTTTTTTCGGATTTTTAGTTAATTTTGTTTGTGTTTTGTTATGAGGAATACAAGTTTTTTTTTAAATTTGTTTAAAAGGTGTAATTAGAGCGAAATATATTGAAAAATGTCTGCAGTTTTGTTTTTATTGGCCTCATACAAAATAGACGAATATTCTGACGTAAGAACTAGTCCGTATCGTTGAGTAGAGTTCAAAGAATATAGCTGATGCTGTATTTTCATTCAAAATGTCAAAATTATATGCTGTATATTGAAATTAAAGTGGTCTACGATTGTAGACCACGTGACTAAACACGTTACGATATTCAGGTGACTAACGAAGGGTTAATTAATCAAAAACGCAAATTAGTAAACATTCAAAAGTACACCCGAAAATATTTTTATTAAGCGTGCGGAAAAGCACCGGGATAACTTATCAAAAGGAATAAAATATCTAACCTTTGTCAAACAAAAAATAGATTTAATTTATTCGACTTTTAATTTTTTGAATTGAAAAATTAAATAATAATATAGTCAAATCCAATAAAGACGAGGATGTGCGCATTCGAGCGAAAAGTGGCACATTTCCGAGCGAGGGAGGCAAATGAAGCGCGACGCGGAGCGGCGCGCTTCATTTTCCCGAGATCGGAATGTGCCACTTTGAGCTCGAATGTGCACACTCGGTTTTAAGCTCGATTACGAAGCGTCCCGTTTTAACAGGAAAAAACTTGGTCAAATTGTTAGGTATATGTTTACAAAAAACGCAAAAAACACGCCTCAACTCCTTTTATAATTGAAAAAAAAATAAAATAAAATATTTAGTAAGAAATACCGAACTTTAATTTTTGCAACGAGTCCGAACGCGGTTGACAATCCGGATAATCGCGAATCCGTATAACTGAGGTCCGGATAATTGAAGTTTTACCGTATTTTATTTTTTTTATTTTAATATCGTTGTTGAATCGTTGGGCCTTGTTTTTTGAGAAACGAAGCGAATCGAACTCGAATTTCTAAAATTTTAATTGTTCTTCTAAGAAAATCAAAGTAAAACAGCCCAAAAATGTTTTTTGGAGGTATAATTATCGAACACAGGAAAACGAGTTCGTTTTTGCGTTGAGACAGCGCGAAATCGACTCTCGATTTAAAAAAATATAAACAAATCGCTTTATCCGTTTAAATAGTTTAATATCCCACAATAAAATCGGCCGAAAAACAAATTAATTTGCGAGTCGCCCCAAAAATAACTAAATCCATTAAAATCTGGCTTAAAATAATTCGAACACCTCGTAATAAGCGTTCGTAAGGCGATTATTGTGGGCTTTGAATTCGCCTCAGTTCAAATTTAGCGCCTTTTCGCGTCTCCGAAACACACGCGGCTTGATTTCGCCAAATTTAATTTATTTAAATTGAATGTGTGTTAAATCCGATAGAAACATCGGTCGATAGAAGGCCGCAACCTTTTGCGATAAAGATAAAGCCGTACGTTCTTAGGTAACTCGATAAACTGATATCGCTTCCTGTTTGTTAAACTTTTCGAAAATTAATCAGTTTTTAGGCCGAGCTGGCGGTGTGCGGAGGTGAACCGAAAATTAATTTTCGAAATCCATTGTGTTAATAAACCAAATTGTGCGTCGAAGAACCATCTCAAAAGGTCGTACCTACACTTTTTTAACTGTTTAATTTAAGTGTGTCGATTTTGAAAAATTCTCAAAAAAAATAACTCGACAAAGAATTGATCGTAAGGTGCCTTTTGTTATATATTTCGAATTGCTTTCAGACCAAGTGTTCGCGTCATTTATTTACGAATCTCATTTCTGAGTCTGGGCACATTAAAAATTTAATAACAAAAAAAAATTTGAGGCAATCCCAGCGAAAAAGAGGCGGCTTTTTTCGCTGGGGCGCATAAAAAATTTAGGACGTATATTGTTCTTGTCGTTAGTACCATTGCTTAATTAACTGTTAGAGCTTTCTCGGCTGTTTATTTTTCTCGTGACGTCGAAAATAACAGGCGCACATTAATATTTTCCTATTTACGTACAACGTAAAGTACCTTTCAAACGCAATAAAATGTACGGAGCCGAATAATTTCCGTTATCCGGAACGCGAGGTCAATAATTTCGTCGATTTAACACTTTTTTCTTGCCTCTTCGCGCCCTCGTCGCAGCGGTACGCGCGAAACGCGGCGCGGCGCTCGTTTTCGCGAAAAATAAAAATGTTGCGAAAAAAGGGAGGGCAAAAAACGTATTAAATGGTCGAACGTTTACGTCGACGTTTGCTGAGTGCATAAAGCAGAAGGATAACGACGATCTAAGGATAATATTACTCTTTGAAAATTAAATTATTTTGCAGGAACATAAAAGAGAAGTTTATATTGTACGTTAACGGAGACTCCTTTCGCCTAATTTTTCGTTTTTGCCTGCGGAATACAAATTGCTAAAAATGGATATACTTTTGCATTTGAATTTTTTCGGCCCCCGCTACCGCTCGCGTTCGCGTACGAACGATAATTTACAATTTTTTTCTTTTTATCGAAGGAATGCGAACACGCCACTCGACTTATTAAATCTTAGATTGTTGATAACGCTTCTCATTTTCGCTCGAAATTTATTAAATGGAACGAATCGGCCTTCGACTCGAGGAAAGCATAGAATAAGCGAAATCGAACTGAGCTTTAATAAAAAAAATTATAATTCTTTTAATTCTCAATAGTATTTTTTTTTGAAATTTTGAAATTATTTTTTGAAATTATTTAAATCCAACGCAAGGGCTGTTTAGAGGGGACCTTCGGGACCATTTTATATCGGTTACGTTTTTTTTGTAACTCTCCTTATAAGCCCATAAAAAATTAATAAGCGTTCTTAGCTGTTTTTGAAATTATACAAAAGGCCAAAAATTATTTTTCGAAATTATTTAAATCTAACATAAGGGCTGTTTAGAGGGGACCTTCAGGGCCATTTTATATTGATTACGTTTTTTTTGTAGCTTGCTTTATAAGCCGGTAAAAAATTAATAAGCGTTCTTATCTGTTTTTGAACTTATACAAAAAGCCGAAAATTATTTTTCGAAATTATTTAAATCTAACACTAGGCGTGTTTAGAGGGGACCTTTAGGACCATTTTATATCGATTACGTTTTTTTTGTAGCTCGTCTTATAAGCCCGTAATAAATTAATAACCGTTCCTATCTGTTTTTGAAATTATACAAAGAGCCGAAAATTATTTTTCGAAATTATTTAAATCTAACATAAGGGCTGTTTAGAGGGGACCTTCAGGAACATTTTACATCGATTACGTTTTTTTTGTAGCTTGCCTTATAAGCCGGTAAAAATTAATAAGCGTTCTTATCTGTTTTTGAACTTATACAAAAATCCGAAAATTATTTTTCGAAATTATTTAAATCTAACACTAGACGTGTTTAGAGGGGACCTTTAGGACCATTTTATATCGATTACGTTTTTTTTGTAGCTCGTCTTATAAGCCCGTAAAAATTAATAACCGTTCCTATCTGTTTTTGAAATTATACAAAGAGCCGAAAATTATTTTTCGAAATTATTTAAATCTAACACTAGGCGTGTTTAGAGGGGACCTTTAGGACCATTTTATATCGATTACGTTTTTTTTGTAGCTCGTCTTATAAGCCCGTAAAAAATTAATAACCGTTCCTATCTGTTTTTGAAATTATACAAAGAGCCGAAAATTATTTTTCGAAATTATTTAAATTTAACACAAAGGGCTGTTTAGAGGGACCTTCAGGGCCATTTTATATCGATTACGTTTTTTTTGTAGCTCGTCTTATAAGCCCGTAATAAATTAATAACCGTTCCTATCTGTTTTTGAAATTATACAAAGAGCCGAAAATTATTTTTCGAAATTATTTAAATCTAACACTAGGCGTGTTTAGAGGGGACCTTTAGGACCATTTTATATCGATTACGTTTTTTTTGTAGCTCGTCTTATAAGCCCGTAATAAATTAATAACCGTTCCTATCTGTTTTTGAAATTATACAAAGAGCCGAAAATTATTTTTCGAAATTATTTAAATCTAACACAAGGGCTGTTTAGAGGGACCTTCAGGACCATTTTATATCGATTACGTTTTTTTGTAGCTCGCTTATAAGCCCGTAAAAATTAATAACGTTCTTATCTGTTTTTGAACTTATACAAAAAGCCGAAAATTATTTTTCGAAATTATTTAAATCTAACACTAGGCGTGTTTAGAGGGGACCTTTAGGACCATTTTATATCGATTACGTTTTTTTTGTAGCTCGTCTTATAAGCCCGTAATAAATTAATAACCGTTCCTATCTGTTTTTGAAATTATACAAAGAGCCGAAAATTATTTTTCGAAATTATTTAAATCTAACATAAGGGCTGTTTAGAGGGGACCTTCAGGAACATTTTACATCGATTACGTTTTTTTTGTAGCTTGCTTTATAAGCCGGTAAAAAATTAATAAGCGTTCTTATCTGTTTTTGAACTTATACAAAAAGCCGAAAATTATTTTTCGAAATTATTTAAATCTAACACTAGGCGTGTTTAGAGGGGACCTTTAGGACCATTTTATATCGATTACGTTTTTTTTGTAGCTCGTCTTATAAGCCCGTAATAAATTAATAACCGTTCCTATCTGTTTTGAAATTATACAAAAGAGCCGAAAATTATTTTTCGAAATTATTTAAATCTAACATAAGGGCTGTTTAGAGGGACCTTCGGGAAACCATTTTATATCGATTACGTTTTTTGTAGCTTGCTTTATAAGCCGTAAAAATTAATAACCGTTCTTATCTGTTTTTGAAATTATACAAAAGCCGAAAATTATTTTTCGAAATTATTTAAATCTAACACTAGGCGTGTTTAGAGGGGACCTTTAGGACCATTTTATATCGATTACGTTTTTTTTGTAGCTCGTCTTATAAGCCCGTAATAAATTAATAACCGTTCCTATCTGTTTTTGAAATTATACAAAGAGCCGAAAATTATTTTTCGAAATTATTTAAATTTAACATAAGGGCTGTTTAGAGGGCACTTTCAGGAACATTTTATATCGATTACGTTTTTTTTGTAGCTTGCCTTATAAGCCGGTAAAAAATTAATAAGCGTTCTTATCTGTTTTTGAAATTATACAAAAAGCCGAAAATTATTTTTCGAAATTATTTAAATCTAACACAAGGCGTGTTTAGAGGGGCCTTTAGGACCATTTTATATCCATTACGTTTTTTTTGTAGCTCGTCTTATAAGTCCGTAAAAAATTAATAACCGTTCCTATCTGTTTTTGAAATTATACAAAAGCCGAAAATTATTTTTCGAAATTATTTAAATCTAACACTAGGCGTGTTTAGAGGGGACCTTTAGGACCATTTTATATCGATTACGTTTTTTTTGTAGCTCGTCTTATAAGCCCGTAAAAATTAATAACCGTTCCTATCTGTTTTTGAAATTATACAAAGAGCCGAAAATTATTTTTCGAAATTATTTAAATCTAACACTAAGGGCTGTTTAGAGGGACCTTTAGGACCATTTTATATCGATTACGTTTTTTGTAGCTCGCTTATAAGCCCGTAAAAATTAATAACCGTTCCTATCTGTTTTGAAATTATACAAAAGCCGAAAATTATTTTTCGAAATTATTTAAATCTAACACTAGGCGTGTTTAGAGGGGACCTTTAGGACCATTTTATATCGATTACGTTTTTTTTGTAGCTCGTCTTATAAGCCCGTAATAAATTAATAACCGTTCCTATCTGTTTTTGAAATTATACAAAGAGCCGAAAATTATTTTTCGAAATTATTTAAATTTAACATAAGGGCTGTTTAGAGGGCACCTTTCAGGAACATTTTATATCGATTACGTTTTTTTTGTAGCTTGCTTATAAGCCGGTAAAAAATTAATAAGCGTTCCTATCTGTTTTTGAAATTATACAAAAAGCCGAAAATTATTTTTCGAAATTATTTAAATCTAACAAAAAGGCTGTTTAAAGGGGACCTTTGGGACTATTTTATATCGATTAGTTTTTTTTTGTAACTCGCCTTATAAGCCCGTAAAAATTAATAAGCGTTCCTATCTGTTTTGAAATTATACAAAAGCCGAAAATTATTTTTCGAAATTATTTAAATCTAACACTAAGGGCTGTTTAGAGGGACCTTCGGGAAACCATTTTATATCGATTACGTTTTTTTTGTATCTTGCCTTATAAGCCGGTAAAAAATTAATAAGCGTTCTTATTTGTTTTTGAAATTATACAAAAAGCCGAAAATTATTTTTCGAAAATATTTAAATTTAACATAAGGCCTGTTTAGAGGGACCTTTAGGACCATTTTATATCGATTACGTTTTTTTGTAGCTCGCCTTATAACCCCGTAAAAATTAATAACGTTCTTATCTGTTTTGAAATTATACAAAAGCCGAAAATTATTTTTCGAAATTATTTAAATTTAACATAAGGGCTGTTTAGAGGGCACTTTCAGGAACATTTTATATCGATTACGTTTTTTTTGTAGCTTGCCTTATAAGCCGGTAAAAAATTAATAAGCGTTCTTATCTGTTTTTGAAATTATACAAAAAGCCGAAAATTATTTTTCGAAAATATTTAAATCTAACATAAGGGCTGTTTAGAGGGGACCTTTAGGACCATTTTATATCGATTACGTTTTTTTTGTAGCTCGTCTTATAAGCCCGTAATAAATTAATAACCGTTCCTATCTGTTTTTGAAATTATACAAAGAGCCGAAAATTATTTTTCGAAATTATTTAAATCTAACATAAGGGCTGTTTAGAGGGGACCTTCAGGAACATTTTACATCGATTACGTTTTTTTTGTAGCTTGCTTTATAAGCCGGTAAAAAATTAATAAGCGTTCTTATCTGTTTTTGAACTTATACAAAAAGCCGAAAATTATTTTTCGAAATTATTTAAATCTAACACTAGGCGTGTTTAGAGGGGACCTTTAGGACCATTTTATATCGATTACGTTTTTTTTGTAGCTCGTCTTATAAGCCCGTAATAAATTAATAACCGTTCCTATCTGTTTTTGAAATTATACAAAGAGCCGAAAATTATTTTTCGAAATTATTTAAATCTAACATAAGGGCTGTTTAGAGGGACCTTCGGGAAACCATTTTATATCGATTACGTTTTTTTGTAGCTCGCTTATAAGCCCGTAAAAATTAATAAGCGTTCTTATCTGTTTTGAAATTATACAAAATCCGAAAATTATTTTTCAAAATTATTTAAATCTAACATAGAGCTGTTTAGAGGGACCTTTAGGACCATTTTATATCGATTACGTTTTTTTGTAGCTCGTCTTATAAGCCCGTAAAAATTAATAACCGTTCCTATCTGTTTTTGAAATTATACAAAGAGCCGAAAATTATTTTTCGAAATTATTTAAATCTAACATAGGCTGTTTAGAGGGCCCTTTCAGGACCATTTTATATCGATTACTTTTTTTTGTAGCTTGCCTTATAACCCGGGTAAAAATTAATAACTTTCCCTTATCTGTTTTGAAATTATACAAAAGCCGAAAATTATTTTTCGAAATTATTTAAATTTAACATAAGGGCTGTTTAGAGGGGACCTTAGGAACATTTTATATCGATTACGTTTTTTTTGTAGCTTGCCTTATAAGCCGGTAAAAAATTAATAAGCGTTCTCATCTGTTTTTGAAATTATACAAAAAGCCGAAAATTATTTTTCGAAATTATTTAAATCTAACACTAGGCGTGTTTAGAGGGGACCTTTAGGACCATTTTATATCGATTACGTTTTTTTTGTAGCTCGTCTTATAAGCCCGTAAAAAATTAATAACCGTTCCTATCTGTTTTTGAAATTATAAAAAGAGCCGAAAATTATTTTTTGAAATTATTTAAGTCTAACATAAGGGCTGTTTAGAGGGGACTTTCAGGACCATTTTATATTAATTACTTTTTTTTTGTAGCTTGTCTTATAAGCCCGTAAAAAATTAATTAGCGTTTCTATATGTTTTTAAAATAATACAAAAAACCGAAAATTATTTTTCGAAATTATTTAAATCTAACAGACGGGCTGCTTAGAGGGGACTTTCAGGACCAATTTTTATTAATTACATTTTTTTTGTAGCTTACTTTATAAGCCCGTAAAATTATCCTCAATAGTATTTTTTTTTAATTTTGCATTCGAAAAACTATTTTAAGGGTCGAACTGAACGAAAAACAATAATATTTTGGGTAGAAATTATTGGAATAATTGTACCTTTGAAATCAAACATTATTTTAACTGAAAAATTCAAAAAATGTATGTTTTTGCACTTTTGGGAAATTATTTTTCGATTTTAATTAACAGTAAAATTGTGATTTTGAAAATAATAATATATTGATTAGAAATTGATAAAAAAATATGTTTTTGGGCTTTACAAAATTGCTAGAAAAATTATGTCGGAAAACAAAGATAATTTTTTTGATGAAAAATATATTTTTGTGCTTTTGGGAAATTCATTTACAATTTTAGTTGATCAGAAAACTATGCATTGAAGAAATCGATTATATATATATATATATATTTCTGAGCCTTTGCAAACTTTTATACGATTTGAATTAACGGGAAAATCGCGTCTTTGAACCCAAAAACTATTTCAAATGCAAAATTGAGAAAAAAAATAACTTTGTACTTTTGAAAAATTCAATTACGATTTTAGCTAATGAAAAAATTGTGCTTTTAAAGATAACAATTAGGTACATTGAGCAGTAATTGATAAAAAAAATATAGATTAGTACCTTTTTAAAATAATTTTCACGATTTTAATTGATGGGAAAATTGCGGCTCTTTCGATATGAATAGGTTTCTTATTCTTTCCTCGAGAAGTGGGATAAAATCCATTGTTCCCTTCATTCATCTTGATCAGCTTTCAATCTCGAGTCATCGACTAGCTTGTTTCAATGCGGCGCCGCCGATTTAAATTTAGGGCCCTTTAAAAACGACACGTGTTTATCTCTTCGAAAAGAAAACGTCTATTTTTTCCAATCGCAAAACGCGTCGGAACACAAAAGGTTGCTTCCAAATTGCATTTTCCCATTTTTCGACTGAAAAAAAACCTCCCGGAGATGGGTGTCGCCGTATAACGAACCATCGAACCCTTAGGCCGTTTTTAATAATCGCGTCGAAGCTGCAGCTGCGCCCCCGGCTTCAACGGCCCCCATTTCTAATACTCGGGAACGTAACGAATCGATTAAACAAGTATCAGGCAATCATTATGTCTGCATGTCCATCAAATTCCTAAGACGCAGAGGGTGGTCCCTATATCAATATCAATTATGATAATAACACTTTCTCCCATAAGACTGGGGATTTTTATTTCTTAAGGGACCGAGGGGGATAACTTTTTTATATTGCGCGGCATTAGAGGTGGCCCTCGCTCCCCCGCCCTCGTTCGAAAAAGTCTGCAAAAAAAAATTTAAATAGTCGAAATCTCGGCGTTGATACCATTATCTTCTATGCAAGAGAGATCCCCGAGGAATTAATCTGGCGATGGGGTGTGTGCGGGCGTGTGTGCGTTGTAAAGCTCGCAAGAGGGGGGCGCGACGGGGGTTGCGGCGGTTGTGGGGGCCCTCGAATATCGCGGTCTCGAGTACGATCATTGCCCACCGCCGTCATCTTGCGTTGACGTAAATCGGGAAACCCATAAAGTGACAACCTAAGAACTATAATTTAGAGCCTTTTCCCCTTTTCCAATATGCTTTATCGTTTATATCACGCTTTTCCCCTTTCGCCCGGCGTCGATGTTGCGCCAAAAAGAAAAATTTCGCGGATCAGAAATTTTAATGTCGGTTGATTCCTCTCGAATATTTCACCCCTTTGATTCGTACGGAATTTATTATGCGTCCGGATGGATTTCGAGGAATTTTACTTATTACTAAATTAATGGCGGGGAGCGCACTCGAAAAATTTCGAGAAGTGCTCGATCGAAGTTCGAAGAAAATATAGTTTTCGGATTAATTGTTTCGGGCACGTCCTCCACTTATTATTTGTTGTTTTTTTTCTTTCTTTAGTTAAAATACATGACGAAGCATTTTGATTACTAAATAGGTATTCGTCAGTCATATTAATGCGGTTCCTTGCATTGGTACGTTACCTAAAGCCACAATTAAATTACATAAAAGAATGACCTGGGATGACTAAATCAGATAATGATGGTGTTTGCGGCGAGCTGAACGTGGATATCATGTGAAACCGTAGGAATTTCCTTCAGTTCCTTTGTGCGCGTCGATTGTGTACTGTTTTTTTGCGTTGGGCCGAAATTAATTAATTTCGGGTCCTTTAGTGGACAAATTTTTATTTATAACTACTTTTAAAAGGTTTAAAGTTGGTAGTGTCTGATTTTGCGGACGGTCTTTGTGATGTGAGTTTTAATCAAAGGTTATGTTATATAGGGGAAGCTGTTGTACCTTGGTTCCTTTGTACCTAGGCCAACTTAAATTAATTGTTCTGAACAATTGTGAACGATTTAAATTTATATTCGCTAAACGTTTATTTCTTAATAAATTTGTTTAACAACATCAAAAGAAAAATTCCGTATTTCTGGTATAAGAACGGTACTGTGATTTTTAACTAAAATTTTTACAAAGTAAATGAATTATCGTGAATTGTGCTTAAAGCCGAGTGTGCACATTCGAGCTCAAAGTGGCACATTTCCGATCTCGGGAAAATGAAGCGCGCCGCTTCGCGTCGCGCTTCATTTGCTTCCCTCGCTCGGAAATGTGCCACTTTTCGCTCGAATGCGCACATCCTCGTATTTATTGAATTTATTTTTACACTTGGTTATATTCATTTACATAAGCTAAAGAAGTAGGAGAACCTGCTGTACCTTGGTCCTTTTGCACCTAGGGCAACTTTATTTTTTTACATATTTGCGGACTTTCGTGACCTATAATTTGCGATATTTCAAATGTCACATTGACAGACTTAACGTAAAGTTAGCAGCAGCCGGCCAATGTAGTTTGTTAATGTATGAGATCAATTGAAATTTTTAATCAAAAAAAAGTAAGTCTTTTAATATTCTTTTTACTTAAATATCTTATTGATTTTTATTACCTAATAACAAATGGCTCATCGTAATAGAAAGATTATTTATTAATGTTTGCATAGTAGTGGTCTGATTTTGGCACAGCATAATCTTTAATTTTATTTTTGAGTTTAAACATCAAGGGTCGGTGTGTTGTACCTCGGTCGCCGTCAATAAATTGTACCTTGGCCCTAAGATCAACGTGCAATAAATAAAAATTTAGATATACCTTTGTTATAAATTCTTATTTATTTTTTTTTTGCTTCAGATGCCTCGCAAGTCTAACGAAAAATTTAAATTTTTGAAAAGTTAACCATTAAGTATGTGAAATTATATACTTATAAAAAAACTTCAAAAAAACCTACTTTTCGGGGTCTAACAGCCGTATTTATCGTCCGATTTTCGAGCTTAAGCACCCGGTCGACGAAGATTTCGAAAAATTAAGATGAGACCGGGGCTCGTCTCCGTAGGTCCAACCTCCGTGGAGCTACGGAGGAAATAAACTCGAGACGCCAAAAAATGCGTTTTTGCAAATATCTCGAAATCTAGAGGGTCGACGTACCCCGAGGCTACATCATTAAGGTGGTCCGTCCGAGACCCGTACCTAGATACCGCTAGCCATTCAAGCGGCATCTTCTCCGAGGCTAGGCAAGAAAAGGGCCCGTTTGGTGCTTTTCCGGTTCTTTTGCCTCCAGCTCGTGCACCGCCGCCACCGTCGTTCTCGGCGCATCGATTTCTAGATCAAAGTTGTAGCGAAATAATGCCGCTACGAGGGACCGAAATCGAAATTTCCGAATTCCTTTTCCTAAGCGACGTAGGGCCGTTCGAACACAAAATCTACGTTTTCTGACGACACAAATTTTTACCTCTTTTCACGAACACCAGGTGGATAACGTGGCGAGAAGTAATATTCACCTAGCATGGGCACCCCTCCGATCTCTGAGCTATCACACCTGAAAATTTGGGATTGATTGGCGGTTTACTTTTGGCTGTACACGAGTTCGCAAACGCGACCTTGACTATTTTCAAAAAACGGTTTTTCCATGCAGTTTTCGAACGGGGACTCTTAGCAACATCCGCTTTCGGGATACGATGGGGGGTCGGTTTATACTTTCTGGGACACATTTTTTACCGCGGGGACAAAGGGGTGGCGTCGGACGGTTTTTAAGAAAACCTTATTTCTGCCGTAATTTAAGCGTTTTAAAACAAAAAGATATAGACGACTCGATATAGTTTCTCTAAGAGGTTTTAACAAGTTTTATGCAAATTTAACCCTTTTTGCAAATTTTGACCTAAAAGTCGGTTTTGCACGTAAAAATTCGCAATTTTTTGTTTTCCATAGTTACGAATGATATTAAGATTTTTTCCGCTTTGGAAACATTATACATGTGTTAATAAAAAATTTAGAAATTTGATTTCTCAAATATCTGTTGTCTGCAATATAACGGGAATCCCTTCTCTTTGTTAACGAAGGGTCCATAAGCAGGTAGTTGTTTGGGTTTCGGAAAGTGTTTCGTCCTTGGTCTTTTTATATGGGGATCTTTACCTAAACATTAGAATATGTTTTAACGTTAAAAATTTTAAATAGGGGTCGCCATCTACATTATTTTATAGAAAAAAATATAAAACCAAATAGAATGAGGTGGATTAAACTCACTTATTTATATAAAGCAGCATTTTGGCGTACCATTGTCAATCGTTAATATATATAACAATTTTGTTTCTTTAAATTTTAAACACATCAATTAAAATAATTATTTTCTACAAAATTCGTTAAATGTACAGTTCTTTTGGTAAAATAAGCATTTTACTAACATATTTAAAAATATCAGTTTTGAATTTTTATATGTATTTAGTAGGTACCTGCTATTTTTTTCTTGCCAATTTGTATATTTTATGATGTAGCTTTAATTTATACTTCTCATACACTAAGACAAAAAATTAAAGGGTCAAAAAAATTTCCGATATTTTATGGTGTTTTTTGACAGGCTGTGTTATTTTATATTTTAGGTTTTATTACAATTACTTAGGTGTACATTTATTATTAATACTATTTTAGATTGTTTTTTTTTATAATATAAATAAAAACTTCATTTTGTTTGAATTAGAAGAATCTAAAATTATGATTATTTCGACATTCGCTATCAGTGCATATTTGGCAAATATTTAGGACATACATAAAGCGACTTGGTGAATGTTGCCATTTACTGGAAGATTTAGACATTTACCAGACATCGGGTTTACACGGTAACATATATACAACGTATATCAACCATCGTGGAACGTAAACCCCATATTTTCACATTAAGATAGACATAACACGTTTACAATTTTTTTAAATCGAAATAGCTCTCGATACAACAAATCGGTCATTCGCTGGATGTTTTACCATATTAACGCTTTATATACATTAATTTAAAATTCTCTGTAAATACGCGAGCGATTGTTTCTTAGCCTGTTATAAAAACATTTCAAAATTTATTATTGCAGTATCCTAAAATTTTTAACCAAGCAGTGCAATTTAAGAAAATCATAAACATTATATTTTATTGGTAGCTGTCAAAATTTAGATTTCAATGGGCAGGAAGTAACGCTTTGTTTAGTTTCTATCAATGGCGATTTATGTTTTAAGAAAAGGACAGTAGATACTAGATTTGAGTTTAAAACCATAATAAATGCAGTTTAAATTTTATGACGTTTTAGAGAGGCAAAATTTGAGGGTTCCTGAACATCTATTTTGCTGTCTGTTCAGTTAGAAAACTTATGTCCAGAAGATCGGTGCGCTATATATATATATATATATATATATATATATGTTGTGTGTGTGTGTTTGTGTGTGTGTGCGTGTGCGTGTAGGTGCGTGTGTCTGTGCATGTGTGATTGTCCACCAAAGCAGGACGAAATGGCAGGACGTGAGGATATTAAAAAAAAAGCAAGGTAAAGCTTATTATAAAAAAATAGGTTTTTGTGTAATCTTTTTAAAAGAACTTTAAAGGGCATATGGTTAAAGGCGTGTCAAAATTGCCGGGGGAAATATTATACGCCACTTTGGGAGTACGTAAGGTACTTATGAACTATTAGGATCGTGAAAATCTCAGATTTTTAACTCAGCCTGTTTTCAAGAAATTAAAAAAATACTAAAAAATTTAATTTTTTTTACTCAGGAACGGCTTAATCGATCTTGATAGAATTTGAGTGTGTTATAGTATCGCAGGACAAAATAACAGTCGTATAAGATTTCATGAACCAGTAAAAAAAATAAAAAAATATTTTTTTATGTTTTGGTATTATTTGGGCCAAATAATGAAATAATTTTTAGAACACTTACACTCTTTTATATAATATATATTTTTCAATTGATTCTACGTGGTGCGCCCCAAAAAAACAAAAACTATATTTTACTATAAAGAACATAAGTAGATTACTCGCAGAGGAATATCGGAATCATCTTTCGAGAGTAGGTTGGTTGTAATAACATACGTTGATCGTGCAAGTTTCAGATTTTTATTTTAGTTATGTAATAAATAAAAAAAAATCATTTTTTAAATACGTTTTAACCGATTTTAATGAAATTTGGACACATTATAGAGGTATAGGTATAAAGGCTATACTCCGCAGAGGAACAGCTTATAATCTTAATAATAACACAGGTCAACACGAATTTTGTCTTAGATAAGAGAGTATGAAATTTCGATAGATCTATCGATAGTTAGACAAAAAAATAAAATATGTCCCGATAAAGTTTGCTTTTGTATGCAGGAAAACGGTTGATATATATTTTAGAAAATCCATATTTTCAATTTTTATTTATTGATAAATAGAAAGAAATATATTTATATATAAATTTTTATCAACTTTTACTATCATATAAAATTACAAAATAGTGAAAAGAAATATAAAAGTGAACCTTATTACTTTTTTTTTCATGTTTATAAGTACTTACTCTCAGTAAATCCTAAATGTATTCCCATTTTACTTTTTCACCTCGATATCAACCTAAAGTAAATAAATATAAAAACACATTTATTTATTTAATAAACATATGTTTTTTAGATTTAAGACTTTCGCGGTATTTTAAAAGATACCAGAATTATTAAATGCTTTTTTTTTATATACGGCAACTCAAAAAAAGATATTATTATTATAATTACCACAAAAGCAATCTTTTTAAGGAAAATGGGTGTTTTTCCTTTATTTTGGAGCATAATGAATAGAAAAATCGTAAAATAAATTTTAGAACAAATACAAAAATTCTTTTGCCGAGCTGTGTAATCATTAGAAACTTTTTTGAAATATTCTTTTAATTTATGATAACGTTGTGAAACACTTTGGAAACTAATTGTTTTTATCTTTTTCGATGTAAAATAACAAATCAAATACTTAAATAGATTAAAATAGTATGCTACATTAAAAAAATACTAATAACCCATTTCTTTATAAAAAACCGGAAGTAGAGCAAAATTGATAGTTATTGCAGCGGATAGATCATATAAATTAAACAAGTTATGTTTTTTAAAACAATTAGTATCTTGCTATTTTAGATAAGAGGGTTGACATTATTTCCGATTAAATCAAAACTAAAACAAACAAAATTAATATTGATGCCAATGAATAGATTGTATAAAGTAAATAATTTTTTATACATGTACTTTTTTTGAAAATCGTATTAATGTACCAGTTATAAGTTCGTGGCATTTTAAATAAGACACCCGGTATGTTATTCTACATCAAATACTATTATGCGAAACAACATTTTTAAAGGGTGAAATGAACCCCCAAAGTTAACCACCTTAGGGCATGGTTTTAAGGTTTCACATACTTACAGTTAATAATAACCTACTTAAAATTATTGAAAAAATATGGCTTGAACAGTGTTAAATTTTAGAAATGGTAATATTATACATTATCGAGTTATTAAGAGAACTTGAGATCGACAATTTTCTTTACAAATATTTCAAATTGAAAAAATCAGAGAAAATTTTAAATGAGATTTGTTGCAGTATTAAATTTTGGAAAACATTTTTCATTTAATCGTTGGTCTGTATCTTCTAATAACTGAGAGACTAATGGTAAGCATCGAAATATGGACACAGTATATGATATATTTGTTCATAATAAACAAACAGAAATTGATGACGTTATCATTCTTTGTTTTCAATTATTTAAACACGAATTATTTGTATTATGTCAGTTCGTTACGAGAACTGTTTCAAAATTTTTAGATTCTATAGAACTAGATTTTTTTTATTAGAATAATTATTAGAAGAGGATGCCGAGTTTAGAACCTTATAAACAAATATTTTACAGTTTGATAACTACATATTTTAAATACAGAGACAGATGTCATATCTACTTTTACGACTATTAAGTGGAGATACAAATTATGATTCATTGGTTTACGACTATAGGGCTGCAATGAAAGTCCCAAAATATACAAATTAGGCCAACCGTTTTTAGAATACGCCAACCTTAAAATTTTAAATAACGGAAAGCATTGTGATTTTAGTAGTGTACAAGATATAATAATCTAAATTATAATAATCTAAAATTTAAAATTGTTTGGTCACTTATTGAATATAAATATTTTATTTAAAAATTTATTTTATTACGAAAACCACATTCAAAACTTTTGCAGTAGTAGTAAATGTACTGCTGAGCCAAGTTGTTGACTGAAAGTATATACTACAGTAAAACCTCTCTAACACAACTAGAGTCGATTCTTGCTCAAATTGTTTTTGGAGAGGTGGTCGTTTTAGAGAGAAAGGACAAAGACAGACAATGCAAATATAATAACGAATACTATATTAGATTAAAGGCAGTTATTATTTATCACACGGAGAAAAAAATATTGTCAAAATAACCATACGTATCGCTATTTTAGCTATACGTTGTATAGTCATCTTTCGCAGGGATACACCGAATAGCTAATTTAGCTATCCGGAGTTTCCTTATTGCGGATCCTCAAAGTAACGATACGTATTATTGTTTTAGACATCCAAACGATTTTGGTCATGGTGATTTTGGAATGCTTTCAAAATATACTTACTTATAGAAAAGTTAACATATCAGCGAGCATGGAAAATTTTAACAGGGATATTAAAATTTGTTTTTATAGACTTTGATTGTTTGTTTAATATATCTGCGTCTTATACTACCCTATTTAGAGTCAAACTTGCTACTTATTACGTATTAAATGCAAATTTCCCTTTTGTTAACGGTACCTACGTCTTTTTGCCGATAAATGTCGAATGAGAATATTGTTTAGCTAAAACGAATGAATTTTGAGGTTTTTTTTACATCCTAAACGATTTAATGGCACCCCGTGATGTACACGAACGGAATCCTTAAAGTTTCAAGATCATTTTCTTTATAATTTTAATTTCTTAAACGTTAACTTTGGCTTAAAAAATGTTAAGAAACCAATTAAAAGGTAATTTTTTTGCCGATTGCAATTGTCACTATAAAAACGTGTACTTTTAAAGGCTTAAAAGGAAAATGGAAAAGCTTTAAAATTATGGTATACACGATATGACGCGGCTTTAGTAAACAGAAAAGTTTTAAAAGGCCTTCACACCAGCTCGCCCCCTCTGATAACAGAGCTTGCGCATCACAAATGATTCGTGGAAATTTTGTTCTTCTGGAGGTAAATATCGTATCCTAGCACTGTCGGCAGCGGCACTTCACAATCAAAACAAAATCAAAAGCTCTATTTGACGACATTTGCAATGAATTTTTAAAGTGTAAGAATGGTCAATTTGACATAAACTTTTTAAGAAAAATTAATAACTTAGCAAATATTTTAGTTCCATGGTTATTTGAAAAGATGTTTCTACATACTTTTGCTAGGAGCCGAAGGCCTTAAACGCGAAAGCGTTTATTTACAAAAAAATGAACAAGTAGTTATTTCATTATTAAGCGGCATACAATATTGATAAAGTTATTTTAATGATGGTAAAGGAATTAATTTTACTTTAATTTACTTTTTGTTCACAAAGCAATTTTGTTCTGATCACACCATTCTAAAGTTTTAGATGTTTTTAAGAAAATATAACTTTTACCATGAATCGAATGTCTTAAACGCAAAGCATTTAAATTATATAATGAAATTAATTTCACAGCAATGCATTACACAAAATCGCGAAGCGATTTTGTCTTGCAGAATTCGCAAAGCGAATTTTGCTAGTTTTAGTATACGATAAAAGTTTTGTTAATTTTTGAAACAATTTTAGTGTCATCTCAAAGAAGAACATTAGTAGTTCTTATAATCCAAAAATAAATATATAGTTTTCATAGAACAATGGGTTTTATTTTACTTAATGTGAATAGAGCCAAGGTACATCACCTCCGTTGTACCTAAACCATAGATTCACTAATTTTTAAATCTTATAGCAATTTGAGTAAACGGTTGGTAATGCTTTCAAATATTTTATGATGAATACCTTATTAGTGCCCCACTACGATGCAATTTATTTTATCAACAAATTGTTACATATACAATTTGAGCCGTTTATTTTGAAAGTGGCCTAAGTTCATTTATCTTTAATTTGAAATATTTAAGGTTTTGCGTTTTTACAAAATTAAAAATATACGTAAGGTATATGATTGACTCGCAATGCTAAATCGTATTTAAGGGAGTTAATTTTATAATTCCTATTAAAAAATCGCTATTATTAAGTGTATATGTCCTTGCTTACCTTGAAAGGACTTAGGTCACTTTCAAAATAAAAATTTGTTTTGTTATAAAATGTGAAATAGCTTAAGTCTGTTACATATAGCTTAAAAATTTTAAAAAACCATTTAATTTACTTTATATTTTTAGAAGAAAAAAATTAAATGTAATAACAAGTTATTCGTTAACATTCTCAGTATTCGGAAGGGATTTAAAGTAGTTATGGTGTTTCGGGGGTATATATCGCGGTAAGTCCATCATGTGTCGGTGTTTTAGTGATGTGATGCTTCTTATACTTTTGTATAATGATGGCAATACAATATTTCCAAATTTTTTAGGTCTACCCTGACGTGGCAATTTTTTAAGCAGTCTTTTCGATATTGGCAATCTTTATTTTGAAAAACTTTCGCAGGTATAATTTTTCCCGTTTGTGTATCGTATCTTTTTCCCGAATTTCGTTTAATTTTACGAAGTTTTTGATTATAAGTATCACTTCTGTTTTCTATGAATCCTTCTCTGAAGCTGTTTTGTAAATTCTCATTCTCAATTAGTTCCTCTTCCTCTGTTGAAGAATGAAGTTGTAAAATTCTCTTACTTTTTCTATATTTGTTGTATGATTTTAATTCTTCTTCACTTTTAGAGCCAAGGAATCTTGTGATTTTATCTTTTCCCATAGCTTTAATAACTTCTTTAATTAAATATTATCCTTTAACACTTAATTCAATATATAAATTACCCTCATAACTGCTTTTAAGATTTTGGGCCACACTTTTTGATATTATCAAAAAAAGTGGACTTAGGTCACTTTAAAAATTATGATTTTCAGTGTTTATATTATTATGAAAATGTATTAAATATATTTCAATGCAGATTTATTTTTTTGACAGTTCAGCATAAATTATAAATGTCACCACAGTTACCTTGAAAAAAGATAAAAATGGACTTGGGGCACTTTCAAAATAAACGACTCATCTAATAAAAATTACAAGTGAAAAAAGAACCAAGGTACAACAGGTTCCCCTATATTATATTTAATGATATTTTTAAAGTCTTTTCAAAACCTTATTCAAGTATTTTTTACAAATTCAATTTATTTCAATGAACGGCCGAAAGGTATAAGGAACTTTGAAAATTTACGAGCAAGTTTTTTTTTGGATTGCACATGCGAGAAAAAAATTAAAGGGCTTTCTAAATCGTTCAGCTAAAACAATTATACTCCTACTGACTTCTAATCGTAAGCCAAGCCAAAATGTCGACAATCAAAAGCGAAAGTAACAAAATTGTCATTGAAAGAAATCGTCTACTTTAATACACCAACAAGTCGCTCTTCAATTAGAGCCGCCAAAATCACAAATTACCTATATTTTCGAACAAACCAAGAAAAGCAAACTCGTCGATTGCGTTCAATGAAAAATGTGCGCACTTTCGGCTCGCTGAAAGCATTATTTATTTTGCACCTTGCGCGGAAGGGTTGCGACTGAAATTTAATTTGTTGTAAAAAAGCTCGGGCTTTGGGGCGTCGGCGAAGGCGAAAAAAAAAACGAAGAAATAAATAGAAGTGGAAGCTAAAGCGCGGATTAGTCGTCAAGAAAGCGATTAAAAAGTTTTCTGGTGATAAGAGAGAGGAGTAATTAAAAATTTGAACACGCGTAGCTCGAAGGCAGGTGGAAAAGTGAAGGAGAGTTCGTTTTTCGGAAGGAAGTTCAGCCAGCGTTTCGTTGTAATAAAAAGAACGGCCAAATTCCAATTAAAACCATTCCTATTCATCCTCTCCAAACTTATAATTCAAGTAGGTAGTACGCCATTAAAATATTCGAGCGCGTTTCTTCCACAATTCCATTGTGGTTTTAATTAGAGTTGCATACGAAAATTTAATAATAAGAGACAAAACGGGAGCGCCCTTCGGTCCTCCAAAAAAATAAAAATAAAAAGGAGAAAAACGCGAGGGGGTCGTCGTGATGGTGACATGCATTTCCATAATAATAAAGTTCGCGTGTTGCCTTCAAGACTTAGTGCCCTTTCTGATCGGTTACAACCCTTAGATACGTATATATTACGCAGTTGCGTGTGTCCCAAACAGACGTCCACGCTTCCGCAATATTTCTCACTCGATTGGGATGGTTATCAAAGCAACGACGGGCGCGTTATCAAAACCACCCCCAAGTATATCTACTGCACTCTTCCGGCCATCTTTGGATGCCACAAGAAGGCACTCCCTTACACGCGATAACAAATAATACAGTGGATTTTGCCGGACGTACAGTTTTGTTAAGGAAAAACGGCGTCGGCTGTGGGGGCGAAAAACGGCCAATTTAAAAAGTTAGGGTGTTTGTTATTTAAGGTGAAAGACCCTTTGACACTTTCAACTTTACTTCGAATTAATTTTTAAAATTGTTTAGAAAGTAAATTAATTATTGTGAATAACGCTTAAAACGGAGTGTGCACATTCGAGCTCAAAGTGGCACATTCCGATCTCGGGAAAATGAAGCGCGCCGCTCCGCGTCGCGCTTCATTTGCCTCCCTCGCTCGGAAATGTGCCACTTTTCGCTCGAATGCGCACATCTTTGTATTCATTGAATTTATTTATATTAATTGGTACGCGTGGGTATATTTAATTTAGTTACGCCAAAAAAGTACACGCACCGCATTTTTTTTAACTCTTAATTCCCAATTTCCTATCTTTTTTTAAAGGAAATTTGGCATCCTTTAAATTCTTTTTAAACTATAGGTTAACATTTTTAATAACCAAAAAGGTAAAAGACCCAATTATTGACACTGACCCGGTTTCTGACACTTTCAACTTTACTTTGAATTAATAAAAAGAAAATTACCTCGAATTGATAAATTAATTTTTTCAAAATTCAAATAAATTCATCGTGTACCTATTTAAGACGATATCAGTTACAAAAAAAAACTCACTTAATATAAAATAATATTTAAGCCCAGAGTGACTGTGAAAGCCATTTTTTGGTTATATTTTAAGCAATTGACAGAAGAGCGTTCGACTATTGAATTAGTGATTTAATCATCATGAAAGTATAAAAATATTATAAAAAATACATGGTTCGATTAATATTTAACGATTAATATTAAAACATCATAGTAAATTATATTTTATTATTAAAATAAGAGTGTCAATAACTAGGCTCAATTTTATAGGTATGTTACAGTTATTAACACTCAAATTTTAACCTACGTTATGTTTACGTATTTGTTTTTATAATATTTAATTTTATAATTTTAATTATTTTTGTATTGAAAAAATTAACATTTTATTTATAATAACTGTTACATTATAACAAATTATGTTTGATTATAAGAAATTTAAATTTGATACCTAATAAATGACGAATAATTTTGACATATGGAGTGTCAGAAACTACAGCAATAAAAATTTTAAGTGTCAGATACTGTGTCTTCAAACATTATTTTTTAAAACATTAATTTAAATTATTAATCTGCTTTAAATAATTATTTTACTCATATGACCTTTTCTAGAAATCGTAAACTTATATATGAAAAAAAAATTAATCATTTAAATTAAATTTTTTATAAGTTATCTTGTTATAACCTCAGCTGTCAATCTTAAAGTGTCAATAACTGGGTCTTTTACCTTAGTTAATACTCAAAGGGTTGAAGACAATGATACGTTATTGAAAGTACTTTAAACTACATTTACACTTTGTGCTTTTCCCCAAGACTTAACATTTTGTTTTTATTGTCGAGTATTTAAAATTTCGGAAAAATGGAACTCAAGTTCAAGCTTTCGGGGGCGATTTTTTTTTAAATTTTAAACGGGACGACTATGGTTCCTTAAACCCATCCAAAGCCAAAGAGTGCGGGGATTTCAAATGTCTAAAGCTTTTCAAGATACCATTAGGAATAATCTAGCTATGTTCAATTTTATGTCGCAAAAATTTCGAATATTAATTACTCAAAAAATTAACGTTACGCCCTATGTCAATTTTGCACGTATCTTATGGAAAAATGTGTCGGGATTCGAAATTTCTATCGTTTTTAACGATTGGACTAAAAATAAGCGACTTACAATTTTATTTCTGTGTTAAAGTGTAAATTTTGCGATATTGTTAGTTTTGCCGAAATGTTTTGGGATTGAAAGGGTGGCAGGTCAAATGCTTTCGGGTGTGGGCATTAGGGGTCCATAGAAACGTCCCATAAAATTTTCAATTAAATCTGTGTTTTCAAATTTTTTTTCTTCAAAACAAGGCAAAAGGTTGTTAGCCTTGTAATTTTTTCGATTTTGACCGATTTTGAGTTAGGACCGGTTTCTTACGTATTAAGGTCCGATACGGTCAGAAAAGAAAGAATTTTGCAAAATACTCAAAGATAACATTATGAAAATTTAATTTTTTCTAAAAATTTACACTTTGGGAATGTTAAGTGCGTTTTTCTTCATAGTTTAACGTTGCGCTCTAATTATTTTGTTGGATAGTTTTATGGCCCTATAAACGAGATTTTATAATATAATTTATTTCTATTTTTATCAGCTCAAATAGAAGACATACGAATTTTTAAATTCAAAATATCTAAAAATTAAAATCTAACACCGAGTCTTCGACTCTGTTTTTCTCAAAATTTTTAAATACTACGCTTATGGTTTCATAAACATATCCGAAGCCAAAAAGTGCGGGGATTTTAAATCTGTAAATTTTTTGACAATAGACTAAGAAATAACCGAGCCACGACGTTTTTTGTTGATTTTTGACTTATAATAATAAATCTATGTCTTCTATCTTTAATTGCTCGAAAATTTAACATTAAATGCAATGCATCTTATGGAAAAAAATCGCGGGATCTTAAATTATTGCCGTTTTGATCAATACGTTGAAAAATAAGGGTGTTACACTTTTATTTCTAAGTCAAAATGTACACATCTATATCTCTTCATTTTCTTCAACGCATTTGATTTTATTACTTTCTTACTATTTCAATTTTTTTTTAATATAATCTTATATAAACATAGTTTTAACTATCCTTAATAACGTGTCTTTGTCTCAATCGTACATTAATTAAGTGAAGAACAAAGAAAATGACATCAGCAGTTTTTCTGCCGCGCCAGCGTACCATTTACACTTGGGCCGTCGCCCCCCAACTTTTTTAATTTTTTTTTTTGGAAACAAAGAGGCGCCGTTCGGGCCGCGGAGTTAAAGCCAAAAAAAAAAAAACACGTCGAAACCGAATAAAGTGTAACGCGCAATTACGGTAATAATTATTCATAAAAGTATTCTTTGATGGCGTTTCATGCATTACAAATTGTAGCTATACAGGAGTGGAATAGCGAGTTTACAGATTATTACGAAAATTCCTATAGTCCCGTAATACAAAGGGACCGCAACTTTTCATCTTTTGTTTCATGAAATCTACACATTCGCATCGTTTAACAAAGAGATCTGCTGGATACGCTATGAATTTTTTGCTCGAAATTATTTGAGAAGGCGCTTTTATATAAAGTAGAGTATAGTGGAGGTGGCGGGTGTGTGTGTGTGCATGTGTGTGCATGCAGAAAGCTCGTAGGTTTTTCGCGAAACAAATTGCAGCACGTTGCTTCCTATAAAACTACCCCCAGTGCTGCTTTGTAATACGCAAACGAATAAAATAACATCAGGAGACGTGTTATTAGTTTTATGTTTCTGATGTTTTTTTTTTGCTTTTTTGACGGCTTTTCTGCATATGTGCCCGAATCAAATTCCGCACTCGAGGTTTTTGAGTGAAATCACAATTTCGATCCTTAAATCTAAAGCATTCATGCCCACATTTTTTTGTCTCGTATATCACGTGCTATTTTTTTCTGTTTATGCTATATATTAAAGATCTGCTACAGCTGGCGCTGTTTTCGCTCTTTCAGCCTTTGGTTTTGTCCCTTTTTATCTTTTTGGTCTCCATCTGTGAGTCTTCTATCTTTCATGGTCTCGTCGACATCATCGTCTAGATCTTCCTCAACTTGCGTTATAACTACTTGGTCATCTGCATGAAAAATCATCTCTCACTGAGATACCCATTCAATTGCATTTTTGCATTTTTTCAAAGAGCGTTTTGGGGATGTGGAGCATCTTCGCAGTAGACCTTTTCATGTTTTGAATCTCTTCCCTGTTTTATTACGTATTTTTTTGATAGGTTGATGTTGTTCAAACTGTCTATGAGGGAATTCCCCATTCATAAGTTATTTATATGTCTGTCAGACGAATAAGTACTGAAATTTAACTCGATTACGAATGACCCTAAGTAGAACCAAATCGTACCCTAATTCAATATATTGCCAAAATTTTTGTTATATAAGAATTCTTTAGATTTAGGACATATTACATACAATCTTTTCGTGTTTAAGGTTCAGTACCTATTCGCCTGACACCTTGCTGAAATTGGATCCGTTCCACATTTACATCTTATGCACCCTCAATTTTTGTTTTTGCTGACATGTACCCCGTGGAGTTCGACCCATGGGGCTACGCCATAAACCACTTTGGGAATCTACGATTTAAAGCGAGTCATTCGCACATTCCCGAAACGACATGCAATAAAATAATAATCGAACGAAATTCGGTTTTAACCCCTTGATATACAATGACGTCTAGGAGACGTCAATCGTTTAGGGTGTCATTGTAGATTTTGACGTCTCTAACACGTCAAGAACTGTATTTAATTTTATGTTCCAAAAATAGTTTGTTTTCAACAAGAATTTTGTTAAAAGGCACAAAATTGGCGATTTGGGAATTGTGTTATTAATATAATTCTGTAATATTTAATTGCGAATTGTCAGAGTGCAAATTAATTCTTGTAAAGTGTGCTTAAAGCCGAGTGTGCGCACTCGAGCGAAAAGTGGCACATTTCCGATCTCGGAAAATGAAGCGCGCCGCTCCGCGTCGCGCTTCATTTGCTTTCCTCGCTCGAAAATGTGCCACTTTTCGCTCGAATGCGCACATCCTCGTATTTATTGAATTTATTTTTACACTTGGTTATATTAATTTATATAGGCTAAAGAAGTAGGGGAACCTGCTGTACCTTGGTCCCTTTGTACCCAGGGCAACTTTATTTTTTTAATATTTGCGGGCTTTAGTGTTTTGTCTAATCTATTGGTCTAAATTTTTGTGAATCAGGCTTAAAACCGAGTGTGCACATTCGAGCTCAAAGTGGCACATTTCCGATCTCGGGAAAATGAAGCGCGCCGCTCCGCGTCGCGCTTCATTTGCTTCCCTCGCTCGAAAATGTGCCACTTTTCGCTCGAACGCGCACATCCTCGTATTTATTCAATTTGTTATATTACTTTTTGGATTTAAAAAGGAAATAGCAATGTATTCAAATAAAACGACAGATGCGCAGTAACATATAGTTTGATAACCACTGGTCTAGCTATACACAAGCGCAACATAGCGCGTTGTTATATTTAATTTAGTCGCGCCAAAGAAGTATTACTTCTAACGTGCGTACGTAAGTACATGCACCGGTTTTTTATTACATATAATGAAATTCAGTTTTAAACATTTAGCAAAATTTTTAAAGTAAACTCGAAGAATAAATTATTTTAAGTTTTTAGACAACTCAAATGAAATAAATTAATAACGTGGAAAATTTTTAAAATATATTTAAGAACTTTAGAAATTTTTAATTATCAATTTTTTTTGTATAACACAAATTGAATAAAACAAAACTTTATTCGGTAAATTTAAAAGAAAATTTTGATGAAAAAATCATTGTGTATTTTCAGAAAACTCAAATAGAGTAAATACAGAAATTGTGGTTTTTCAAAAAACTTTGAAGATCATTAATTTACGCAAATAAAATTAATATTGGAGAAAACTCAATAAATAAATTATCTTAATTGTTCAGAAATATTAAATTTATAAAATTAAATACAGTCAAACCTCGATAGGTTGAAGTTGAAGAGAAACTAAAATAATTCGCGTTCTCAAAAATTCGAGCTATCGATATAAAAATATTTTTTAGTTTATGTTTTTAAAATTTACTTATTGTTTTTTTTTCTTAATAATTTCCTAGTGATTTCTTGCTAAAACCTAAATCTTGTGTTTTGAACAAGTTGTAATTAGGCTTCATTTGTGGAATAATTCAATTTTTAAATATAAAAAAAATATTTATATATTATATATTATATGCATCAAAATTTTAGAATGACTTAGGTGGGGAATGTTAAAAAAAGATTGGGAAACACTGCTCTTACATATTTAAAACTATTAATTGTTTATTTTATGTTATTTGTGTATGCTCAAAACAGTTAAGTTGAACCAAATTAATAGTTTTTTTTTTGACTCATCAAATTCGGTTTTTTTTTTGTATGTCAATGGGTTATGATAAAAGCGTCGCGATTGACAAGATGCGAGTCGAAATTACTGAAGGACGCACTTAACGCCTTCTTAATTCCCGGCCAAAATTCGGGGGCCCAAATCCAAATCGAAAGAGACGTCGCGACCGAAAACGTTGATGGGCGCTCTAGAGCGAAAAAGTAAACGCCTAATTTTCACGTGAAATCACGTAACAAAAACGAAAGTCTCAGGTGTAAGAGTGAAGCACGTGTACATTAGTATTCCTCGAGTATTTTCGGCACCACAATTTGTACTGAGTCATCGTGTAAACTCTTCAGACACGTCGCCCCCGTATCGGCGAGTGCATCTGTGATTATTTCGGAATAACAATTCGATTGCATATTCCATAATGCAGAGGCACCTCCGACGTTTAGCTCTCATCAGAGCCGTTTTCGGGAGGTTATCGGCGGCGCACACACACACACGTCGGATTAAAGGGCGACGTTTCGGATCAATGTTAACCATCCCCCTGAAGCTTTCCAAACACATATTAGGAGTATGAAAATTGACATCCCCAACGCTTATTACACGATATTTGACTTGATTTACGATGACGGGCGTTTACTTTATTTCCACGAATGCAACGCTACGGAAGAACATGCTCCCTCTGGAACAGTCACGCACTAACCGAATCTTATCACGCAAATTTATCTTACGATTCACTTTCTACACAAGACTCCTCTACTTCTAACTTAAATAATCGCCTTGTTTTTCCTCTTGAATTTATTTTAAATTGTTTTTTTTTGGGCGAAAGAAATTATTAGAATTCTCTCTTGTTTTAATGGCGAATTGTTTTTGGGAGCTTTTTGGATCGAAGCTCGGGCCCAAGAAGTAAGATTTTAATCCATAATATTTTTATTTAATTGTTGGTACCAAAAAAAATTGGAATTACAGTTGAACCTCGATAAGTCGAAGTCGAAGGGACACCAAAATTAATTCGACTTATCAATAATTCGAATTATTAAAAAAAGTCAGTTACGCACTCACGCATAAGTTTTTTCCGTTAAAACGGGATGCTTTGTGATCGTGCTTAAAGCCGAGTGTGCACATTCGAGCTCAAAGTGGCACATTCCGATCTCGGGAAAATGAAGCGCGCCGCTCCGCGTCGCGCTTCATTTGCCTCCCTCGCTCGGAAATGTGCCACTTTTCGCTCGAATGCGCACATCCTCGTATTTATTGGATTTGCCCATATTATTATTTTATTCTTCAATTCAAAAAATCAAAAGCCGAATAAATGAAATTTATTTCTTGTTTGAAAAAGGTTAGATATTTTATTTCTTTTGATAAGTTTTCATGGTGCTCTTCCGCACGTCTAATTGTAGCGAGCTTAATAAATGTTTACTAATTCGCAATTTTGATTAATTAAAATTGTATATGATTCAAATTTTCTGAAATGGACCACTAAAAATCAACTAGTTGATTCTTATATCTTTTGCAGATTGCTGAAGGTTTCTATGTCAAAATTAATGTCTCCAAATGTTTTTGGGTAATTTTAACTTTTGTAAAAATTATAAAAAAATTGGTTTTAAGGCACATTTTGTATACACTGTTGTAATTAGACTTTATTGATGGATTAATTCAATTTTTAAATATAAAAAAATATTTACAGTCGAACCTCGATAAGTCGAAGTCGAAGGGACACCAAAATTAATTCGAGTTATTACAAAAAGTTCAGTTACACACTGACGTATAGGTATATATATATCATTCATTTTTAGCTCCTACCATCAAAGTCACTCTTTCTTTGCTGCGTTTCCCACTGTAACACTTTTCATTAAAAAAAATCGAAGTTTTATCCAGTAAGCATTTAAAAAACCAACCAGTTTTATTGGCGTTAAAAATTTTGCTATGTTAAGACTTTATGCCTCCAAAGTTCACAATCGTTTTCAGACACTTCTGCACTTTAACTATATATTACTTTTTTTTAAATTCTCCAGCCAACCCTGACTTGCTTTGAAATTATCATAATGTAATAGGCGCGCGAACTCTTCTGATTTTTGTAACAGTACGGGTCCCAAAATCGGAATATTTTTTTTACGTGCATACCGAAACCATTCAATCATACCTTTCATTTGTATCTTCAGCAGCTACAATTAGGTCTTTGTTTTTTAAAATGATTGATAAAGTGTTTGCGGGAATACCAAAATCTTTAGCTATATCCTTTTTTCTTTTGAGCCCACGTTCCACTTCTTTTATAAGATTAATTTTCTCTCTTAGGGTTAAACTTTTTAATTTTCGTTTACACTCCATGTTAATACTTAAATAATTGTAGAAAAAGTATTAAACTTTTTTAGATTTTCTGTTATACTCTGTTACAAACTATAAAGAACGTAAAACACATTTGTTAGTCTTCGTAGTCGACGAATAACTAGCAAATTGAAAACTAAATTGCAAAAATAGTTTCTTTTTTTGTAAAATAAACGGTAAAACCATCTCAAAAATTTATAACTGTTCATAAGGCATTTAAACATAAATTAGTTTTTAAATCCAATTGAAGTGCCGCCGTCAAAACATTCTTGTAGTATAAACTTTTTATTCGTAGTTAACAATATAGCTTTTAAAGCATTAATAACACCAAACCAAGCCGTCCTTAATCCTCTCTCGGGGAGAAATTTTTTTAGAAAAGTTGTAAAATTTAACTTCGAGTCATCGACCTATTTACTAATGGAAACTTGAATTTAATGAATTGTAAAACGCTTCGATTTATTAAATAATTCGATTTATTAAAATTCGAGTTATTGACATAAAAATATTAACGTTGAGATAGGCAAATCTTAGAGAAACTGGTTTGAATTCGAGCTATCAAAAATTCGGCTTATCGGCGTTCGACTTATGGAAGTTCGACTGTAATTAATTTTTATTTATAAACTGTTTTATCAGCGAACCACTCCAAAAACTTTTGGCTCCGCTTTTTGGCAAACGTATTTGTAAAACTATTCCTTTGTACTTTCGGCTCAAAGGCCCAAATGATTTGCGATGACTCGAGTTTCTTTGGTTCGAAGTTTATTTTAAATAATAGCTAAGAAATCGTTGATCTTTCCATTTCTATTCAAATAATTCTTTTGTATACTTATCTTTTGCATAACAATAGGTAAGCGCGTTGTATGTTAGAAAAAAGTCGTCGGTATGGTGTGCGCGGCTGACCCCGATTTCTATCGCGTTCGGTACTCGGTTAATTTTATCTCGAAAAATCCATTCTGGACTCGTATTGCTATTTTTACCTGTGCTTTTAATCTAGATAAATTCTTATATATCTAAACAAATTGCGGGGGCTATTTTTGTGCTCGTTAAGGGGCGCGATAATAAATTAGTTTTACTACCTTTGGAAGTTAACGTGACATTTCCAGCTCTGCGGGCGGCTCGAAGTAAAATCGATTTCTATTTGTTTTTTTTTTTTGAATTTGGAGAGATTTTGGAATGGCTTTGTTAAGGGCTCTGCCTGTTTCAGGGTGTCTCTTGGATAGTGCATCGCGACCTCCTGATGTTCCTCCACGCAACCCAACCATGAGTCGACTCAACGGGCGCCTGGCTAACCAACCTTCCGCCCCCAATGAAGATTTCGAACCCTCTTGTCTTGTGCGAACGCCATCCGGAAATGTTTACATACCGACAAATACATTGAGTAAGTCGTTTTCGTTCTTTGGCGCGCAGAATCGACTTAGGCGCTGGAAGAATTTTAAAAACAATTTTTTCGTGGAGAAAAAAGACTATTTTCTAAAATTTTGAAGAACACACTTATATATGTATCTGAAACCAAAAATTATAGAGCTTTCAAATCAGTAAAGCCCTTAAAGATTCGTTCATAAATAACCGAACTACAATTTCTTTTTGTTGAACTTTTGGTACTAAAAATGAACATTGCGCCCTATGTATTTTTTGGCGTGAGTCTTAAGAGGAACAGTCTGGGGGTCCCAAATTTGGGCCGTTTTTGACGATTGGACAAACAATAACGGAGTTACGGCTTTATTTTCGAACCAAAGTATAAATTTTAGGAAATTTTTAGATTTGTTGAAAATTTTTGGTGTTTAAGGGGTGCCAGAGAAGAATAGCTCAGACTATGGCCTTTAAGGAGCTGTAGGAACGTCTAAAAAATTTTAAACCAAATCTATTTTATGGAAATATTTTTTTCGAAAATAAAGCAAAGGGGTTAATCTTCTTTTTTCCTGATTTTGTGCGATTTTGAGGGTTTTGAGTTAGGACAGGATTCTGATGTAATAAGGTCCGATACGTTTAAAAATGAAAAGATTTCGCGAATTTATCAAAAATAAAAAAGTTAGCACAGTTTAAAAATTTTGATTTTTTAAAAAATTTACGCTTTGAAAAACGAAAATTTTTGCCGTTAAAGGAGAGGCAGGGACAAATCGCCCGGCTATGGATACTAGGGGTATATATAGGAACATCCCGTTAAAATTTAAAAGAAAACAATTTTGTGAAAAAAAGGCAAAGGGGTTAATCTTCTTTTTCTTTCGATTTTAGTTAATTTTGAAAGTTTCAAGTGCGTTTTTTTCCATAATTTAACATTGGGGTCTAATTGTTTTTTTAGCTAGATTTATGCTCAGATAATTCATCAATTATAATTTGAAAATTATTTTAAGATATCTGTACAATTTAGAAAATTCAAAATTTCTGATAAGTATAATACGAAACCAAATGTTCCACTACGTTTTTCTCAAAATTTTCAAAGTGTTTGCCTATGGGTTCGGAAACCCATCCGAAGCCAAAAAATCAGGACATTCCAAATTTGTAAAGTTTTCGAAGATGGATTAAGAAAAACCCAGATACAAAGTTTTTTTTGATTTTCCTGTCTCAAAAAAGTCTGATAATTTCAACTCTAAATTACTCCAAAAAATGACGTTCAACCTTGTGCTAACTTTTCACGAATTTTGCATAAATATTCTTAATTTATTTTAATCGATGCACCTAACTTTTTGGTTTTTTACTTTTGACACACACCAAGCTGATTTTTGTAACTAAAATAATTTTTTTTAGATCATTCGAAGAATCCCACGATGGACTACAAATCAAATTCGTCATGCAGCAGTCCCTCGAAGGACCTAAAAAACTCAGACAGGTGCGGTCTTCCCTACGGAACCCCCGTACCAGTTCTACCCGTCCGTAACAATCTGCGCCGCCCCAATTCCAGTCACTTTCCGCCGGCAAGCCGTTTCCACTTTCAAAAAGGACTCGCGTCAAAGTGCAGCTGGAAGTGCACGGCCATCTTCTTCGTGGTCCTCTCCATCGTACTGACGGCCGCACTATCCTACATTTCTGGTGGGCAATTAATTTGCATTTTTGAAGTTATACTTCTTGTGGCGCGTCGAGAGTACAATTTTAGCGCGGCTAACAAAAAGCCGTCTGAGAAAGTCAATAAACGATTGTGAATCGTGCTTAAAGCCGAGTGTGCGCATTCGAGCTCAAAGTGGCACATTTTCGAGCGAGGGAGGCAAATGAAGCGCGCCGCTTTGCCACTTTGAGCTTGAATGCGCACATCCTGATATTTATTGGATTTATTTATATTAATTTCATAATGAATTTCATAATGAAAAATATATTACACAAACTTTCTTGTTAATACAGTTAAATAGGTGTAGTTTTTAAAAAAATTACTTTTCCGACCTTTAGCGTAAGGATTTCGATACATCTATTTATATGACAAGAAAATTCATTTTTTGGCTTTAATTTAAAAAAAAATTCGTCCAATTCTGATGATCAGAACCCAAGATACGATTTTTTTAAAAACACCCTCGCTGGGAGACTCTAAGGCCGAGAAGCGACGAACCCGATATTTGAAAAATTTGTCCGCCTAGAGCATTGTAATTTTTTAAGTAAAATTGTTTAGAAAGTAAATTAATTATTGTGAATAACGCTTAAAACCGAGTGTGCACATTCGAGCTCAAAGTGGCACATTCCGATCTCGGGAAATTTGCCTCCCTCGCTCGGAAATGTGCCACTTTTCGCTCGAATGCGCACATCCTCGTATTTATTGAATTTGCTCATCTTAATTTGTACATAAGTCACGCCAAAGAAGTATAACTTCTAACTAGTGTTTTTTTTTCTTACATCGTCCATCTTATTTAATCAAAAATGCTTTCAGCATCGAGCCTTCTAAATTGGTCATATCAGAACTCGAAGACTTGCACCGTTCTGGTGGGCGAGAACTCAGAGATTCCGTCGTCGAAGGCGACCACGTCGGAAACGAACCTGTCCACGTCCAGCAAACCTCGGCCCTCTTCTGGAGGTAATGAAAATAAGCTCATCTACTCTCGAAAACGTAGACAAGTTGATAACACTCCGCATGCTTCTGTGTTTTTAAATATTACCAATTCCAGTGCTAGTGGGCATGTTCTCAATAACATAACGCATGCTAATTATTCCGATCACAAAACGACCGTTCTTGCACCATTGCATGACTTAAATGTTGGTACGAGTGATTCTAGCATTATAACCACCCCCCAAGAACTCGATTACTCTACGTCCACCACTTTTAGCGATCCCATTGAAATTAGCGAAGAACTCACCACCGAAGCAGAAATCGAGTACGAGGACGACGCCAAAAACGAGACGGAAGAACTGGAGGAGATGCAAAGAGATTATCCGGTTTATTCCTATGGGCAGGAAGAAGTCCAAATTATTAAATTGAACGAAGAGCCTCTTTCGGCCAAATCGATGTATAACCAAAGCTCCAGTTCGTTTGTTGTAAATGAAAATAACAATCCATCCCTTGAGATGCATGAGTCTAACCAAAATAACACTCCTAATGTGACCGTGGTCCAAATCGCCCCACCTCTGAGCGCTACCAACTTTAATCCGTCCAAAAGAGTGTTGGTTAACGTAACCATCGCCACCGACCCCGACTCCAGCAATCCTTACTCGACCCAGTCGGTCTACGTCCTATCCGTCTCCATTCCCACGAACGGAGATCCCAACCAGGTCAGCTAAACCCAGATCCTCAGCCGCCTCCCGAGAACCTGGTCGCAAGACCTGCGAAAGAGGGCGCGGGCGTTGTCGACCAAACCACCGATCTGATTCCCAAAGAGATCCCTCATCACTTTTGGGGTGGACAATGCCAGTGCTCGTGTCCTTGTCTCGATGATGCCAATAACGTTGCAGCGAACGATACCGACGACTACTTTGTCGATGAGGATGGCGACTTGCTTTTGGGCAATAACGCCACCACCGAAACGTCGGAGGCTCCGACAAGCACGACGGACGCAACCACCGAAGTCGATTTTGGAAGAACGGAAAGCAGTTGCCCCGACATAAGTAGCACGAAGTTACCCCCGGCACCCACTATTCTCATTTTGGAAGGTAGGGCTGTGTACGTTTTTAGAAAAAGACGCTTGGCCGCGTACTAACCGAGCTGGAGTGGACGTCGGTGATGCCTTTTTTTAACTCTGCACGAAGTAGCTGCTTTTTGAGATGCTTTCTGTTTGTTTGTTTTTTTTTGTAATGGTAGGTAAGCGTTTTGAGATTTTGACGTCGTTATTTGCTTGTCTTTGATTGATCTCTTTGTCGAGTCGAAACTTTAATCGAAGCTTGCAGAGCAATAAGTTTAATCTTGAAAGTTAATAGAAATGATGGGCTTCTGATGGATGATTTTAATGGAGTGGTGTGGAGGCTTAGGGCCTCGCTGTTTTATTTTTAAATAATTAGATATAAATGGATTTTAGAAATTTTATTAATTTATAATAATAAGTGCAACATTAGGGGTTGAAGGGTGTACGAGAAAATAGATTTACAAATTCATAGAAAAATGTGACAGTAAAGAATTATTAACAAACTTTTTATAATCATTCTGGAATTTTATAATTGGTTTTTTGGTTTGTAATAACTTATTATAGAATAATTTGCAGCATCAGATATGCTCCATAGGTAATTTTTGAAAATACTGCCTTTTTTGAAATGAAATTAACACACTTACAATAATCATTTAGAATAAACCTTTTAATTCAGGAGATTTTATTTTGTAATAATTAAATGACAGTAAAAAATTGTTAACAAACTTTTTATAATCATTCTGGATTTTTATAATTGGTTTTTTGGTTTATAATAATTTATTATAGAATAATTTGCCGCATCAGATATGCTGCAGAAGTAATTTTTGAAAATACTTCTTTTTTGATATGAATTTAACACATTTACAATAATCATTTAGAATAAACTTTTTAATTCAGGAGATTTTATTTTGTAAATAACTAAATGACAGTAAAAATTTATTAACAAACTTTTTATAATCATTCTGGAATTTTATAATTGATTTTTTGGTTTATAATAACTATTTATAGAATAATTTGCAGCACAGATATGCTCCAGAAGTCGTTTTTGAAAATACTGTTTTTTTGATATGAATTTAACACACTTACAATAATTATTTAGAATAAACCTTTTAATTGGGGATATTTTATTTTGTAACAATTAAATGACAGTCAAAAATTGTTAACAAACTTTTTATAATAATTCTGGATTTTTATAATTGGTTTTTTGGTTTATAATAACTTATTATAGAATAATTTGCAGCATCAGATATGCTCCAAAAGTCATTTTTGAAAATACTGCCTTTTTTGATATGAATTTAACACATTTACAATAATTATTTAGAATAAACCTTTTAATTGGGGAGATTTTATTTTGTAACAATTAAATGACAGTAAAAAATTGTTAACAAACTTTTTATAATCTTTCTGGATTTTTATAATTGTTTTTTGGTTTATAATAACTTATTGAGAATAATTTGCAACATCATATATGCTCCAAAAGTCATTTTTGAAAATACTGCCGTTTTTGATATGAATTTAACACACTTACAATAATCATATAGAATAAACCTTTTAATTCAGGAGATATTATTTTGTAATAATTAAGTCCAAAAGAGACATTAAAAACATATAAATAATTTTGAAACAGATTAATAGAAATTTGCGAATCAGACATTGATTCCAACCTTTTTCGTCCACCTAATATTGAATATATTATATTTTATATACCAACCCATTAAATATTATAAGACACTTAAAGCCCTAGGTCTGCAACTGCTACCGATCAAAAGTTATCGATTTAAACGAAAAGCTTAAGCAAATAATTTAAGCCAAACAATAAAAGTGCTTACGCTGCCTCTTTTTCTTTAATTCTATGGGCTTCAACTCAAACTAATTGAAACTAACAAAAAACCCTAATTCTTAGGGGGTCGTACATTCCCAGCGCAATCATTCCCACCCGATGGCACGACTTTCTCGCAGATCTCCCTGGGCCAACGATTATCCAAAGAAATACCGGCTTACAGCTATTGGAACATGCAGTTTTATCAATCGGAAGCCGCTTACGTTAAGTTCGATTACAACATTCCTCGAGGAGCCAGCATAGGGGTGTATGCCCGACGAAACGCTTTACCCACGCACACCCAGTACCACATCCTCGAAGTCTTAAGCGGCTTCAAGGCTCGCACGACGAGAGCGTCCCACGTGAGTTCCTTCTCGGCATACAACCCAAAGAAGTCTAATCGATTTTTTTAGCCTTCGGTACGAAAAGAAGTCACTCATTACATGGAGCAAGGACACTGGTTTTATCGTTGTACAACGACGACGGCGATCCGCAAGAAATTGCTTTCATCGCGACCGTCGCCGACGACATGACCCATAATTGTCCCAACGGATGCAGCGGCAAGGGCGAATGCCTGATGGGCCATTGCCAATGCAATCCCGGCTTTGGGGCGACGACTGCAGCGAGTAAGTTGTTCGAATCGATCAGTTGCATGGAAAGTTCTCTTTCCTTCATCTAAACTAACATTGCTTCGGCTTGGCATGTGACTAAAAATCTTTTTATTAGGTGTATGCCCCGTGCTCTGCAGCCAAAGGGGCGAGTACATTAAGGGGGAATGCCAATGCAATCCCGGATGGAAGGGCAAAGAATGCTCTTTGAGACATGACGAATGCGAAGTGCCGGATTGTAATGGGCATGGGCACTGCGTTAACGGAAATGCGCTTGTGTGGTAAACTATTCTCATTTTGGAAGGTAGGGCTGTGTACGTTTTTAGAAAAAGACGCTTGGCCGCGTACTAACCGAGCTGGAGTGGACGTCGGTGATGCCTTTTTTTAACTCTGCACGAAGTAGCTGCTTTTTGAGATGCTTTCTGTTTGTTTGTTTTTTTTTGTAATGGTAGGTAAGCGTTTTGAGATTTTGACGTCGTTATTTGCTTGTCTTTGATTGATCTCTTTGTCGAGTCGAAACTTTAATCGAAGCTTGCAGAGCAATAAGTTTAATCTTGAAAGTTAATAGAAATGATGGGCTTCTGATGGATGATTTTAATGGAGTGGTGTGGAGGCTTAGGGCCTCGCTGTTTTATTTTTAAATAATTAGATATAAATGGATTTTAGAAATTTTATTAATTTATAATAATAAGTGCAACATTAGGGGTTGAAGGGTGTACGAGAAAATAGATTTACAAATTCATAGAAAAATGTGACAGTAAAGAATTATTAACAAACTTTTTATAATCATTCTGGAATTTTATAATTGGTTTTTTGGTTTGTAATAACTTATTATAGAATAATTTGCAGCATCAGATATGCTCCATAAGTAATTTTTGAAAATACTGCCTTTTTTGAAATGAAATTAACACACTTACAATAATCATTTAGAATAAACTTTTTAATTCAGGAGATTTTATTTTGTAATAATTAAATGACAGTAAAAATTGTTAACAAATTTTTTATAATCATTCTGGATTTTTATAATTGGTTTTTGGTTTATAATAATTTATTATAGAATAATTTGCAGCATCAGATATGCTGCAGAAGTAATTTTGAAAATACTTCTTTTTGATATGAATTTAACACATTTACAATAATCATTTAGAATAAACTTTTAATTCAGGAGATTTTATTTTGTAAATAACTAAATGACAGTAAAAATTTATTAACAAACTTTTTATAATCATTCTGGAATTTTATAATTGATTTTTGGTTTATAATAACTATTTATAGAATAATTTGCAGCATCAGATATGCTCCAGAAGTCGTTTTTGAAAATACTGTTTTTTGATATGAATTTAACACATTTACAATAATTATTTCGAATAAACCTTTTAATTGGGGAGTTTTTATTTTGTAACAATTAAATGACAGTAAAAAATTGTTAACAAACTTTATAATCTTTCTGGATTTTTATAATTGTTTTTTGGTTTATAATAACTTATTGAGAATAATTTGCAACATCATATATGCTCCAAAAGTCATTTTTGAAAATACTGCCGTTTGTGATATGAATTTAACACACTTACAATAATCATATAGAATAAACCTTTTAATTCAGGAGATATTATTTTGTAATAATTAAGTCCAAAAGAGACATTAAAAACATATAAATAATTTTGAAACAGATTAATAGAAATTTGCGAATCAGACATTGATTCTAACCTTTTTCGTCCACCTAATATTGAATATATTATATTTTATATACCAACCCATTAAATATTATAAGACACTTAAAGCCCTAGGTCTGCAACTGCTACCGATCAAAAGTTATCGATTTAAACGAAAAGCTTAAGCAAATAATTTAAGCCAAACAATAAAAGTGCTTACGCTGCCTCTTTTTCTTTAATTCTATGGGCTTCAACTCAAACTAATTGAAACTAACAAAAAACCCTAATTCTTAGGGGGTCGTACATTCCCAGCGCAATCATTCCCACCCGATGGCACGACTTTCTCGCAGATCTCCTGGGCCAACGATTATCCAAAGAAATACCGGCTTACAGCTATTGGAACATGCAGTTTTATCAATCGGAAGCCGCTTACGTTAAGTTCGATTACAACATTCCTCGAGGAGCCAGCATAGGGGTGTATGCCCGACGAAACGCTTTACCCACGCACACCCAGTACCACATCCTCGAAGTCTTAAGCGGCTTCAAGGCTCGCACGACGAGAGCGTCCCACGTGAGTTCCTTCTCGGCATACAACCCAAAGAAGTCTAATCGATTTTTTTAGCCTTCGGTACGAAAAGAAGTCACTCATTACATGGAGCAAGGACACTGGTTTTTATCGTTGTACAACGACGACGGCGATCCGCAAGAAATTGCTTTCATCGCGACCGTCGCCGACGACATGACCCATAATTGTCCCAACGGATGCAGCGGCAAGGGCGAATGCCTGATGGGCCATTGCCAATGCAATCCCGGCTTTGGGGGCGACGACTGCAGCGAGAGTAAGTTGTTCGAATCGATCAGTTGCATGGAAAGTTCTCTTTCCTTCATCTAAACTAACATTGCTTCGGCTTGGCATGTGACTAAAAATCTTTTTTATTAGGTGTATGCCCCGTGCTCTGCAGCCAAAGGGGCGAGTACATTAACGGGGAATGCCAATGCAATCCCGGATGGAAGGGCAAAGAATGCTCTTTGAGACATGACGAATGCGAAGTGCCGGATTGTAATGGGCATGGGCACTGCGTTAACGGGAAATGCGCTTGTGTGCGTGGTTATAAAGGAAAATTCTGTGAAGAGGGTAAGAGACGAAGGGCATGACCTCTTTACTTGAACACTAACATTTCTAATTGTTTGCGAAAACTTTCCGGATGACTAAATGATTTTTTTCGATAGTTGACTGTCCACATCCGACCTGCTCGGGTCATGGTTTCTGCATAGAGGAACGTGTTTCTGCAAGAAGGGGTGGAAGGGCTTGGATTGCAGTGAAACCGATAAAGAAGCTCTTCAGTGCCTGCCCGACTGCTCGGGACATGGTACTTTTGATTTGGAGACCCAAACTTGTACTTGCGAAGCCCATTGGTCGGGTGATGATTGCTCGAAAGGTGAGAGGTGCGATGAAGCAGCCAAAGTGCTCAATATTATATGTTCTAGAACTTTGTGATTTGGATTGTGGGGTTCATGGTCGTTGCATTTCCGACGTGTGCCAATGCGAGCCTGGATGGACCGGTGAGTACTGCAATCTGAAGCAATGCGATCCTCGATGCAACGAACATGGGCAATGTAAAAATGGCACCTGTCTCTGCGTCACTGGGTGGAACGGCAAGCATTGCACTTTGGAAGGGTGCCCCAATAGCTGCTCTTCGCATGGACAATGCCGGTTTAATTCTGAGGGCTCTTGGGAATGCCGCTGCGATGGGGGATGGGACGGGAAAGATTGCAGCGTGCTCTTGGAACAGAGTTGCAGCGATGGAAGAGATAATGACAAAGGTACAATTTTATATATTTTGATTGGAGGCGTAATAAATGTTTTTTTTTGCAAAGATGGGTTGGTTGACTGCGAGGATCCGGAGTGCTGCTCGAATCATTTGTGTCGAAGCTCTCAGCTTTGCGTGTCCGCTCCGAAACCGATCGATATTTTATTAAGAAAACAACCCCCAGCAATAACGGCTTCGTTTTTTGAACGTATGAAGTTTTTGATCGACGAGGGCAGCTTGCAGAATTACGCTCGCCAAGAGACGTTCAACGAAAGGTAACGTTAAGTTTTTCCAATTCGTTTCTTTTCTCAAATCTATTTTATTACTGGAGCGCAATTGTGTGTTTTAATTCTTGGAGTGGTTCGATGTAAAATTTGTCTTATATGTGGAAGAACTATTCTAGTGTTTAGCATTGTTGTGCCCCACGTCAATACACTGTCCTATTTTTTTGGCGTGAATATTTCATACTTATTCACAGTTTGTGTTGGATGTTTTTTTTACACTTTTTTCCATAAACGATTTTAGCTTAAATCGAGCGTTCACTATTTTCGAATTCGATTTACACACACACTAAATTTAAAAGAAGTTTTTTAACATTTGGCCTTTTTTTTCATTCTTGCTGCTCAGTGTTTTTTGGAATCACTTCAACACCAGGTAAGGGGATAGTGCAAATTTAAATAAATAGTTTTTTGGTAAACTTTTATGCTTGTTTGTGCCTGGTTTATTTTCGTTTTAATCCACTTGTGTTTGTGAGTTATTATTTAGCTTTTTTTACTGTTGTTGGCTTTAAGATTTACAATTTTTAAAGTTGATGTGTAGTCAGTCGTCTACGTCTAAGGTCCCCCAACAAGAAGAACGTTCTCAGAGGACTTTTAAAAATACTTCACAATTGCGTGGAGCGCCTACTTAAATTTTACTAATGTTTAATTGGGTTTAAATAAAATTTCTAAGGTTGTTCGAAGAAAATTGACAAAGAGGTTGTCGGAATAAGACAAAAGGTTGTCTGATCTTGATGAAATTTTGGATTCATATAGAGCTTGGTGTTTATGATGGTCATAGAAAAAATTGTGACGTTGAACTGACAAATAAAAAAAATATTTTGAGCATTTTTTAAGACATAAATATGATAATTCTGATATTCTAAATAATTACAATAATTCAAGTTTAAAATTGACAGTATTAACCTCGGGTTCCCTTTGATATCTAGATTTTATCTTAAACAATTCCTAAAGAGCTTTTAGAATCAGTAATGAAACTAACGGAACTCCAGGTTAATACAGTTGAAATGGCATTTCTTATTTATCATAATATAGACTAACTAGCTAATCATGATCTAGGTCACAAGTTACCATGCAAATAAGATGCAGTCATATCCACTGATTAATAATCAGAAAGAAATTTTTAATTATCATTTGCCGATAAAAAGTTATGACAACTTTTGTATTCACTCTTGTTATGCCCTTGGTGGACTTCCTCTCTACTTATCAACAGAGTTATTGTTTTTCATCAACAATTCATCAGTCCTATTAATCATTTTTGCCAAAATATCATGTTTAAAATACTCAAATTCCTTAATCCGACAACTTCTTTGGACCATTAAAATTTTATCAACGTTGTGCTCGGCTTTAAGCACAATTTACAATAATTAATTTAGTTTCTAAAATTTATTATGTAAAATTGCAGAATCCCAAAGTCTTTTATACAAAGTCATTAAAGAACGTTTCTAACACCGCAAATTTTGTTTTGTAAAGCCTAAGATAGGTTGGTGTTCCAAATTAGGCAACTCTTTCTTTCCCATTGATTTGTTTGAGTGGGCAAAAGAGGTTTAGACTTCCCGTGGATGCCACCTTCTAAAATTTTCATCCATAGCATAAAATAATATATTTTTAGATCCCATTTTAATACAAGTTGGGAGACCTTTGGTCAACTCTATTATTGCCCATTATTTGAATTTATCGAGCAAGAGCACGATAGATGACAAGAATTTTATAAAATGTTAATTCGATCTCTTTTTCCAAAAACCAGTCGATCGGCTGTAATCCGAGGTCGGGTGACGACCCAAATGGGAACAGGTCTCATGGGTGTTAGAGTAAGCACCAACACTCCATTGGAAGGCTTCACTTTAACCCGAGACGATGGATGGTTCGATCTCTTAGTTAATGGTGGCGGTGCCGTAACTCTCCAGTTCGGAAGGTCTCCATTTCGACCAGAGAAGCACATAGTGTTCGTTCCTTGGAACGAAGTGGTGATAATCGAAGACGTCGTCATGAACACGGGCGACGATAAAGGAATAGCGCCCATTCCGCAGCCTTGCGGCGCCCACAACTACGACACCATGAAGCCCGTGGTCCTTGCAACGTGGAAACATGGTTTTCAAGGGGCTTGCCCCGACAAGAGTGCCATTCTGGCCGAATCCCAAGTCGTGCAAGAGAGTCTTCAGATACCGGGCACTGGATTAAATCTGGTCTATCACAGTTCCAGAGCGGCCGGATACTTATCAACCATTCAGCTCCAGCTCACCCCCGAAACAATTCCCACAACGCTAAACCTAATCCACTTACGTATAACCATCGAAGGGATCCTCTTTGAGAAGATCTTTGAAGCGGATCCCGTTATTAAATTTACTTACGCTTGGAATCGGCTCAATGTTTATCGACAAAGAGTATATGGGGTCACGACGGCCATGATTAAAGTGGGATATGAGTACAATGATTGCAAAGACATCATATGGGACGTCCAGACCACCAAATTAAGTGGACATGATATGAGCATCTCGGATGTTGGGGGGTGGAATTTAGATATTCACCATCGTTACAATTTCCATGAAGGTATAGTGTGTTTTCTTCTTTGTTTTATTTTTTTCGATGGGATTAACTGAATTGTTTGGTTTTAGGTATTTTACAAAAAGGAGACGGTTCTAATATTTACTTAAAACACAAACCGAGAGTTATTATAACGACCATGGGCGATGGGCATCAAAGACCTTTAGATTGTAACGATTGCGAAGGGATCGCTTCAAAGCAGCGCCTTTTGGCACCGGTTGCTTTAGCTACGGTTTCTGATGGCTCCATTTTCGTGGGCGATTTTAATTTAATCCGCAAGATTTTGACTGATGGAACTGTACGAACTGTAGTTCGTTTAAAGTAAGTGGTCTTTTTCTTCAATATTAAAGTGGTATTATAATTGTGATTGGGTCGAAGAACTAATTTTTCCATGTTTTTTATTAAAAGGCAATCGGTTTGTTAGACTTTATTTGTATAAATTTTAGATTAAAAGAATTAAAAAGACTTTCCTGAATATTTAGACTATATGAAATGTAATACGCCTAAAAGAAGTTATAGCAATAAGGGATAGATGTTTTATTAGAAAAGATATCTCTAAATTTTCAGACTATTGAATTCAAAAGTGTTATGTTAAACGAAGAAGTTAATTTTCTAATTGTTTTTCCATTTTATATTGAATTATTTCAAACTGATTTTGCAGCATCAATAATGCCCCAAAGGTAATTTCAAAAAACATGCTTTCTTTAAATAAATTTGTGCACACTTATACTAGTCATAGTAAACATATCATAAATCAAGGGGAGGGGTGTTTTATAATTATTAACTGCAAATGGACTCAATAAATTATAATTAACCAAAACATTATTATGGCAACAAAAGGGGTAAAGGGTTTATGAAAGAATACATCTTCAAGCTTAGAAACTCCTTCACGCAGAAATTAATTATATTCAAAAAAGGGTGTCAAACTCCGACTTTTATTATATTTTTTAAATTTACAATAAATTACTATAAACTAAGTTGCAGCAACACATATTCTTCTACAGCAATTTTCATAAATAATGTTATTTGAGAAGATTATTATTTATAAACTTCACAAACCCTTTCCTTTCTTAGTAAACAAATAGATATTTACAAATTATTGTTTGTGAGACGAAGAAAAGTCATTAATTTATACTTTTACAATTTTTTTATAAAACTATTTATATTCTTTTTCACCTTGGCATTTTTCGAGTCATCACAATGATGTTTCTTTTAAATGAACACAAAGAAACTAATTATTTTGTTAATTGCAGTGCCACACGAGTGTCTTACCGTTACCACATGGCTTTAAGTCCCTTAGATGGAATGCTGTACATCTCAGACCCCGAATCCCACCAAATCATTCGAGTTCGCAACACAAATGACTACACCGATCCCGATAGAAATTGGGAAATAATCGTGGGTTCTGGTGAGCGCTGTTTGCCCGGCGACGAAGCCCATTGCGGCGACGGCGCTTTAGCAAGAGACGCCAAACTGGCTTATCCCAAAGGCGTCGCCGTCTCCGCCGACAACGTCCTATACTTCGCCGACGGCACCAACATCCGAATGGTGGATCGGGATGGCATCATCACCACGGTCATCGGCAATCACATGCACAAATCTCATTGGAAACCGATTCCCTGCGAAGGCACCCTCAACATCGAAGAGGTCCACCTACGATGGCCGACTGAATTATCCATAAACCCGTTAGATAATTCCCTCCACATAATCGACGACCACATGGTTCTCCAGTTAGCACCGGATGGAAGAATCAAAGTCGTGGCCGGCAGACCTTTGCATTGCGCTTCGCCCACCAGCGAGTACGACATGGAATTAGCGACCCACGCAACTTTGGTGATGCCTCAAAGCATCGCCTTCAGCCCGGCGGGTGATCTCTTCGTCGCCGAAAGCGACTCCCAGAGAATCAATCGAGTCCGGGTCATCGGCACTGACGGCAAGATAGCCCCCTACGCTGGCGCCGAATCGAAATGCAACTGCTTAGAACGGGGATGCGATTGCTTCGAAGCCGACCATTACCTGGCTTCGAACTCTAAATTCAACACCATCTCAGCGGTTGCCGTCAGCCCCGATGGCATAGTTCACATCGGAGATCAAGCCAATTATAGGATCCGATCGGTCATGGCCAGCATCCCCGACTCCAGCACGGCGAGAGAATATGAAATTTTCTCCCCCGAGACACAAGAAATTTACATCTTCAACCGTTTCGGTCAACACATCGCCACGAAGAACATCCTAACTGGCGAAACCAATTACCTTTTCACGTACAACGTCAATACGAGCAATGGGAAGCTGAGCACCGTCACCGATGCCGCTGGAAACAAAGTTTTTCTTCTGCGCGACTACTCGAGCCAAGTGAATTCGATTGAGAACACCAAAGGACAGAAATGCAGACTCAAAATGTCCAGGATGAGGCTTCTGCAAGAGCTGGGAACTCCCGACAATTACAACGTTACCTTCGCCTACCATGGGCCCACTGGTCTATTGAAGACCAAGCTTGATAGCAGCGGAAGAAGCTATGTCTATAATTACGATGAGTTCGGGCGACTCACTTCGGCAGTCACACCAACCGGCAAAGTAATTGGGTTGTCCTTCGATTTGAGCATAAAAGGAGCAACTGTTATGGTTCGCCAAAATAATAGAAAGCCCATCTTGATGCTCATCAAAGGATCGACTGTTTCAAACAAAGTGGGCGAAGCTGAACATAAAACCATCCTCCTCGCCGATGGAAGCGTTTCAAGTACAGCTCCTTGGACTTATAGTGTTGTGACAGACACGGTTCCTTATTCGATCGTAGCCGAAATTGATCCTTTGCTGGGCGAAAGTTACCCCGTTCCAGCCAAACAACGCACTGAGATCGGTGGTGATTTATCCAACCGGTTTGAATGGCGCTACTTCTTGAGAAAAACCCAAGGAGCCAAGGGCAAAGGTGTCGCCCCCAAATCCATCGCGCAAGTGGGGCGCAAGTTAAGGGTGAATGGGGAGAATTTGTTGTCTTTGGAGTACGATCGAGAGTCGGCTTCGGTGTCCATCTTCTTGGACGATCGAGTTGAATTGTTGAATGTCACTTACGATCGAACGGCGAGGCCCGTGAAATGGGGGCCCCGAAATGGTATCTTTGCCGAGGTGGATCTGGAGTACGATCGGTTCAGCAGGTTGACCAGCTGGAAATGGGGCGACTTAAGTGAAACGTATGGGTTCGATCGTGCTGGGAGGCTGTTCGAGATTAAGTATGGTGATGGGTCTTCGATGATCTACGCCTTCAAGGATATGTTTAGTAGTCTGGTGGGTACCTTTCTTACTTATCTTTTATTTTCAATGTGGGTTTTTGTGTCGAATCAAAGGCCGTTTAGTTTTACAATGAAAACTTAATAAATTTGATTTGGTTATTTTGGGGGAATAATTGAAAGGGAAGAGATTTGTATTTCTTCGGTTGTGTTTATATTAATTGAAATGAAAATAATTTTAATGTGAATTTTAAAGTAAATTTTTTGGGAAAACTGAGTTTAAATACATTCAGATTTTTTTAAATTTAATATTACATAATTAAATGATTCTGTTATTTGAAAAGAAATATTTATTTTAATATTTTAATAATTCAAAATCTTTACATTTTTGGCTTACATTCAGAACATAATAAACAATTTGATATTATTAAAACATTTTAATTAAAACAAGGGAAAAAGATGAATGAAATTTTTATTACAAAACCTTTTGTAACTAAAAGTACCTACTTTGTAAATTTTTAATTCATTTCTTTTTTGGGATATAATTAAAGGGGTGGGGGTTATTGGCACTGGAATAAATATAATATTTTGTTATAAAATATTTTACAGGAGACTTAAAAATATCTGGGGATTCTTTATAATTAATATTCAAAATCCTTTTAACTTTGTTATTTGAAAAGATTAATATTTAAAATTATTGAAAATACAGTATAATGGTTCACTTCGGCTTAAAATATTATAAACTGAATGTAACAATAAAATATATTTTTTAAAAACGAAGGAAAGTAATAACTTAAGATTTCTTCACAATTTTTTTTATAATTATTTATATTTTTTGTAACATATTTAAAACTTAGCTTCAATTTAAAAATCTCTAACTTTTAAATATTAATCATTTGTGTTTTTACTTCTAACTTATTTTATGTTGATAGGCAATAAGTAAATTCTATAACAAATCAAAATTAACAAAGAAAAGTTAATAACATAAAATGAAAAAGAAAACATAAAATCTTAAATAAATCTTAATAATTCATCTTCAATTATTCGTCAAAAGGGTTCACCAAATTAAAACTTTGATTTGACACAAAATGCCCCAAAATAAAATCGCAAAAATTTGCTTTGCATGCTTAGCGATTTATTTCAAAGCTCAAGCTTTGATGCATTAATCTTGAAAGTAGCAACTCCAACAGCTTTCTAAAACGCGCTTCTTACTTTAGTACTAGTTTTTAGCTTTTAACTGTTAGTTCTTAAGTTACAAGTCGTAAAAATCAGCTCTCGCACTTCCAAACTTTTCGAATACTCGCTTTCCCAACCAAAGAAGAAAGAAGAAGCTTCACCGCACACACACCCACACGCTTTATTTGCTTTCTGTGCTTTGTAGAACCGCTTTAGAAACTCTTAGGCTGTAAACTCATACTTAAGAAGGCATTATTTTAGCCTCTCAAAGTCACAACCCCAAGAGGCTCCGACTACCTCCTCCAATACGACGAAGCCGGCGCCCTCCAAAGCTTAACAACTCCCAGAGGCCACATCCACACCTTCTCCCTTCAAACGTCTCTGGGCTTCTTCAAATACCAATACTTCTCGCCCATGAATCGACATCCTTACGAAATAATTTACAACGACGAAGGCCAAATCCTGGCCAAAGTTTACCCGCACCAATCGGGCAAAGTTGCCTACGTCTACGACCATTCCGGCAAGTTAGAAACGAGCCTCGCCGGCCTCAGCTCCACTCATTACGTTTACCACGAGACCTCGAACTTGGTCAAGTCCATCGACATCATCGAACCCAATTTTGAGCTCAAACAAGAGTTTAAATACCACGCGGGGATCCTAAAAGACGAAAAGCTGAAATTCTTAGGAAAAGTGGTTTGGACAACGCTCATTATCGTTATCAATACGATGGCAACGCCCGTCTCTCGGGGATTGACGTCGACATCAACGGCAAAGAGCTTCCACAATTACGGTTGAAATACAATCAAAACTTGGGCATGTTAGAAGCGATCAGTGATCTTCGCATATATCGAAATACTTTCAATAGATCGGTGATGCAAGACACGAGCAAGCAATTCTTTACCATCACCGATTACGACGAGCACGGAAGAATCAAATCGATTTTGATTAACATCAAGTCTTTCGACGTCTACAGACTCGAGCTGGAGTACGACCAAAGGAATCGAATTAAAACTCAGAAGTTGTTAATTGGGCGGTCGTCCTTCTTAGACAAAATCACTTACAATGCGGACGGACATGTTTTGGAAGTGTTGGGCTCGAGCAATTGGAAGTACGTTTTTGATGAGAACGGCAACGTGATTGGTATCATTAAAGATAAGGAAAAGATTTCGTTGGGGTACGACAGCGGGGATAGGGTCGTCCAATACGGCGATGTCGAGTTTAATAATTATGATAGCAGAGGCTACGTGGTTCGAAGAGGCGAGCAGAAGTATAGATACAATTCTCATGGGCAATTGATCCATGCTTTTGAAAGAGACAAGTTCCAAACTTGGTACCATTACGACGACAGGGGACGTTTGATTGCTTGGAACGACGAAAGGGGCAATGTGACCCAATACTTCTACTCCAATCCAAGCACACCGGATTTAGTGACCCACGTCCATTTTCCTAAATCTGGAAGAACGTTTAGGTTTTTGTACAACCAAAGGGACGTTATTATAACCGTCGAGACATCGGAGCAACGCTTTTACATAGCCACCGACCAAAACGGCTCGCCTTTGGCCCTCTTCGATATTAATGGTAATCTGATTAAGGAAATTAGAAGGACTCCTTTCGGAGCCATCGTTCTGGATACGAACCCAGATTTTTATCTTCCCGTCGATTTTCACGGCGGAATATTAGACCCAAACACCAAATTGGTCTATCTGAAGAAGCGTCTCTACGATCCGACTGTTGGACAATGGATGACTCCGGCGTGGGAGAATCTTGCCACCAAACTATCGACGCCCACGGACATCTTCATTTATCGATTCCAAAACAACGACCCCATCAATTCAAATTCTGACATTTCGTACATGACGAATCTGAATACTTGGTTGCAATTGTACGGATACGACATCGATAGCATGTTGGGCTCGAGATACATCAATAAACTCTTTTATCAGCCGAGGGCAACGGTGTCTTCGCCACAACTCGCCCCCGACTTTGGTGTCATGTCGGGGCTGCAATGCATCGTAGAGAAGGTATGTTGTTTTTAATTTTATTTAGTTAATGATGTCAAAAAATTCAAACAGAAGTTATTTGTATGAATTATTGTATGTAATATGTAATATTTTATTATTATTTATTATTATTATTATTTTATTATTAGTATTGTATGAATTATTATTATTAGAAAATTTAACAAATTCATTATAATAACTTCTGTTCTTAAAGATCTTTATCAACTGGATTACCATTGATAAACATATTACAACTCATTTAATTGCAGATCAACGAGAAATTTGCTGACTTTGGTTTTGTGCCAAAGCCCCTTCTGAAGATGGAGCCCAAGACTCGAAACTTATTGCCGCGAGTGGCCTACCGCAAATCCGTCTTTGGAGAAGGCGTTTTGATATCGAGAGTCGGAGGACGGGCGCTGGTGAGCGTCGTAGAGGGCGTGAACGGCGTCGTTCAAGACGTCGTAACCTCTGTCTTTAACAACTCCTTCTTCTTAGAGCTGCACTTTAGTATACACGACCAAGATGTATTCTATTTTGTGAAAGACAACGTTTTGAAAATTAGGGACGACCTCGAGGAACTGCGGAGACTAGGGGGGATGTTCAACGTGACCACGCACGAAACTTCGGAGCATGGAGCTCCGGCTGGAAAAGAGTTGCGTCTTCACAATCCGGACGCTGTGGTCATCATTAAGTACGGTGCGGATCCCGACCAGGAGAGGCACAGGATCCTGAAGCATGCCCACAAAAGGGCCGTGGAAAGATCGTGGGAGCTGGAGAAGCAGTTGGTAGCGGCCGGCTTCCAGGGCCGCGGGGACTGGACCGAGGAGGAGAAGGAAGAACTGATTTCGCACGGCGACGTCGACGGATACGAAGGCGTCGATATACATAGTGTTCATAAATATCCACAATTAGCCGACGATCCTGGAAACATTGCGTTTCAGAGGGACACGAAAAGAAAAAGGCGGAAGAGCGGAGCACGTCGGACGAGGCTTCACAGACACGAATCGTGATTGGAGGAAACTTTTAGCAAAGTGGTGATCTAATCAATTTACTCGTTATAAATGAAAAAAAAAACACAAAAAAATTAATAATAGAAGACATCACACGATATTTTTTAATGTGCCATATACATCAACATCAAATTAAATGAAATCCTAGTCGTTCTTAAAAAGAAAGCGCAAATATTTTTAAGTGAGATATTTTTAATAAAAGTCGTCGTCGTCGTGGCTATAATATTTTGGTAACTTAAGATGGGGCTTTGTCCAGGAATCTTATAAAAGCAATCAGAAGGCCTACCGAGTTATAAACTTTTGATTCCTACACAGGGTGCACGAAATGTGAGAGAGAACCATGCAAAACTCACACGCCGATGGTGTGCGAGGTAAATCTGACTTAAGCAAGTCGTCGAGGCTTGTGTTGTATAAAGAATAGTAAATTCGTAATAAGGCAATAAGGACTGTAAATATAAAGCAGCTTTTTATATGATAACTAGTGCAGTTATTGAAGAACTGATCCGATCATAAGTATGAGTCTGCGTCCATATGTGTGCTTTGGTTCGCTTCTTCCTCACACTTATTTGTGATGTTGTTCGTCGAACCTTCGTTTATCGTACAGCAATGACTGACTAAATCTTAAATAATTCAGGATTAACACATTGATGACGGGATCTTCTGATTTAGTTTCGATTCCGGAGCGCTTGAAGTAGAGGACGTGAATTTGCACGAGTTCGCATAGACCCACGTGAATGTGTTAATTGATAATGAAGTAAGAGAAGACCTTATTGTTATAGATGACCCATAAATGTGTATACACCCGTCACTCCCATCCATTTCTTTAAGTTTATCAATTTTATCCTGGTGCTTGTCTACCGCTAAGAAAAAAATACACACACACACTTTCCTCATATATAGAAAAGGGCCATAAATTTGTATTAACAAGGTCCATGAATCATTAGAATAGCGTACTTCTCAGATATCGTATACACTCAAGCATATACTTCGCATATAACTCTTATTATTGCCAGTACTTAAACGAGAATAATCATTGTGACGCCATAGTTTTTTTTAAAAAAATTATAATCATAGGTACAGCTGTTGTAATGATAAATGAACTTCATAGCAGAAGCCTATTGTAACTAATCAAAAAGTCTTCGTAATTTTTAGTGCGCGCGATTTTCGGTTTCCTTTATTTTATTTTTTTTTGGTAAAAGATCCCGATCGTTTGGTTTTATTCAGGCTTGAGAAGTGTATAGGCTTGCGATAGACCTAATTTTTACAATATTATATATTTTAAGTTGTAAGAATTTAATAAGATTTTATGAGTAATATTAAAAGAGTAAAAAAAAGGCAGGACGTTGCCGCCAAACTTGGAAAAGTGATATTTTTTCAAAATGTGACTAACAAAGAAAGCAATACTTTGTATCGTATATATTTTAATTATAATCATTAACGTATGTGCAATTGTTGTGTGGTTGCTTGCAACCAGCACTGGTAAAAAACACATTATTATAAATTTACGAAAATAACTGTGGGCGATTATTATTACCATTTTATGTGTGTATATATAAATTTATTGTGTATATTGTTTTTAATATGTAAATATATTTTGTTCTATTCAACAATATACTCGTTTACTAAATACAGAATTATTTATGAGATGCGATTGATTTGATACAGTTTTTAAACTTGTTTATTTGTTGAGTTTTAATTTTTTATTGCAACCTGGGAGTTACTACTTTTTAAGTTCTTTATTATTAGTTAAATTACTTTTAAGTTGCTTTATTATTTTTCTTCTCTTATTTTAGGACATCTGAAGGGACACCAAAGGACGAGCTACACCAAAACTTAAGGTAAGCGCTTTTAAAAATTATTTCAAAATTTAAAGGTATACAAGCTTTTTCGCTAACCTTTTTATCTTTGTTAATTTTGCGGAATCCTTTCATTTCTAAATGTATCGAACCTTGTTATATAGGAATGCAATTTTATTTGGTTTATCATTACAGTTTAATATTAACAATTAACTGCTTTAACATATTTTAAATAATTTAAACAAAGAATCAATAGTTATATAAACGTAAGATATGATAATCAGTCTTTACCGTTAGTATTAATGAACTCTTTAAGGTGTTAGGGGTAGTCAGCAGCTTGAAAAAATAGGCATTTTAAATAATTTCATTTTAACAGTAGTTTAATGTGTTTTATAAAACGAATAACACAAAGTTATCGTACAATGTTTTAGCTTTATTTGATAAAAATTTTAAAAAAATATATTGTAGACCAAGTTTTTGCAATTTTGCGGTGGACCCTCATAACTTTTTTCTGGTTCGTCTAAGATCTATCAAACAAATAAAAATCATTAGTTTAATAGTCGGTGCAGTGCCTGCCCAAAAGATTTTTTTTTTTGGATCAAAACTTCTATTTTTTATAAACAATTTATTAAACATAAAAACTTCGATCAAGCACATAGATAACCATTAAACTAATGAATTCTTTTTTGTGAGGGTCCACCGCAAAGCACTACTTGTGGGACCAACAAATATTTCGATAATTTTGTCTTATTCGTTTTATAAAACATATTCTATTAATATTAAAAATAAATTAATTAAAATACGCTGTCTACCCTTAATTTCTTAAATAAATTTCTATCTTCGATTAAAGCAATGAAGTTACAATTCTTTACGTAGGAATTATAAAGAGTAAGAAAAGAATTCATACATCAAAATGTAATTACAAAACCTAAGTTTTTAAAATTGTTTTTCTATTAAATCAATAACAACGCGTATATAAAGATATATAAATTTAAATAAAGCTTAAAATAAATACTTTATAAACAAACTTAACGACTACCAAATTCCTTAATGCTAAGTAAATCGTTTGTAAAATCAAACATTTGCTTCTGTAATTTTGTTGAGTACGCAATTTTAGAAGTCTGTATAGCTTGGCAATTACTTATATAATAACCACCTCTTCCTTCTAATAAGGGGGAGACGCCTGCATGCACAATACTAGTAGAACCTTTTTCTGGTGTCTAAAAATTAAATCTTACAAAATACTATAAATGAAATAACAATCAGCAATACTAATTACCTTAAATAAGTAGCTGATAATCCAAGATCCCAGTATATTCTTAAGATAGGTACCATTAAATAAATCAGTATCAACAATTCCAGGATGCACAGCAAACACACAAACTGGTAGCTTTTGTTGTTTCAACATATCGTTCAAATGATTAGTAAATAAAATTTGTGCCAATTTCGATTGAGCATAAGCTTCAGATGGAATGTATTGTTTCCTACAATTAATGGAAGTCCTACTTATTTTAAATTACATTTAAATATGAATACATTTACCGTAAGTTAATATCGTCAAAGTGGATGTCCCCAACTAAATGAGCACAAGACGAGACATTAACAATTCTAGAATTATAATCACTTTCTCCACCTGCAATCAATTCTGGAAGTAGCAAATGAGTTAAAAGAAAGTGTCCCAAGTAATTAGTTGCAAATTGTGATTCATAGCCATCCACCGATTCCGAATAAGGCCCAAACATTTTACCAGCTAAAAATATTAATACATTAATAGTTTAAAAGGGTTCATTCGTTATTTTACCGTTATTAATTAAAATATTTAATTGCGAATAATCGTTTTTGACTCTTTCGGCGAAGGCTTTTACAGACTCCAAGTTACATAAATCAAGTTTAAAGACTTTTGCATCTCCTGTTGCAATGCCTTCTTTTCTAATGTTATTAATTATTGTTTCGGCAGCTTCCACGCTTCTGCATCCTAAAAAAAAGTAAGAATTCACAATAGATAACAGTAAATATTAGTTTAATGAATTGAATTATTCAATTACGACGTCTAAATTATAACTTCTACGTGTGTTTTCTTTTAAAATAATTAGTTGCCCTAAATTACATACCATAAAATCATTAGAGTGCAATTGATACATTTTATTTTATTAATTATCTTTAATAATACAATACGAATATTGTGGGTCTTCCATTAAATATGATTTAACATTAAAAGGTTACTAGTTATTTTCAAAATACCAAAGCATATATTCCTATTTTAACCCTCCGTTAGTCACCTGGTCTATAATCGTAGACCACCTCCATTGACTTAACATGGTACGATATTTCAGGTGACTAACGAAGGGTTAACAATGTAATAGCTTACATCAATTATTTTCAATTAGAACTATTCTTGAAAGAACATTAATTGAAATTACCAATACATAAACTTTCCAAATCTATAATAGTTCACTACATATAGTTTTTAGCGAGCTTGATTAATTTAAATAATAGAAAACAATTCCGTAATTAACACACACCTTTGGCTTTGTACAACTTACCCATAATAACATTTAAATTGCACTTCAAAAGTTTCTTAACAACTTCGACACCGATTCCTCGTGCTCCCCCAGTTATAACAGCCACTTTACCACTCAAATCGGGGTATTCTATAACAAAGTTCGTAGTAAGGGGATAGCAGACAGAATTACTAATAATTTACCATTCATTCTGTCTTTCTCTTTCATTATGGCATCTTCTAAAAGTGCTTTTAGACCAAGTACTCCATATATTACTTCATAAATTAATTCTTTCCATATAGCTTTAGCAGATTTACCACATATTCTTATACATCCAATTATTGCCACTAATATTGCAGTTATTATAGTTCCTGCGATCAATCCTTTTGTTACCAGTAAAAGATTCATTGTTGCCTTAAAAGCTGCTTACTAAAGACTAAAATGATGCCTCAACTTTCTCCAATTACTTATTATACTTTCTAATGTTACCCCCTTCTCATTATGTTTGCCCAGTGGAGAGGCATATATTTATTTATGAGTAATTGTAGGTGTTAATGTTTAGTCGCCTTATAATTGTAAACTTGTCTTCCTCATCGAAATCTAAAATTAAAAGATTATGTAGTAAAGAATTACAAACTCTTTGTATACTAATCCAGAATATAAACATGTCCAAGTTGTGTCAACAAGCAATCAAATTGCTGTGGCTCAATATCCGGCTACGGGATTATAACATTCTCAAATAATGAAAAGTAATTTATAGATAATTACTATTATATTAAAGAGAATTATAGAATATTAAACAAAAAGGAGCCACGTAGTTGAATGCCAAAGAGTTTGATGAGATACACTAGACGTTTCTTACAAACTTCCTAAACTTCTGCGGTTTTGTGGTTTTCTGTTCTGAATTTCAATAGCAGTGTCCATTTCACTTCCATGATTTAATGTACTAATTATTTATTGTACTAATATTTGTTTAAAGTAGTAATTAATTGTTATACATTGTGATTTATAGTTAATTACTTACTTTTTCCACAGGATAAAAAATCCCATTTGTTCAAATGCGAACGAAGTAGACAACCTCGACGGTCGTGTTTGGAATAATAGCGGCATTTTTTTTTTAATTTTGAAAGGTGTATCCCTTGTATATTAGATGGCGCTAGTTGTGTTATTTGATGTTACAAATAATTCAGACTTGTAATGTCAATTTAGTTTTATTTTTATTACCTTGAACAATTGCTAGTAGTCAATTACCTGTAAGACGTAAATAATTAACAATTTTCTTTTTAACTTAACTTTGGTACAGTAAAACATGTTTTGATTTCAGATGCAAAGGATAGGATTGTTCATTAATGAAGAAGTTTGTTTTCACAAAAGCAATGAGATCAGTTCCTCATGTCAAAGACAAGGAAGTCTCCAACGACGAAGACATCTAAGTGGATCCTCCAAGGAATAAGAAAACAAACAACTTATTAAATACTGAGTGAGTACTTTTATTATGTAGCCCTTTAGCTTTTTAATCACCTTAGTAATACAAGGACTTAATTCATGTAATATCTAAATTTTAACTGTCTTCAAGCAAGCATAGCAAAGACATTTTCTTACGCATTATTTCTTCGTAAATGTAAGGTAGCTTAAAACAGCAAAGGTCACTTGTGCTGTGTACATGTCCTTGCTGTTTGATAAGTTGTGTTAGGATAATTGTTAAGTTTACTCATATACACATTTTTGGCTTCATTTTCTTATTTGTTTGATTTTTAAGTATGTTTGCGGTAAATTTTTAGTTAATCTAAGTCTTTATTATATTAATCATAATGTTCACGTCCAATATCTTTTAATTTGAATTAATGTTAACAGGAATTGGACTTTGAATAAAACAACTCTTGTTAAATGTTTATTCAAAGTCCAATTTCTGTTAACATTAATTAATATCTTCATTATATGTCTCCGATGAGAAGGGGTTGTTTTTGATTAAAATTTTTGCCTTTGTCGGTTGTAAACATTCATAACTCTTCACATCGGATGACATAATGTTCAGTAAATGGTGGGGTGTTTTAAGGTTCTGAAGTCTTAAAATATCTCACCAACGGCTGTACTCCGATGAAAATATATTTTATCCTCTGTTAAGTAGATTAATTACATGTAAGGGGATGTTGGGAAATAAAAAAAACTATTTACTACCTGTTGTTTCTTTTATCACTAAAAATGTAATGGGAATGTGTCAATTAGTAATTATTTATAAATATATTTAATTTTTTAAATTTGTAACAACTTTTATATATTATTTACTTAATCTAAGTTGGGTTGTAAAGGGGGACTGGGAAATAAATAAAATTATAAACTACCTCTTGTTTCTTTTTTAATTCACTTCTGCAGTTTAACGCAAATGGTTCTATTATTTACTTTTGAAGCACGGGCTGCAAAAACTAGTAACGGTTATAAAAGAAAATTTCCAAAAATGTACTCTGATAAAAACATATTTGAGTTCTTCTGTTAAGTAGGTAAATTACATGTAAAGGGGGATGTAAGGGGATGTTGGAAAATAAAAAAAACTATTTACTACATGTTGTTTCTTTTATCACTAAAAATGTAAGGGGAATGCGGCAACTCGTAACAGGGACATAAAAGAAAATTTCCAAAAATGTAATTTTCCAAATCGCGAGTGACGGTCGGCCGAATTTTTCTTAGATTAAAAAAAAAAAAAAAAAGCCTCTTATCTTTGCGAAAATCTTTGTAGCCTCGGGCTATAAAAATTTTTAAGTCGTTTTGTCAATGTTTTCGAAACGCGCTGGAGCGTAAAACGGCCCAAGCAATAAAAAAAGCCTCTTATCTTTGCGAAAATCTTTGTAGCCTCGGGCTATAAAATTTTAAGTCGTTTTGTCAATGTTTTCAAACGCGCTGGAGCGTAAAACGGCCCAAGCAATAAAAAAAGCCTCTTATCTTTGCGAAAATCTTTGTAGCCTCGGGCTATAAAAATTTTTAAGTCGTTTTGTCAATGTTTTCCAAACGCGCTGGAGCGTAAAACGGCCCAAGCAATAAAAAAAGCCTCTTATCTTTGCGAAAATCTTTGTAGCCTCGGGCTATAAAAATTTTTAAGTCGTTTTGTCAATGTTTTCCAAACGCGCTGGAGCGTAAAACGGCCCAAGCAATAAAAAAAGCCTCTTATCTTTGCGAAAATCTTTGTAGCCTCGGGCTATAAAAATTTTTAAGTCGTTTTGCCAATGTTTTCAAAATATAATTTCGCAAATCGCGAGTTACGGTCGGCCGAGTCGGCCGAGTCGGCCGAGAGGTTATCTTAGAGATTTTTAAAAATATTTTTCAAATCACGAGTATCCTACAGTCATTCGTCATTCGTCATTCGTCTCGTTCGGCTCGTTGCTCGTTGGATTTTTCTTAGAGATTTTTAAAAATTCGACCTGTATGGGAATCGAACCCGAGACCATTTGAACAAATAACCGATCGCTAACCATCTGAGCTATGGCGTTGTTATACGAAGTAAGTGTTTTAAACCTTATAAAGTACATATCCTATAATATTAATTTAAAATTTATTTCTTACCAACAATAAATGGTGGGAGGTTTTAAGGTTCTGTAGTCTTAAAATATCTCATCAAGGGCTGTACTCTGATAAAAACATACTGGAGTTCCTCTGTTAAGTAGGTAAATTACATGTAAAGGGGGATGTAAGGGATGTTGGAAAATAAAAAAAACTATTTACTACCTGTTGTTTCTTTTATCACTAAAAATGTAAGGAGAATGCGGCAACTCGTAACAGGGACATAAAAGAAAATTTCCAAAAATGTAATTTTCCAAATCGCGAGTGACAGTCGGCCGAGTCGGCCGAGTCGGCCGAGAGTTTATCTTGGAGATTTTTAAAAATATTTTTCAAATCACGAGTATCCTACAGTCATTCGTCATTCGTCATTCGTCTCGTTCGGCTCGTTGCTCGTTGGATTTTTCTTAAAGATTTTTAAAAATTCGACCTGTATGGGAATCGAACCCGAGACCATTTGAACAAATAACCGATCGCTAACCATCTGAGCTATGGCGTTGTTATACAAAGTAAGTGTTTTAAACCTTATAAAGTACAGGTCCTTTAATATTAATTTAAAATTTATTTCTTACACATAAATTATTTTAAATCGTTTAAATGAGTATGTTTATATACTATTACTTTAAAAATTATTTTTGAATGTTCTAGATGTAAAAACCCACCTGACTCTTGCTCTTGCTCTTCCAATAAATTATTATTAAAATTCGGTTAACAATAAAGACTCTTTATTATATATAATTTTGCAAGTTTTTTTACAGAGTTTAAATTTAACAGCTAAGAAGTTTGAATCAAACATTTTTGAAGTCCGCGGCTTCAGAAATATTTAATTTAAACTTCTTACCTTTTTTATATTATACATTATTAATATAATTAATTTTTTTATCTTAATTTAATAATTATATTAACTAATTAATTAATTAAAATAACCAACTTTTAATATAATAAAAAGTTGCAACCCTTACGATTGTTTTTATTGTAATGAATTAAGAAGAAACCTTATGGGTAATTTGTAAACTAAGAGTGATTTGCACGTCAATCTTGGGATTGCAACTTTTTTTACAATTACATTACATTATAATTACATACTATAAATAAATGAGGAAAGGAACGTATTTTAAGTGTGTGTGAAAAAATAAAATAATAATATGTGGGTGGAGTGGCGTTATTTTATAAAAGTAATAATAAATAAAAGATAAGTGCCCTTCAAAGTGTTACATAAATCAAGGGAAGACAACAAACAAGGTAAGTATTTAAAAGATAAAGAAGTGAAAGACGCCAAAAAGGCTGCCAAATTCGAATCTGAATAGTTTTTAAAGATCCGTCCACAAATAACGGCGCTACAATTTTTTAAAGTTCAAAATTGGGCAAAAGGGCTCTAAAATTGCAATTTTATGTTTCGAAAATTAACGTCGCACCCTATCCATATTTTACATGTATCTTATGTAAAAGGCCTCAGGATTCCGAATCCGTGTCGTTTGTAATGATTGGATCGAAAATAAGGGCGCTACGATTTTTTGTGAATCAAGGGGTACGTATTTTAATCATTTAGTTTGTATCGAAAATTTTTATTTTAAAGGGAAGCGGGGGGAAATGACACCGGTTATAGTCACTAGGGGTACGTAGAACGTCCCTCGCAATATAAAGCAATTCTATTTTTTCATTTTTATCAAAATACATGGGTTAAAACCCATCGATTTTGAATTTTCAAAACGTTTTCCCAAAGCTCTGGAATAGCACGCCTACGGTTTTTTAAAGCCTATCCGAAGCTAAAAGGCTGCCAAATCCGATTCTGAATAGTTTTAAAGATCCGTCCACAAATAACGGCGCTACAATTTTTTGAAAGTTCAAAATTGGCTCAAAATGAGCGCTAAAATTCGAAATTTTTTTATTTCGAAAAATTAACGTCGCACCCTATACATATTATACATGTATCTTATGTAAAAAAGCCTCAGGATTCCGAATCCGTGTCGTTTGTAATGATTGGATAGAAAATAAGGGCGCTACGATTTTTTTTGTGAATCAAGGGGTACGTATTTCTATTCATTTAGTTTGTATCGAAAATTTTTATTTTAGAGGGGAAGCGCGGGGAAATGACACCGGTTATAGTCACTAGGGGTACGTAGGAACGTCCCCTCGCAATATAAAGCAATTCTATTTTTTTCATTTTTTATGCAAAATACATGGGTTAAAACCCATCGATTTTGAATTTTCAAAACGTTTTCCCAAAGCTCTGGAAAAGCACGCCTACGGTTTCTTAGGCCTATCCGAAGCCAAAAGGCTGCCAAATCCGATTCTGAATAGTTTTAAAGATCCGTCCACAAATAACGGCGCTACAATTTTTGAAAGTTCAAAATTGGCTCAAAATGAGCCTAAAATCGCAATTTTTATTTCGAAAAATTAACGTCGCACCCTATACATATTATACATGTATCTTATGTAAAAAGCCTCAGGATTCCGAATCCGTGTCGTTTGTAATGATTGGATCGAAAATAAGGGCGCTACGATTTTTTGTGAATCAAGGGTACGTATTTCTATTGGTTTAATTTGTATCGAAAATTTTTATTTTAGAGGAGAAGCGCGGGGAAATGACACCGGTTATAGTCACTAGGGGTACGTAGGAACGTCGCCTCGCAATATAAAGCAATTCTATTTTTTTCATATTTTGCCAGAAAGACATGGGTTAAAACCCATCGATTTTGAATTTTCAAAACGTTTTCCCAAAGCTCTGGAATAGTACGCCTACGGTTTCGTAGGCCTATCCGAAGCGAAAAAGGCTGCCAAATCCGATTCTGAATAGTTTTTAAAGATCCGTCTACAAATAACGGCGCTACAATTTTTTGAAAGTTCAAAATTGGCTCAAAATGAGCGCTAAAAATCGCAATTTTTATTTTCGAAAAATTAACGTCACACCCTATACATATTATACATGTATCTTATGTAAAAAAGGCTCAGAATTCCAAATCCGTGTCGTTTGTAATGATTGGATCGAAAATAAGGGCGCTACAATTTTTTTTGTGAATCAAGGGGTACGTATTTCTATTTATTTAGTTTGTATCGAAAATTTTTATTTTAGAGGAAGCGCGGGAAATGAAACCGGTTATAGTCACTAGGGGTACGTAGGAACGTCGCCTCGCAATATAAAGCAATTCTATTTTTTTCATTTTTTATGCAAAATACATGGGTTAAAACCCATCGATTTTGAATTTTCAAAACGTTTTCCCAAAGCTCTGGAAGAGCACGCCTACGCTTTCTTAGGCCTATCCGAAGTCAAAAGGCTGCCAAATCCGATTCTGAATAGTTTTAAAGATCCGTCCACAAATAACGGCGCTACAATTTTTGAAAGTTCAAAATTGGCTCAAAATGAGCTCTAAAAATCGCAATTTTTAATTTCGAAAAATTAACGTCGCACCCTATACATATTATACATGTATCTTATGTAAAAAGCCTCAGGATTCCGAATCCGTGTCGTTTGTAATGATTGGATCGAAAATAAGGGCGCTACGATTTTTTGTGAATCAAGGGTACGTATTTCTATTGATTTAGTTTGTATCGAAAATTTTTATTTTAGAGGAAGCGCGGGAAATGACACCGGTTATAGTCACTAGGGTACGTAGGAACGTCGCCTCGCAATATAAAGCAATTCTATTTTTTCATTTTTGCCAAAAACATGGGTTAAAACCCATCGATTTTGAATTTTCAAAACGTTTTCCCAAAGCTCTGGAATAGCACGCCTACGGTTTCTTAGGCCTATCCGAAGCAAAAAGGCTGCCAAATCCGATTCTGAATAGTTTTAAAGATCCGTCCACAAATAACGGCGCTACAATTTTTGAAAGTTCAAAATTGGCTCAAAATGAGCTCAAAAAATCGAAATTTTTTAAATTTTTCGAAAAATTAACGTCGCACCCTATACATATTATACATGTATCTTATGTAAAAAGCCTCAGGATTCCGAATCCGTGTCGTTTGTAATGATTGGATCGAAAATAAGGGCGCTACGATTTTTTGTGAATCAAGGGTACGTATTTCTATTGATTTAGTTTGTATCGAAAATTTTTATTTTAGGGGGAAGCGCGGGAAATGACACCGGTTATAGTCACTAGGGGTACGTAGGAACGTCCCTCGCAATATAAAGCAATTCTATTTTTTCATTTTTATCAAAATACATGGGTTAAAACCCATCGATTTTGAATTTTCAAAACGTTTTCCCAAAGCTCTGGAATAGCACGCCTACGGTTTCTTAGGCCTATCCGAAGCCAAAAAGGCTGCCAAATCCTATTCTGAATAGTTTTCAAAGATCCGTCCACAAATAACGGCGCTACAATTTTTTGAAAGTTCAAAATTGGCTCAAAATGAGCTCAAAAAATCGCAATTTTTTAATTTCGAAAAATTAACGTCGCACCCTATACATATTATACATGTATCTTATGTAAAAAAGCCTCAGGATTCCGAATCCGTGTCGTTTGTAATGATTGGATTGAAAATAAGGGCGCTACGATTTTTTTTGTGAATCAAGGGGTACGTATTTCTATTGATTTAGTTTGTATCGAAAATTTTTATTTTAGAGGAAGCGCGGGAAATGACACCGGTTATAGTCACTAGGGGTACGTAGGAACGTCCCTCGCAATATAAAGCAATTCTATTTTTTCATTTTTATCAAAATACATGGGTTAAAACCCATCGATTTTGAATTTTCAAAACGTTTTCCCAAAGCTCTGGAATAGCACGCCTACGGTTTCTTAGGCCTATCCGAACCCAAAAAAGGCTGCCAAATCCGATTCTGAATAGTTTTAAAGATCCGTCCACAAATAACGGCGCTACAATTTTTGAAAGTTCAAAATTGGCTCAAAATGAGCTCTAAAATCGCAATTTTTATTTTCGAAAAATTAACGTCGCACCCTATACATATTATACATGTATCTTATGTAAAAAGCCTCAGGATTCCGAATCCGTGTCGTTTGTAATGATTGGATCGAAAATAAGGGCGCTACGATTTTTTGTGAATCAAGGGTACGTATTTCTATTGATTTAGTTTGTATCGAAAATTTTTATTTTAGAGGAAGCGCGGGAAATGACACCGGTTATAGTCACTAGGGTACGTAGGAACGTCCCTCGCAATATAAAGCAATTCTATTTTTTCATTTTTATCAAAATACATGGGTTAAAACCCATCGATTTTGAATTTTCAAAACGTTTTCCCAAAGCTCTGGAATAGCACGCCTACGGTTTCTTAGGCCTATCCGAAGCCAAAAGGCTGCCAAATCCGATTCTGAATAGTTTTAAAGATCCGTCCACAAATAACGGCGCTACAATTTTTGAAAGTTCAAAATTGGCTCAAAATGAGCTCTAAAATCGCAATTTTTATTTTCGAAAAATTAACGTCGCACCCTATACATATTATACATGTATCTTATGTAAAAAGCCTCAGGATTCCGAATCCGTGTCGTTTGTAATGATTGGATCGAAAATAAGGGCGCTACGATTTTTTGTGAATCAAGGGTACGTATTTCTATTGATTTAGTTTGTATCGAAAATTTTTATTTTAGAGGGAAGCGCGGGAAATGAAACCGGTTATAGTCACTAGGGGTACGTAGGAACGTCCCTCGCAATATAAAGCAATTCTATTTTTTCATTTTTATCCAAAATACATGGGTTAAAACCCATCGATTTTGAATTTTCAAAACGTTTTCCCAAAGCTCTGGAATAGCACGCCTACGGTTTCTTAGGCCTATCCGAAGCCAAAAGGCTGCCAAATCCGATTCTGAATAGTTTTAAAGATCCGTCCACAAATAACGGCGCTACAATTTTTGAAAGTTCAAAATTGGCTCAAAATGAGCGCTAAAATCGCAATTTTTTATTTTCGAAAAATTAACGTCGCACCCTATACATATTATACATGTATCTTATGTAAAAAAGCCTCAGGATTCCGAATCCGTGTCGTTTGTAATGATTGGATCGAAAATAAGGGCGCTACGATTTTTTTTGTGAATCAAGGGGTACGTATTTCTATTGATTTAGTTTGTATCGAAAATTTTTATTTTAGAGGGAAGCGCGGGAAATGAAACCGGTTATAGTCACTAGGGGTACGTAGGAACGTCCCTCGCAATATAAAGCAATTCTATTTTTTTCATTTTTATCAAAATACATGGGTTAAAACCCATCGATTTTGAATTTTCAAAACGTTTTCCCAAAGCTCTGGAATAGCACGCCTACGGTTTCTTAGGCCTATCCGAAGCCAAAAAGGCTGCCAAATCCGATTCTGAATAGTTTTTAAAGATCCGTCCACAAATAACGGCGCTACAATTTTTTGAAAGTTCAAAATTGGCTCAAAATGAGCGCTAAAATCGCAATTTTTTATTTTCGAAAAATTAACGTCGCACCCTATACATATTATACATGTATCTTATGTAAAAAAGCCTCAGGATTCCGAATCCGTGTCGTTTGTAATGATTGGATCGAAAATAAGGGCGCTACGATTTTTTGTGAATCAAGGGTACGTATTTCTATTGATTTAGTTTGTATCGAAAATTTTTATTTTAGAGGAAGCGCGGGAAATGAAACCGGTTATAGTCACTAGGGTACGTAGGAACGTCCCTCGCAATATAAAGCAATTCTATTTTTTTCATTTTATATCAAAAATACATGGGTTAAAACCCATCGATTTTGAATTTTCAAAACGTTTTCCCAAAGCTCTGGAATAGCACGCCTACGGTTTTTTAGGCCTATCCGAAGCCAAAAAGGCTGCCAAATCCGATTCTGAATAGTTTTTAAAGATCCGTCCACAAATAACGGCGCTACAATTTTTTTAAAGTTCAAAATTAGCTCAAAATGAGCGGTAAAAATCGCAATTTTTTATTTTCGAAAAATTAACGTCGCACCCTATACATATTATACATGTATCTTATGTAAAAAAGCCTCAGGATTCCGAATCCGTGTCGTTTGTAATGATTGGATCGAAAATTTTTATTTTAGAGGAAAAGCGCGGGAAAATGACACCGGTTATAGTCACTAGGGGTACGTAGGAACGTCTCCTCGCAATATAAAGCAATTCTATTTTTTTCATTTTTTATCCAAAATACATGGGTTAAAACCCATCGATTTTGAATTTTCAAAACGTTTTCCCAAAGCTCTGGAATAGCACGCCTACGGTTTCTTAGGCCTATCCGAAGCAAAAAGGCTGCCAAATCCGATTCTGAATAGTTTTTAAAGATCCGTCTACAAATAACGGCGCTACAATTTTTTGAAAGTTCAAAATTGGCTCAAAATGAGCGCTAAAAATCGCAAATTTTTATTTTCGAAAAATTAACGTCACACCCTATACATATTATACATGTATCTTATGTAAAAAAGGCTCAGAAATCCGAATCCGTGTCGTTTGTAATGATTGGATCGAAAATAAGGGCGCTACGATTTTTTTTGTGAATCAAGAGGTACGTATTTCTATTGATTTAGTTTTTATCGAAAATTTTTATTTTAGAGGGGAAGCGCGGGGAAATGAAACCGGTTATAGTCACTAGGGGTACGTAGGAACGTCCCCTCGCAATATAAAGCAATTCTATTTTTTTCATTTTTTATCCAAAATACATGGGTTAAAACCCATCGATTTTGAATTTTCAAAACGTTTTCCCAAAGCTCTGGAATAGTACGCCTACGGTTTCGTAGGCCTATCCGAAGCGAAAAAGGCTGCCAAATCCGATTCTGAATAGTTTTTAAAGATCCGTCCACAAATAACGGCGCTACAATTTTTTGAAAGTTCAAAATTGGCTCAAAATGAGCGCTAAAAATCGCAATTTTTATTTTCGAAAAATTAACGTCACACCCTATACATATTATACATGTATCTTATGTAAAAAAGCCTCAGGATTCCGAATCCGTGTCGTTTGTAATGATTGGATCGAAAATAAGGGCGCTACAATTTTTTTTGTGAATCAAGGGGTACGTATTTCTATTGATTTAGTTTGTATCGAAAATTTTTATTTTAGAGGGAAGCGCGGGAAATGACACCGGTTATAGTCACTAGGGGTACGTAGGAACGTCCCTCGCAATATAAAGCAATTCTATTTTTTCATTTTTATCAAAATACATGGGTTAAAACCCATCGATTTTGAATTTTCAAAACGTTTTCCCAAAGCTCTGGAATAGCACGCCTACGGTTTCTTAGGCCTATCCGAAGCCAAAAAGGCTGCCAAATCCGATTCTGAATAGTTTTAAAGATCCGTCCACAAATAACGGCGCTACAATTTTTGAAAGTTCAAAATTGGCTCAAAATGAGCTCTAAAATCGAAATTTTTTAAATTTCGAAAAATTAACGTCGCACCCTATACATATTATACATGTATCTTATGTAAAAAGCCTCAGGATTCCGAATCCGTGTCGTTTGTAATGATTGGATCGAAAATAAGGGCGCTACGATTTTTTTGTGAATCAAGGGGTACGTATTTCTATTGATTTAGTTTGTATCGAAAATTTTTATTTTAGAGGGAAGCGCGGGAAATGACACCGGTTATAGTCACTAGGGGTACGTAGGAACGTCCCTCGCAATATAAAGCAATTCTATTTTTTCATTTTTATGCCAAAATACATGGGTTAAAACCCATCGATTTTGAATTTTCAAAACGTTTTCCCAAAGCTCTGGAATAGCACGCCTACGGTTTCTTAGGCCTATCCGAAGCCAAAAGGCTGCCAAATCCGATTCTGAATAGTTTTTAAAGATCCGTCCACAAATAACGGCGCTACAATTTTTGAAAGTTCAAAATTGGCTCAAAATGAGCTCTAAAATCGCAATTTTTAATTTCGAAAAATTAACGTCGCACCCTATACATATTATACATGTATCTTATGTAAAAAGCCTCAGGATTCCGAATCCGTGTCGTTTGTAATGATTGGATCGAAAATAAGGGCGCTACGATTTTTTGTGAATCAAGGGGTACGTATTTCTATTGATTTAGTTTGTATCGAAAATTTTTATTTTAGAGGGAAGCGCGGGGAAATGACACCGGTTATAGTCACTGGGGGTACGTAGGAACGTCCCTCGCAATATAAAGCAATTCTATTTTTTCATTTTTATCAAAATACATGGGTTAAAACCCATCGATTTTGAATTTTCAAAACGTTTTCCCAAAGCTCTGGAATAGCACGCCTACGGTTTCTTAGGCCTATCCGAAGCCAAAAGGCTGCCAAATCCGATTCTGAATAGTTTTAAAGATCCGTCCACAAATAACGGCGCTACAATTTTTGAAAGTTCAAAATTGGCTCAAAATGAGCTCTAAAATCGCAATTTTTAATTTCGAAAAATTAACGTCGCACCCTATACATATTATACATGTATCTTATGTAAAAAGCCTCAGGATTCCGAATCCGTGTCGTTTGTAATGATTGGATCGAAAATAAGGGCGCTACGTTTTTTTTGTGAATCAAGGGTACGTATTTCTATTGATTTAGTTTGTATCGAAAATTTTTATTTTAGAGGGAAGCGCGGGAAATGACACCGGTTATAGTCACTAGGGGTACGTAGGAACGTCGCCTCGCAATATAAAGCAATTCTATTTTTTTCATTTTTTATGCAAAATACATGGGTTAAAACCCATCGATTTTGAATTTTCAAAACGTTTTCCCAAAGCTCTGGAATAGCACGCCTACGGTTTCTTAGGCCTATCCGAAGCCAAAAGGCTGCCAAATCCGATTCTGAATAGTTTTTAAAGATCCGTCCACAAATAACGGCGCTACAATTTTTTGAAAGTTCAAAATTGGCTCAAAATGAGCGCTAAAAATCGCAATTTTTTATTTTCGAAAAATTAACGTCGCACCCTATACATATTATACATGTATCTTATGTAAAAAAGCCTCAGGATTCCGAATCCGTGTCGTTTGTAATGATTGGATCGAAAATAAGGGCGCTACGATTTTTTTTGTGAATCAAGGGTACGTATTTCTATTGATTTAGTTTGTATCGAAAATTTTTATTTTAGAGGAAGCGCGGGAAATGACACCGGTTATAGTCACTGGGGGTACGTAGGAACGTCCCTCGCAATATAAAGCAATTCTATTTTTTTCATTTTTTATCCAAAATACATGGGTTAAAACCCATCGATTTTGAATTTTCAAAACGTTTTCCCAAAGCTCTGGAATAGCACGCCTACGGTTTCTTAGGCCTATCCGAAGCCAAAAAGGCTGCCAAATCCGATTCTGAATAGTTTTTAAAGATCCGTCCACAAATAACGGCGCTACAATTTTTTGAAAGTTCAAAATTGGCTCAAAATGAGCGCTAAAATTCGAAATTTTTTTATTTCGAAAAATTAACGTCGCACCCTATACATATTATACATGTATCTTATGTAAAAAAGCCTCAGGATTCCGAATCCGTGTCGTTTGTAATGATTGGATCGAAAATAAGGGCGCTACGATTTTTTTTGTGAATCAAGGGGTACGTATTTCTATTGATTTAGTTTGTATCGAAAATTTTTATTTTAGAGGAAGCGCGGGAAATGACACCGGTTATAGTCACTAGGGTACGTAGGAACGTCCCTCGCAATATAAAGCAATTCTATTTTTTTCATTTTTTATCCAAAATACATGGGTTAAAACCCATCGATTTTGAATTTTCAAAACGTTTTCCCAAAGCTCTGGAATAGCACGCCTACGGTTTCTTAGGCCTATCCGAAGCCAAAAAGGCTGCCAAATCCGATTCTGAATAGTTTTTAAAGATCCGTCCACAAATAACGGCGCTACAATTTTTTGAAAGTTCAAAATTGGCTCAAAATGAGCGCTAAAATCGCAATTTTTTATTTTCGAAAAATTAACGTCGCACCCTATACATATTATACATGTATCTTATGTAAAAAAGCCTCAGGATTCCGAATCCGTGTCGTTTGTAATGATTGGATCGAAAATAAGGGCGCTACGATTTTTTTTGTGAATCAAGGGGTACGTATTTCTATTGATTTAGTTTGTATCGAAAATTTTTATTTTAGAGGAAGCGCGGGAAATGACACCGGTTATAGTCACTAGGGTACGTAGGAACGTCCCTCGCAATATAAAGCAATTCTATTTTTTCATTTTTATGCCAAAATACATGGGTTAAAACCCATCGATTTTGAATTTTCAAAACGTTTTCCCAAAGCTCTGGAATAGCACGCCTACGGTTTCTTAGGCCTATCCGAAGCCAAAAAGGCTGCCAAATCCGATTCTGAATAGTTTTAAAGATCCGTCCACAAATAACGGCGCTACAATTTTTGAAAGTTCAAAATTGGCTCAAAATGAGCTCTAAAATCGCAATTTTTATTTTCGAAAAATTAACGTCGCACCCTATACATATTATACATGTATCTTATGTAAAAAAGCCTCAGGATTCCGAATCCGTGTCGTTTGTAATGATTGGATCGAAAATAAGGGCGCTACGATTTTTTGTGAATCAAGGGTACGTATTTCTATTGATTTAGTTTGTATCGAAAATTTTTATTTTAGAGGGAAGCGCGGGAAATGACACCGGTTATAGTCACTAGGGGTACGTAGGAACGTCGCCTCGCAATATAAAGCAATTCTATTTTTTTCATTTTTTATCCAAAATACATGGGTTAAAACCCATCGATTTTGAATTTTCAAAACGTTTTCCCAAAGCTCTGGAATAGCACGCCTACGGTTTCTTAGGCCTATCCGAAGCCAAAAGGCTGCCAAATCCGATTCTGAATATTTTTTAAAGATCCGTCCACAAATAACGGCGCTACAATTTTTGAAAGTTCAAAATTGGCTCAAAATGAGCTCTAAAATCGCAATTTTTATTTTCGAAAAATTAACGTCGCACCCTATACATATTATACATGTATCTTATGTAAAAAGCCTCAGGATTCCGAATCCGTGTCGTTTGTAATGATTGGATCGAAAATAAGGGCGCTACGATTTTTTGTGAATCAAGGGTACGTATTTCTATTGATTTAGTTTGTATCGAAAATTTTTATTTTAGAGGAAGCGCGGGAAATGACACCGGTTATAGTCACTAGGGTACGTAGGAACGTCCCTCGCAATATAAAGCAATTCTATTTTTTTCATTTTTTATCCAAAATACATGGGTTAAAACCCATCGATTTTGAATTTTCAAAACGTTTTCCCAAAGCTCTGGAATAGTACGCCTACGGTTTCGTAGGCCTATCCGAAGCGAAAAAGGCTGCCAAATCCGATTCTGAATAGTTTTTAAAGATCCGTCCACAAATAACGGCGCTACAATTTTTTGAAAGTTCAAAATTGGCTCAAAATCAGCGCTAAAAATCGCAATTTTTTATTTTCGAAAAACTAACGTCGCACCCTATACATATTATACATGTATCTTATGTAAAAAAGGCTCAGAATTCCAAATCCGTGTCGTTTGTAATGATTGGATCGAAAATAAGGGCGCTACAATTTTTTTTGTGAATCAAGGGGTACGTATTTCTATTGATTTAGTTTGTATCGAAAATTTTTATTTTAGGGGGAAGCGCGGGAAATGAAACCGGTTATAGTCACTAGGGTACGTAGGAACGTCCCTCGCAATATAAAGCAATTCTATTTTTTTCATTTTTTATCCAAAATACATGGGTTAAAACCCATCGATTTTGAATTTTCAAAACGTTTTCCCGAAGCTCTGGAATAGCACGCCTACGGTTTCTTAGGCCTATCCGAAGCCAAAAAGGCTGCCAAATCCGATTCTGAATAGTTTTTAAAGATCCATCCACAAATAACGGCGCTACAATTTTTTGAAAGTTCAAAATTGGCTCAAAATGAGCGCTAAAAATCGCAATTTTTTATTTTCGAAAAATTAACGTCGCACCCTATACATATTATACATGTATCTTATGTAAAAAAGCCTCTAGATTCCGAATCCGTGTCGTTAGTAATGATTGGATCGAAAATAAGGGCGCTACGATTTTTTGTGAATCAAGGGTACGTATTTCTATTGATTTAGTTTGTATCGAAAATTTTTATTTTAGAGGAAGCGCGGGAAATGACACCGGTTATAGTCACTAGGGTACGTAGGAACGTCGCCTCGCAATATAAAGCAATTCTATTTTTTCATTTTTATGCCAAAATACATGGGTTAAAACCCATCGATTTTGAATTTTCAAAACGTTTTCCCAAAGCTCTGGAATAGCACGCCTACGGTTTCTTAGGCCTATCCGAAGCCAAAAGGCTGCCAAATCCGATTCTGAATAGTTTTAAAGATCCGTCCACAAATAACGGCGCTACAATTTTTGAAAGTTCAAAATTGGCTCAAAATGAGCGCTAAAATCGCAATTTTTATTTTCGAAAAATTAACGTCGCACCCTATACATATTATACATGTATCTTATGTAAAAAGCCTCAGGATTCCGAATCCGTGTCGTTTGTAATGATTGGATCGAAAATAAGGGCGCTACGATTTTTTGTGAATCAAGGGTACGTATTTCTATTGATTTAGTTTGTATCGAAAATTTTTATTTTAGAGGGAAGCGCGGGAAATGACACCGGTTATAGTCACTAGGGGTACGTAGGAACGTCCCTCGCAATATAAAGCAATTCTATTTTTTCATTTTTATCCAAAATACATGGGTTAAAACCCATCGATTTTGAATTTTCAAAACGTTTTCCCAAAGCTCTGGAATAGCACGCCTACGGTTTCTTAGGCCTATCCGAAGCCAAAAGGCTGCCAAATCCGATTCTGAATAGTTTTTAAAGATCCGTCCACAAATAACGGCGCTACAATTTTTGAAAGTTCAAAATTGGCTCAAAATGAGCGCTAAAAATCGCAATTTTTTATTTTCGAAAAATTAACGTCACACCCTATACATATTATACATGTATCTTATGTAAAAAGCCTCAGGATTCCGAATCCGTGTCGTTTGTAATGATTGGATCGAAAATAAGGGCGCTACGATTTTTTGTGAATCAAGGGTACGTATTTCTATTGATTTAGTTTGTATCGAAAATTTTTATTTTAGAGGGAAGCGCGGGAAATGACACCGGTTATAGTCACTGGGGGTACGTAGGAACGTCCCTCGCAATATAAAGCAATTCTATTTTTTCATTTTTATCCAAAATACATGGGTTAAAACCCATCGATTTTGAATTTTCAAAACGTTTTCCCAAAGCTCTGGAATAGCACGCCTACGGTTTCTTAGGCCTATCCGAAGCCAAAAGGCTGCCAAATCCGATTCTGAATAGTTTTAAAGATCCGTCCACAAATAACGGCGCTACAATTTTTGAAAGTTCAAAATTGGCTCAAAATGAGCTCTAAAATCGCAATTTTTAATTTCGAAAAATTAACGTCGCACCCTATACATATTATACATGTATCTTATGTAAAAAGCCTCAGGATTCCGAATCCGTGTCGTTTGTAATGATTGGATCGAAAATAAGGGCGCTACGATTTTTTGTGAATCAAGGGTACGTATTTCTATTGATTTAGTTTGTATCGAAAATTTTTATTTTAGGGGGAAGCGCGGGAAATGACACCGGTTATAGTCACTAGGGTACGTAGGAACGTCCCTCGCAATATAAAGCAATTCTATTTTTTCATTTTTATCCAAAATACATGGGTTAAAACCCATCGATTTTGAATTTTCAAAACGTTTTCCCAAAGCTCTGGAATAGCACGCCTACGGTTTCTTAGGCCTATCCGAAGCCAAAAGGCTGCCAAATCCGATTCTGAATAGTTTTAAAGATCCGTCCACAAATAACGGCGCTACAATTTTTGAAAGTTCAAAATTGGCTCAAAATGAGCGCTAAAATCGCAATTTTTATTTTCGAAAAATTAACGTCGCACCCTATACATATTATACATGTATCTTATGTAAAAAGCCTCAGGATTCCGAATCCGTGTCGTTTGTAATGATTGGATCGAAAATAAGGGCGCTACGATTTTTTGTGAATCAAGGGTACGTATTTCTATTGATTTAGTTTGTATCGAAAATTTTTATTTTAGAGGAAGCGCGGGAAATGACACCGGTTATAGTCACTAGGGGTACGTAGGAACGTCCCCTCGCAATATAAAGCAATTCTATTTTTTTCATTTTTTATCCAAAATACATGGGTTAAAACCCATCGATTTTGAATTTTCAAAACGTTTTCCCAAAGCTCTGGAATAGTACGCCTACGGTTTCGTAGGCCTATCCGAAGCGAAAAAGGCTGCCAAATCCGATTCTGAATAGTTTTTAAAGATCCGTCCACAAATAACGGCGCTACAATTTTTTGAAAGTTCAAAATTGGCTCAAAATGAGCGCTAAAAATCGCAATTTTTTATTTTCGAAAAATTAACGTCACACCCTATACATATTATACATGTATCTTATGTAAAAAAGGCTCAGAATTCCAAATCCGTGTCGTTTGTAATGATTGGATCGAAAATAAGGGCGCTATGATTTTTTTTGTGAATCAAGGGTACGTATTTCTATTGATTTAGTTTGTATCGAAAATTTTTATTTTAGAGGGGAAGCGCGGGGAAATGAAACCGGTTATAGTCACTAGGGGTACGTAGGAACGTCCCTCGCAATATAAAGCAATTCTATTTTTTTCATTTTTTATCCAAAATACATGGGTTAAAACCCATCGATTTTGAATTTTCAAAACGTTTTCCCAAAGCTCTGGAATAGCACGCCTACGGTTTCTTAGGCCTATCCGAAGCCAAAAGGCTGCCAAATCCGATTCTGAATAGTTTTAAAGATCCGTCCACAAATAACGGCGCTACAATTTTTGAAAGTTCAAAATTGGCTCAAAATGAGCGCTAAAATCGCAATTTTTATTTTCGAAAATTAACGTCGCACCCTATACATATTATACATGTATCTTATGTAAAAAGCCTCAGGATTCCAAATCCGTGTCGTTTGTAATGATTGGATCGAAAATAAGGGCGCTACGATTTTTTGTGAATCAAGGGTACGTATTTCTATTGATTTAGTTTGTATCGAAAATTTTTATTTTAGAGGAAGCGCGGGAAATGAAACCGGTTATAGTCACTGGGGGTACGTAGGAACGTCCCTCGCAATATAAAGCAATTCTATTTTTTCATTTTTATCCAAAATACATGGGTTAAAACCCATCGATTTTGAATTTTCAAAACGTTTTCCCAAAGCTCTGGAATAGCACGCCTACGGTTTCTAGGCCTATCCGAAGCGAAAAAGGCTGCCAAATCCGATTCTGAATAGTTTTTAAAGATCCGTCCACAAATAACGGCGCTACAATTTTTTGAAAGTTCAAAATTGGCTCAAAATGAGCGCTAAAAATCGCAATTTTTTATTTTCGAAAAATTAACGTCACACCCTATACATATTATACATGTATCTTATGTAAAAAAGGCTCAGAATTCCAAATCCGTGTCGTTTGTAATGATTGGATCGAAAATAAGGGCGCTACAATTTTTTTTGTGAATCAAGGGGTACGTATTTCTATTGATTTAGTTTGTATCGAAAATTTTTATTTTAGAGGGGAAGCGCGGGGAAATGAAACCGGTTATAGTCACTAGGGGTACGTAGGAACGTCCCTCGCAATATAAAGCAATTCTATTTTTTTCATTTTTTATCCAAAATACATGGGTTAAAACCCATCGATTTTGAATTTTCAAAACGTTTTCCCAAAGCTCTGGAATAGTACGCCTACGGTTTCGTAGACCTATCCAAAGCGAAAAAAGCTGCCAAATCCGATTCTGAATAGTTTTTAAAGATCCGTCTACAAATAACGGCGCTACAATTTTTTGAAAGTTCAAAATTGGCTCAAAATGAGCGCTAAAAATCGCAATTTTTATTTTCGAAAAATTAACGTCACACCCTATACATATTATACATGTATCTTATGTAAAAAAGGCTCAGAATTCCAAATCCGTGTCGTTTGTAATGATTGGATCGAAAATAAGGGCGCTACAATTTTTTTTGTGAATCAAGGGGTACGTATTTCTATTGATTTAGTTTTTATCGAAAATTTTTATTTTAGAGGGGAAGCGCGGGGAAATGAAACCGGTTATAGTCACTAGGGGTACGTAGGAACGTCCCCTCGCAATATAAAGCAATTCGATTTTTTTTCATTTTTTATGCAAAATACATGGGTTAAAACCCATCGATTTTGAATTTTCAAAACGTTTTCCCAAAGCTCTGGAATAGTACGCCTACGGTTTCGTAGGCCTATCCGAAGCGAAAAAGGCTGCCAAATCCGATTCTGAATAGTTTTTAAAAATCCGTCCACAAATAACGGCGCTACAATTTTTTGAAAGTTCAAAATTGGCTCAAAATGAGCGCTAAAAATCGCAATTTTTTATTTTCAAAAATTAACGTCACACCCTATACATATTATACATGTATCTTATGTAAAAAAGGCTCAGAAATCCGAATCCGTGTCGTTTGTAATGATTGGATCGAAAATAAGGGCGCTATGATTTTTTTTGTGAATCAAGGTATTTTTTTTTTGATTTATTTAGTTTTATCGAAAATTTTTATTTTAGAGCGAGAGCGCCAAAAAAAGACACCGGCTGTAGTCGCTAGGGGTACGTAGGAACATCCCCTCGCAATATAAAGCAATTCTATTTTTTTCATTTTTTACCAAAAAAACATGGGTTAAAATCCATGTTTTTTCAAAAAGAGAAACGTTTTTCTCAAAGCTTTGAAATAGCACGTTTGTTGTTTCTTAGGCTTATCTGAAGTTAAAAAGACTGGCAAATCCAAATCTGTATAATTTTTAAATATTGGTCCGTAAATAACGGCACTAGAATTGTTGTAACGTAAAATTTTGTGCAAAAAAGTGGACCTAAAATTGCTATTTTCAATTACTCGAAAAATTAATAAAGTTCAAAAGTTAAAGAAAATTTGAAGAATAAATAAGACGAAAAAAATTAGAAAGATTTAAAAATAAACACATCCAAAACGCACGGTCCAATACATAAATGAAGAAAGGGTGGCTTTAATATTTTTAAGAATTAATTAAATATTCACAAAAACAATACATAAGGAAGATACAAAATGATGGTGGGTATTTATAGAAAAAACGCAGACAAGTTCTAAAAAATTAGCGAAGTTAAAATAAATAATAAACTAAAAATTAAATAAAATGTGTAAAGAGAATAGAAAAATCTATACAATACTAAATAAAAGTTAAAGAAGTGATGATAATAATAAAAACAATATAAGTTTCAAATAACATAAGTAAATTACAAAAGAAGATGTGAAAATAAATAATAAGGGTTAGAAATAAACAAAAAAACAACATGAGAGTAATCTTTAAACGATCTAATAAAATTTAAGATTTAAATAACAAAAATGGAAGGAACATTTACCTTCAAAGAGATGAAGTTTATTAACAAAATTTATCTTTAGATTGTTTAAAGGTAACTTTGAAACTAAAAAAATACAAATTAGAATTAAAAATAAAAGGCAAGTTTAGAAAAAAAATGTTCCTACAACATTTAAAATAAACAATTTTGGATACAACTGAAATTTGTAATTAGTTTTTCATTAACAAATCTTAAAATGATCAAAGCCACCCAAAAATAAAATTTAAAGGGAATCTCAAACGTAGAACAATTACTCTAATTTATAAAATGTGTATGTGGGGGTGTGTGTTTGTGTAGAAAGAACATGTAGATTTTACCTTACCATTAGTAGATTTTAAATCTTTGCCCCATATTTGAGAGCACATTATTCCTTTGTGTGTCAGAGGTCATGATAGTTCTTAGATGTTGTTTAATAATACTTAAATTAAAATAAAACACCCCTTCTTTATTTTTTAATTACAAATATCATAACTTTTTGCCACCCTCTGCGATGTGTATTGTGTTTAATTTTAAATTTGATTGTATCTTTTTACTAATAAGTTTTTTTTAAATAAGTTCTAAACTGAATATAGGTTTATATTAATTTCAAATGCTTACTGAAAACGTCTACTTTCAATTAACAGAAAACAATTTAGAAAAATAAATTCAAACCAAAATAATCACAAGTATTTTAAAAGTGTGGTGTGTAATAAACTTATGAACTACCCTACAACAATGGGTCAAACAGTTGGGCCCCTGTGCACAGCACAGGTAGTCACCGACTGTCTTCAGCTAAGAAGAAACACCATCTAAGAATATACCATAACCTTATTACCGTATACGTTATACCCTCTTATAAATGTTCTTTAGTTAAAATGGATTTACCTTTTTTAAACAATTTCAAAAAGAAATACTGTTTAAATTTATTTTTAAAGAACTAACCTCGGCTCTTTTTCAACTTCAATAAATATATCGTCGACACACAAAGAAACAAACAGTTACAAAAAATAACTTACTAACTAACAATAAAATTAATACAAATACAAAATAAAATTATAAATACAGTCAACTCGCGTTATAACGAATTTCAAGGGACCCACGAAAAAGTTCGTTATATCGAAATTCTTTATTATAAAAGCATAAATTAACAAACTTTTACAAATTTGTTTAGAGATATAGAATAAATCAATCCAATACGTCACAAATTCGTTGTCGCTTAATAAAATAACCAATATAACGCATAAATGTTTTTTTTTAATAAAACAATAGAAAACAACAATAAAAAAACAATAGAAATAGAAACAAGTATAATCTAAAAAAAAATCCGTAATTTTAGTTTGTATGCAGATGACTGTACGTGTCCGTTCAATTGCGTTCTCCAGATTTAAGATACTTGAGAATACACTGTCGTCAAGGTCATGGCTTTGCAAGTAATTGATAATTGATAGTGTTAAGTTTGCATTGCTTTAAGATAAAAAAATCAAAAACTGTGTAGAAACACATTATGTAAATTATATAGCATACGTACAGTACTTACTTTTTTACCAAAAATTATTAGACTTTGGTCAAGAAAACTTCGTTATATCGAGGGGACCAAAACCCATTAAAATTTTCGTTATAAAGCGAGATTTTCAAGGGACCGGCGGTTTCTTTCTTTATATCGAGATTTTCGTTATATCGAGCTTCGTTATAACGCGAGTTGACTGTAATAATCTTATGGTCTACAACAGCATAGACTTTAATATTAAACGATAGCTCTTAATAACCTGATTCAAATAATAAATATATTTTTTCAAAAGGCAATAGAATCCAAGTTAGGCTAATTTAAATATTTGGAGAAGTGGTGGTAGAAAAAAAAGAAAATTTAAAATTAAAATTTTTCGCAAAATTTACACCTTGAAGGACTTGATCGCGTTATCCCGCAAAATTTAATTTAAAGCCTTATTAATGTTTTCGACTAATTTTCTGCTGATTAAAGCATTCTAAAAAAAATAGTAGCCCCTACTAAAAGGATAATTAAATTCAAGCCTGATTAATTTATATGTAGATTTATATTTGTTTTTCAAATATTAATGAAATGTTTTTAGAAAGTAATAAAACACAAAAAATTTGGTTTAAAGTTGTGAAAGTAATAAAGAGTTGATACACTAATCAATTTTAAAAATCGGTGGGACTTGAAGAATTTAAAATAAAACGGATTTTGAAATTAATCATTAACTATGGCAACAAACAACACTTTAATTTAACAAAAGCTACCAATGGAGGAAAAAAAATAAGATCTTCATACTTACATCGTTTCGAAATGAGCACTCTTTTGTAGGCTGGCTGTCTGCAAAACTTTACATCCGAAGAGGGTTGAAGGTGGTGTGGTGTAATGCATTTAAATGTATTTAAAATCCTCTCTGTAAAATAAAGAAACAATTATTAGTTTACTCAATGCCATTTGTCTTCATACCAAACACTTAAATGACTAAAGTTTCGTTGCATAAAGGCGTTAGGTAAGCAATGCGTAAGCCCCATATCTTACTATAAGGCCACAGAGGTGAGCTCTGCTTATTATCAAGCGTCTTTTAAAAATTAAATTAAATTATATGCGTACAGGATGCTAACAAATAAACAACAAATCATTTGCAAACACTTTCGGTGTCGAGAAAATGTGCGCTGAAGTGTTAATTTAAAAACTAAGCACAGCTATTTCGCTTAATTACAAAGTAAACGAATTAATTTCGATCATTTTCAAGTACAGCTTTATTAATATCGAACGCAAGGGATGTTTAATATTAACATATATTAAGAAACGATTACTTTAAATAAACTTTACTTATATCGCAGCTAAAATTAGTTTAGCAAAAAATAATTAATATCGGATTCTGCCGCAACGTAATGCTCGATATGGAGTCACGCGGTTTTACTACGAAAGGAATGTTGCGCAGGTCAGTTTACTACTTTTCATTCATAACGCCAAGGTCGTCTACACATCGATGGCCGCCGATGACGTCACGTACGTCACAATGGCCAATTAGAAATCAAACAAAAACCTAACCTTTTTGTCTTATTTTAGAGTGTTACAATTAAGAATTTATAAGAAGAATAAATTATATAAAATGGTATAAATAAGTGTGGTTTAACTAAAATGCAAGCCTTTAGTTTCCAGCAACTTACAATGAAGGAAAAGGTTTTCTACGAATTAAGGCAAGAATCAAATGAAGGTTACTCGGGGGTTAGAATTTGGTCGCTTCTGAGGAAATGACTATGGACATGGTTATTGTAGCTTTTAGACGTCTAAAACATGCTGACTGAGATTATTACACAATTTAATATTTAGAAGTGGAGTTTGTAGTGTTTGTAACATTGTACCGATGATCAGTGTAAATGTATTCAATAACGATAATACAAGTTTACTTATAACAAATTTATAGGATGGATTTGGAGCAGTCTTCTACTTATTACAACTTGTACAACTTTATGGATTGGATTATTTGTATGAGTATGTACAAAGGAACAAATGGGGAAGACCACTTGGATACATTACATGTAAAATAGATACATATGGAACTCAAGAATTTATATGAAGATATGCAAAATAAAATTGCAATTTCTATATTAATAATGTAGCCCAATTCCTAAAAGGTCTCCATCGATAACTGAATTTAGTTCTATAAATTGGAAACTAATTTTCAATAATATCATTAAAAGCTTGAATTACGTAGCATTATGAAATATGGTTTATTAAGGGATTTGCATGATGTGTTAAATAAAACTGTTAAAAACCAATTTGATTATAATGTCTGTGAGTGTATTAAGATTTAAAGTATGAAAAGCAGAGACAGTAAAAAGAAAAGGACCAACAAGTTCTAATGGATATAAGGGTTTATTTTATTTACAGGTAATTGAATATTAATTTTATTTCATTAATAAATAATAATAATTATTTATTTAAGGGACATAAGACTAATGATTTTTTGAACAAGCTTATAATTGCTTTAAACTGAGGAAGCTTTAAACTGAGGAACATAAAAATGGACGACTTTAAATGCTCTTTGAAGAACTGTTCTATTCACCTGAGTAGTCAATTTGGAAAACTATGAAATGTATTTGAATTAATCAATGAAGAAGTTTTTAAATACACACCCATACACTACACTAACTGTATCATTTGTTACATAACGATCACGCGCTAAACTGTACAGAGTATAGTTTATAATTAATGAAGAATTATAAACTACGGTATACGCAATAAATAAACAACTTTAAAAAAACTCACCTTACATTACTGGAACAGGATTGCAAATGTTGTCCTTTCCACCTTTGCTTAAAAGATTTTCATGGATTAGCAGAAATATAATTCCAGATTGAAGACTCCAAAGGATTAATGCTGGGCCTGGATGGCTGCGAACATCCTTCGAGCAATCGACAATGTAATTCGACTTGTCCTAAAAACATAAGAAATCACTACCAAAATAATTTTGTTTTAACCGGATGAGTAATGAGCAAACATTAACGAATAATAGGTCTTTAACTTCTTCTTCTTCGAAAAAAAAACGTATCTGTAGCAAAACCCAGACTACAATTTTTCGAAAACGCACAAATGAACAAACGCAGTAAATTCGGAAAAGAAATTGCATTTTAGTGAATAATTTAAAACAAGTCGAAAAGTTATTAATTTGTTTCTAGGCTTATTAGAAGAGTTACAACAAATTGCTATATAAATAAAATGCTCCCGAAAGTCCCGTTTAAACAGCCCTTACATTAGTTTTATTAAATTCCAAAAAAATTTTTGTTTTTTGGCAATAATTTAGAACAACTAGAAAAGTTATTCTGGGCTTATTAGTGGAGTTACAACAAATTGCTATATAAACAAAATGCTCCCGAAAATTTCAATTAAATAGCGCTTGCATAAAAATACAAGAGATATGGCCCTATTCATAAAATGACACCACTAGCACAATATGTAAATTGGAGCTGGTGGTGTAATCTAATTTGTGCTAGAAAAAATGAACGTTTCCAATGCAAAGTTATCTTTAGAATACGTTCCCGTATAGTAAATTCGATTATTTTCAAAAATAAAAAAGTTAGCCCCATTTAAACTTTTGATTTTGAAAAATAAGTAACGTCTAATTATATCGAAAGCTTCGACATTCCAAAGCGTCAATTATTTTTTAAATTTGAAATTGTTCTAACCGTTTTATTTTGGATTATTTCCCGAAATCCTTTTATTTCCGATAGTATTGGACCTTATTCTATCGGAAACCGGTGCTAGCTCAAAACCCCGCGCAATTGGTAACATGTTTTTAAACCAATCTCAACTGTTTTTTTTTCGATAATTTAAAATGGTGTGTCAACAAGGCTTTAATTTCGAAACGATGGCAAAAGAGGAAGGTAAAAACAACCCAAAAAACTGGGGACCTACCTTTGACCGAAGATTTCCACGGACTGCTTTAGAAGACCTTCGATAAGTTCGATATTTCCAAAATCGACGTCAGAAGGAGGGTGCGATGTAATGTAAGATATCTTTGCTCGTAGATTCCTTACTGTAAAAAAAATGGAAAAAAACATGTTAACACAAAACCTCTACGAAAGCTGTAAGTTTTAATAGAAACACGTAGAATTAATATTGACCTTGTTTTAAGGGTCGAAACTTAAATTTTAAGGAGCACGTATTTAAAACACAACTATTCAGCTTGACTTCACATTTAACAATGAATCATAAATCGAAAACGTTTCTAGAAAGTCGTTATTCGTCATATCAGTTAACCCGAAGCCCATGTAAAAAAATGTTTGATAATTTAAAATAAAATAATTGATTATTTTATTTTCGTTATGACCAGATCTAATTGTTGCTAAATATAATTTTGAATCGTTATTAATCAAAAAGGAACAAAGTTTAAACCGAAATAAATTTTGAATCGTTGAAATAAAGCCCTTTTTATTTATAGAATCTATAAGACATAAACAGTACACCCTTTTAATCTATAATATTTCCAAAAACTATTGAATTACTTTTAATTTGCTACTTAATGTATTTAAAAAATAATAATTCTAGGGGAAGCTTACCTATTGCCAGTTTAGAGCAGTGCCAATTTCGAATTTACGTATTTCTTGCGCGGGATGCCGATTATTTCGAGTCCTTCGTCCCATCCGAAGAAGTGGTTAATCGTTTCCCTCATCACGGAATGCGTTCTTTTCCTGCTGAAGATTAAAAAAAACAATTAATATTAAAATGGGCATTACAGAAATGAACAACTTACCCTTGTAAAATGTGTTGGTGGTCGTTAAGTTTAGTCGCCTTTTACGACAGGGCCTGGCGAGCCCGTGGCGCTATTCTAAAGCCGGCCACCACACGGCCGATCGCAAAGACCACGTTGCAATATAAAATTTTATTTTTTTACTCAATTATTTGATTCACAATCTCTATTTCCATTACTTACAAAGTCTTTGCATTTAGCTTATAAAATACAAATTAGTTATTTTACAAAATATACATAAATTGCTTAATTACAATCTATTTAATACTTGTGTACCCTATAAAAAATCTCTTAAGTTTATTGTGTGACATGGAATTATTGTTATTTTTAATTATTATAGTTATTAGCGTAACAAGTTGATCCGTCATCGTTCTAGGCACTTTCAAAGGCACTGACACCATGCACAAATTGGCAACTGCACCATTCAATTTTCGGCTAAGGAGGTAATGCATTTTTTATAAAATATTAGTTTGAAATTAAAGCGACCGTTCGGGTGGGCTGCATTACGTGCAAACGAGCAATTGCGGAAAAAATTGAATCTTGCAGATGTACTACCTCTAAGTACTTCGTTCTACCTGCTACAACATATAAAACTTTGGTAAAGTTGCACACCTAGTTATATACATATTTACACGATTCAAAGACAGCATTAAAGTCACGGAATTAGTTGATTTATTACGGGGGCTTTCTTAAAGGCAGCTTTAGCAGAACCCGGTTTACATTTGCCCTTTTTTCCTTTTAAAACGTAAGTCTTTGTAAGTTTTTGAGAGTCAAAGTGTATTTTTTTTAATTTATTTAGTTTTAAAGAAGATTTTTATTTTAGAGCGAGAGCGCCGAAAAATGACACCGCCAATAGTTGCTAGGGGTACGTAGAAACATCCTCTTGCAATATAAAACAATTCTATTTTTTTAATTTTTTGCCAAAAAGCATGGGTCAAAATCCATGTTTTTCTCAAAGCTTTGAAATAGCACGCCTGTGGGAGACCAATTCATCATGTACCACCTTCAAAAAAAAGCATTGCTTAGAATGTGATACAAACCAAGCAAATAATATGAAATACATAGGTCAAAGTATGCCAACTATTTTATTAAATACTTTGAAGAATTCAAAAGAAAATATCTTTAAAAAATATTCTGAAGAATTGTTGGTGACATTGTTTTTAGATATGGCAGAAGTTCTTTCATGTGTGAGACCGTTTTGGATAAAATCTTGTCTCAAACTGCGAGTCCATTTCATTTGAAATTGACACCTTTTAAATCGATCTTCAATTTTGCAGCTGAGCAACTTGAAGTAGAATGACAAGAATATCTACAAACAATTATTGAAAATAATTACGATTCTGAAAACTCCTTACTTATGCAAAGCAATGATAGCTTTCCCACATTTATCAATTCCTCTCCATCAAACGCAACTGATATTCCAAATAGAGATGTTCCCATGTACCAAATTTCTCCTAAGAATAATCTTGCAGATCAAACAAAAGCTTTTCCAAAAGCATTCTGTAATTTTCAAATCGATGCCAGTACCGTTACCTAAAGAAAAATCTCGTTTGTATAAATCTGATCTAACTCAAATTCGAGTCGGACTCTTTATTATCGTGGAAAGCCACTTTTAAATTCATCGGAAGAATCGATCATGACGCAATCGACTGAATTTAATAATGTTGATCGCAAAAAGGCGATGCCATACAGAGTCTTTAAAGAATTTTGCAGAACCTAAACTGTATATGTCCAGTTTTCATAATAATTCGAAGATGAAAGTCTTTTATCAACATCCCAATTATGGGAGCAAAAAACTTGTGACTGAGTCCTTTGGTGTTCCTCATTCTAAGTTCAATAATTGTCGGGAATTTGAGATGCAAGAAGTGCCACAAATTGACGATGAACCTGTAACAATTCCCATAATTCTTAAGGGCCATAAGAAGAGTACCAACGGTGCCTTGGGCACCAAAGATAAAAGCGTAAATGATGGCACTGGGAAGCAAATGACATGGAATCTTCGTCTGCTGTTAAAAAATTAAAAATTATTGTTTTTTTGTATGTAATTGTTTTATGAGCTTTAATAAAAAGCTAAACTGTGGATGAAGAATTTAACAAATAATTCTCCACATTATAGTTGTTTTATCACTAATTACAAATTCTACAATGGTGTCTTCTTCGAAAGGTTGTACATTTTTCCCCACATTCATAATATTCTTTGCTTAGAGAATCGGGTATCCAATACTGTTTCAAATCAGTATCTGAATAAGCTTGTAAATTCTAAAATGAATAGGTTATAATAGTATTTAGACTAATTGAACATTACTTACCGTGCTTTTTAAAGCAAGTAAAATACTAATACGTTTTAAAACATTGGGCAAACTTCGACCTTCGGTTGCATCCACTTGATAATAAGAATCGTTTCTATCTTCTGTTGGTTCTGATGTAGATTCGATAGCCCAAACGGGGAGTGATTCTTGTAATATATTATCAACATTTTTCTCAGATGTGCTCTTAGAAGACTCATCGCTGGGTGATGTTTTATTTAACTTGTAAACTTAGAAAAGAATTGACTCACTGTTTGTTGCTTTTCTTCTGGTTGGTGATTGTAAGTTTTTGTTCATGTTTCTATTATTATTTAAAATGTTTTTAAAGCAATAATATAAGTATCTTGTTTTGTAGATTAAATCTTGTGACGTTTATGGCTGCTGCTTTTTCAGATAGAAATCATATCTAAAGAAAACATTAAATTACAGAACTGTCGTTGACTACACATGTGAGACTCAGAATAAATTAAAATAAATTGTAATAAACCAATTAAAAGCTTTAGATATAATAATAATAATAATACGTATTTTATATTAATTTGAATTTTAAATATGAAAAGTGCATTCGTGTGCTATTTCAATTTGTATTGTACAGGTCCGTTTAGTGTAAGTGTCTAATTTATTTTCAAGTGTTTCTAATACTTTCTGTTCTTGTAATATTCTTTTCTGATGATCAGCTTCAGTTACTTGTTGAGAAGATAAAAAAATAACTTCTTTTTTCATCTAAAAATGCAAAAGGAAACTCAAATCACAATTTAAAAATCATAGAAATTTTTGCTACTAAATTTTAGAGTTAAATAATCAAATCAGCTTATTTTTATAACATCATATACCTAATCTTTTCAATATTTAACACCTACACCTACTAATGAGTATAATAGAAGGGCCTAATAATCTTAAAATGAATTTAAATGTGATATTGTAATATTATTGTAGATTTTTTCAAGTAATACAAGTTGCAAAATTACCATATTGATTTGATTATCCAGTTCTTCAAGTGTGCTTCCTTTTCACTTATTTCTTTGTCAAATTCGTCACTTTCTTTTAATAAATCACATAATTGTCTACTAACTTTAACGTCTTCTTTCTTTTTGGCAGATGATGTAGCAACATACAAGTCAGTAATTACATTCAATCGTTCTCGTTGGAATAAATCTAGAGATCGAGCTTGTTTTGCAAGTTTAGCTCCAGAAGTATATCCGCTCCGGTCCCTTTCTATTATTTTATTCTAAAAAAGCAGTTGTTAATCTAAATTTAAAAAAAAAAACGTAATTTACACGTCTTCCTTACTTCAACAACCCCTAATGGGCAAAAAATGGTTCGCATGAGTAAGAGTCCATATTTGTGCAACTTCTCTTGCAACTATAAAACTCAATTAATTCCAAGAACATTTTTATTCGATATAATTAATAAATGTGTAGTAAAAATATATTTGGTTTATTATAATTAAATATCACAGTAAACACTACACTAAAATTTAGTCAAATAAAGTAAGACAATGATGAAGTTTAGATTCTCTACAAGGAATGTGCGTTTTTATATTGCGTAAAGTGCCTAAAGTGGAGAGGCTCTTATTAATATTTTTTGTTTCGACAAGTCGTTCTCCTATGATCCTTAAGAAAAATAATGGAAAAATCAAAAATACGGTCAAGAGTAAAAGCATTAGAACATCATCAAAAAGTTACACTTCGTCCCATCAATAAAAATATGAAAATTAAAGATATTAATCTAAATACTAGAGCTGTTATTTGGAACCCGTTAAGAAGGTCGAAGTCGGCTACTGATTTAAGATCCGCCACACAGCCAAAAAGTTTCCACCCAGTTCCATCAAGGAATGTGATTAACCCCATTCCTGAAAAGATTGCCAACAAAGTACTAACACTTGCTAAACCGGGCACAAAAAGGCCGGCAACGTTAAACAAAAATGAAGAAGCTTTGAAACCGAAATTTGCACGAGTGCAAAAGATTCCACCTCACGACTACAAGGCAAGATATAATTTGGAGGTCGAGAAAAATGAAAAATTAAGGAACAAATTGAAAGAGAATGTAGGGTTGGCTAATAAATATACATTTTTAGTTGTGGAACAGGAAACGTTGCAAAGAAATTATAACATCTTGCGTAATAAACATCAAGATCTAGAAAAATTGTTTAATGCCCAAAAAAATTTATATGATGTTACTGTTATGGAAAAAGAACAATTATTTATTGAGGTAGAACGTTCTAAAGCAGAATACCAAAGTTTACTTACAGAACATAATAATCTTCAGGATCATAATAAGACATTAGAAATTAAATGTAATGATTCACTTTTAGCTAATAAAAACTTAGAGTTAGAGTTATCACATGCCAAATCATTAATAGCAGACTGTAAAAATAGTTTAGAACTAGTTACATCCAATTTAATTTCATTTGAAGAAGGGCGACGAGAATTTTATAAGCAAATACAAGATTTAAAAGGAAGTATAAGAGTATTTTGTAGAGTTCGACCTGCAATGCCACAAGTCTTATACAATGCTTTGTAATGCTAATTACATTGACGAAAAGACAATAGAAATTAAAAAGAGTAAAGAAAATATCAGCTGTATAACAGGAAAATCTACGGATTAAAAAGTGCAGTTCACTTTAGGCAACGTAATTTCTGCCTTACGCAATAAAGACACATTCCTTATAGAAATTCTAAACTTACTTATCTTTTGCAAAATAGCTTGGAAGGTAACTCAAGACACAGACGTGGTAGCCATCACGAGCACTCTGAATTAAATGAGAAAGTTCTTCAAATACATCAGCTTGAGAAGCTTCTGGAGGAAATACCTTATCAAAGGAAAACTGCACTTTTAAATCCGTAGATTTTCCTGTTATACAGCTGATACTTTCTTTACTCTTTTTAATTTCTAATGTCTTCGTCAATGTAATTAATATTACAAATCATTTTATAACTCTTGTGGCACTGCAGGTCAAACTCTACAAAATACTCTTATACTTCATTCTAAATCTTGTATTTCATTATATAATTGTCTTCGGCCTTCTTCATATGAAATTAAATTGGATTTAAATAGTTGTAAACTATTTTTCAAGCCTGCTATTAATAATGTGGCATCTGATAACTTGTAAGTCTAAGTTTTTATTAGCAAAAGTGCGTCACTACATTTAATTTGTAATTCCTTATTATGATCCTTAAGATTATTATGTTCTGTAACTAAAGTTTGATATTCTGCTTTAGAACGTGGTGCCTCAATAGATAATTGTACTTTTCCAATAACAGTATCATATACAATTTTTTGGAATTAAACAATTCTTCTAAAGCTTGATGTTTATTATGCAAGGTGTTGTAATTTCTTTGCAACGATTCCTGTTCCACAATTAAATATGCATATTTAGTAGCTACCACTTCATTCTCTTTCGTTTTGTTCTTTAATTTTTCATGTTTTCAACCTCCCAATTGTATTTTGGCTTATAGTCGTAGGGTGGAAGCTTTGGTACTCTTGCAAATTTGGGTTTCGATGCTTCTTCCTTTTTGGTTACCGCTGCAGGCCTTTTTGTGCCAGGTTTGGCAAGTGTTAGTACTTTGTTGGCAATCTTATCAGGAATCGGGTTAATCACATTCCTTGATGGAACTGGGTGGAAACTTCTTGACTGCGTGGCGGATCTTAAATCAGTTACCGACTTCGACCTTCTTCATAAAAGGTGCCCAAGAACAGCTCTAGTATTTAGATTAATATCATTAATTTTCATATTTCGTTAATTGCGAAGACGTGGTGCTCAATTTGTGGTGTTTTCTCGATCTTACGATTACTGGACCAGTCGTCAATCTGCTAACTAAACGAAAAGATATATAAATATGCCATATAAACCCATTTAATAAGCCATTTTAAACTTAATTTTGAGTGAATTTTTATCTGTATTTTATGAAACCTAGTAACTTTTATATTAAACTTTTTTTTGTAAATTTTATAATTAGAAAGTTATTTGACATTAAAGAACATAACGATTATCAGTTTTTTGCGTAACTTCGGAATTTTAAAATTGTCTTAACGGAATCTAAATCGGCACCTAAAACTGCGAAAAATTGCCCATTTAACTAATGGAGGATTAATCTGTGAGAAACTCCCAAACTTAATATTTGCCAATTTGTGATTTAATAACAATAAACAAAGAAATAATTAATATTATAAGCAATTGAAGCTTATACAAAAAAGTAGGGAAGACCGGGGTTGGAAGTCACATTTTTTTCTTTTGTATATTTAGAGCCCATGGTCTTAATTTATAAATGACATTTATATATCAATAGATAGTGTTTTTATTCTAGTTTAAGAAAAAAAAAAGACTTTTTCTCTACCATTATCTAATGAGCAGATATTATAATTTTTCTGAAAAAAAAAGTGCGACTTTCAACCCCGTGTATAAGGGATGGTTGTCATAGTGTCTGGGGTAGGTAATCACCCGCTAAATAAAAGGTAAAATACAAAACGATAAAACAAATGCATATGCTATTCCTAACCTATTCTATCTAACGAACTTAGGTTGTGGTAACAAAAATGACAAATGTATAATTACAGTCAATCGTTTATGTAGTAAAACCCTTAGAAATCAATAAAAAAGGCCGTACAAATTCATGGTTGCTTTGCACATGTGACAACTAGCCCCCGTTAACTTGAGCCAACTTTCCCAAAAACAGTTTTGGACAATAAACTCCCAAAATAAATTTAAATCAATGGTCATTTAAGAAACCATATGAATAATGTCATGAATCATATCTTAAACATCATAAATACACGAAAAAGTATATCACTATGCAAAATTTAAATATATGGTACTTACGAGACTCAAAACAACTTCACAAAAAATCACTTTCACTGTACAAAAAATACAAACGTATATATTTCTTATACGGTATTTCAGAGCGAACTGAAGTGAAGTATGCAAGGAGGTATTGTGCTCGGGCTTCTTTGACACGGGTAACCAAATTTATTCATTCATTAGGTTTGCTGTTATGGCTTATGGTGACAACCTACCCGTGACACAACTATACCCGGTCTCCCCTATCATGAAAATTAACCTTAGTTTGTAATTTACAATATAAAGTAACAGAATTTCTCACCTGTACATTATCTTCCCCATACAACCATATCGTGGCAGCAGGCCGGCAGGTCTGTTCAGAGAAGATATGTAGAGAAATGAAATCTTCATGTTAAACCTTGGAAACACAAACCTCTGGTGGCGTGAGTGCAGAATTAAAAATTTATATCGGCTTCTTTCTTTTACCCTTCTAAAATCATACAATTAAATGTCTATATTATTAAAATGAAACTTTTATATTTAGAAGATAGATTAAACTGTTGGTAGATAATTATCTTATTTACTACTCAAGCTGTAAGTTTAAAATTTAACAATGATTTGCGTTATCTAAATACGAAACAAATTAATAATATTTTTTTAATCTCAAAATTGGCTATTTTGTAAATGCAATTTATTTGACTATTTATTCTACTAGTTCTTTGGTCAACTATTAACGTTCATTCATAACTCAGTACCTGTGCGTCAGGTGTAAAAACGCGAAAGAACTTTCGTCGCAGAATTTCATTCCTTATCTATCCACAAAAATTTGGTCGTCTACTTTTGAGTTACCGTGTACATTGCAATTCGTTGTTACGATCGCGGCTCCACCAAGCGCGAATTTTCCCAAATAATCGATTGTAATGGCCGGTTTTGTTTACTTAGTAAAGCCACAAAGAAATCAATGCCGCAATTCTTCATCTACCATTTATCATAGACTGCACTATTCAATATGGATTGTATTTATTGCAAGATAACAAAATACATAAATTTTGGTCTTGATCGCCGGAGTGTAACCAGATTTTCTTGTAAGAGGAAGTAAGTGCTTGTAAAATACAATAATCATCTTTTTTAATACACAGGTCTGTTCTTTAATTATCGAGATTGAATGTGTTTCAAAATACTCAAGAAAAGTCTATGGATTCCTTTAAAGTGTAATGCTTAACTGCTTTCTATAATTGGTAATGAAAATGCAGCCACCGTGCAGTTCATCATCTCAAGATGAGAAAAGAACCATAAGAAGGTATAGTGTTTTGCACCCTCACACAAATAATAATTTAATAATACATTTATAGCAAAAACCCCAGAGAAAACTATTCAAATTAATACACATGGCAGATATTAGTGAAAGGTATTCTGTCGATGACCTTTTAAAGGAATATGAATGAAAGTTAATTGTACTTTTAAGATAATTGATTAAGTACAATTCTTTAAATGTGATATTTCTACCTAGTTGTTTTCTATAAGGACTTTTGATAAATTATGAATTAAATTTTAGTATTTTTATAGAACAATGCGGATATGTTATAAATCAATACGAATGTAATTTTAATATATGTAATATTTTGTACTAAATAACATTATTCTAAACGTTTAAATTATAAAATTCTTAAACTACTAACACTTATATACTTCTAATAAAATTGTTATTATATTTTCTTAAAAAGTGGTTTGTCTTATTCAATTAATAAAATCACATTTCAAATTGATATTAGGTAATTACTGAGATGTCCATGATTAAAATGTCTCCTTGCATCGTCCTAACAATTAAGAAATTTGTGTTGATTTATGTGTACATATACAAAGTACAAGTGCAACAGCACATGCAATCGTGCAATTATTTCCACACTAAACAGCACCACTTATTACAAAATATCCATAAACTTGTTTTATTATTATTAAGAACCGCTTTTTTAAATTGTTTGCATTAATTTAGAATAGAATGAAGCTTATTTTTATGTACACCAAATGCATCATGTTTAAATATAGCATCTCCACTAATTAGCAATAATTTATTTTAAATGTAAGTACAAGAATTAAGCTCAAATGCAAATTTAATTGCTAACTAAGACGTTTTTATTTATGTGCTTTGGACATTTGCAATTATGATTGGAGATAAATTATTTTTTGCACTTTCAGCAACGAATAAATTATTTATTTTAGCTCGATCTGTAAGTTTTTAGTTATTAATTTTAAGAAAGCAGCTTCAAAATTATTCAAAATCATGTTAAAAAATTTAAAAAGTAACTTAATGAATCTCAATGCATACTCGACTAAAAATCTTTGATCCGTGTTCTGATTTAAGTACCTTCTTTTAGAAATTTAGATTTTGTACTTTTGATCTTAATTATTTAATAATCAAAAACAGCAAACCATGTGGCTTATTTCCAAATTCAACAATCGTTGGATGTTTGAGTTTACGAACTTTTAATAGATGATAGAAATAATCTTGTACCTTTGATCTCTCTTTGAATTTTTCAATTGACAAACTCAAATCGACGATCTTCGAACTGTTTTTCAAATTTCGATTAACATAACAAAGCTTGGAGGTCTCGGTGTTAATAATATGCGCTTCTACAAGGACCTTTTCCATTTTTTCCACTAACAACAATTACAAAAGAGAAGTAAACAATTCTACTTAGAAAATATTGTCGTCTTACGTCCGGTTCGTCGTGAATTACTCGTTATTAAATTATTTAGCATTACATTCGATCAATTGATGATGGATAATTAAAGAAAATTGTCGTCCGTTCTAAAGCAAATCTACTCCCAAGGTTAATTTTATTAAGCGCTTTAATTATAGGAAATTTATGGAATTAGAATAATCGTTGCAGACTTGCAATTTTCCTAAAGCTAATGTTTTACAAGATCATTTGCGTGCAACAAACTTACATCCCATTCTGTTACCGTGCAAATTAAAAGAAATTCAGTTAAGAACATTAGTAACACCTTTGAACATGAAATTAATTTTATAATAATTCAGGAATCACGAGCACGTGTTTATTTATTTTTATGTATTCCAACAGATAATTGTTGCTAGCGCGCAAAATGCAATATTAGCATTAGTCGGTTTGATTTTCGTTTCGAATTAAGCTCATTTCAATTCGATCGGTTTTGATTTTTCAAGTTTCTCGAGGAAATTGCACGGAAAACTCGCGTTTCTGCGAAGTATCTTTTTCAATGCCACCCAATGCGGAAATGGTTCTATTTTTGATAATTTTTCAGGGTCGAAAAACTTTACACGTCGTAAATTTCTATGCATTTTCATAATCCATTGTTTGTACAATTTGGAAAAAAATAATACACAAGCTTTATTTTGGGGTCCCTTTAGTATTTGGGGAATGTCGATGGAAATTCTTTGGGACCGTTATTTCGTGAACGAAATATTACACCTACGATAATTAAATAAATTAGATAAGTTTCCATGTTTAAAATAATAATAACTTAAGTGTTCGTGGCTCGTTATATTTAAAATACACCAGCCAAAAGTGGCGGGGAAAGCTTTGCAAATTGTAAAGGCGCGATTTTAAATATTCAGTTGCTCGTGTCAGTCGTAGTCGTTTCCACGTTCCTAATTTCTTTTTAATTAAGAAAAAAATGACCGAAGTCTCCTCGCATTTAAACTCGAAAATTTTACAGTCGAGTATCGAACTGAATAACAACAGCCCCAACCCGGCGAATAACTTAGTGTTAGAAAATTACAATTCTGTGCAAAGAAGTGGTAGAATTTCTGTTTCAAGTGCTTCGAGCAGCAATTCCGATAGCAGCGAAGATGCCGAAGTCGCAAACTTGGGGGTTGATGCCAAGGAACCTAAGGGTGGCACGAACAATCAAATTGCCAAAGTGAGTTGCCTTTAAGAAATTTTTGGAAGCTCTTTTGGTCGTTCTCTTCTTTGCTCGAATTAAATTTCACGGTTCTTCGACTCCTACACTAATTGTTGAGGCGCGTCTACCTACGTTTTAAAATTTAGATTTATTTTCTTAAATTTTCGCTTGTAATAATTGTAGGAAAAAATAATGAGGAGGCTCGACATTATTAATCTTAATACAAAAGTGGTACGAATAAGGAAGAGATTAATAACATTTCGTATTTAATTCTTTTGGATTGTGGAGGCTTTAATGTTGGTTCTGGCCTTTTAAATGAATTTTGCCATCCACGTAAATGAATATTCTTCCATTGCCCTCTTTTACTTTTTTCGCCCAAGAATCGAAATTTTATTAGAGTTCTTATACAATTAATCAAATACAAAAATCACGTCTCTGTTATTTCTTAGATCTTTAAAAACGACACATGTTTAGAATTTTTGGGCTCATTTTACATAAGTTAGAATAAGACTATTCATAAGCATTATGGAAAATTTTGAGTAAGCCAGCGTTGAAAAAACGAACACAGTTTTAATTTAAAAAATTAATATTTAAAGTCTTTATACAAAATGTTCTATTTAAAAGATCATATTTGTGTTGTTTTTGTAAAAATCTATAAAAACGACAGAGATCTAGAATCTTTTGCCTTTTTTTCATTAAATTGTGGTAAAATTTCCATACAGCACTGTGAAAAATTTTGGGTAAGCCAAAAGTTGAAAAAATGAACAAAGTTTTAGTCTAAAATATTATTAATTAAATTCTTCATACAAAATTTGCTCTTTAAAAAATCATAACTCTGTTGTTTTTGTAAAAATCTATAAAAACGACAGAAATTTAGAATCCTTGGCCTTTTTTTTAAATAAATTATGGCAAATCTTACATTAAGCAATGTAGGAAATTTTCAGTAAGCCAAGAGTTGAAAAAATTAACAAAGTTTTAGTGTAAAAAAATTAATAATTAAATTCTCCATACAACATTTTCTGTTTAAAGGTCATATCCATGTTATTTTTGTAAAAATCTATAAAAACGACAGAGATTTAGAACCCTTAGTCTTTTTTAAATTAGTTGCGGTAAAAATTTCCATAAAGCACTGTGGAAAATTTCGAATAATTCAGGGTTGAAGAAATCAACAAGAGTTCATCTTAAAAAAAAGTCAATAACTTTGTTCTCAACTAAAATTTTAAAGAATTATTGTTTACAATCTTTACTGTTCTTAAATTTGGGCCTAAGACAATAGTAAAAAGAACCGGGCTGTATCCGAAAATTTTGGAAAAGATTTAATATTAATTTTATTTAAAATAGTAAGAAATTATTAGAATTTTTTCACTTAAAACGATTCGCCCCTACAAAATTACACACAAAGCACCAATTTACAGTGCTACTATAATCTAATTGCACCAATGAATTCCAAATAAGTAATGCCATTTTAATTTGAAAATATTTAAAAAAAAAATTAAATTGTTGGAAATTAGCCTTGGATTTTATGAAACCGTAAATACTTTATTTTAAGAGCAATAAATGCCTTTAGTTATTTATTTTAAACAAAATTATAATATTCAAGGTTGCTTTTTTATGGTTTTTCATTGTCCTCCAGGTTTATTCGAAAAAAAGAAAAACAAACTCAAAAAGCGTTCAGTCTTGAGATTCTTTGAGGATGTACACATTTTGATTTGTTTATTATTTAGTCATGTATAAATAAGATTTACTCAATATTAATCAAAATTTTTTTGTATCAAAGTAAAAAAATCGGGGTCGAGCCACCTTAACCGATAACCCTAAAAATTAACACCATAAACATGTAAATAACAGGAGGGCATCTCCGACATGAAAATATCTCGCTTTTTATTTATAATTCTTATTTTTAAATTGAAAGAAATTAATTGATCGTCCAAAATCAAGCGTTAACAAAAAGTTGAGCCGAAAGCCTTCACCCGAAGAGCAAAGCGTTAGGCGCAAAGAATTTTTCTTCGCTCTTCGGGAAGCATCGAAAGCCCGGTTTTCCTCGCAGCCCAAAGTGAAAATAGCAAATTCGTGTGGAATAGAAAAGTTTTTCGCCGAACTTCGAATACAAAAAACAATTAAAATAAGTCGCATTTAGCACTCTCACATGCTTTTATATAACTGAGGTCAACTCCTTATTAAATTAATTGATTGGTATTCAAGAATTGACCCTTTGTTACTTGTCATTATTTGCAAATATTGTCAATAATAAATAATTCTATCTAGGCATTTCGATTCGGGATCTTCGATCCGATTCGTTTCTCAACCTCTTCGGCCAACTATTGCCCACCGAAACCAGAAATATTTCATCAGAGCGCGCTCGAACGATAATTAACGATAATAAATTGATTGATTGATCAATGACCCACATTGGAAGCCGCAATTGAAATGTCAACATCGAATTCTTACTTACTTTTGTGAAAATTAATTCGCGCTCTCTTAAATCGGTGGCGGGTCCTTTGTCGGACCGTTTTTGAATCGCTTCTCTGAGACGATTTTTTGTACGTTCGAACCGAGCGCACATTTCCCTATCAATTATGCTATTTTTAAGTTATTATCTACGCACTTCGAGGAACAATTAAAAATATACCAACAAATTGGTTTTATAAAGGCCGATAAAAGGCTTCGTTGGCTGTCGATAATTTCTCCATTTCCTTCACTTGTAATAACGCAAAGTGCTCATAAAATCTGTTTCAATAATGAACTGATATGGGAGAAAATGTTACATTTAATTTCTGTAATGTTTTTTTCAAAATTCAAACGTTAAAAATTGCGTAGATTTTGAAATACAGTAGGATCCCAATTATCCGGGGTAATGACGGGTAGGGAGGTTCGCGGATAATCGAAAAATCGAAAAATGTGCTAGGTGATTAAGAAAAACTGTATAAAAGATATCATTTTTATTAAGAAACAAACATTTCCATTAATTTACAATATGTGTATATATGTTACGGTCAGTGTAATAAATGCGGTAGGTATTAATAATTACCGGTATGTATTAATAATAACCGCATCAAATGGTCAAAGTAATGAATAATCATTTTTACCGGTTATTATTAATAATTCTTTAAACACTTCGGTTAATGTAATAAAAGACAGGTAATTGACTGAAGCCGACTTTTAATAAAAATAAAAATTTTTCATTATTTACTGTTTTGTTATTATTGTTTTAACTACTTATTGAAACTAAATTCTATAAATATAAAAATAAAAAAACATTATTAAATATACAAAAAAATATAATCATTAAAAAAAATAAACAAAATTATTTATTTTTGCAGGATAGACTTTTGTGACACTTCGAATTGCAAAGAATGTGTGATTTCTTGCATTTGCAGCGGTTCGAATTGCATTCACCCGTACAATTACAATGTTGAAAGCCTTGTCCTCCAAAATTTGAATCTTTTCTTGCACATTCTCGAAGAGTTATGTCAACTTCTGGAACATCGTTAGTCGAAATGAATTTTTCTTTACAAACGGTGAATTCATTTCTCGAATACAATTGTTTTAAAATGCCATGTTTGGTTCCTAACTTATAAAGGCTTTCTTTTTCGACGGAAATAATTACAGCAATTATATTTCGGCTGTCTGCTTTGGCTCTATCTACAAGTGGTAGCATTATTCTAATACTTTGTCCTATTTCTGCAACAGGAAATTTAGCATTAGAATGCATCAACATTTTTTCGGCTTGCTTTTCTAGTGACTTTTTAGCCAAATCTCGAGCCTCCTTAATTTTTTGTACCTATTCATTAAGTAGGAAAGCGGACTCTTTATTTTTACCATTACTTTTTTCTTCAACGATATCTTCGTTATAGATTGTATCGACAGCAAGTTGTTGATCTTTTGGTTGAGGTTCGCATTTATCATTACTATTCTCTTTGCCAACGTCCACGTTCTTACCCAAAATTATATTTAGAGGTTCATGATTATTTTCAGACTGATCTTCTAACATTAACTCAATATCTTCTTCTCTTGTTATTTCCGATAATTTATCTAATGCTGGTCAAAGGTTTTTAAACCTACTTTAGCCTTACAACCGAACATTGCTTCATAAGGACTACGGTTGATTCCAGAATGGTAAGCTTTGTTCTTCATAAACTGAATGAATCTTAATCCTTCGGACCATTTTGTGGTTTTATTTGTCTCCAACCATGTAAATAACATTTTTCAATGTCTTGGTTCGCCCTTTCAACTGAACCTTGTGATTGGCTGTGCCGTGGCTTTCCGTGTACAATTTTAGGTTCATTCCACATTTTACACAGCTCTTCAATTACTGTGTTGGCAAATTCTCGTCCATTGTCGCTGTGCAAAATACATGGTGCGCCAAATATTGTAAACACATCCAACAAATGATTCGCAACTTCCTCAGCACGCTTAGATTTCAGTGCTCTGAGTTGCACAAATTTTGTGAGGTGATCTTGATATACTAAGATAAATTTAAAATCACCGTCTGCCTGTGATTGCAGGTCGATAAGATCGACTTGACAACTCGAATTAAATTCACTGCTTTTAATGGGTTTAACAACAAGTCCTTTCTTTAGAATATTCATTTTTTTTGGCATGGTCGACACAAATTTAAATAAACGACTACTAATTCTACGGTAACATTCTTATACTTCTCTTTAAGTTCCCTCATCATTCTGTTTCGCCCCCCATGTCCATTAGAAACATGAGTTTCGTGAATAATATCAAAAACCTCTTCTAAATATGTGTAGTATATAATTGGATCTCGTTCATCTTTTACTGGAACAATTAGCTTTTGTACATTTCCAATTTGTATTACATCGTATCTCGCCAATCTCTGATAATCTTCAGGTTTCTTGTTTGTAATCTTATGTTTTGCTGCTTTCAATTTCGTTAAAAATGAATAATACTCATCTCGTGTAAACAATTGGTGATTCTTTCCTTTTTCAGATTTGATTTTATGAATTTCATTATTAAAACGTGTTTTCATATCCTCCAGATCACTCATTTTAAGTTCGCTTTTCGACACACAACTTGACACGAGGGACTTCAATCGTATACCAGGTGTGCAACCTTAAAACGGCTGTTTTCTATTTAGCAAAACACAATAATTAACGCAGAAAAGTAAAAATATTTTATTCGAAGTAATTGCCCTCGCTGGCTATACATTTTCGCATCTTCGAGGAAGATTGTGGATTCCACCCCAAAAGAATTCATCCCTGTGGATAAGAACCACCCATCGAGCCATTTTTAACATCTTCATAAGAATTGAAGTGCTGCTCAGCAAGTGCGTGTCCCATCGACGCAAACAAATGGTAATCTGAAGGAGCCAGATCAGGAGAGTAGGGCGGGTGGGGTAGCAACTTCCAGCCAAGTGCATTCAATGTATCCCGGACCAATCTTGCTGTGTGTGATGGTGCGTTGTCGTGCTGGAAAATGATACCCTCATGCCGATCCGCGTGTTCGGGTCTTTTTTTGCACAATTCACGATCCAATTCGATGATTTTTGTTGGTAGCGTTGAGTATTGATCGTTTCACTAGGTTTCAACAGTTCGTAGTAAACCACCCCTTCTGGTCCCACCAAACACACAGCATTGTCTTTTCCCGAATCGTTTTGGCCTAGTAGACGATGTTGAGGGTTCTCCGGGTCCCCACGATTTTTGCGCTTAGGGTTTTAAAAGATCCATTTTTCATCGCCAGTGACGATTCGATGCAAAAATGATTTTCTGTTGTGCCGATCAAGCAAGATTTCGCACGCGGTCTGGCGTCGTTCCATCTGTCGATCGTTCAATTGATGTGGCACCCACTTCCCGATCTTTTGGATCTTTCCCATAGCAAAAAGGTGTTTCGAAATTGCTTGGTGGCTAACATTCAACTTCGCGGCAAGTTGTTTCTGCGATTGGGTATCGTCTTCGTCCAATAAATCTTGCAATTCGGTGTCCTCAAAAACTTTTGGTCGATTTTTGCGCTTCTTGTCGGTGACGTTAAAAATTCCGTCTCTGAATTGCAGAAACCACGCTCTGCACCAAGTTTCACTAAGAGCACTGTCGCCATAGACCTCCACAAGAATTCTATGCGCTTCGGCGGCGGATTTCTTCCAATTGAAAAGGAATAGCAGTGCTCCCCGCAAATGCTCTTTATCTGGCACAAAATTCGACATGTTTATCGTGATCAAAGGACACGTTATTGTCCGAAATAGCTGACATTGTCTTTTGTTTACTAATGGCAAAGATCAAAGAAATGAGAAAAAATGGCAGGCAAGGTTGGCTAATGCCTAATGCGCGCGTACTGCCATCTATGAGAAAACAGCCGTTTTAAGGTTGCACACCTGGTATAAGTCACAACTGGTGCGTTGCAAAGACAATAGCAGTGTGCACGTATCGTATGCGTAGAACCAAGTGCAAAGCCCACACACTAACTAACGCAAGATGGGGACTAGACATAATATTTTCCACTTTTATTATTACATTTACCGAAGATAGATGTGAATTATTAATAATTGCCGGTTTATGTGATAAATTCTGTCAAATTAATCACTTTGACCTTTTCACTTGGATATTATTAATAATTACCGGTTATTATTAATAATAACAGAATAGTTACTTTAACCGTAACATATACATATATATTAGGGTGGCCCTTATTTCGGGTATATTCGAATTTTTTTTTACGATAGTCCTAAATCGGTTCAAAATCTATAAAAAAAATTTATGCCAAATTTTAGCTCTTAATTTTAATATTAACCCGGCCCCCCCGATAGCCAAAGTTAAATGGAAATAACATTAGAAAAGTTCTATTATTACTTTGGAATTTTTTACCTTATGAACTAATGAACGGATCATATCGCAAATGATAGGTCTTATAGAAAATTCAACGCTCTACAAACAAGGTCTCCTGTGATATTTCGTTAACTTAACTGGTTCAAAAGTTATTCGTGGTCAAAATCAAAGTTCTAGTTAATTTTAAGGTTTTTTTCATTTTTACAGTTTCAAAAATGTTCTTATCCTGAAATTTAAATTTGAAACTAGAGTTTATCAATATTTCTACCAATCAAAATTAAAATGCTTCAACAATTTGCCAAAAATATCTTGTGTATCGTAAAATTGGAAAAATAGTTGAAAATTATGACAGTTCAAGAATAAAAGAAAAATTAGTGTAACTATTATTTTAGGGTCACGGTCACCTGGAAGTTTTCTGGAAAAAATCCATTAAAATTAAAAATAATAACCCGTCGATCATTTTTGAATTATCCAATGGGGGGGGGTTAATATTAAAATTAAAAGCTAAAATTTGGCATGATTTTTTATAGATTTGGAACCGATTTAGAACTATCGTGAAAAAAAATTCGAATATACCCGAAATAAGAACTACCTAATATATATACATATATATGTATTTTGATAAATGGTGTAAAAATAAGAAATACTTTAGAAAAAAAAATGACCACTCGAGATCGCGGTTGATTGGAACCCCGGAAAATAGAGACCCGGATAACGGGGGTCCTACTGTATTTTTAATTTTAATATTTAAACTATTGGGTGTTAGTTAGAACTAAAAAGTTCAATGGAAAAACGACCATTAAGTTATTTTTAAAAAAAAACCTCGTTATTTTTAAGAATGTATGATTTTATTTGAAAACAACTCTCTAAAAACTATTTACGCACTGCTTTGGTTTTCTTTTTCAAAAATATAAGATTAAAAGTTATGGCGGGGCACTATGCGACAATTTTGAAAATGGGAAAGAAAGCACTACTTTTAATTCTTATGCTTTTCTTACAAAATCTCATCTTTGAAAGTTAACAGTTGCTTATTTTTGGAAATACTGCGAAAAATAATTTAAACTTTAAATATTTGGACTTTTAGGCGTAGATTGGGACCTAAAAAGAATTTTAGCTTTTGAGAGGCCACTATTTAATTTTCATTGGTAAATATTTCTAATTTTATTTGGAAATGTCTCGTTAAAAGTTGTTTAGATTCGATTTTGGGTTTATTTTTTTTTCAAATAGAATAAAACGAAAAGGCTTTGTTTTGCTGTCGATAATTTCTCCGTTTTCTCGACTTGGAACAACGCAAAACGCTCATAAAATCCGTTTCAATAACGAGCTTACTTTTATATTAAAATTTATTTATGAGGAATTTATTAATTGCGAAACTGAATTCTTTCCTAACCAAAGATAGAATTTTGCCACCTACAAAATTAATGCAATTCCATATATGAATATTTCACTAGCATAAGTGCGACCATGAGACTATCAACTACCAGGAAGGCTTTATTTAAAACTTTTTAATGGCTTTTCTCGGAGTTTCTTACATAATTTTGGTAGCGCAAAAATGCACGTATCCACTAATTAAGCGCCATAAAATTATTCCAAAGGCGAATGTGTGAAAGTTTTCGAAAGCCATTTCTGTTTGCACAGACACCTAAAGTAGGCAGACAAGATTCAAATACCATTTTTGATTTAGTGTCGCGCTCGTGTTAGATTGCAAAATTACATAATTCGCATTTTCTTCGAAGGAATTCTCGTACGCCTCCGAAGAAGCGCGCTTTCTTCTGCGCGTTTTGCAAAATTTTGCTCTATGCTAATTTTTTGGGGATTCCGAAATCTACAATTTTACGAGACTCATAAATATTCTATCGGCGTTTTCGGCCGGAAAAAAAAGAGGAGATTAGCATAAAATTACGAAACAAACAAATAATTCTTACGGCTGTCTCGAGATTTGTCGTCTTAATGGGAAGAAAAGTTGAAATTAATTAATTTCGTGCCAGGCATGAGTTGCTGCAGTTAATTTCCACGTATTTTTCTAAATTGTTGACCACTTCACAGGTAGTAGATAGTAAATTTTTGCATATAGTTTAACGAACCCGATGTTGTATGCACAAATTGCGTTCACCTTGAATTTTTTATAACTGGCTTAATTTCGGTTTGTTATGCTCGTGAATAAATCGGAAAAAAAATTGTAGCACCGTTATTTGTGGACGGATCTTTAAAAGCTATACAGATTCGGATTTGCCAGACTTTTTGGCTTCGGATAGGTTTAAAAAACCATAGGCATGCTATTTGAAATTCTCGAGAAAAACGGGATCGAAGAGTCAAATTTGTAAATATTTTTTTCTTAATTTCCATTTTGAAAAATCGTAGCTCCGTTATTTCTAAATAGATTTTTAAAAACTTTTCAAATTCTGAAAGCCTGTTTATCGGAGCGTAAGATCAGTTAAAAAAATCAACAGGGCCGAATGTTAAGTCTGGGAGAAAAACGCGCTCCAAGCTTTCACAATGCAATATTTGTTAAAATTTTTAATTCTCAAAATGCTGTAATTTGCCGTCTTTGCGAATTCCGTCAAATCCTTTTATTTCTGAACGTTCCCAAGCCCCACGCGTCGGAATCCGGTCCTAACTGAAAACCCCCAAAATCGGCCAAAATCGAGAAAAAACATGGATTAACCCCTTGCGTATTTTTGAGGAAAAAAAATTTTAGGTAATGGATTTGCTTTAAATTTATGTGGGACGTTTCTATGAACCCCCAAATCGACATAGCCGGAGCCATTCTTTCTTGCTCTCCCTTAGACCTACAAAATTTTCGAGAAAACTAAATCCATCGAAAAAAATACACTCTGACTCAAAAAAACGATCGTTGCGCTCTCATTTTTGATCCAATTATTAAAAACGACCTAGATTCGGAATTCTGAGACTTTTTTCCATAAGATACGTGCAAAATCGGCATAGAGCGCAATGTTAATTTTTTGAGTAATTAACAGTTGAAGTTTTTGATTCATTTTTGTACCACAAAATTTTCACTAAAAAAATTGTAGCGCGGTTATTTGTTGACCGATCTTTAGAAACTATACATATTCGTATTTTCCAGACTTTTTGGCTTTGGATAGGCCCAAAAAACCATAGGCCTGCCATTTGAAATTTTTGAGGAAAACGCGTTCAAAGAGTCCGACTTGTAATTAAATTTTTGTAAATTTACACTTTGAAAAATCGTAGCTCGGTTATTTATTAACGGATCTTTATAAACTTTTCAGATTCTGAAAGGTCATTTATCGGACCGTAAGATCATCCAAAAAAATCAATAGGGCCCAATGTTAAGTCTGGGAGAAAAACGCGCTTGAAGATTTCAAAATGTAAATTTTGCTAAAATTTTAAATTTTCAAAATGCTTTAACTTTTCATTCTTAACGTTTCCAGGCCCCACGCCCCAAAATCGGCCAAAAACGAGGAAAATCTGGGATGAGCCCCTGTGCTTAGTTCTTTTTAGAAAAATAATGCTGCTACTTTTTCCGAATAGAAAATCACAATTTAAGTTTTTGATAACTTCAAAAATTAATTAAATGCCGTCTTTTATAAGCAGAAAAATTATATCAAAGGTTCAAATTAATGGATGCCTATCATTTTATTACACACAGATTTTATTAATATATATTTTTTTGTAAATAAAGATGTACAAGGCCAAATTTTAAGACCATTATGTTCTGGAACGACACAGTCGTTTAAAAATTATTTAGGCTTACATAATTAGAAAAAAAAAATGAAAACCAAGCATAACAAAATTAGCAATTCATATTAGACGGAGTCCCTCGCTTGAAAAAATCGAAATGCCAGAAATATTTAAATAAAATGAAACGGAGCACAACAAAGGCCAAAAGACAGGCAAATATTAGAAGACAGACAGATAAGCTCTCGGCTATTAGTTAAATTATTATTTATTTCAAGTTGTAAACAAGTAGTAAATATTTCTGTCTGTATCTAAATTGTTGGCGAAATTATCTTTTCGGACAGCAAAACGAAGATTCATGCATTGTTACTCATTAATTCGAGCAACGCTTTTAATCAAATCAAATTATTAAACCGCTGATAAGATAATTAAATCCGTTTACGTAATATATACAGATCCGTATCCTTTAAAAAAAATTAAAGTATTAAAAACTATTATAAAAAAATTAGATCAAGTCGTACTAATAAAAGCTCGTTTTTGTGGTGGACAAATTAGCGAAATACGTAAAATCATTTTCGACGACTATTTTTCAAAAATTGTTTTTGTTTTTCACTTTCGGCAAAGAGAAAAACATTCCTAAAGGTGAGACGAGTCCCCAAAGCCCCAAAATTAGGAATGACTCAATAATAATATTCTAATTGGCCTTTTACTTTAAAATTAATTACCTAAAACTGATTTATAGTTTATTAAAAATCGAAAACTTTATAATTATCGACGTATTGCTCAATTCGAAGCGAAAATTTATTTTTCTGCTTTATCTCGTAAGGACTTAACGATCGTTTTTGCGCGCGATCAACGTAATTTTTAATTTTCGCCGAAGTTATTGAGGATTTTTTGTTTTGCAACGACTTAAATCAGGTTTTGATTGTTTAAATTTAATTATGTCACGACTCGTTAGAGCGATAGCTTCATTAAAAACGTACGCTTTTTAACGAATTGCGAATTTAAATAATTTTATATGCAGGTGCGAATGCATTATTATTTAACACTAGAAGCGCGGCAATTTTGAACTTAATACAACCGCGGTTACCGGTCAATTAGACCTTTAAGAAAAAAATTAAATATTTATTGCAACACATTTAATGCTTTTGAACAGTTTTTAAAAACACAAAATGCCATAACTTTCACCGTATATAATATCAAAATTGATTGAAATTTTAATTGCTTGATTTAAAAAAAAAGATTCATGTAAACATCTAATAAAAACGAAGATGTGCGCATTCGAGCGAAAAGTGGCACATTTCCGAGCGAGGGAGGCAAATGAAGCGCGACGCGGAGCGGCGCGCTTCATTTTCCCGAGATCGGAATGTGCCACTTTGAGCTCGAATGCGCACACTCGATTTTAAGCACCATTCACAAAATTTAGGCTAATAAATTATTCAAAAAATTAAATAAATAATTTAATCGTTTTCTCTCACTCGCACCTACCAAATTTTCGTATCTATTCGCTCACTTCCACTCATTGTTATGGTAAATACATTTTTTGAACATAAAATTTATATTTACTTTTAATTTTTTGATTTGAAAGTAAAAAGATTAATTAAGGCAAATCAATAAATACGAGGATGTGCACGTTCGAGCGAAAAGTGGCACATTTCCGAGCGAGGGAGGCAAATGAAGCGCGACGCGGAGCGGCGCGCTTTATTTTCCCGAGATCGGAATGTGCCACTTTGAGCTCGAATGTGCACACTCCACTTTAGGCACGATTCACAATATTTAATTTATTTTTAAAAAAAATTTAATTATCCAAACTAATATTATAAAAGCGAAAGTAACTCTGTCTGTCTGTCCGTCTGTCTGTTACCTTTTCACGCCTAAACCACTGAACCAATTTTGATAAATTTTGATATAGAGATAGCTTGTACTTTGAACAAGGACATGGGCTACTGGTTTCGAGCAAATATAGTGAGTGATTCCTGTTATATTCAAAATCTTAAAAACAACCATCTTCAAGAAGCTGCGTTTACATAATATTATTTGGCCATTTGATCAAAAAGGTCTCCTTTCATTTAGTTCGTTTAGTTCTAGCGTTAATGCAAATTGCGAAAGCTCCGGAATCTCAAAATTAAGAGAGATACGGAGTTGCTCATTATTTTTGAATTGGAATTGTTAATTTTTTTTTTAAGTTCAGGGAAAACTAATAAATTCTGCTGAGAACTTAATGCTGAGAAAAACAATTTAAGAGTTTTCGCTCTATTTAATATATTTTTAATATATTTATATATATTTCTTGAAATTCGACGTTTGCTTTTTGCTTTTGAACTTCTTTTGTGTACGTTTCAATTTGCTTTCCTCGGGTCGACGAAGATGACTTAAGTAACGTTGAAAATGCATTTTATACGAGAACAAAAAAAAAGGTGAAATGAAATACAACACAAAAGTGTAAATAAATCTATTTGTCAGAAAACGAGTTTTCATCGTCGACCTTCAGAATGTCTTTGAGATTCCTTAGTTCCGGCAACATTTGCCATTATTTACAAAGGATTTTAATTGTTTGGTCTTTTTCGGGGGATTTTTTCTAATTTTGGTCGCTTCCATTTGGATTTGAAATCGAAAGAAATTAAAATTTTGTAATTTTTCGCCGTTTCAAGAACACAATATGATTTATTTTGTTAGAATGGGCCGCTTCCACCCTAATTTGATAAATGTGTAACGTAAGATAATAAACAAACTTTCGGTTTATGAATTAAAACAGACCAGATTTCGAACATAAACAAATAATCACATGCTGAACTATTTAAATATTAAAATCTATGGGCGCCTTTTTCGATTCGCAACCAAAATTATTTTAATTTATTTAAATCGACCGAAAATAATTCGTCGATTTAAGTTTGCACAATTATTTCGATTCGCCACACGCCCCATAACAATAATAATATTTAACAAAGCATCTCTCGAAACTTATTCGGATCGTTTATTTTATTAAAAGTCATAAATGAATCGGTTTATTTTTCTACAAATTTCGAAATTTCAATTTTAAACAATTTTAAACGATGAAGGCTAAAAAAACACCGATATCGAATATTTGCCAGTTGGATGTTCTCAGAAAAAAAAATTCCTACACAATTTTATGTTAATTGCGAAAAAAATTTATTTAACACTCGTGGGACTCCTTCGGACGAACAAAAAGGTGCCCCGATGTGGGAAAATTTATTATTAAAATATATTCTAGCGAAAGATGCAAGTTTGTTTTTTTTTCCGGTGCCATTCGACTTCGGTGTTTAAGCACAAATCGGCGACGTCCCGTTTTTTTCGGCCAAAATTCGAGGTTCCTCATTAGCATTTCGAGAAACAATTAAAATCTACGAAAGCAAGTGCGAATTAATTTTAATTTTTCGTTAAATAATTTAATTGTGTAAAATAAGCAAAATCTCGAGAAAGGGTGCTTGAGAAAAAAACTAAAAGCAGTCCTGTTCGATTTTACGACCGAATTAAATATGAATTAATTATGTAAAAATGTGCTTTAATGGGCAATCATTTTTTGAAATCGAAATTTACGATTCGAAGAGCCTTCCCAATTAAAATATTTGCATTTTAACAGTACAACGTGGCCCCCACGTTTCTGTGTCGTGTTTATTTAGCTTATTAACGATTTATTTTAATGCTTGCTTGGCGAAAGGTCACGAATTCCCCTAATCGCATAAGTTAAATTTAATTTTGGAAAAATCGGGATACAAAGCCTCTCCAAATTCATAACTCGCTGTGTTTTCAGAAATTCGACATCCATAAAACGAGGTCAATGTCAGATGGACAAGCCGGCAAATTGATGCGACCAGAATTAATCGAAGTGTTCCCAAGTCTACCAGATTCGGTCCTGGAAAAATTAGGATTAAGTGGAGACGAATCGAAGTGAGTGCTTTCATCGTTTTCTCGTGGTACAATATGTAAATGTTTGATTTTAGGGATCGATTAAACGAAGAAGAGCTGGAACAGAAGTTCGTGGCTTTAGCTCTAGCTTTTACAATAGATGCAGCAACAATCAAAGATCGATGTGAACGCCAAAGAAGATACCGAGACCAAACCGAAACGAATCTAAACGCCGAAATCGATAGGCTCATAGAGAAAGTGGCGTTCATACAGCCCCTGTGCGTCGATGCCGAAACGGCCGATTTGCTGACGGGACTTTTGGCCCAGATCGACGTCATAATTAGGGCCTCCTCGCACGCCGCCACTTCGGCCGAAAGATTTGGCGCAGTTCAACACGAATTAAGACTGTCAGAGGCTGTAAATCTAATGATTAATCACGTAACTTTACTTAAGCAACAACGAGACTCAACAAGAAAACAATTACAGTATACAAAGTAGGCGTCGACCCCCGATTCTTTTAATCCAAAAATGATTTCGGTCGATTTTCAGGAGAGTATTACAAGATACGAACTCGTCGGAGTCGTCCAACGTCAAATCAAGGAGCAATTCGGTTGCAAATGGGAAAATTCTTACGAAGAGGCGTGCGAGCATTGCCACCATTTCGCAGCCCTCCGAAAATAAAAATGGATATGTGAATGTGGATGCCAGAAGGATAACTCGAAGGACTTCTGATTTATCTTCGAGGGTCTCGGCTTTTGCACGGTCTTCTCGTCCGAGCAGGCTTGAGTACGTTTTTTTTTGAGATTTGTGATTGAAGATCTTAGGACCAAAAAAATTGTATGGAGAATTTTGGAATTGTGCTTTTTTAAGAGATCTAATCAAAATCTCCTTTTTAAGAATTTGTAATTTTGTCTATGAAGATTTGTTTCAAAATTGTTTGTGCTGCTTTTTTAGATAAACTAAGGCCAGAAAAGTTTTTTGAAAAACTTTAGATAAAATGCTGTTTTATGGGATCTATGTTTTATTTTATAAGATTTAAATTATTAACGAATCTTAAATTTATTTGCAAAGATCTTTTTGAAAAGTGTTTAGGTGTCATTATGAACATCTTTTTGACATAAAATAGGACTAAAATTACTAAGGGGCACGTAGTAAAATATATAAAAATGAGAGAGAAACTATTACTTTTGATTTTTATAATATTTTGTCAAAATTTAATCTTTAAAATAATTAATTAGGTTTATATTTTGAAACACGATTAGAAATGGTATTCAATGTTAATGCTTGAAGTTCTGAATTTATATTAAGGTCCTACAGTTGAATAGAAAAATGTTTTTTAAGTAATTTTGTAAAAAAGCTCACTCACTCTTAAGGATCTGTTATTTTATTTCAAAACATTTTTTAAAAACTATTTAGCAGTAATTTTGGACATTTTTTTTAAATTAAGACGAAAATTACTATGAGGCATCATTACAAAATTTAGAAAATGAGAGTTTGGTTTCTTATGAGATTTCTTGCAAAATCGAATCCTTAAAACTTAAACCTTATTTATTTTTTGAAATACATACTTAGAAAAATAATTAATATTGTTAATATTGACAGTTTTAGGCATAGATTGCGACAAAATAGTTGTTAGAAAAAGCTTTTATTAAAAATTAATGTTTAATTTTATAAAATTTTCATTTTTAAGGACTCCTAACTTTATTTGCAAAGATCTTTTTAAAAAGTATTTAGATGTGACTATGAACATCTTTTTGACATAAAATTAGAACCAAAATTACAAAGTGGCACGTAGTATAATATTTAAAAATGAAGAAAAACTATTACTTTTGATTTTTATAATATTCTGTCAAAATATAATATTTAAAAATGTTAATCTGGCTTATAATTTGAAATACCATTAGAAATGGTATACAATTTTAATACTTGAACTTCTAAATTTATATTAAGGCCCAACAGTTCCATAGAAATAGGTGTTTTAAGTAATTTTGTAAACACCTCACTTATTCTTAAGGATCTGTAATTTTTTAATTTAAAAACTGTTTAACAGTAACTTTGGACATTTTTTATTTAAATTAAGAAGGCCATTGACTACAAGGCATTATTACAAAATTTAGAAAATGAGAGTTTGAATTCTTATGAGATTTCTTGCAAAATTGAATCCTTAAAACTTAAACTTTGTTTATTTGTTGAAATACTTAGAAAAATAATTAACATTGTTAATATTGAGAGTTTTAGGCATAGGTTGGGACCAAAATAGTTGTTAGAAAATACTTTTATAAAAAAATCAATGTTTAATTTTAAAAAATTTTCATTGTTAAAAATTTTTAACTTTATTTGCAAAGATCTCTTCAAAATTAGTTAAGATTCGATTTTGGGTTTTTCCAATAAAACACGACCAAAATTACTGCGACACAATAAAGAAAAAAAATTGGAAAATAAAAAAGATAACATTAGCTTTATTTTTAAATTTGATATGCTTAATTCTGTTTCTAATCAATTAATAAGTAATTTTATTCCAGATTAGGTGTGGATTTAGATAAAATTAAGGAGGGAATAGTGGACGACAACGTCTTCACAGACACCGAAAGTCCAACTGAAGAGAAAAACGAGGAAAGCTCCACGTCAGACTTGGAATGTAAAACAACAACAGAAGACGACAATACGAACTATTCAGCTTTAACTTTTGGGTAATCACATTTTGTAATATAGTCTCATTAAATTACATGTATTTCATCGTTTTTAGTGGAAGAATGTCAACGAGATGCCAGACTTTGTATAAAAACGTGCAAGAATCGTACGAAAACTACGCTCAAAACGGAAGGACGCACGAATTATTTTATTTTGCTGCACTTTTGTGTTTTGCATTAGGTTTAATTGTTTTAGGGAATATATTGGTGGAGTTTGAATATGGGGAGGCTTATCCTTCAATCTATAAGGAGGATTTGATTAAAAATAAATTGAACCGCCAAATAACTTGATACTTGGCCGATTTGCGCAATTTTACATACAGCTTTTTGAATTATTTTAAAGCTTAATTGTTGTTGTAGGTATCTACTACTTATTTAAAAAAAAACTAATTAAATTAAAACAGTGGCGAGTTAGATGTGTCTTTGTGTAGCTAAGAAGATGGAAATAATTGTAATAAAATCAATTTGTTTAAGTTGTTTTACTTTCATTTTCATTATAGTTTCAATATTCATTACTAAAATCGATTAGTAAATTAGGAAAATACGAGTCTTAGCAAAAATGTATCAAATTTTCTGTTTAAAATACTGTAAAAGATAAAATGAAGCGCAAGTTCCTTGTTTTCTTATGAGATGGCAGTGGGATGTACTTTTAGATTTAGAAAAACTTTACTATTACATGTATCTATCGAATTCTAAACAGAATATGATTTTATATCTTGTTCAATTGATGAAAAAATTTACAAAAACTGTATTGAGCACAATTATAACATATTTTTGAATAAGAGCTGAATAACGATTGGATACTCCTTAAGTTTTGTAGAAAAAAAAGTTATTGACACAGGAAGACTTATGTTAATAATAGTTTTGCTAAAAGTAGAAATAATTATAACTTCTTTTCAGAATTCATGGAGTCTATTATTAAATAAAACTCGTTTTATAATGGCTGCTTATAAAGAAGTAATTTACTATTATTTATAAACTGTAAATACTACTTTTTATGTTTATAAAATTAATTTATCTGCTTAATTTCGAAAACGTATTTTTTTCAAATGAGCTTTTTGCATGCATTTAAATAATTTAAGTCACATTTTGTCAATGTTTTGGTTGCACCAAGAAAACTGTTTGAAAAAGCCTTAAATGTACCTATCCATAAATTGTTTAGTATTTAAAATTACAAACAATTTGTTTTATATAAATTTAATAATGTTTTTATCAACAAAATTTTGTAAAAGGCGGAATGCTTTTTAACTGTAATTCATTTCCAAATGTGATCTTTTCCCTTTTTTGAACAAAGTAGCATTTTGAAATGTGCCGAAATAATGCATTTTTAATGATTTCCAAAAAATAAATTGGAATCAGCTTTTTCTTGATTTAAACTTGTGGAAATAATTTTTTAAACAATAATTGAATGACGCTCTTATCAAAACTGAATGTGCATTACTAGAAAAGCTTTAATTATAAATAAAATAAATAAACAACTTGAGAACTTCCACAAATACTAAGTCATGAAATATTTCGATAGTTAACTGGAATTTTATTAATTTAATTATTAATAAGTTTAATTACGAGTAAAATGTGGGTTGTAAGAATTTTGAATCGTTCAAAAAAGAAGGATAATTAAATACGTATTCTTATAACAAAACCATCTGTATTTTCGTTAGAAAAACTGACAGGTAGGAGATTAATATTTTTAATAATCGATTTCAGTCTCGGTTCGGTCTGAACTCCATTTCGTCTTTATTGTTGGGCGAGAATGAAAATTTTCATTAAAAGAAAAGAAGGACGTTCGGTTCGAGCTAATTAGCAAAAAGATGCTTCGAAATGTCGAAGGGAAATGATTTTTATTTACAGAGAGCAGGGGAAAAAAAGCTCATATCCATACGCCAACCTTTTCGAATTTAATCTATTAAAGGACTAATAAGAATGTTTTTGCTTATTCATTGTTTGTATTCTTCCTAGCGGTCTCGATCAAAAGAAACCAATTGCTTTCTATAATAGATATAAAATCGTATTCTGTTTAGATATAGAAAAATTTCTATTTCTATTTGGCTTTTTTATGGTGCGTGTTTATTTGAAGATTAGTCAAGGTGTTATCATCGGCGCCACCGTTTTTAGGGCTTCCTATTTTGGAAAGAGCGAATCGATGTGGACCGAACGGCGGGTCGCATTCGAACAGCGCCGGGTCCTTATTAATATTATTATGTATTAATTCGTAAAACGTCTTTTTTATCGAGCTTAACCCTTCGAGTGATTAATTCGAAATCTCGAAGACTATTTTCGTATAACGATTCTTATATCTCATCGCGCCCATCATTATTGAACCGACAAATAACCTGTCATTAATGGCCATTTTAACAAATTTAAAAATATGGAAGACCAGTTATTCACCGTCGTTCCTAAATATGCCATCTATCAATTTTTCCTTACCGAGGAATCTCTGCCGAAATTGGTATTTTTATATGCCAACTTATGCGTCTCGTTCCTTTTATCAGTTTTATGTATCTTTCTCTTCGATAACGCTTTTATGTCTTTAAACCCATAATTAAGAACGATTTCGACAAAACATTTACAAGTGTAATGAGATACCAAATCTGCAGCTGTGGAATCTTTTTTAAAAGCTTTAACAAAGATGACCTACGATTTAAGTTTTGATTCTTTGTCTTTTGTGCTTTTGAGTTTGGCGCTTATATAAAAATTAAAAATACAAGTTCTATTCTTCAAACCCGTTTTTCTCAAAAATTTCAAATAGCATGTTTATGGTGGTTTAGGCCTATCCAAAGCCAAAAAGTCTGATGAATCCGAATATGTATAGTTTTTAAAGATCGGTTTAAAAATAACGGCTCTACAATTTTTTTAACGTGAATTTCTGTGTTACAAAAATGAATATAAAATTCAACCTTTAGTTACTCGAAAAATTAGCATTGCACCCTATACTTATTTTACATGTATCTTATGTAGAAAAGTCTCAGAATTCCGAAACCGTCTTGCTTTTAATGATTACATCAAAAATAAGGGCGCTACGATTTTTTTTGTGAATCAAGGTTTTTTTAAAAAGAAAAACATTTTTCTCAAAGCTTTGAAATAGCACGCCTATAGTTTCTTAGACCTATCTGAAGCCAAAAAGGCTGCCAAATCCGAATCTGAATAGTTTTTAAAAATCCGTCCACAAATAACGGCGCTACAATTTTTTTAAAGTCAAAAATTGTGCACAAAAGTGGACCTAAAATTGCAATTTTTTATTACTCAAAAAATTTACGTTGCGCCACTTATTTTACATGTATCTTATGTAAAAAAGTCCCAGAATTCCGAATCCGTCTTGCTTTTAATGATTGCATCAAAAATAAGGGCACTACGATTTTTTTTGTGAATTAAAGTATATTTTTTTTGTGTTATTTAGTTTTATCGAAAATTTTTATTTTAGAGCAAGAGCGCCAGGAAATGACACCGTGTATAGTTACTAGAGGTACGTAGGAACATCCCCTTGCAATATAAAGCAATTCTATTTTTTTGATTCATTGCCAAAAAAACATGGGTTAAAATTCATGTTTCTTCAAAAAGTAAAACGTTTTTCTCAAAGCTTTGAAATAGCACGCCTATAAATTCTTAGGCCCATCCGAAGTCAAAAAGACTGCCAAATCTGAATCTGAATAGCTTTTAAAGATCCATCTACAAATAACGGCGCTATAATTTTTTTAACATAAACTTTTGGGTACAAAATAAATCTAAAACTTCAACTCTTAATTATTCGAAAAATTAACATTGCGCGCTATGCCATTTTGGCACGTATCTTATGGAAAAAAGTTGCAGAATTCCGAATCCGGACCGTTTTCAATGATCGGTTTAAACATGAGGCCGCTTCGATGTTTTTCATGAGCCGAAAAGTATTTTTGTCGACTTATTTAGTTTTCTCAAAAATTTTGGCGGTCAAAGGGAGATCAGGGAAGAATAGCTACGGCTAGGTCGTAAAATTAATTAAAGACGTCCCTGTTAAAATTCTCAAGACACCTATTTACTAAAATTCCATTCCCTTTTCACTGGTGAAAACTACATTTCAATCGGAACATTCCTTTTTGAGTAATAAACGATTTGACTCTTCATCAGATATAAATACTTTCTTTGAGAATATATTAAAAAAAAACTAATTTTGCAAAAACGAATAAATACATTTAAATGCAGTTTTTACCAAATTAAAATATATTAAGTAAATAATTTTTATAGAACTCACTAATTTGAAGAGATTGCTCGAAGCCCATACTTAATGGTGGTAAATGGACCCTGAAAATTAAAAAAAAAAATGTTAGTTACTGTCTGACCAAAAAAAGAGACTAACGATATAATAAAATCGCTGCGACACCTATTTACTATTAACTAAATTAAAGCACATTAACTTATTTATTCTGCAAGATGACATCTAAACGATAAAATAAATTAGTGACGAAGCGCGTTAAGTATCAGTACGTATTCGTTCTACACCCCGTACTATATTTTAAAGAAAATAATAGTTATGTTTACGTGCACACTTTTTGCTCGACAAGTTCTGCGAGATTGTTGATCTAACTCGCATCAAAAGCGGACCATTTAATTAGTCCCAAGTTCGTTACCGTTTGCGAAGCCCCGACGATTTAAAAATTCAAAAAAGCCCCAAAACTAACGACGCCAAATGAGCGACATTCGTTCCACACGTGCTAAAATTTAGCGTTCGGACGTAAAATTATCATTCTTTAAAGTTGATTTTAAGTGGTGTCGCTTTTGCGGCATTAAAATTGTTACATTATGCAAGCGAGCCATTCTCAGCCCGGCCGTAACGCAGAATTTTCACACTTCGCATAAACTTACCACCCTACTTCTTTCTCTGAAAGCTTTTCCGAGTTTAAATAATAAATCGCCTCGCCTAGAAATGATTTCCGAGGTCAAAAGAATTGCCGAGATATACAACTTTTTTTTATGGACCACTTACTATGCAAAAATATATATAAAAACTTTGCCACGTCCCCTCCCGCGCCGCCCCCCTCTCCCCGTCGTTGCTTTTTTAAATATTTTCGAACCGAAAATTCTCTCGTCGGTAATTTCGCGAATAATCGATCGGAAAACGACCGCGAGATTACGACGTAACAATAAATAATTTTCGAATACCTAAGATTAATTTTAGGTAAAATTAATCACTGCCAAAAACTGTCAACCCTAAACACACATGAGTGTAAGATTAGTTAATTTTCGGAATTAATAAGCTTAAAGAATAATTTCTTTTTAAGACCTCTAGAACCCTATCGCGAATTTCCATAAACCATTATTCCTATGCTTTGTGTACTTTTTTGCGGAAAATTAAAATAAATAAACCGGTGTTAAAAGCCTCGAAAAAAAAGGGCTCTTTTTTAATTAGCATAAATGGGCATTGCTTGACGAGCGCGGATTAGGGAGTGGAAACGAAAAATTGATAAGCGAACTTTTCGGAACGAAGAGATATCCGATATACTTCGGAGAATAGACTTTTGAACTTTGCGCGAAGAATTTTCCATATTTACCATTAGCTATGCTAATAAAGAAGGTGTGTAACACACTTAAAAGAGAAAATGGGATATTAATTACATTACTCTTGCATTATAAACACGGCTGCTGAAGAGTAAAGATGTTACTTGTATAGCGGCAGATGGAAATCGATCAGGGCTTATAAATTCCCAAATTAGCTACCCTCATCCGCTTCCTATTTATTTTCCTTTAGTTTAATTTCGGCGGGACGAAACGTTGATAAATAAATATCGTCGAGCGTCAAAGGCGAAAGTTGGCGCGGCCGGGCCGAAGCGGGCTTTTACTTCAATTTAAGCACAAAACCGAATGCAAATAACTTAATAGGGCATTAGACATTGTTGAACACCCTAAAACATGAAGTGGGCAATGTGTATTCTAAAAGCAATGAATTGAGTACTAAGTATTCAATCCGTAAACCGCCGAAAGTGTTAAGCTTCCATTTACACTAAGTCTGATTCCATTATCAACCCCTTCGCGGATCTTAACCCTTGCTCTTCCGTCTTGGCCGCCGACGTTTCTGCCCCCCTCGCTCGTCGCCTCTCGTTTCGCTCTTCTTTAATCCCTCATTTTTAATTTTTCTATTTATAAGTTTTGATTGCACGTTCGAATGTTTGCGTCGCACGGTTGTGGCACATGGGCCTTCCACCCCCATATCCTAAAGGGTTTTTTAAAATTGTGATTGCTTTAGTGGTTCACGATTCGATTTAAATTTTTTTCAATTTTCAAATTGTTTTAACAAGGTTCAATTGCACAAAGTAGGGGAACCTGTTGTACCTTGGTCTCTTTGTACCTTTTTTTGAATATTTGAGGCCTTTCGTGACCCATAATTTGCGATATTTCAAATGCCACATTGACAGATATTAACGTACAGTTAGCAGCAGCTGGCCAATGTACTTTGTTCATGTATGAGATCAATTGAAATTTTTAATTGAAAAAATGGAAGTGTTTTTATATTCTTTTTACTTAAATATTTTATTGATTTTTGTTACCTAATAACAAATGGTTCATTGTAATAGAAGGATTATTTATTAATGTTTGCATAGTAGTGGTCCGATTTTGGCACAGCATAATCTTTAATTTTATTTTTGAGTTTAAACATCAAGGGTCGGTGTGTTGTACTCGGTCACTGTCGATAAATTGTACCTTGGCCCCAAGATCAACGTGCAATAAATAAAAATTTAGATATACCTTTGTTATAAATTCTTATTTTTTTTTAAATTTTGCTTTAGATAATATGCCTTGCAAGTCTAACGAAAAATTTAAATTTTTGCAAAGGTAACCATTAGGTATGTGAAATTTTAGTATGCGAGAAGAGTTTTGTTAATTTTTGAAACAATTTTAGTGTCATCTCAAAGAAGAACAATAGTAGTTCTTATAATCCAAAAATAAATATATAGTTTTCATAGAACATTGAATTTTATTTTGCTTAATGTGAATAGAGCCAAGGTACATCACCTCTGTTGTACCTAAGCCATAGATCCACTAATTTTTAAATCTTATAGCAATTCGAGTAAACGGTTGGTAATGCTTTCAAATATTTTATGATGAATGTCTTATTAGGGCCCCACTACGATGCAATTCATTTTATCAACAAATTGTTACATATACAATTAAAAAAAAATTACAAATGAAAAAAGGGCCAAGGTACAATAGCTTCCCCTACATTTTTGAGTTGCTTGAAAAAGTTTCAATAAAGAAACGAACCGTTACATATTTAACAAGAGTAGTTTTATCGACATTCCAATTCCTGTTAGCTTTAAAGTATATTAAAAGATATTGAACTTTAACATTATGATTAGTATCAATTAATGTTTGGTACCTAATCCGTCTGTTTATATTTTGAAGGTTCTCATAAAAAATATAATGCAATTATAAATAATTTAATTTAAATAAAATGCTTAAAATATGAGCACTGATTGGTTATTTTATAACAATAATAATTGTAATTATAAAAAAATCTAATAGGGCGTCGCTTATAAAAATTTATTCTTACTTATAGTCTGAAGTCTATATTTTATAATTATGTAAAGCGTCCCTACCGACGTCGGCCTAATTTTTACAGTGCTCTTCTTTAATCCCCTGTAAATATTAGACAAAGAGTATATTTCTAAATATGTATCTCTAAAACTATGCATTGTTTTAAAACATTCCTATGATCAAAATAAAGTTATTTTTGTCCCATGAAGTCAAAAAAGCCACCCTTAAACAATTAAAATAGGTATCTAAAAAATTTAATGCAGTGTATCGAGCCCTAAATATTTCTTAAGAATTCTCAATTATATTAAACATACACTACCGCCAGAAAGTTTAGAAGCACTTGTATTATAATACCCCAATATTGTTTCAGATTTATTTTAAACTAAAATCATACTACAGTCAAACCTCGATATTATGAATATGTTTATCCGCAAGATTTTGTTCACAATAACGAGAAGTTGATAATAATAAGGTACCATACCGACGAGGTTTGACTGTATTGTTTTTTAATATTAAAAATCAAAATTCTTCAATCGCATTTATTCCAAAATTATTAATTTAAGGATACCAAATATCAAAAGTTGTTCAAAATATTCAAGAATCAATTTATGTATTCCGTCAAGATTTTATATTGTTTTGAAAAATGTATTTTTTTGTAATTGCAATTTGTTCCCAATTTCTTTTTGCGAACTTAATGTTCTTAAGATCTCATTTGATGCCGAAAAGCTAAGAATTCTATATTCCAAAAGTTTTTGAACATATTACAACAAGCAATCGAGTTATAAATTTTTAATACAGACAAACTTCGATATTATGAACATATTTGTCCGGAAGGTTTTGTACATACTAAAGAGGAGTTCTATACTAATAGGGTGCATGCTAACGAGGTTTTTGTATATGACAGTAGCTTACTGAGTACGAAAGAAAAATATGCTTCAACTATAAAATAAAAACACATTATCGTTTATTGAACTAAAAATTCATTCATAATTTATTTTCATGGCCTTTCAATAAATACAAAGATGTGCGCATTCGAGCGAAAAGTGGCACATTTCCGAGCGAGGGAGGCAAATGAAGCGCGACGCGGAAGCGGCGCGCTTCATTTTCCCGAGATCGGAATGTGCCACTTTGAGCTCGAATGCGCACACTCGGTTTTAAGCGCGATTCACAACAATTTAGGCCAATAAATTACACGAAAGATCAGTTAAATAATTTTAATCGTTCCCTCTCACTTGCATTCACAATATTGTCGTATGTTTTCGCTCCCTTGCACTCGTTGCTATGGTAAAAACGTTTTTCGAACATAAAATAGATATTTTGCTAGACAGAATGTAAATTAATTATTTCAAAAAGCAAAGGATAAAGTAGAGAAATCCAATAAATAAGAGGATGTGCGCGTTCGAGCGAAAAGTGGCACATTTCCGAGCGAGGGAGGCAAATGAAGCGCGACGCGGAGCGGCGCGCTTCATTTTCCCGAGATCGGAATGTGCCACTTTGAGCTCGAATGTGCACACTCGGTTTTAAGCGTGATTCACAACAATGTAGGCCAATAAATTAGAGGAAACATCAGTTAAATAATTTTAATCGTTCCCTCTCACTCGCATTCACAATATTGTCGTATGTTTTCGCTCCCTTGCACTCGTTGCTATGGTAAAAACGTTTTTCGAACATAAAATAGATATTTTGCTAGACTAAATGTAAATTTATGATTTGAAAAAGCAAAGGATAAAGTAGAGAAATCCAATAAATAAGAGGATGTGCGCGTTCGAGCGAAAAGTGGCACATTTCCGAGCGAGGGAGGCAAATGAAGCGCGACGCGGAGCGGCGCGCTTCATTTTCCCGAGATCGGAATGTGCCACTTTGAGCTCGAATGCGCGCACTCGGTTTTAAGCGCGATTCACATCAATTAATTTACTCTCTTACACGGCCAACTTCAACTGCGCGCACGCCACCTCCGTCGTCCGCTAAAATTCCGCTCTCGACGCGCCAAAAGAAGTATACCTTCAAAAATATTTTATGAAGAATGCCTTATCGGGGCCCCACTACGATGCAATTCATTTTATCAACAAAGTGTTACATATACAATTGCAAAAAAATTACAAGTGAAGAAAGGGCCAAGGTACAACAGGTTCCTCTATATTAAACGAAATTATTGATTTGTTTTATGGCAAATTAATGATTTGTTAGCCCATAGATAATTTCATAAAAAATTAGTTCCATATATAATTAAAATTGCTCTCCTAATTGTTGCATTAATAAAAATGTAGACAAGTGGAAATATGTAGGTCCTTTTTCGCAAATCTAGCTTTTTTAGTTAATTTTGTCTAAGATTTCGATTTAAAATCTGTTCAATTCCTGATTTCATTCATACCATATACTTCAAACGAGCAATTCTTGTATATATATTGGTTTCTCGTAAATGGCTCTAACAATTTGGATGAACTTTCGTATTTAGATCATGTTTTACTGTCTAATTTTATCTACATAGGGCTGAAAAACTGCGTTTTTACCCAAAATGTTTTTTCTAGCACCACCCCATGGATAATTGATGTACCACTAGGCTAAACTATGCATACATTGATACACAACAGCAGATGGCGCCACATTCATATCTATATATATCAAGACCTGGGCGACCGAAAGCTACCGCATTCCCACGACGAAATCGAAAAACGTGGACCAAAGCTCGGTCGCCCAAATCTTGCTGTTAAAACACAAAAGCTTTTCGATGAGAAAATTAAAATCATTCTCCCCAAGCGATTACTGTATGCACACTTTATCTGTTTCTCTATTTTTAAAAATGTGAACGCAATCGTTTTTTTTCCACGACCAAATTTGGGCCGAAATTACCCGATCGCGCGGTTGACGCTTCCACGTTTCTCGCCGGTAGGTAAGCCCAATGTAAATATTCAATAGAAATTAAGTAAGCAATTTTCTTCCGCCCGAAATTTAAACCCTTGCCCTTAAACACCCTCTTCGCTCGCTTATTGCTCAGTTTTAGCATTTTAATAATCTCCGATTATCAAAACTCGCTTTAATTCCCATTTTATTCATTGTCATCGGCCGGGCGTCCTCCTCCACCTCCCCGTTTCGCCCGATTCGATTTCGGTCAGCTTTTTCCCCAAAAATCCATATAAAACGAAACAGCATCAATCTTAGGTTTACCCCGGCAATTTTTTATGCGCTACATACAAATACGAACGATAAATCAATTTGAGAAGAAGCTGTCACTCGGTAGAAAGCCACGACGTTGTTGCGTTACACCCTTCCAAAGCTGAGACGCCTTTATACGCCAAAATAAAAAAGAAATTTAATTCCTATAAACGCGCCGAACGATCGGGCCCTTTAATCGATCCCCCCACGAAAGTTCTCCGCGCGCCCTCCGCAATTTCGCCCCCGGAACGAAGTCGATCGAAATTTCGAAAAACGGATGCGTTTGGCGATGAGCGAGCGGGGGTGGAGGAGGGGGGCCCGAGAAAAGGGGGCGACGAGATTTTCGATCGGCATTGAATTTTCGACCCAGTTTCGGAGACGGCGTGTGCGTCAGAATTTTGGGGTCAAATTTGTTATTTACAATAAGTTATTCAGAAGTGGCAGAGAGAGGAGAGAAATCTCGAGAGGAAGGCGGCCATGTTGAATCTTGGCAATCGCACGGTCACATTATTGATATTCTACTTTGGAGTCTGGTTCTTGTCGTATCCCCACATTCTCTCCGTGCTCCAGGCCTCCCGCCGCCCCCCTCGCGAGTCCTGACCTCCCACCAACCCTTTGGAATTAATAACTATAAAGTCATCAATAAAAGATACACGCCGCGGCGCTCTTCTTCTGCCTTTTCGACGCGACACCCGCTTTCGGGGGTGGCTCCGGCGGCCGACGGATTTTCGGCGGTCGGACGCCGCTCTAAAGGTGATTTCTCGAAATCCTGCGCAACAAATAACAGTCGTAGAAACGTACAATCGTACAAAAAAGACGTAAAGCGCCAATGGAAGCGAGGGAACGTTGGCGCCTCGGCGCAACGGCGTCCAATCCCACCCCCGTTAGCAATAAGATCCACATTCCGAGAAACTCGAGCTCTGCTCACTATTTTCCATTGGCTGTCGGATTCCGCGAATCCCACCAATTTCTCGTATTGTCATTGTCCGGGACCGGATGCCGTTGGGAGCGGCGCCGAAATCGATCGGGCCCGAGTTTTTTTTTTTCGGTCCCGAAAAAGTCGCAAACGTCCGAATCGCTCGAAATGCCAATTGTGCTTTCACCTCCGGCGTGAAGACGCAGCACCACCACATCAGAAGGGCGGTGTTCTTGCTTGAGTATCGACCGCTGCGCCCGGATGAGGACATTACCCGGGCTCAATTCTAAGCGCAATGCTCCATTCCCCATCTCCAACCCCCAACCTCCCAGCTCCATCTACATCTCCAACTGCTGCAGCTTATTTCCTCGTTCTAGCGACTACGGAGACGGGTTTATCGTTGCACACTATCGATAGACACGCTTTGCTCCACCCGACCCCCCGCGTCATTCCCCAATACTCCCCAAAAACGTTTTTTTGACCAAATCAAAACGCACTTCTGCTTTTGCGACCCCAATTCAAAAAACATAAATAAAAGTAATTGCGAAATTAGTGTCGCCGTGGACTTATCAAAAAAGGGTAGGTATGGTAAAATAATTTTCCTTATTTTTTTACAGTTGCTTAAGGGTATAATTTTATGTAATTATGTTTTGCATATCTGTCTACGTGGAACGTAATATTGTTCAAGCGGGCGATTGTGCTTTCTGACTATTTCGAAGTGGATGCCTCTATAGTTTCTTCTGTGTTTTATATAGCACATACATTTCGCACGAGATAAGAATAATCTTTAATGTAATAGGCGGAAAACATGCCATCTTACAAGAGAGACGACAAGAAATCTTATGCATATCTTATGCTTCATTATGTACCTACATGTTAGCAATTATACTTTATTAATTGTTGAAAGAAACATGAATTCATTTACTGGGGCACTTATTTTTAGATCTGCTGCGCATAATTTTATGCTTCATCATTTTGAAAGCTCTTACGTTGGGTGCACGTCGTGGAGCGACGTCGATTTAAAAATAAGAAACGTGTTCTATTTTTTCGAGCTTTTTGTTTTTTAAAATGAATTAATACAGAAAGATTGGTACTCAAACTCGAAATAAATTAAATTCGGATTTTTTGTGTATTTTACTTTGTGGCTACTGCTTTGAGAGTAGTTGATAATTTAAAAAAAAATTAATAGTAGTTTTTCTGTTTCAATAAGAAAATTATTGGAATTATAACCTTGCATCGTATTTCTTTTTAGAGATGTTTGAGTTTTGTAAATAATTGAAACTTATCTATTTGAAAAAAAAAACGATCAATATATTTTTAATTACAGTTAGACGAAAATACTATTAATTGTTTTCGGAATTTAATCAAATTGAAAATTATGATTGTTTTTGGGGTGGTTGGAATTTTTTAATCATTTTTATGGTTTATTATAAAATCTAACTAATGACTTTCGGGCAATAGTTTTTCTGATTTCGCAATTTTAAAAATTGTGTTTTTTAATATAAGCAAAATTAAATTTTTTACACATCCAATTGCATTACGCCCTACCCTGTCGTTTTAGGAGCAGTTAAAATTTTTTAATTATTTTTTTGGTTTGTTATAAACTATAGTTAATAACTTCCATTAAATAGATTCTAGGAATTTGCGATATTAAAAAAAATTCTTTTTTAATAAAAGCGCAATTAAATGTTTAACATTTCCAATTGCATTACGGCCTACTCCGTCTTTTTAGAGGTAGCTATAATTTTTTAATTATTTTTCTGGTTTGTTATAAACTATAATTAATAACTTCCGTGCAATAGATTTAACAAATTGACGAATTTAAAAAATTGTATTTATTAACATAAGAGAAATATAATGTGTTACATTTACAATTGTATTACGGCCTACCCTGTCTCTTTAAGAGTGGTTAGAATTTTTTAATTATTTTTATGGTTTGTTATAAACTATAGTTAATAACTTCTTTCCAATAAATTTCTTGAATTCGCAATTTTAGAAAATTGTATTTTTTAATATAAGCCAAATTAAAAGTTTTACATATCAAATTGGATTACGGCCTACCCTGTCTTTTTAAGGGCAGTTAGAATTTTTTAATTATTTTTTTGGTTTGTTATAAACTATATGTAAGAACTTCTCTCTAATAAATTTTCCGAATTCGCGATTTTAAAAAATTGTATTTTTAACATGGGCGAAATTTACTGTTCTACATATTCAATTGGATTACGGCCTACCTTGTCTTTTTAAGGGTAGTTAGAATTTTTTATTTATTTTTTTGCTTTATTATAAAATATAGTTAATAACTTCCCAGCAATAAATTTCCCGAATTCGCGATTTTAAAAATTGTGTTTTTAACATATGTAAGTGAAATTAAAAGTTCTTTATATTCAATTGCATTACGGCTTACCCTGTCTATTTAGAGGTAGCTAGAATTTTCTAATTATTTTTCTGGTTTGTTATAAACTATAGTTAATAACTTCCATGTAATAGATTTAACGAATTGTAAATTAAAAAAAAAATTAACATAAGAGAAATTGAATGTTTTACATTTACAACTGAATTGAACCCTACCCTGTCTTTTTAGAGGTAGTTAGAATTTTTTAATTATTTTTATGGTTTATTATAAACTATAGTTAATAACTTCCATGCAATAGATTTAACAAATTCGCGATTTTAAAAAATTATGTTTTTTAGTAATAATAATGTCACAACGTTAGTTTTAAGTTAAACGACTGATTTATTATATCAGCTTTGTATGCACCCTTTTCTTAGTAAGGCCGTTAGGAAGAGTTTAATAAAACATATGTTTAATAACTAGTGATTAAGTCTGCAATAAAAAAAAGTGTTTTATATGTTACATAATAAAATATAGTGATACTTAATAATTTGTATGTTTCATTTATACAGTAAATAAACGAATAATAACTGTTTATTTGTTATAGTGGCCTTCCATGGTCCACCCACTTTAATACATTGGTTTTACAAAGGTTTTTGCAATTTTCTTATCGTGTTAGAGAGAAAACGTGTTATAGAAAGCAGTGTTATAGGAGGGCTACCTGTATATAGTTTTTGAAACAACGAGTAATTAAATCATTTTGTTAAAAAATACAGTCGAACTTCCATAAGTCGAACGCCGATAAGCAGAATTTTTGATAGCTCGAACTCGAACCAGTTTTCCCTAGGACATGCCTATATCAACGTTAATATTTTTATGTCAATAACTCGAAATTTAATAAATCGAATTATTTAATAAGTCAAAGCGTTTTACAATTCATTAAATTCAAGTTTCTATTAGTAAATAGATCGGTGACTCGAAGTTAAATTTTACAACTTTTCTAAAAATTTCTCTATCTGAGAGGAAATTAACGACGGCTTGGTTTGGTGTTATTGATGCTTTAAAAGCTCTATTGTTAACTACGAATAAAAGGTTTATACTACAAGAATGTTTTGACGGCGGCACTTCAATTGAATTTAAAAACTAATTTATGTTTAAATGCCTTATAAACAGTTATAAATTTTTGAGATGATTTTACCGTTTATTATACAAAAAAAGAAACTATTTTTGCATTTTATTTTTCAATTTGCTAGTTATTCGTCGACTACGAAGACTAACAAATGTCTTTTACGTTCTTTATAGTTTGTAACAGAGTATAACAGAAAATCTAAAAAAGTTTAATACTTTTTCTAAAATTATTTACGTATTAACATGGAGTGTAAACGAAAATTAAAAAGTTTAACCATAAGGGAGAAAATTAATCTTATAAAAGAAGTGGAACGTGGGCTCAAAAGAAAAAGGATATAGCTAAAGATTTTGGTATTCCGCAAACACTTTATCAACCATTTTAAAAACAGAGACCTAATTGTAGCTGCTGAAGATACAAATGACAAATGTCAACGTTGATAAAGATTTGGAAGTTGCTGAAATTCCTAGCGATGAAAGCATTATAAGTAAAGTGCTAGAAGAAAATAAGAAAAACTGTGAAAGTGAAAGTGAATATGAAAGTGATACAGATGTTACAGTAAACATCCCTTCAACAACTCAAGTTTACAATGCAATAGATACTATTTCTCTATTCCTATGTGCTCAAGAAGATGTTCCTACAGATATATTATTATCGGTAAGATCATTGGAAAAATTTGTAAAAACGTAACATTTTGGAGCAATGAAGCAAAAGACAATTTTAGATTACTTTCAATTTAACAGTAAATAATATGTAAATAACTATATTTTTTAGGGTCTTAATAAAAATAAATAATGTTAATGATTGTAGATCAAATTTGGTTATTTTCTATAAAAAATGAGTGATATATATATACGGAAGTATTTAACTGAACTTCTTTTGGTAACTCGAGTTTTTGATATGACGAATTATTTTTGCTGTCCTTTCGACTTCGACTTATCGAGGTTCGACTGTATACGTTACCAAAATTCTCAAGACTTATTATTTAAAAAATTGCATTATTATTATAGAACTTACATAATAATTATTTGCTTATAACACGCTCTTTATTTGACCAATCAAAGGCAATAAATTTATAAGGGTCTAAGATTGAAAAAAATCCGGTGCGTGTACTTTTTCACGCGTTAGAAGTTTTATGTACTTCTTTGGCGTAACTAAATTAAATTTAACCACGCGTAAAAATTAATATAAATCAATTCAATAAATACGAAGATGTGCGCATTCGAGCGAAAAGTGGCACATTTCCGAGCGAGGGAGGCAAATGAAGCGCGACGCGGAGCGGCGCGCTTCATTTTCCCGAGATCGGAATGTGCCACTTTGAGCTCGAATGTGCACACTCCGTTTAAAGCTCGATTCACAACAATTAATTAAGGGTTTTACATTTTTAGTTCAACGAATGCGCAACCATGTCTTTTTAACAATTTTTCTCGCTTGTTATGAACTCTACTTAATAATTTCCGCGCATAATTTTTCCAAAATTGCAATTTTTAAAAAATTGGGACCTAGTTACATACAGCAAGAGCTCCACGTTAGAAACTTCGCAACTTTATCTAACCATAAAAAGATTTCTTGTACTATTGCACTTTATGTACCTTTCGTAACAACTCTTGCCCAAATTGCAAATCGTAAAACGAAAAACCTGTAATTAGAAGTATATCTGATAAGACAGGCTAAGAGAATGCAACCCTTCGTAACGCGATTATCAAAAATAATGAAATTTTGCGTTCATTATAAACTAGTGCACATTACAAATTAGCTCCTAATTAGATTTCGAGTATATGGATAAAATAATTCCATTATTTAGTTCGAGTTTGATTTAGTTGGGAGTGTAGTCCAATCGCAGCTGTGATAAAACACATTAACAAATTGTGTCCTAATTAGATTGGGCAGCAATCTGACGTGTTGTGTTGTTGTTGTTGGCGATGTTCTTGTATCGGATAAACTAAGAGAAACGCGAGCCCCAATTAGTTCACATATTAAATAATAATCTCTATAGGTGTATCCCTCTTGTCATTCGACGGGAATGGGGCGATCGTTCATTCCCAACACCTTCGGCCGAGATAAGCGTAATTTGTGCGATTGTCGAAAAAAATCGAAAACAAGAATAAGGGCCCACCCACACAATAAAGCAATCAGTTTTCGATCAATGATTTTCTCCTCATCAATTTCGAACTGTTATGTAATGTTCGGTCAATCCTAACATTAATACTTGTTCCGAGCTCATCTCTTTCGATCAATATTAATTATTGGATACTTTGATTGATATAACCTGACACGATCGAATAGATTATTCCTCTATTACCTCGACACGCCTATCCAAGAATTTTCTCTTTTCCCAATAATAATCGTTCCATGCTGCGAGAGCATCGCTCATATTTCGATACGGATACGGAAATTGGCGGAACGCTAGGAGGAGAAGAAGAAGAAGAAAAAAACAACGGACGAGGAGAACCTTAGAAAAATTATAGGTGTAACGTTCACAACACGAAGGGCGCCTGAATGGAAACCGTTTTAATCGAAAATTACGATCGACCAAAAAGAAAATCGTCAATTTTATTAAAACGTTTTCAAATTATAAGCGAGTAATAATCAAAGCTATAAAAACAAATTAAATTCTCTAAAATGGGCTCGGTTATTTCAGTGCGCCCATTATGTGTATCCTACCCTATCATTAAGACCGTCTTGTGATCGCATCTCGGCCCTGTCCCGCAATAAGAATATGAAACGTTTTTATTTTAATGCATTTTAAATCATTTTGCTTTTGGTCAATCTTTTATATAGCAAAAATTACTGCGCCGTTTAACTCGTCTTCTTCTTCTTCTTCTTTTAACAATTATTAAGTTCTCGTAAATAAATCAAGCGAGGCGACGTGCTCTTATTTTTTTTTATGTGGGACCATAAATTCTTCGGCTATGGCATCAGAAGAGTGGCGTATGCCTACTTATTGCGACCCATTGATGCTTGATTTTAAACTAATTTTTTTTCAAAATTATTCGTCCACAATCATTTATATTTGTCTTTGTGTATTTTAAGAAAAACAATTTTGGGGGTTGTTTCTGGTAATTTGCCGCAACTTAAAGCTAAAAGTCTAAAATTTTTGAATATCTATAGCATTTAAAGATACCTTTTCAAATAAAAGTGTTTGAGCGTGTTTTGGATGACCGCACCGCCGCCGCCCCTCCATTGCAATATTCGAAAAAAATATTGCGAAAAAAACACCGCAACACCCGTGCCGATAAGAACTTTGTTTTGTGAGGCCTTATATTGCGATCAGAAATTATTTTGGGAATGCTCTAAGTGTCTATCTGGACCACTTAGGGTTTCAATGGGGCATGCCCAATAAGGAAATCCCACTTAGGACCCAATAAAACCCAAATTGAAAATTCCAATGTGAAAATCAATGAAGTATTGTTAGGTTTTCTCAGTTGGGACATATTTGGGGCCTGATTGAGATAACGCAACGTAAAATTAAATAAATTTGATCTATATAGATGTAATTTGATCTTAAAATTAAGTAAATTAGATCTACGTAGATCTAAACTATTTTTGCCCAAGTCGGTAAAGTAATTTAATGATAACTGGGAGCTGCTAGGAAATGTCCTAACGCAGAGGGGTTGCCAATCCTGCCCCCCGGCGCCCGTAATACGCTTCCTGATATATTTAACGAAAAAAATCTTAAGAAAGTATAATTAAGAATTAAAAATAATTTTAACAATAAACATATATTGTTGAGCCCGAAACGTTCAAGCAAATATTTAATTGCGACTTAACTTGTAAATTTTTTGGTCACCCCTTCCCGAACAGAACCAGACTAGGATTGTCTTAGTGGGACCTAATTGAAATTGTACCATTGGGATTTCCAGGTTAGGACCCATGTATGTTTCGCGTTACATTCCAAAGTGCGGTCCAAATGAGGCAGGCGAGTTGGGACCTAAGAAGGTTTACCCAAAAATTTCTAGTTGAGGTATATACCTATATATATAATATAAAGTAACCTGCAGAGGTGTTGCACCAACATAAACAAAATATAATAAATTTTTAATTAATAGTCAAATTTTCATGATTAGTACTCGGGATATGTATTGAATTAAATTTTGTCAAAAAGCAGTTTAGCAATTAAAAAAATGCGTCGTTTTTGATTGACTTTCCCAATTTATGGCCAAAAGTATAAATTTTTCGAACGGTTAAACTGATTCATGGTTTTCGAAAACGACCAAAAATGCAGAATTTTAAAATCAAACAAAATTTAAGTTAGACAAAACCACATTTTTTAGTTTGGGATTTTGGGAAAACAGTTTTTGGGCGTCATTTTTCAAAAATCGCTTTGGTTTTAAACAAAAAGTGTAAACTTTTTAAATATTGAAAGCATTTAAAAATTATTACATGGCTATAAATAAATTTATAATTTTTGTCGAATTAAAATCAGCTCAAAATCAATAATACCTTTTTTGATTTATTTAAAACTATTGTGCGGTTTATTTAACATATTAAAACTAATTTGGCATACTTCTGATGTTTTTTTTGGGTGAACGTTCGTAACGTTTTTTCAATCGTTTTTCTCTTATCGATGATTGTTTAATTAAATTTGGTAACGTCGGCTCCGATTAGAAAAAATGCGTCTCTGAAATTGAGCGAGATCTTAAAGAGCTATTTTATTTAATTAAAATAAAAAAAGATTGTGATAAGCAGCTCTTCTGAAATTTCGAAGAGAATTAAATACGAACGAATGAAGAATTTTCAAATTTAAATATCACTTAAAATATGTTATGGAAAAGTTTAAAATTATTTTAAAAATTTCCAAAATACTTATTTGCTTCAATTTAATTCTTTTTTGATCGGAAGAAAAGTACGCATTAAACAAAATCACATTAATCAAAAATCACATTAAAGTGCAAATTATTCAAAATAAAAACCATTTGTTTTTTAGTTATACCAAAACAGCACCCAATACCTTCAGAAATAACAATAAAATCTTTTTCAAAATATTTTAAACAAATGGACCAATGGACAACAATAAACCATGAAAACTCAAAAGTGTACATGTGTCAAACATTTTTAGTTATACCAAAACAGCACCCAAGTCTTTCCGAAATAACAAAAAAAAGCGGTGCGTGTGCTTATATACGCACATTGGAAGTAAAACATCATTAGTGTAACTAAATTAATTTTAATCGTTCCCTCTCACTCGCACTTATGGGTCTGTCGTATCTTTTCGCTCGCTCCCACTCATTGCTATAGTAAAAATACGTTTTTCGAACATATAATCGATATTTACTGAACTAAATTGAATTTGTTGATTGGAACCAAAGTTTAGTTTATAAAATTCAATAAATACGAAGATGTGCGCATTCGAGCGAAAAGTGGCACATTTCCGAGCGAGGGAGGCAAATGAAGCGCGACGCGGAGCGGCGCGCTTCATTTTCCCGAGATCGGAATGTGCCACTTTGAGCTCGAATGTGCACACTCGGCTTTAAGCACCATTCACAATGATCAATTTACTTTCTAATAAGGAACTAAAAATTGCAGGACCGTCTTTGCAACAAATATATAATATTCAATATACAATTTGCAAATATACATTTGGTTTAAAGCATGATTCACAATTATTAATTATTAAAATTGACGAAAAGTAAGTTAAATAATTTTTATCAATTGCTCTCACTCGTACTTATGAGATTGTCGTATCTTTTCGCTCTCTCCCACTCATTGCTATGGTAAAAATACGTTTTTCCAACATACAAACGATATTTACTGAACTAAATTGAATTTGTTGATTTGAAGAAAAGTTTAGTTTACAAAATTCAATAAATACGAAGATGTGCGCATTCGAGCTCAAAGTGGCACATTTCCGAGCGAGGGAGGCAAATGAAGCGCGACGCGGAGCGGCGCGCTTCATTTTCCCGAGATCGGAATGTGCCACTTTGAGCTCGAATGTGCACACTCGGCTTTAAGCACCGTTCACAATGATTAATTTACTTTCTAATCAATAACTAAAAATTACAGGACCGTCTTTACAACAAATATATAATATTCATTATACAATTTACAAATATACAAACGTACACTTGGTTTAAAGCGTGATTCACAATTATTAATTTAATTTCTATTTAAAATTTTCTAAAGTCACTCATACAATTCGAAATTTAAATAAAACGCGACTTTTCATTTAGCAATCCATAATAACAGAACACTTTTGATTAAAGCAAGGCCAAATATTAAACTTAATGAAAAGCAAACTCATTTTCGCGAAGGCAATCTTCGCTTTTCTCGTTTTTTGCGAGGAAGAAAATGAAAAGTGGTTAATTATTATGATTATTATTTAATGATAACCTTAAGGTAGCTAATCGGGAACTGCAGTCGATGCCATGCTTACAGATTAATCGCCGTGCGTTTTTTTCTCCTCGCACAAGAAATATAAGTACAAAACATGTTAAGCGAACTTATTTCATTGTGACGGGCGGGTGAATGATGGCCAAACGATTCATGAGCCAGACAGAGCGGTTTTCTATAATGTAATATCAAGGGGGCCCCCGGTTTACACCGTTTCGCAAAACTCATCTCGTTTAATGACGATTTAATTTCGACCGGCCCGGGCACTTTCGCTCTTCGATTTTTGATCGGGGCCCTCGAAACGGCTGCGGATCGAATTTTCTTGAGAGGGCGAGGGCAAAGGCGTCTCGGAAAAAATCGAAAAGGGGCTTCGTATCGGAATTAGTTTTAACAGTGTACGAGGCTAATTTCGAGCAGTTATTGCTCCGGAGAAGATTAAAACGCAATTTCGAAAAGGATAATAATAGGTTTTTGTTATTGTTAACCTATATCAGATTTTAAAATATTTTTGGGGCAATTTGCGCGAGCGTAGGCTAAGCGAGAGCCGTCCGCTTTTTAATTGGCGGGGGGTTCGGGGGGCGAAAAAAGTAGAAAAAAAAAGAAGAATGGAGTTTGTGCGCGAAACTAAACTTTGTTTAATTACAATAAAATCTCATAATTTTCGTCTGTCTGCCTTATTACGCGCCCCTCTTTTAAAATGAAATTTCTCCTCCTAAAATTTAAATCATTCTCTCTTAAAGCTCGTATTACGCAACTTTATTCCGACGAACAAGGTCTTATTCATAACGCATAATTAATTAAATTCTAATTGCACTTTCGGCGCGTTAAAACTTTGCTGTTTTGTGTTGAAACGTTGGTATTGGAGACATTCATCATTGGCTGACAAAGAGAGACGTTAATTGTTGCTACGTTGTTAAAACATGAATACTCTTAAGGCAATAGAAACTTATAAAAAGATTTATTATTTAGGGGCCTCTAATGAAAACTCTATTTTTACCGATGCGACCTTCGAACGAGATAAACCCCCGCTTTCGTTCAAATAAACCCCCTTAAAAATAAACGTTTTGTACAAAGGACCTCAATGTGGTTATGTTTTTAGTTGTTTTAAATTGTTTGTTTTTAATTATTAGGTGGATTACCCTTTTTTCCATAGTTAAAGCAGAATTTAATTTTTTTAATAAAAGGTAATAAAATTATTTCAGATTGTAGGAACTAATTGTTTGTAATGTCGGTCAAAACGCAAGCTCCGTTTGAAACTGAGCTTTTACTAATCGAAAAAAGACTAAAAAGTAAATATGTGCCTCCATGATTTAAATTTAAAAAAAAACCGGTGCCTTAGAAGTTATACTTCGTTGGAGTAACTTACAAGGAGAAGCTCGGGTAGGTGAATAAGTTTTATTTTAATACAGTCGAAACTCTATAAGACGAAACCTCGATAAGCCCAATTTTTGATAACCCAAACCTGTTTCCCTAGGACTTGTCTATTTCAACGTTAATATTTTTATATCAATAACTCGAATTTTTTATAACTAGAATTATTTTTAGTTTTCCTTCAACTTCGACTTATCGAGGTTCCCCTGTATTTATAGTATTTCAAAATTAATTTATCAAAGCAGTAATATTTAGCAAAACGACTTTAAAGCTTAAGTGTAATAGTTGTTTTTTAATAAAATTGTGTGATGCTAACAAAAGTCGCGTAGTCGAAGGGTTAACGCAACTGCGCACAGAGCGTGGTCTTTGTGGTTCAAGTATTGCTGTTGGGTTATTTTTTCGTACACGTTAAATTAAAAAAAAAATGTTTTTTAGAAATTCAAACCCCCGGACCCCATACTCGGTGGACAATTGTATTAACCTTTCGACCACGCGGCTCTTGTTGCAAGACGATAAACTTATTCGTATAACTTTTTTTTCATATATTTTTGAGTATTGCATCGTATTGCTTAGCTAAATTAATGTCCAAATAGTGCTCTTCAAATATAAGCAAAAATTGTGATTCACCTATCTGAGATTCCTCTTGTAAATTAAGTATAACAACGTGTTAAGTTGCATTTGGTTATAATTAAATAATAATCATAATAATTGACCACTTTTCATTTTCTTACTCGCAAAAAGAAGAAAATCGACCGTTACCTACAGGAAAATGAGTTTGCTTTTCATTAAATTTAATATTTAGTCTTGCTTTAATCAATAGTGTTCTATTATTATGATACGGTCTTTGTATGAGTGACTTTACATTTGTTTAGAATGAGTCATAATGTTAACGTCCAATATCTTTTAATATTATTTAAATTTAACAGTAATTGGACAACAATAAGACAACTCTTGTTGAATATGCAATGTTTCGTTTCTTTATTGAAACTTTTTCAGGTAACTTACATCTAAAATGTGTTAACCATCAAAACTCAAAAATTTTTGACACATGTACAATTTTGAGTTTTCATGGTTTATTGTTGTCCATTGGTCCATTTGTTTAAAATATTTTGAAAGGGCTTTTATTGTTATTTCTGAAGGTATTGGGTGCTGTTTTGGTATAACTAAAAAACAAATGGTTTCTATTTTTAAAAATTTGCACTTTTAAAAAATAAATTTTGGGTTTCAAACAGATTTTTTAATTCGACAAATTTCTAGTTGAATTTATGGCGTTGTAACAAGATTAATTAAAAACATATTTTTAAATGCTTTCAATATTAAAAAATTGACTTTTGGTCTTAAAATAAAGCGATCTTTTAAAAATTGGTTTTGCAAATTCCCAAAATGAGAATATGTAATTTTGTTTAATGCGTACTTTTCCCCGATCAAAAGAGAATTAAATTGAAGCAAATAAATATTTAGGAAATTTTTCAAAATTATTTTAAACTTTTTCATAACATATTTTACGTGATATTCAAAGAGCCAGCGCCTCTTAGATCAATTTTTGGCCTACCGAACGCAAATATTACTGACCGGTCTCAAATTGTAGAGGGCAAAAAACTGATTTTTTTTTTCTTAAACGTGTCTGGAACATGGAGTTTTAGAGACTTGAAAAATAAGCTCAATTTTATTACATAATTTCGTTAATTAACTAATCTTTTGTTTTATTTCTTTATTACACGTTAAAATAAATGCATTTTGACTTTAAACATTTGTTTTCATATTTGAAAAAAATTTCTTTAAATTTTTATTTAAAAAAATTTTGTTACTTGAACCTTCAGAAACTAATTCTGATAGGTCGATTTTCGTTTGAGTTTTTCTCGATGTTCCCAAACTTTTTTTAAACATTTTTTTCCATAAATCAATTTTATTTTTCATGCTCTTTCTTAATGATGCTAGTCAGAAATTTTTCCATCCACCCATTCGCATTTAGGCCAACTTTTGATCAAAAAGGCACTGGATTTTTGAAAATTTATTATTCCACAAGTTCGTATTTAATTCTCATCAAAATTTCAGAAGAGCTGCTTATCACAACCTTTTTTTATTTTAATTAAATAAAATAGCACTTTAATATCTCGCTTAATTTCAAAGACGCATTTTTTTGAATCGGAGCCGACCTCAGCAAATTTAATTAAACAATCATCGATAAGAGAAAAACGATTTAAAAAACGTTACGAACGTTCACCCAAAAAAGGCCAACGAAGAAAAAAAACACCAGAAGTATGCCAAATTAATAAATCGATAAATCTATCAATCATTTCGGCGTTTCCGTTGTATTTTATTCGAAACCAGAAATCGACCATTGTTAAAATTGACATTTTCGGTTTTGTGGGTTGTAGAAAACGGTTCCGCCGATTACGCGAAACCATTTCGATTCGGCTCGCTTTATTAAAGTCGCAAAAATTCCACAAAAATTCCCAATTAAAAAATCATCGGATAGCACTTTCGGACCGGGCCCCCGATTTCGACGCTTTCCCATGACCCCCCTAAACTCATTAGCAAAAGCAGAGATTTAAATCTACCGGTTTCATTAGTTTGAAGCAATGTCAGGGCGTCGATAGGGTGCGGCGCCCGTCAACAATGCCCACTTATTGCGAAACGGTGACCAAGCAAAATCTTCGCTTTTTACACCAACTAAAACGCCGTAATTCAATGATATAATTGTCCGTTCGTGTAAATAAAAAATTGTTTTTCTTTATAATAGAATCGTAAAGTCATGGCAGCTACTGTGCCCTTGTTGTCGCTTCACCCTTCGACGACCATCTTTTTCGGCCCGAAATGCAACGGGGTCGCCTTTTGTCCAAACCTCATTTATTACCGATTTCCTCAGTCGATTCCTCGTCTCCATTCTTTCTCCCGGATTTTAATTTCAAAATCGAAAAGCGAGCGAGTTTTTCTTTTTGGAACTTTTCGAATGGAAGTGACAACGTCCGCGCTTGGGGCAAACGTTGCGGTGACTTGCGTTTTGCGGACATGACCAATTCCCGGAGCCGCCAGCGGTGATAGATGGACGAAGAACTGTTTTATGGCGACCGTATTAAATCCGGGCCCGGAATGCCAATGCTGCCATGATGCGCATTTCGATTGTGAATTTTAAGTTCGATTAGGTCGCGCGGGGCGAAGCGAAAAGAAGCCCCCCCGAAGACGCGCGTTTATTTAATCCGGAGATTAGCCGGTGACCCCCTGCAAACGCACAAGAACATATTCTAGCGTGCGCTCACGCCATGTCGATTTATAAAATATGAATTTATGGACCAATTTCTAAAACAATATGTTTCAAGTTATTAATGGAACGGTAAAGCAATACTCTTTGATGAGTTATATCGATCTGCTTTTTAATGGTGATTGATTCCGATTTTTTTTTAATCTTCGAATGACAAAAGAATCGCTAGCCAAAAAAAAAAAATGTATAGTAGAGTAAGAAAGTGCTTATAATCACAAAACGAAAAGTTTGATTTGGATGCAGTTTGTACTAGTAAAAATAGGACACAATTTATGGACGTATGGGAAGTACAATCGGAGGCAAAAATACTGCAAATTAGAAATTGGTTAGTATCTACGTTTTGTAGCACAACACGAAGTGAATAAATAGTGTCAATACTAAACAAAAAATTATAAAATTAAAAACGCATTCTACTAAATTTTCGTTTGTCGTGGCGCATTTTGGCATAGGTCCCAAATATCCTTAATTCAACATTATTGGTAAAATTTTCTAATTTATTTTAATTACATAAATTTTTAGTTTTGACACTATTTATTTGGTTTGTGATATGCTAAAAAACGTAGGTATTAAAGAATTTCTAATTTTCAATACTTTTGCCTCCGATTGTACCGCCCATATATCCTTAAGTAAATTAATATTCGAGGATTTCTTCTTACGATGTTCAAGTTTCATGTTTTAAATCAAAGCTCAATTTTGTAAAATCTACTAATTTTTTGGTGGTACAGCTGCACAATAGCTGCACAGAATTTTATTTTCACGATGGCGCCATAGCTGGACGCTTTATAAAAAATAATCATGCAAACAATTAATTATTATTTGTTTATTTAAATTATAATTATTATTCATATTTAAGAAAGTTCTATTAAAAAAAACCCGGTGCGCGTTAGAAGTTATACTTCTTTGTTGTAACTAAATTAATTTTAATCGTTCCATCTCATTCGCATGGACGAGATTGTCTGCTATGGTAAATACGTTTTTCGAACAGAAAATTGATATTTACTAAACTTTAAAATTTATGATATGAAAAAGCGAAGGATAAAGGTAGAAATTCAATAAATGCGAGGATGTGCACGTTCGAGCGAAAAGTGGCACATTTCCGAGCGAGGGAGGCAAATGAAGCGCGACGCGGAGCGGCGCGCTTCATTTTCCCGAGATCGGAATGTGCCACTTTGAGCTCGAATGTGCACACACGGTTTTAAGCACGATTCGCAATAGTTTAATTCAATAAAATAGACAAATAATCAGTTAAATAATTTTAATTGCTTCGTCTCACTCGCACCGACAAGATTATTGTATCTTTTCGCTCCCTTCCACTCATTGCTGTGACGAAAACGCTTTTACAACATAAAATCGATATTTGCTAAACTCAATTGAGAATGATTTGAAAAAGCGCAGAATAAAGTAGAAATAAAATCAATAAATACGAAGATGTGCGCATTCGAGCGAAAAGTGGCACATTTCCGAGCGAGGGAGGCAAATGAAGCGCGACGCGGAGCGGCGCGCTTCATTTTCCCGAGATCGGAATGTGCCACTTTGAGCTCGAATGTGCACACACGGTTTTAAGCACGATTCACAATAGTTTAATTCAATAAAATAGACAAATAGTCAGTTAAATAATTTTAATCGCTTCATCTCACTCGCACCGACGAGATTATTGTATCTTTTCACTCCCTTCCACTCATTGCTATGGTGAAAACGCTTTTACAACATAAAATCGATATTTGCTAAACTCAATTGAGAATGATTTGAAAAAGCGAAGAATAAAGTAGCAAAAATCAATAAATACGAAGATGTGCGCATTCGAGCGAAAAGTGGCACATTTCCGAGCGAGGGAGGCAAATGAAGCGCGACGCGGAGCGGCGCGCTTCATTTTCCCGAGATCGGAATGTGCCACTTTGAGCTCGAATGTGCACACACGGTTTTAAGCACGATTCACAATAGTTTAATTCAATAAAATAGACAAATAGTCAGTTAAATAATTTTAATCGCTTCATCTCACTCGCACCGACGAGATTATTGTATCTTTTCGCTCCCTTCCACTCATTGCTATGGTAAAAACGCTTTTACAACATAAAATCGATATTTGCTAAACTCAATTGAGAATGATTTGAAAAAGCGAAGAATAAAGTAGAAAAATCAATAAATACGAAGATGTGCGCATTCGAGCGAAAAGTGGCACATTTTCCCGAGATCGGAATGTGCCACTTTGAGCTCAAATGCGCACACTCGATTTTAAGCATGATTTACAATAATTTATTTACTTTCTTAGACGGCCAACTGTCCAATTTTCGTTAGTTGTGCGAAACCAAAAGAAGTATAACTTCAAAAACGCATATTAAAGGTTGGTTGTACCTCGTGTTGCGGCGATTCGTATTTTTATATATTTAGGTCCTTCGAGGACTATTTTTTTATACATCGCAGCAGTGGTGCTGCGGAGTTGCCGAAATTTGTCAAAAATTATTAAAAAGTCAAAGACACGGCGTTGCAGCGGTAGGGCGGCTAGATATTATTTTTACTCGGGCAACCCCTAACTAAACTACAAAAATTACCAAAAGGACCACTCACCGGCGATATCAAAATTCTATGGTTAAGCCTTTGACAAAATTGCACAACTTATTAGATGCGACTACGTTAATAAATTATTGTTAAATTTAATACCATTGAACATCAATTAAAAACACAATAACACTAAATTAAAAATAAACGGAGGCCTTTTTGGTCCGTTTCCCGACTCGAGTACGCCAATACTATTATTCAATCGTTATGAATTTGGAAAGTTGCAACACATGCTTATGTACAAGCGATATCGCAGTGCTTTGAGCTATAGCAACATTTGGTCATTTTCACCTTGAATTTATTTCTACAATACAAAAATCAATAAACGCTATAAAATTAAAAATACGAAGAACAACTATTTAAAAAAAAATGTAAAGCCCCAAATAACGTCCCCAAAATTTGCGTGTTGAAAAGCAATCCATTTTTGTGCTATGTACAGTTAAACTTTATTCTATTCAACGCCCTCTCAACCACTTATAGTGATCGAGCTATTCAAGAGACCTTACCAAGATCAACCTTGAATTTTGTTTCAACCATGTAGCAGCAGATTTTGTCTCTTGGAATAGCTCGATCACTCTAAGTGGTTTAGAAGTGTTGAATAGAATAAAGGTTAACTGTACATAGTTAAGTTGTTTGGAGATTATTTTTTCTATTATCGCAGAAGGGGTGCGGTGGTGTTGGCGCAATTGTAAAATTATTAAAAATGTCACAGGCCCGGTGCCGTGGTGCTGCGGTTGTTTAAAACCCGGTAGCGCGGCTAAATTTTTTTTTGTTCGGGCAACCCCCAATTAAACTACGAAAAATAATCAAAAAAAGCACTCACCGGCGATATCAAAATGCTGTGATTAATCCTTTGGCAAAATTACACAACTTATTAGACGCGACAACGTTAATACATTATTGTTCAAATTAATAGCATTAATCGTCACTTAAAAACACAATAAAACCAATTTAAAAATAAACGGGGGACCTTTCGGTCCGTTCGCTAGCTCGAATACGCAAATACTATTATTCGAACGTTAAGAATTTGGAAACTTTCTACAGGTGCTTATCGTGGTGCTTTGGGCTGTGGCAAGACTTAGTCATTTTCACCTTGAATTTATTTTTACAATGCAAAAATCGATAAACGCCTTTAAAATTAAAAATACGAAGAACAACTATTAAAAAAAAAATGTAAACACACCAATAACATCCCCAAATTTTGCATGTTGAAAAGCAATCTTATTTTGTGGACCATACATATTTAAGTTGTAGAGGATCATTTAAAAATACAATAAAATCAAATTAGAAATAAACGGACTCTTAACGGTCCGTTCCCCGACTCAAATCCGTAAATACAGTAAAACCTCTCGTGGCGACCACCTCGTAATTTAATTCTTATTAATTTCTCTCTAAGGCGACCAAGTAGAAAAATTATTGATTTTTTCTGGGCTTATTAGTAAAATTACAATAAATTGTTCTATAAATAAAATGCTACCAAAAGTCCCTATTAACCAGCCTTTAAATTATTTTTTTTTTAATTCTAAAAAAAAATATTTCGCTTTTTTGAGAATAATTTAGAACACGTAGAAAAGTTATTAATTTTTTCTGGGCTTATTAGGGAAGTTACAACAAATTATTTTATATACAAAATGCTTCCGAAGATCCCCATTAAACAGCCCTTGCATTAGTTTGATTAAGTACGAAAAAAATTTGCTTTTTTTAAAATAATTTAGAACACGTAGAAAAGTTATTAATTTTTTCTGGGCTTATTAAGGGAGTTAAAACAAATTGCTATATAAATAAAATACTCCAAAAGGTCCCCATTAAAGAGCCCTTTTATTAGATTTAAATAATTTCGAAAAAAATTTTGGTTTTGTCTGTATAATGAAAAACATATAGCAGCGGTAATTAATTGGGCCATTTGGACACCTGCACTTTTACGACCTTATAAAAGGAGCTACTACAAAACCCCTCGGTTCTCTCTCTCACTCTTTATCATAAGGTCAAGTATTCTTATATTTTCTGTCGAAAAAAAACCATAGTAACAATTATTTCGTGTAATAAAATAGATCTTTTTATTAAAATTTCATACATCTGTATGGCGCCAACGTAAAGTTAAAATCAATTTTTTTTAATTTAACGACGTTTTGGAGGCAATTACTGTACACCAAAAATAATTATATTTTGTATGGATTGATTTTAGCATAAAAGGCACCAAAGTTTCACTATTAAATTAAATGATCTCAAAAATTTTTTTTTGCCCTACCCCAATATTTAGGTTATATAGGTATATATCTAAACATTTAAAAATACTACTCCATTTATAATAACTCTGATTTAATAGCAATATAATTTTCATAAATAATAACTGCATTTAATCTAATATATAATACGATATTACATTTGCAATATCTATCGTTGTCTTTCTCTCTGCAAAAAACCAATTTGAACAAAACGGACGGTAGTCGTGTTAGAGAGGTTTTACTGTATTATTATTTAAAACTGAAGAATTTGGAAAGCGGCTACACATGTGTATCTACGAGCGATATCGCACTGCTACGAGCTATAGCAAAATTGAGTCATTTTCACCTTGAATTTATTTCTACAGTTCAAAAATCAATAAACGCCTTGAAAATTAAAAACACAAAGAAGAACAACTATTTAAAAACAAATTGTATACTCCCAAATAACGTCCCCAAATTTAGCACGTCAAAAAGCAACCCTTTTTTGCGATACATAAATAATTAAATATTTTAAACGTTAATAAAATTGAAAGTCTTAAAAACGTAATACGTTGCAAAACAAAGCGCAACTAAATCCACCCCTGAATACTATATTCTAGTTAGAGGGACTGACCAATAAACAAAACCACTATCTTTCAAGGATGCATTGCTCCCTTGCGGCTCTCATTTTTCAATATCCTAAAACGTTCCGGATATGAAATTGACCGAAGAGGATATTGACGTAGATAAAGATGTCTGGTTGTATTGTCCGCCCTTACATAAATCAGGTCAAAAGACATCTAAATTTCTGCCTTTTTCCTCCTCCGTCCGAAGAAAAAAAAATCAAACGCAAATCCGAAAAGAGAGCGGCCTTCGAATTTAACGCCAGATAACGATTTAAGAGCGAGTAAAAAATTTAGGTCGGCGTAAAACGGCAAGAAAAAAATCCATCCATCTCTGAGCAGCCCTTGCCAAGTCCCGACGGATCTAAACGCGGAATAGACTGTATCGATAACTGGATTGCAGACAATAAAGAAACAATAGAGATAAGCATTGCCGACAGCTGACAGGCGTTGAGAGATTGGCTGCGAGATGTATGGCAAGAAGAAGATTGACCACCTCACGGGCCCCTTTTTGCTACGTACAACCCCGTAGCCGCAACTTTCAAATTAACACTGCGCCCATGGACGGCCAGAAGCAAAAGTGAGGACGCGGAGGATAAGGCAAAAATTTTAATGCAAATGGTGGTTAACTTAAATCGTGTTGGAGGACTTTTTGAAGTCATACTTCTTTTGGCAAGTGTATGTTTGTTTATTGTATATTTGTTGTAAAGACGGTTCTGTAATTTTCATTTCTTTATCAGAAAGAAATTATTATTGTGAATTGTGCTTAAGAGTGTGCGCATTCGAGCTCAAAGTGGCACATTCCGATCTCGGAAAATGAAGCGCGCCGCCCGCGTCGCGCTTCATTTGCCTCCCTCGCTCGGAAATGTGCCACTTTGAGCTCGAATGCGCACATCCTCGCAATCGAATTTTGAATTTTGTAAATAAGACTTTTTCCAATCAACAAATTTAATTTGGTTCAGTAAATTTCGATTATACCTATAGCAACGGTAATTACCTAATCTTTACGAGCTTATAAACCCCATCTAAATAAAATAGTCACAAAAGTCCCCATTAAACAATATTTGCATTAGTTTTTTTTAAATCCGAAAACATTTTTTTGCTTTTTTTAAAATAATTTAGAACAAGTAGAAAAGTTATTATTTGTTCTGGGCTTATTAGGGAAGTTACTACAAATAGTTCTATATATAAAATGCTTCTGAAGGTCCCCATTAAACAACTTTTGCATTAGTTTTTTTCAATTCCAAAAAAAATGTTTGCTTTTTTTGAGAATAATTTAGAACACGTAGAAAAGTTATTAATTTTTTCGTGGCCTTATTAGGGAAGTTACTAGAAATTGTTCTATAGATAAAATGCTTCCGAAAATCCCCATTAAACAGCCCTTGCATTAGTTTTTTTTTAATCCAAAAAAAATGTTTGCTTTTTTTAGAATAATTTAGAACAAGTAGACAAGTTATTAATTTTTTCTGGGCTTATTAAAGAAGTTACAACAAATTTGTTTTATATATAAAATGCTCTAAGGCCCCCAAATTAAACAACTTGTATTAGTTTTTTTTCCAAAAAATGTTTGCTTTTTAGAAAAATTTTAAAGAACAAGTAGAAAAGTTATTAATTTTTTCTGGGCTTATTAGGAAAGTTACAACAAATTTGTTTTATATATAAAATGCTCCCAAAAATCCCATATAAACAGCCCTTGCGTCAGTTTTTTTTAAATCCGAAAAAAAATTTTGCTTTTTTTTATAATAATTTAGAACAAGTAGAAAAGTTATTAATTTTTTCTGGCCTTATTAGGGAAGTTACAACAAATTGTTCTATATGTAAAATGCTCCCAAAGATCCCCATTAAACAGCCCTTGCATTAGTTATTTTTTTAAACCAAAAAAAATGTTTGCTTTTTTTAGAATAATTTAAAACAAGTAGAAAAGTTATTAATTTTTTCTGGGCTTATTAGAGAAATTACAACAAATTGTTTCATAGATAAAATGCTTCCGAAAATCTTTATTAAACAGTCCTTGCATTAGTTTTTAGTAAATCCGAAAAAAAATGTTTGCCTTTTTTAGAATAATTTAGAACACGTAGAGAAGTAATTAATTTTTTCTAGCCTTAATATGGGAGTTACAAAAATTGCTCTAAAAATAAAATGCTCTAGATAGTCCCTAGTAAACAGCCCTTGTGTTAGATTTTAATAATTTAAAACAAAAGTTTTGGACTTTTATGTATATTGAAAAACATATTACAATAGTCCAAGCGGTGACCGTTAAAAGGATGGTGAACCCAACACTTTTGACATTTAATTTTTTCCTATACCTTATTATTATAGAAAATTTTTGTCAAGAATAGGGGTGCGAGACTCAAATTTTTATATTTTTTTCGACTAGTAAAACATCGTACGTATATTTGTAACGGATTTCCTAATCCAAATCCAATTTCCAACGAGAGCAAAAGCGGTTCGTACTCGGGTTGTGAATAATAACACACAGTTGGCCACTTAATTTACAATTACAATTTATTAACACAAATAATAAACAAATTCTCCTTCACCAATAACTTAAACACTAGCACTTAACAATTATTTATTTACTAACTAACTAACTTACGGTTCTAATACACTAACTAATTTATTTACACTCGTATATTTATTTAAACGATTGTCACTGGTATATTTATTTACATTTATTTATACTGATAGCGATAGCGCTTACCTCGTAGATTCACCGGGCGTATAGACTTAGAGCGTTGGCACTTCACAATAACAGACTCGGTCGTAACTAAAGTGAGGAAGTGTTTCGGAGTTTATATATGTGTTGCTTAATCTATTCGGAAGCTTCGAGAAGTATCTGGGCCTTGGCGATACAGCTATTTCAAGGTAATGTAGATAGAAAACTCTAGTTAGCTGTGTGTTGAAAGATTATTGGGATATCTACGCTTACTAAATATCTCACGGTCGCGCGCGTGAGATAGAAGTATCTCGCGGGTGATTAAGCAAATCTATCGAGGCCGCTTCATTCATTTATCGCGTTTGCTACATTGCCCCTTCTTAGCTCCATTTCGTCCCGAAATGTACATCTTGGCTGTGTCGATATCGGCAACTTTGTCCCCGGTTGCAATGCGATGTTTGAAAGAAGTAGCAATCGACGGTTTCTCCATTGTCTTCTGAAGATTGTAACAGCATACCAGGATTTCTACGTTGGTGCCCGCAAAGAGGACCTCCAGCATATTTCGAACAGTTCTCCAGTTGAGTCCGTCGTAGTTGGCAACCAGCTTCGGGATGGCTAATTTTGTGATGTTGTTGGAAGTCACCACATCCCTTAACTGCTTTAAGGCGGTCCATATATCGCTGTACTGCATTTTGTCTGATGTTTTGACTTGGTCACCAAATATAGGAGTTTTCGTTCTCCTAAACGGCGTAGAATAGCGTCCCCTACGCATACCCGCTGTTCGTGGAAGTTTTGATTTCCCGAACTTTTCCTGAACACCGAAGCAACCCCATTTGGCATTTCTAAGTCCTGTGCTACTGAACACGCTAAGGCATAGTGGGTGGGAACTTGGAAGAGATCGCAGTTTTCCTCTCTGGTTATCCCGTGACGAATTTTACTGCTCCCCGAATACAGTGACATAAAGTTCTCAAACGACTCGCTGGCCTCTTGTGTCGTTTTTACAGGTCGTACTTCTGCGTCGTTGTTACCAGCATAAGGGGCGAGCCGATTGAAATGCACCACCTTGGGCTTTCCTCGCGGTTGTTTGCTTATTCGGTATACAACGTCGTTAATTCGTTCGAGCACTTCGTAGGGACCCTCCCACGATGTTTGCAACTTTGGACTTAAACCACGACGTCTCTGGGGATTGTATAGCCAAACTAAAGCGCCCTTTTGGTAACCTCCTTCGTGAGCCCTAATGTCGTAGGACTCTTTCATGCGGTCGCTAGCTCCTTGGATGTTGTGCCGGACCCGTTGGTGAATGCTGTCCATTTTGGATCGCAATTTATCGACATAACCTTCCCCAGCAACATCTTCCCCTGGTAAGCAGCCGAACTTTAGGTCACAGGGTAATCGTAACTCTCGTCCCATGACAATGCTTGCCGGCGATTGACCAGTTGTTTCGTGGACGGCTGAGCGGTAAGCCAGCAGGAACAAATGAAGACAAGAGTCCCAGTCTCTTTGATGGTCGGAGACTACTTTTGCTAGGTGGCGGTTGATTGTCCGATTCATTCTCTCTACCATGCCATCTGACTGCGGGTGTAATGCAGTAGTTCGCGTTTTTCTGATAGACAGCAATTTACATAAATTTTGGAATACTCCGGACTCAAAATTTCTTCCCTGGTCGGAGTGTAGTTCCATGGGTACGCCAAATCGACAAATCCATTCCTTTACCAGCACGTCAGCCACAGTAACGGCCTCTTGATTCGGTACAGCGTAAGCTTCTACCCATTTGCTGAAGTAGTCCATTACTACAATGATGTACTTATTTCCCAAGTCGGTTTGGGGAAAAGGACCGGCTACATCTATGGCGATTCTTTCAAATGGACTACCGACGTTGTACTGACGCATTGGAGCTCTGGGTTTTCTGCCAGGACCATTCGCCGCTGCACACGCAGCACTTTTTTGGCACCATTCCTTCACATCCTTTTACATCGCATCCAATAAAACGATCCCTTATTTTCTCCAGCGTCTTTGCTGCTCCCAGATGCCCTCCCGAAGTTCCACCATGAACTTCTTCCAGGATTTCAAAAATCCTTCCATTCGGAATCAAGACCTGCCGTCTTTCCTCCTGACCATCTGAGCCTTTAAAGACACGTTTCAACACGTTTCCATCCAGGATGAGGGAATTCCATTGTGCCCATAACGATTTCACATCCGGGGAATACTTGGCGACCTCTTCCCAGCTAGGTCTCTGCCCGTTTTTCTTCCACCGGATCAATATTCCCAATGCGGGGTCATCCTCTTGATCTTTAGCTAGCTGATCTCCGTTCCAGTGTTCATCCACCACGGTTGTCCTGTTGATGACAGCATCCTTCTCTTCAGCGCGATTACAATGTTTGCAGTCGTCCAGGCAAGGTCTTCTAGATAGGGCATCTGCATTTCGATGAGCTGTACCAGCTCGATGGCGGGTTTCGAAATCAAATTCTTGTAGCCTTTCGATCCATCTGGCGACTTGCCCTTCTGGATTTTTAAAACGCAATAACCACTGTAATGCTGCGTGATCAGTTCGCAACAAGAATCTTCGCCCATACAAATATTTGTAGAAGTGTTCTGCGGCCTTGATTACAGCTAAAAGTTCGCGTCGAGTAACGCAGTAGTTCCTTTCTGGTTTGGACAGGGTTTTACTAAAATAGCCAATCACTTTCTCCTGTCCGTCTTGCTCCTGAGAAAGGACTGCTCCTATCCCCACGTTGCTGGCATCTGTGTCTAGAGTGAACCTTCCGTGTGGTAGAGGGTAACTCAACACAGGGGCGTTTGTTAAAGCATTTTTCAGTTCAAGGAAAGCTTCTTGACAACTGCTGTCCCATTGAAACTTGCGTAGTTCTTCAGTAAGGCGTGTCAAGGGCTTGGCTATATTGGCGAAACCCGATACATAACGCCTATAGTAGGTACAGAGACCCAGAAAACTTCTAACTTCATGCTTGTCCCTGGGTACTGGCCAATCACGAACTGCCTCTATTTTGTTGTCGTCCACGGCGACGCCTTTGCTTGAAACAATGTGACCCAGATACTTAACTTCCTTTTGAAAGAGATTGCACTTCTTAGGATTTAGTTTCAATCCGGAACTTTGTAATCTTTGAAACACCTGTTCTAAATTTATTAGGTGATCCTCGAACGAAGTACCCATTACGATGATGTCATCGAGGTAGACTAAACAGGTTTTCCACGATAAACCCCTTAGAACGGTCTCCATCAGTCTTTCAAAAGTTGCTGGTGCATTACACAATCCAAAAGGCATGACCTTAAACTGCCATAATCCCGTGCCTACGGTGAATGCTGTTTTCTCTTTATCTTCTGGTGCCATCTCTACTTGCCAGTATCCGCTTTTTAAATCTAGCGTCGAGAAGATTTTTGCCCCGCAAGTGTGTCCAGGGTATCGTCGATTCTTGGTAAAGGGTAGCTGTCCTTCTTCGTCACGTTGTTTAATTGCCGGTAGTCTACACAAAACCGGGTGGAGCCATCCTTTTCTTTACCAGCACGACAGGTGACGCCCAAGGGCCGGTAGATGGTTCGATTACGCCTTCCTTTTCCATTTCCTGGATTATTCTGTCGACCTCTTCTCGTTTGGCTAAGGGTAATCTTCTAGCTGTTTGGCGGATGGGTTGAGCACCATTGGTGTTGACCTTGTGATGAACCATGTTGGTCCTCCCTTTGGATTGATGCCTGCTCTCGAATATAGTCCAATACTTATTGATTAAATTTTCGAGCCCATTTCGTTCGTAACGGCTCAAACCCTTAGAAGAAGCACTGATCAAATCCTTAAGAGGTTCTGATTCCTCCAACAATGGTTTATCGCAGACTTTAAATTTTCTCGAATAATAGAGGAAACAGGGCAGCAATCAGCTAAATTCGTCCCTTTCCGTAAGGTGACCGTGTGATAGTTCATGTTTGCCACTCGTACCGGGACAGTGTTTGCGACACGCGTCAAACTTTTTCCCACTACAATTCCGACTGCCACCTTTTCATCGTCGTTTCTTGGCTCAAGCATCATAATGCTCCCATCATTTCCATTATTTTCCAAGACCGCCTCGACGATTACTTCAGCGCGTTCGGGTATCTCGGTATCTTCGATTAGGAACGCTCGAATTGTAGTTTCATCTCTCTTATGTATCACACTTTCTTCGCCATTTATTTTTACAACACCATTCTTGAGGTTCAATTCGAATCCTTTGGTGTTCATGATGTCCATACCGATAATGACTTCATCTTCAATCTCGGCCACAATTGCCGAATGTGTAAAGATGTGTTTCCTATAGTTAGACGGATGTGGCTTCACCATGTGTTGTAGCCGAGTCACCTGTTGCAGTGCGCAGGCGCCATTTAGTGGGTCGTATCTTGGTTTTGGAGGATACAACGTCTGGTCTGATAATGGTTTTGTTGCACCTGTGTCCAGCAACAAAGCACGCACTTTATTATTAATTAACCCATCTATAAAGATGCTGCCGGACGGATGTTGTTTGAGGTAACTTGCACTATTTTCTGTGGGGCTTGTTGCTGGCAGGTCGACGGTTGCCCTTCGCGTTGACCCTTTCTAGTTTTCCGACGCCTTGGTGGTCGACCTCGATGGGGCTGTACCACCCTCCACTTCCTACATTGGCGTTGCCTATGTCCCACTTGGTCGCATCCCCAACATCGCATCGGTTCTCTCTTTTCCTTTATAAGCGCTTCCATCATTTTCTTATTTCATTGAGTTCGCTTGATTTTTCTCCCTCGGTCCCACTGACTTCACGAAGCCTCCCGTACTTTTGGAATTGAGTTTGCTGACTCAAATTCCAAGGCACACGCCAATGCTTCGGATATGGTTTTGGATCTCGACAACAGGACACTTTGTTTAACCTCCGTGTCTCGAAGTCCATCTGCGAAGGCCTGGACCGCTAATCGTTCTTGTACCCCCTTTGATGTATCTGAATAGGCGTAACGGACCAACCGAATTATGGCGAGCTGAAACTCTTGTAAAGTTTCAGCCGGTTTCTGGTAACGGTTTTAAGCTGATAGTGGTACGCCTGCCTTAAATGCGCTGACCCATACCGCGTTTCCAAGCTTTTGGTAAGTTGACCGTAATTCCCCAAGTCTTGGTCAGGAAGCGTTTGTAGAATGTCGGCAGCGTCTCCACAAAGAGCCAAAGTTAATGCTGTGGCTTTTTCCTCAAGGGTCCACCCATTGGCCTTAGCAGCCGCCTCAAATTGACGCTGGTAGTTGTCCCACGGTGTTTTCCGTCAAACTGCGGAGGTTGCTGAATGGTTCTAGGTGGGTCTACAAATTTTCTTTCGGCGATTAATGTGGAAATTTCGCCATTGGTTTCAATGGTTTCCAGCTGAGATTTAAGGGCTGCTATTTCGTCTTGAAATTTCTCCAATTTCTCATCACACTGTTGTGTCACTTTTTCTATTTTCTTAGAATTTTCCATTATCCTGCTCTCTAAACTTCTGGAGTGCTCCATTAAATCTTCCTTCATTTTTTTAGAATGGTCCATTAATTCTTCTTTCATTCCTTTTGAACTTTCCTGAATCTTTCCCAACATTCTTTCTTCCATTTTTCCATCACCGTATTAATTCATCAGTAATTAAATTTGTACTCCTCCGGATTTTTCCTTCATTTACTAATGCCTCGAATAACCGTTTTACCAATTGGCTTTTAAATCCGGACATATCCAACTCGCGTTCTTCCAACTCGCTCTTCAGTTCGGCGACTTTAAGTTCTTTCAATAATTTTCCGAAAGACATTTTTATTTATTTCACTTTTAATGTTACACTCAAATTATTCGTTAATTTATTTATTTAACACTCACGAATATTCACAACCCCACACCTGACACCAATTGTAACGGATTTCCCAATCTCCACAAAGAGCCAAAGTTAATGCTGTGGCTTTTTCCTCAAGGGTCCACCCATTGGCCTTAGCAGCCGCCTCAAATTGACGCTGGTAGTTGTCCCACGGTGTTTTCCGTCAAACTGCGGAGGTTGCTGAATGGTTCTAGGTGGGTCTACAAATTTTCTTTCGGCGATTAATGTGGAAATTTCGCCATTGGTTTCAATGGTTTCAGCTGAGATTTAAGGGCTGCTATTTCGTCTTGAAATTTCTCCAATTTCTCATCACACTGTTGTGTCACTTTTTTATTTTCTTAGAATTTTCCATTATCCTGCTCTCTAAACTTCTGGAGTGCTCCATTAAATCTTCCTTCATTTTTTAGAATGGTCCATTAATTCTTCTTTCATTCCTTTTGAACTTTCCTGAATCTTTTCCAACATTCGTTCTTCCATTTTTCCATCTTCCATATGTCATCAGTAAGTTAAATCTGTATCCTCCGGATTTTTCCTTCATTTACTAATGCCTCGAATAACCGTTTTACCAATTGGCTTTTAAATCCGGACATATCCAACTCGCGTTCTTCCAACTCGCTCTTCAGTTCGGCGACTTTAAGTTCTTTCAATAATTTCCGAAAGACATTTTTATTTATTTCACTTTTAATGTTACACTCAAATTATTCGTTAATTTATTTATTTAACACTCACGAATATTCACAACCCCACACCTGACACCAATTGTAACGGATTTCCCAATCCAAATCCAATTTCCAACGAGAGCAAAAGCGGTTCGTACTCGGGTTGTGAATAATAACACAAGTTGGCCACTTAATTTACAATTACAATTTATTAACACAAAATAATAAACAAATTCTCCTTCACCAATAACTTAAACACTAGCACTTAACAATTATTTATTTACTAACTAACTAACTTACGGTTCTAATACACTAACTAATTTATTTACACTCGTATATTTATTTAAACGATTGTCACTGGTATATTTATTTACATTTATTTATACTGATAGCGATAGCGCTTACCTCGTAGATTCACCGGGCGTATAGACTTAGAGCGTTGGCACTTCACAATAACAGACTCGGTCGTAACTAAAGTGAGGAAGTGTTTCGGAGTTTATATATGTGTTGCTTAATCTATTCGGAAGCTTCGAGAACAACAAATTTGTTTTATATATAAAATGCTCCCAAAAGTCCCCAATAAACAGCCCTTGTATTAGTTTTTTTTTAATCCAAAAAAATTGTTTGCTTTTTTTAGAATAATTTAAAACAAGTAGAAAAGTTATTAATTTTTTCTGGGCTTATTAGAGAAGTTACAACAAATTGTTTTATATATAAAATGCTCCCAAAAATCCCCATTAAACAACCCTTGCATCAGTTTTTTTTATATCCGAAAAAAAATTTTGCTTTTTTTTAGAATAATTTAGAACAAGTAGAAAAGTTATTAATTTTTACGTGGGCTTATTAGGGAAGTTACTACAAATTGTTTTATAAATAAAATGCTCCCAAAATCCCCATTAAGCAGCCTTTGCATCAGTTTTTTTTATATCCGAAAAAAATTTTGCTTTTTTTTAGAATAATTTAGAACAAGTAGAAAAGTTATTTATTTTTTCAGGGCTTATTAGGGAAGTTACAACAAATTGTTCTATAGATAAAATGCTCCCAAAAGTCCTTATTAAACAGTCTTTACATTAGTTTTTAGTAAATCCGAAAAAAAATATTTGCCTTTTTTAGAATAATTTAAAACACGTAGAAAAGTTATCAACTTTTTCTAGCCTTATTATGGGAGTTACAACAAATTGCTCTAAAAATAAAATGCTCTAGATAGTCCCCATTAAACAGCCCTTGTGTTAGATTTTATTAATTTAAAATAAAAAGTTTTGGACTTTTATGTATATTGAAAAACATATTACAATAGTCCAAGCGGTGGCCATTAAAAGGGTGGTGAACCCAAAAATTTTTTCCTATACCTTATTATTATAGAAAATTTTTGTCAAGAATAGGGGTGCGAGACTCAAATTTTGATATTCTACTGATCGAAACTTCTTCGACTAGTAAAACATCGTACTTATGTCTTATACTTCTATTTTACAAAATAATAGAAAATAAAATTTATTAAAAAAAAAAACAATTGGAGGAGTTACAGATCGTCAGACCGTTGGTTTACCATTTGCTTAATATCCAAAAAGTAATAAAGTCCATTTTTGCACTTATTCTGGTTCACCACCTTTTGACGGTCGCCGCTTGGACTACAACGGAATAAATTTTTTACGAGCTTATAAACAGCACCCCATTTAAATAAAATGGTCCCGAAAGTCCCCGCTAAACAGCCTTTGGGTTAGAGTTCATTAATTTCGAAAAAAAAATTCGGACCTTTCTACATATTGATAACATTTAGACATTTGGACATCTGGAAATTTAAAAAACATATAGCCATGATAGCATGATGTACTCAATTCATTCATTTATTTTTAAAAAATTAAATAGTTATATAACAGTAGTAGCGCTCTCATTGTCAGAATTTCTTCTCGGAGCTTCTCTGATTTTTCGTAATTTTTCACTGTGTTTGACCGTGCAATTAATTTGTATTTAATCGTAGAATCGTCGCAAAAGATAATTTTTCTTCTAAAATTATTGTATACGAGAGATAAAAGACCTACCTTATGACGGCAACAGAAGCTCGGGGTTGGCAGGGTACCCATCCGGGGAGCGGACGCTGACCATCGGAAAAATCGCCAAACACACACACGTATGCACTTTACCAAAACCAACGCATTACTGGCGAAATTTAATAAAATATTACCTATGCCCACCCCCATTCACCGAACGCTCAGTTATAACTCACAATTCATTCGCATTAACCAATCAGAAAATTTGCAAATAATTTTGGCATGTGCATATCAAGTCCACGTGCACTGGCTTCTGACGTCACAATAGCAGCTGTACTCTTATCAGGCCTATTTCCTGTTTTGCATGCGAAAATGCGTTTTAACACACCGAAAGGAATTACACGCAGAATAATGCGATTTAATACAATTTTCTAAACGGCTTTGAATTTGCCACGAATAGTTTGTTTAAATATTAAAAATGTGCCATTCAATTGCCAAACGTACTCGCCGTCTGCCCGATGTGATCTCTTCTCGATACCATCTCAGGAACCATCCGCCTTTTCTTAAATGTCACAGTTTTCGGGGCACCTGCTCTGCTCATGCCTAAATCAATCAAAAATGTCCAACTTCCATATGATCTTTCTTCTTCTATTTAACCACCTTAGAGAATAAATCTTTAGAAATTCTTTCTTGGTGCTCATCTACGTTATACAGGGTGTACTAACAAACAATCGACCCCTCCCGCCCCTTAAGTAAAGCAAAAACCAAGTTTTTCAAAATTTAAAAAAAACGCCGCAAGTTTTGTTTGAAAAGGGACGAATTTTCACATAAAATTTATGCGCAAAACCCCCATCCCTTGAAGCCCAGCATAGACCCCCTATTTTTTTTTAATTCCAAGTATGATAAAGTGACACATTGTTTGAAAGATATTTTTCTCAAATTTTTTTTTAAATAAATGAAATAACAGAAAATATTTTTAATGGAACTATTTATTTATAAATATACATACTGTCCCAATGACCGTGGCAAGGCTGCAGCAAAATTGACGATAGACTACAGGGGGTGCGATTTCTGGGTATGGATTTTATGTGAAAATGCGACCCCTTATATACATAATTTAAATAAAAACTGTGGATTATCGTATTAAATAAATGGGAAAATAAAAACAACTAGCAACTATTTAAAATTAAAATTGAAGACCGGAATATGATGGAAATTTTTTTTTCTATGCCCAGAACATTATTTTGTCAATAGCACGGGCATTTTAAATAGAAATAGCAGTCTGTTTCAAATCTTGAATAGAACACACTTTTCTTTTCGAAGTTATCTAAATCTAACGTTCAATTTAACCGATTACTAATATTTTATTTAAATAAACGGTACTTGTATCGCTGTCGATAAGCCCAAGAAAAATTAAAAACGATTCCAATCTGTTTGACTAAACGAGATAAAATTTGCACAAATCTTTTTGTCGCGCTGTTCAAAGCAATCAATTTTATTTTTGTCATTAAAGAAATTATAAAAGTATTAACATAGCTGTGGTCAATTCCGCATCGCAAAGAAATTAACACAAGAAAAATTAATAAAACTTTTTCGCTCAAACGTTTCACTTTAATGTCGCCGCTCCGAATGGCAGCATTTTACCAAAAAAAAAAAAAAATTAATGTAACTGTTCGCCTTATTTTGTACAATTGTCAAGTCATTATTCTTGAGGAACTCATGTTTCGATGGAATATTGAAAAATAAATTAAATCGAAATCTTCGAATGAAAAAAGCGGAAATGTGCGTGCGTTTGTGAAGAAGTGCGTCATTAAATCTTCGATAAATAATCGACCGAACTCGCGGCAATCCAATCGGAACCTTCGCCAAAAGAAATTGTAAACAAAGTGGCCGAACGCGGCCAAGACTTCTTTGGCCGCGCTTCCATTTCGGCGTTTTCGCAATTGACCGCAGAATCAGCTCAATTTCATTCGTCATTGAGAGGCATCTCGGAGACCGCTCTTTTTTTCCCGGGTGCCGTCAGAAAGTCTTTGCGCGCTCGTGCGTTTCAACACGCGAGCCACTCGTGTTTGTCAATAGCTTAATTTTTTTTCGGGTGTCGAATGGAAGGCGGGTGGCGATTTTAATAAGATCCGTGCCTCGCAAAAAAGGAGCGGTTCGAATAAATCTTCGTTCGAAAGGGGGTTGAAAGTGGATCAAGGAGTTCGCTTAGGCGATATTCGCGACAGTCATCAGCGTTATTGCGAGATATGAGACACTTAAACCGTAAAGTCGCGATTATCACACGCGATATGCTTTGATTCCCTAATCCCGTCGTTCCCCTCAACCGAAACGCGAAAAGAATATGCAAGAATCACGTTTGAATGATGCTAATGCCCCGAATGCTCGAGGAAATAAATAAAATCGGGAGATTCGATTAGGAGGTGGCGGCACTTCGATGTAAACAAAGACGAGGGGGGCCTAACTTTCCTAATAACAAATCTCGTTCGTCTCTCCCCCCGCGCGCGCCAAAGCTCTTCCGAAAGATCTTTGCATGTAAATCCGTCATAAAATCGAGAAAATTTAAGAAGGAGAAGAAACGACGTGTCGCTTGTTCAAACGGAGACGAAACAAACGTTGCAGAGAATGATAAAAATTAAGAAAAAGTACTTTTTATATTAATGTTTTTTTTAATCTTCGATGTTTTGAACTCTCGAATGTTTTCTCTTGAAAATGTATTTGATTTTCGGAAAAAAATTATATATAAAAAATGGCCCAACAGAATTATATATAACTATAAATAATTATATAGATGTACTTTTTTGCATAGAAATACTTTTAATATTAAGTAAATATTTGCAATAATCTAATTTGTTTGAAATAATACTATAAAAAATATAAACTAATTCCCATGTAAAATTACCTCTACTGAGAAAACATTTCGGAAGAGAAAAATTAATTATTTCAAATAATAAAAAAGTTATGGCCCTATTTGCATATTGACATCACCAGCTCAATATGTAAATTGGAGGTGGGGGTGTAATTTAATTTGTTTTAAATAATACTACAAAAAATAAACGTTTCCCAATGCAACACTATCTGTATAATGCATCCCCGTGTAGTAAATACGACTATTTTCAAAAATAAAAAAGTTAGCGCTATTTAAACTTTTGATTTTGAAAAAAAAATTATGTCTAAATATGTCGAAATTTTTTAGCCTTAATGGGGTAGCGGAGTAAAATGGGTCCGGCTATGGACACTGCGGGCACATAGGTATCTCCCCTTAAAATATAAAGCCAATCTATTTGTTTCGGACGTACTAAGGCCTAATACTTTCTAAAATGAACGCTTTCCGCGTACTTCTCAAATGGGCGAAAATTTTTGTTTTAGAGGCGGGAAATGATACCAGCTATAGTTGCTCGGGGTCCGTAAAAACATTCCCTTGCAATATAAAGCAATTCTATTTTTTCATTTTATGGAACAAAGAGCAAATATAAAATGTTGTGTTAAACTTGAAAAAAAATTCTCTGAGACATACGAATTGATGAAAAAGTTTATGGTGATGATTGTATGAGTCGTACTCCAGTTTATACGTGGTTTACACAATTTAAAAATGGTCGTGAGGATTTAAATGACGACCTAAGGCCAGGTCGTCCAGAAGCTAGTAATCGTGCTGAATTGGTGGAAAAAGTCCGTGAAATCATTGGTATTACTACGAGAATGTTAGCTGAGGAATTAAATACGAGTAAAAAAATCCAGTAAAAAAGCCAGCAGGAAAACAGCTGTTTTTATTGCACGATAGTGCACCACCTCACAAGACCAAAAAAGTGAACGAATTTTTGATGAAAAAACGGATTTTCTTATCGACCACCCCCCGTATTTGCCCGATCTATCACCATGTGACTATTTTCTATTTCCAAAACTGAAAACCAAGATGAAAGGAGCATTTTATGATGATATCCCAGCCATTCAAGTAGCCTTAACCGAGATGCTGAAGAACATTCATATAAATGACATAAAAAAATCTATGCATGCGCTGGTTGATCGTTCCAAACGTTGTATTGAGTCAAATGGAACCAATTTTGAATAAATAATAACTTTCAAAAATAATATAATGTGTATTTTATTCCATATCCAAAAAGTTCGGTTATTTTTGGGACACACTGTGTATGTCTTATATTTGAATTGTTTTGGAGTATTTTTGCATTAAAGTTGATTCGGACTGGAATGTGCACGTGCCAATACAATGGCTACTCTGTATCTAAACGAATGCAATGCTTTAAATGTATTTACGTTTTTTTTTTTTAATTAAACTAATTGTTTAAAAAAAAGTAATAAGGTGTATTCAGAATCTAATATAGCTGAACTTTGTTTTTGTTGATTTTTTTATTTAATTTAAATTTTTTTATAGTCGGTTAACCGTCCGCATACTAGGTGACTAAATGTCACATGCCATACTAGTGGGGTTTGCCATACCCCAAAATAAAATAAAATAAATCCACAAAATTGAACTTTATGACAGTTAAATGATAAGAAATATATTTTAATAATTAATAATTAATAATTAATAGGTTTAAGTAAAAAACATATTTATTTATGCATTACAGTAGACTTTTATTAATAAAAATACAAAAACTTAACTTTTTCTTCAACTTATAAACTATTGAGTCTTTTCTTGAGTACTAAATTCCAATGACACGTGTCAATTACAATATCGAATATTAAGATAACCTAACAAAAATTTAATTCTTGCCTCCTTAATAAAATACAAATTAAATTCACGGCAATTTCTTAATGATTTGCAGTAACTTAGACCAATAAATTACACGAAAAATTAATTGAATAATTTTAATCGTTCCCTCTCACTCGCACTGACAAGATAATCGTATCTTCTCGCTCCCTTCCACTCATTGGTATGGTAAATACATTTTTTTTAATATAAAATCGATATTTACTAAATGAAATTAAACTTTTTGATTTGAAAGAGCGCCCGGTAAATTATGCTAATATAATAAACTCGACGATGTGCGCATTCGAGCGAAAAGTGGCACATTTTCGAGCGAGGGAGGCAAATGAAGCGCGACGCGGAGCGGCGCGCTTCATTTTCCCGAGATCGGAATGTGCCACTTTGAGCTCGAATGTGCACACTCGGCTTTAAGCATGATTCACAATAATTCTGTCAACGAAAAATTAGTAAATGATTTTTATCATTCCCTCTCACTCGTACTTATGAGTTTATCGTATCTTTTCGCTCGCTCCCACTCATTGGTATGGTAAAAATACGTTTTTTTGAATATATAATCAATATTTTTACTGAATTAAATTAAAATTTGTTGATTGAAGAAAAAGTTTAATTTACAAAATTTAATAAAGACGAGGATGTGCGCATTCGAGCGAAAAGTGGCACATTTCGAGCGAGGGAGGCAAATGAAGCGCGACGCGGAGCGGCGCGCTTCATTTTCCCGAGATCGGAATGTGCCACTTTGAGCTCGAATGTGCACACTCGGTTTTAAGCATGATTCACAATAATTCTGTCAACGAAAAATTAGTAAATTATTTTTATCATTCCCTCTCACTCGTACTTATGAGTTTATCGTATCTTTTCGCTCGCTCCCACTCATTGCTATGGTAAAAACACGTTTTTTGAATATATAATCAATATACTTACTGAACTAAATTAAATTTGTTGATTGAAGAGAAAGTTTAATTTACAAACTTTAATAAATACGGGCATGTGCGCATTTGAGCAAAATGTGCCACTTTGAGCTCGAATGTGCACACTCGGTTTTAAGCATGATTCACAATAATTCTGTCAACGAAAAATTAGTAAATTATTTTTATCATTCCCTCTCACTCGTACTTATGAGTTTATCGTATCTTTTCGCTCGCTCCCACTCATTGCTATGGTAAAAACACGTTTTTTGAATATATAATCAATATACTTACTGAACTAAATTAAATTTGTTGATTGAAGAGAAAGTTTAATTTACAAAATTTAATAAATACGGGCATGTGCGCATTTGAACAAAATGTGCGACTTTGAGCTCGAATGTGCACACTCGGTTTCAAGCTCGATTACCAAACGTGCTGTTTCAACAAAAAAAAATTGTTCACGTTATTTATACCCCCACCTAGTACACGGAAGGTTAAAAACCAAAATCCCTTCGTGCGATCGGAATTTTCGTAACGCTCGACAACTGTAGCGCCCTCGCCAACGAAGCTTCACGTCAAAAATAAATTTAAAAAAGCTCGCCGATGTTTTTTCCGCCCAAATTGAATATTATCATTTTTTTTTTAACAAAAAGTCGAGATTTGGCGGCGAAGAGCGGTCAGGCTTTCGGATGTCTGAGTGCGCGGATAACTTCGCCGACAAAACGTGGAAGAAGACACGATTCGGAGCTGATGCAGAAGCTGCCTCAGGATTTATGGTATTAATCGATTTTGAATAATCCAGCAGCGGAGCAGAAGAGGAGAGATTAGTTTTTCTGTTTGCCGCTTTCTGGAACAGCCAACTCTTAATTTGAAAGAATTGGCAGCGAAATCTGGTAACGACGTTAGTGTCGAAGTGTAGGAAAACGAAAGAGCATACAGACAGGGTGTTATTATAAAAGTGCCGTCGTAAAAACTGATTAGAATTTCACCCCACACAACCAAATTGCTATTCAAATGTCTAACGCTATTGGCAACCGATTTATTCCGGTGTCGTTCAAGCAGGAAGTATAACAAGATTGCGGTAGCTTAGCCTTTTCTGCGTGAGAAAAATGTTTGTTTTATTTAAATTTAAGCACCGAACAAATGTTCCTTATATTTAAATTATATTACTCGGCGCGTTTTTGATGGTACTCGCACTTGAGATAACGCTTGTTTAAGAAAAATCGCTACTCCCGCAAACTACTGTCGTACACCTTTTTTCGACCTCTTTTTTCCCGCCCCCCGCCGGCCGAGAACGTTTCCAAATGCTATTGGTTTGTAAATAAAATTTCAAAAAAAAATATGGTGATTCGTTCGGAAGCCTGGAGGCATTAAAAATTTCGCAGCGGAGTGTAAGAAATTAAAACGAAGGCGGAGCCGATGTTCGCGTTTCCGGTCGAAAAAATCATGAATATGTTTCATTTTTTATTGGCCATTTATATCGAAATTCGTTTCATTATGAGAATGCAGCGTTTCGGGAACTGTGGGTGAGGGGTGCCGGGCGGCGTAATATTTTTCTGACGTTCCTAATGCTTTGCCTTGAATAAGGGTTGCAAATATTTGCATTTTAATAGTTTCTCTTCGTAAACCGTGAAACAGCAGCAGCTTTTCACTTCTCCTCTCTCTGTCGATGACGCTTTGCATTTTGAAATTTATTTTAATTAAGGCGGGCGAGGAGGGAGCCTCAAAATGTTTCGCCGGATTTTCGTTTAGACAGTTTTTTGTGTCGTGAGATCTAAAACAAAATTTAATGTATTGACGAAGTGAGTACCTAAGGGTTTAACCTTTTTTTTCAGTGGAGAGAAATAAAAGAAAACAATTTATATTTATTTAAAATATTCTAGGATGTTGCTTTTGGTCACTTCCGACTTAAATTTTTTTCTTATTGTTAGGCCAAATAATTTTTGATTAAATTTAATATTAAAAATAATAATTTAAAATTTTTAGACTGTTTTTACATAAGTCAAGTCTAAAAACACTTAACGTTTTATAATTTTTTTTCTTTTAAAATATATTAAAAATTAATCATAATGTTAACATCCAATAGAGTTACCTGACCAATACATGGACAGTTAAGCAAAATTCTTATGTTTATTTAATGAAATAATATAGTAAAATATTAAAAAGTTATTACAAAATAAGTTCGAAAATATAATGAAAATCTTTTATAAAGTAGTAATATATAAAAAAAAAATTTAAAAAAAAACTTTTATCTCCAGTAGATGGACAAAAGGTCCAGTAGACGGATGGCCACCCCCAATAGATGAACGCTTTTCAAAAATAATATTTGTGTCTTGTTATTTATACAAAGAATTATTAAATTTTTAAATTTAATAACTAATACCATAAACTTAATAAAATTAACCAATAAACAAGTAATAGATGGGATAATAATTTTCAAAATATATAAAACGAAAATTTTACTTTTTTGAAAAGTGCCTTGCTCTTATACACTACATAATTAAAATATGTCAAAAAAGACTTATTTTTAAATTCACAAAACTCCGCTTATAACGCAAGCACTGTAAATGTTTTGAATATGTAACCACCTGTTTGCCATATCTAAAAATCAATAGTTTGTCGACTTTGTGAAAAATCAATACTTTGCAAGGCTTCGTGGGAAATCGATACATAAACTCCGCCTCTTTACTTAAAGTTTTATGGACGCAAATGTGCCTTAACTTATAGGCAGTTTTAATATAACGTGCTTTGAATGTAGGATATGTGTTTCAAAGAATAATTAGAAAATTTAAATTATATAGATCTCTAAAACATTTTTTAAATGACTTACTTAAAAATAAAAAATGCAAATATTTGTTTAATGTATTTTTTATTTCAACTCTTATAGATTAATTTAAACTAATATGAATTACTTTTTCCAGAATATAATTAAAACTTATCAAAGCTTGCTCTATGAAAGTATCTCAAGGAAGACATTTTTAAAAACACTAAATTTCGCTTATAACGCAACCACTGTAAGTTTTTTGGAGATGTCACTACCTGTTTGGCTAATCTAAAAATCAATACTTTGTAGGCTTCGTAAAAAATCAATACATAAACTCGGGCCCTTTACTTAACGCAAATGTGCCTTAACTTATAGGCAGCGTGCTTTGAATGTAAGATACGTGATTCAAAGCAACATTAGAAAATTTAAATTATAGTAGTATTTAAAATATTTTGTTATATGACAAATTAATTTATATTAATATCTGCCAAAGCAATAAATAAATATATTCTTTTAAAAAAGATTGAGAACCCCTGTTTTAATGCATCCTTTAAATCATCAGATGAATAATAATAAACTTTGTAACATCTCTTGTTGTTAGTCATCTTTCCAAAAAATATAATTATAAATTTGTAAATACCAATATACATTTTCATACAAATATGAAAAAAATATAACAACAATGTAAAAGATAAATTCGATGTCCATCTATTGGATTGAAATTAAAAATTTCTTACCAATAAATAAACAGCAATTTTTTTTGTTTTTTTAATTTTATTATTAAATTAATTATAATGTTCACGTCCAATATCTTATATCTTATATCTTAAATAAAATTAAAACATAAAACTAAAATTAATCATAAAATTTAAATCAAAATTATACAACTACAAATAATTTCTTTTTAGAATCATAGTTACAGCCTTTCATGTAATTATTTAGAATCATAGTTGCAATCTTTCATATTTAAAAATCTTTCATTTTGACACATGTAGAATTATTGAGTTTTAATGGTTAACTTCCTTTTGTGTTGTTAAGGTATTTTATAATTTATATTATTTTATAAAATACTTGTAGTTATTGTTGTTATACTTTGTTAATTTTCAGTTGCTTGGTAAAGTTTCAATAAAGAAACGAAAAGTTGCAAATTTACAAGTTGTTGTTTTATTGTGTCCAATTCCAGTGAAAATTAACATATTTATTATTAAATAGCTCAACTAATTGCATTGTTATTCAAATATAAACAAAAACATATAATGCACACCTTATAATTTTATTTAAATGTATTAATTATGATAGATAAAGTATGTCAGATGCTTACTAGAGGTGGCGCTCATAAAGCAAACCATTGTGATGTCGAATGAACGTATTTTTTTTATGATTTTAAGTATATAAGCAAAAAAAAACTAGAAATATGTACATTTGTAAAACAGAAACTTTATTTTACAATTTTATACTTAAATTAAATGTAATTAGTTTAAAAAAAAATTTGTCCATCTATTGGGGGGCGTCCATCTATTGGTCGCGTCACCCTAGTTGTATATGTTTATCTTGTTCTTTATTATTTATTTAATTTTATTACAACATATAGTTTTTAAATTAGATTTACAAACATTACTTATTATGTGGCTATTTACTAAGTGTTAAGTGTTGCCAAGACGACTAGTATTTTATATTTTTTCTATATCTATCAGTGACTGGATATATTTAAATACACAACAGTATAATTTTAATTTTGATCTTTTGATTTTATTTTATTGAAGATCTCATTAAAAAAGTATTTTAAATAATATTTAATAAATAAAATTTTAAAAGTATTCATACTTTAAAGCACTGAAAGTTTCTCAAAAAGCCAAGAAGTCCTATAGAAATAAAACTAAACAAATCGCAGGAAAATAACTAGAAGCTTCTTTTCAACCAAATTAGAAATTAAATTGCCATTTATTTACATACAATTTAGGAAAAAAACAGATCAAAAAACACCTGTTTTCTGAAGCCTCTCAAACGGAACCCTTTCTGGCACCTTCACAATCGACTTGCGACTTAAAATTTCGAAACGGAAGAGAGCCGAAAACGCTCGGCTCATAATTGAATGTGAAAATCCAGCACGTGTTAACGCAAATTTACATACTAACGAATTCACAAGTTTATAAAAACAAGTTCAGGATGTCGTCGTGGTATTCAAATGAAGCGTCAGAGGAGAAGATGTTCCGGTGGCAATTTACGTCTCACTTTTGATCACTTCGCAAACGGTCGACATATTTTGATCGCCTCCCAACTCAACTCGGTTATGATAATCGCGTTCCTATTCGACACAACTCAATTTTAATTACATTTTCTTTAATTAATATGCTAATAATTTTGCATAGTAATTATTGAGAGCAATCTAGCGAAAGCTTATGTCGCTTTGATCTAACTATCGACAGAAATTGTCTGTCTCCCACGCCGACTAGCGGAATTTTTGGGCTCGCGTTAATTTTTGATATATTTAAAAAATCGCGAGCGAAAAAATGGGTTAAGTGTGCGTAGATCGTGGATTTGCATAGGGGTCGCCGAGAGGGTCGGGAGAGGGTGGCTCGGCAATCAGTCGAAGCACTGGAGCGCGAGATTATCGCCGGTTCATTAGTTTCGTTACCTTATTTTATGTGTTTCACCTTTGATTAGAATTTTCGGGGATGTTTTAGTTTTAGTGTTGGCGCGAAGGGCGCCGGGGGGCGGCGGGCGGGCGGCGCCGCGCAGATTGTCGGGATCAAAGAAAAGTTGGCGCGCTGTTCGTTTAAAAACCCCCAAGTTTTTAATTAAAGTCTTTTGCCTTATTTATCCGTTTCCCAAATAAATGAAAAGTTTCGAAACGACGAAAACATAATATCTAAAATTTGGTTGATTAACGGCGGCTGCAGTCGACTGATAATGAATGCTAAAAGAAGTAGGTATCTATTAAAACTTTGACTACAATGGCGGATACAAAGGGCCGCTGCTATTGTGAGCATCAATACGGGTACACATCACCTCAATTAAAATGTAATAAGAATCTCCTCTTAGGTATAAAACTCATTAACACTGAGCAAAAGGGGTTCGATAAATTAAAATTACAAAGGAGCGTTTTTAGTTTCTCTAATCATAAAAGTTTTTAGCTCGGTTAATGGCGCGACTTTGCTCGAGACGCCCGCCAAAATAATCGATCACTTAAATTATGAAACGAAAATATTTCTTTTTGCATAATTATAAATGTAAAACTTCCCCGGTAAGCCACCGAACGGCTCCCGAAGATTTCAGAAATCCATCAATCTTATAATTAATTCCATTCCTTTAATTCTTTTCAGGATGACGTTAATTCAACCTCGTAATGGATTCTATTCTCGTGATTTATTTTTCTTCGTTCGATGTGTTTACGACTCCCCAAGAACAAATTGATGATCTTTCCATCCTCCGCTTTCCATTTTCCATTTTGTATCTACTTTTCCGGCCTTTTTTTCGCCTACTCTTTTGAATCGGGGCCCGAAGACGCCCAAACCTTTTTACAACTTGTGCCGTTTTCCTCCCTTCGAAACGTCGGTTTTCCTTTAATCAGAACTAAGCGGCGCGATTTAATAAAATTAAAAAATAAAAGCGCAAATTAAAGGGCGAGGTGTTGTCGCGTTAGCCTTTTTATTTGCGTCCGAAAATTGCTGATTGAATTAGGCGAAAAAATTCGACGAAATTAATGTAAATTAAAAGCGCGTTTTTTATTTTACTAAAGTTGGCGTACTTCGATTGCTTATAACTATTTAATAAAAATAAATTAAAGAATAATCAAAATCGTTGCGATAATTTAACGAGCTTTTTCGTTTGATTTGTAAAAAATTAAATTCGACATCTTTATTTTTGAAAACAGAGGGACGGTTAGCGGTTCAGTCGGGGCTAGATTTGCCACATTAATTTAGAGATGTGTTCAAATAAAAATTCAGTCCCAGACCAAAACTGATACCAGTTTAACTATATAATATCAATCTAATATTTTCACAGACGGCAATACAAAGCGCCACATACAAATTTTTTTTTTTTTGGTCGAACAAATTAAATCAGCGTTGGTAATATAGAGATTAAACCAAAACACTTAAAAAAGTAATCGGGGGTCTACTGTAGTACACACAATTAAATATATTTCATTTTGTTAGAGCGCCGTTTAATTAGTGGTTTTTATCTTTGAGAAATTATTTAATTATGAACATTTAATAAAATTATCGGGGGTGTACTGTAGTACGCACAAGTAATCGTATTTTATCATGTAAAAATGCCAATTTATTCAATTGTTAGTTTTAAAAGAATTTATTAATCTAACACTTAAAAAAGTAAGTGGGGGTCTACTGTAGTACACACAATTAAATATATTTTATTTTTTTAGAGCGCCGCTTAATTAGTGGTTTTTATTTTTGAGAAATTATTTAATAATTAACACTTAATAAAATTATCGGGGGTGTACTGTAGTACGCAGAATTAATCGTATTTTATTGTGTAAAGATGCCAATAAATTTAATTTTTAGTTTTTGAAGAATTTATTAATGTAACACTTAAAAAAGTAAGCGGGGGTCTACTGTAGTACACACAATTAAATATATTATATTTTGTTAGAGCGCCACTTAATTAGTGGTTTTTATTTTTGCCAAATTATTGAATTATTAACACTTAATAAAATTATCGGGGGTGCACTGTAGTACGCAGAATTATCGTATTTTATCGTGTAAAGATGCCAATTAATTCAATATTTTGTTTTGAAAATTTTTTTTAATCTAACACTTAAAAAAGTAAGCGGGGGTCTACTGTAGTACACACAATTAAATATATTTCATTTCGTTAGAGCGCCACTTAATTAGTGGTTTTTATCTTTGAGAAATTATTTAATTATTAGCACTTAATAAAATTATCGGGGGTGTACTGTAGTACGCAGAATTAATTGTATTTTATTGTGTACATATGCCAATTAATTCAGTTTTTAGTTTTGAAAGAATTTATTAATTTAACTCTTAAAAAAGTAAGCGGGGGTCTACTGTAGTACACACAATTAAATATATTTATTTTCCTTAGAGCGCCGCTTAATTAATGGTTTTTATTTTTGAGAAATTATTTAATTATTAACACTTAATAAAATTATCGGGGGTGTACTGTAGTACTCAGAATTAACCGTATTTTATTGTGTGCAGATGCCAATTAATTCAGTTTTTAGTTTTGAAAGAATTTATTAATTTAACTCTTAAAAAAGTAAGCGGGGGTCTACTGTAGTACACACAATTAAATATATTTCATTTCTTTAAAGCGCCGCTTAATTAGTGGTTTTTATTTTTGAGAAATTATTTAATTATTAACACTTAATAAAATTATCGGGGGTGTACTGTAGTACGCAGAATTAATTGTATTTTATTGTGTAAAGATGCCAATAAATTTAATTTTTAGTTTTTGAAGAATTTATTAATGTAACACTTAAAAAAGTAAGCGGGGGTCTACTGTAGTACACACAATTAAATATATTATATTTCGTTAGAGCGCCACTTAATTAGTGGTTTTTATTTTTGCAAAATTATTGAATTATTAACACTTAATAAAATTATCGGGGGTGCACTGTAGTACGCAGAATTATCGTATTTTATCGTGTAAAGATGCCAATTAATTTAATATTTTGTTTTGAAAATTTTTTTTAATCTAACACTTAAAAAGTAAGCGGGGGTCTACTGTATTACACACAATTAAATATATTTCATTTCGTTAGAGCGCCACTTAATTAGTGGTATTTTATTTTTGAGAAATTATTTAATTATTAGCACTTAATAAAATTATCGGGGGTGTACTGTAGTACGCAGAATTAATCGTATTTTATTGTGTAAAGATGCCAATAAATTTAATTTTTAGTTTTTGAAGAATTTATTAATGTAACACTTAAAAAAGTAAGCGGGGGTCTACTGTAGTACACACAATTAAATATATTTCATTTCGTTAGAGCGCCACTTAATTAGTGGTATTTTATTTTTGAGAAATTATTTAATTATTAGCACTTAATAAAATTATCGGGGGTGCACTGTAGTACGCAGAATTAAACGTTTTTTAGCGTGTACAAATGCCATTTAATTAATTTTATTAATTTGCGCAAAATTTATTAATCTAACTCTTAATATGGTAATTGAGGGTCTACTGTAGTACACAGCGAATATTGCTTGAGTTGGAAATTTTTTTTTTTTTTTAAAAAAACAAAATGTTCGAACTTGTCACCTCATATTTAGACTTCCACGGTGAACTTATATTATCCTGGGCTGGATAGTATTAGTGCAGCATGAGAAATCTAACATAACTGATCAGATGTACACATTGGCATGTCCGTCAGGGAGGAATACGCACTCAAACACTGACGGACTAGCAGCATTCCTGCTGCCTCAATGATAACACCTTCTCAGGTATTATGAGGTGAACAAGTCCAACCACTCTTGTATAAAATTGAAAGGTCTATTTATGTCGCGATCATTTTTTCGCTGACCTCGACTTGTCACTTGAAAATTCATTTTTATTAACGTAACGTCAAACTTGGACGACTGCGTTTGAAATGCATCACTATTCTAATTATTTAAAACAATACTGTAGAAAAAAAAATTGATAATTTTGTTAAATGACAAGAATTTATATTTAAGCTGCGAAACCGTATAAGCCGAGGGTGCCTAAAAGTTGACCGAGCGAAGGACTTTTTCTGGGAACTTTCAGTTATAAGCGCCGGCGAAATTCGAAGGAGCCGTTTCTTAAGATATGAAACGATATAAACTGAGGTCGCCTAAAAATTGACCGAACGAAGTACTTTTTCCGGACGCATACCGCGTTTAAATTTTTGAAACCGGGTTCGCCGTAGATCCGTAAAAATTGTTTTTCGCCGTTTTTAATATTACTGGTTGGCCCAGCAATGAAAGTAATTGTTGTTAATTTAAATTAAAAAAGAGCGTTTAATAGAATAGGTAAAACAGTACGTCTGGCAATGACTGCAAATGCTTCGAAGTTGAATTAAATACTGTAAAATTTGAGATTTTTGAGAAATGGGCGTATTTATGCTATACAATTATTTATTATTGTTTATTATAACACCGAAAAATGTTAAAAAAATTCCAGGGTAGCAGTCAAAGAAGGAAATAATTATTTTTCTTATTGGAATTCCCAAATTAAATACCTTAAAACTCGAGATGTTTGAAAATTAGCAAAACGGCCGTTCTTTTTTGATACAATTATTTATTATTGTTTATTATAACACTGAAAAATGTTAAAAACATTCCAGGGTAGCTGTCAAAGAAGGAAATAATTATTTTTCTTATTAGAAATGCCAAATTAAATACCTTAAAACTCGAGATGTTTAAAAAATAGTAAAACGGCCGTTCCTTTTTGATACAATTATTTATTATTGTTTATTATAACACCGAAAAATGTTGAAAAAATTCTACGGTAGCTGTCAAAAAAGGAAAATTTTTTTTCTTATTAGAATTGCCAAATTAAACACTTCAAAACTCGAGATGTTTGAAAAATAGCAAAACAGCCGTTCCTTTTTTATACAATTATTTATTATTGCTTATTATAACCTCAAAAAATGTTTTAAAAATTTCAGGGTAGCTATCAAAGAAGGAAATACATCTTTTTTCTAGAAAATTTGCCAAATTAAATATTGTAAAATTAGAGATTTTCGAAAAATGATTAAACGGCCGTTCTCATGCGATACAATTATGTGTTCTTATTTACTATGTACCCAAAAAATGTTTAAAAAATTGCAGCACAGCTATCCGAGAAAGAAATATTTTTTTTTACTATTAGAATTGCCAAATTAAATTGTGTAGAACTCGGGATTTTTAAAAAATGGCTAAACGGCCGTTCTTATGCGATACAATGATCGCACATAAAAAACTGGAATTAATGCCAACACTTTCCTATTTTATTTTTTGCAAAATTACATAAAGACATGGCATCTATGTATTTTAAAAAATTCTTGCCAAGAATTGCTTATTTTACATGCTTTAGTTATTCCGATTAGAGCGTATTTGATTATCGCGGTACTTTTCGTGGCAACAATAACCGCGATAATCGAGATGTTCTTGTATATATATCTTTTATTTACTATTGTTAATAATTAATTGAGTTATTTTACACTTTTTAAATGATCTCATTATTTTTCCTATTTAATTTGATTAATATTATTTATAATTCGTTGTTAAGTTACTTACGTGTTATTCTTAGTAGGCACGCTTCAACCTTTTTTCGCGTACGTCAAAGTTTTGCACGTTACTTAACAACGACTTATTTACAATTAATAAAATATTGTGAGTAATATTAGAGAGACCGGGGTTGGGAGTTACAATTTTTTTTTTTTGCATTTATAGAGCCTATTTTCTTAATTTATCAATGACATTTATATATCAATAGATAGTGTATTTATTCTAGTTTAAAAAAATAAAGACTTTTTCTCTATCATTTAGTGGAGTGCTGTAAGACGTAAAAATGGCAAAAGCTCGGAATCCAGGGCCTTTGAATGAATTTTAGTAAAACCTTTGAAATTGCATTGCTAAAAAGTGAAATAAAAAAGTTAAAGAATAAAAAGTAGGCGATCTCGATTACAACAGTTTATAACAACAATTTAATGAAGAATGACTGGAATATGAAAAAAAAAATGTTTACAATAAAGATTTCAATTTTATACACAATAAATGCTATTTGTATAGTAACTTTAATATTAATTTAGAATTACAGTCAAACCTCGATAAGTCGAAATCGAAGAGAAAATAAAAACAATTCGAGTTATCAAAAAAAGTCGAGTTTAATACTTTTCTGTGTATAGTATATCGTCAAGTAAATTTATCTTTAAAAATCGCAAAAAAAACGTTTGAACAACGACTGCAATAAATTTCACAGTGGTGCATCAAAATGCGAAACACCTTGTACATAAATTTTTTTATGATCTCTAAACAAAACCCCAATATTTGCTTTAATTTTACAAAGTAAGCGTCAATTCCGAATTAATTCCGTGCAAACGCAAATTCTATTATAAAGGGTGTTTCGAATTAAAGCAGAGAATATTAAGATTTTCAAAAATCGCCAAAAACGATCGTTACGAGGCTTTGTAATTATTTATAAGAGATTATTATTACAAACCGATAAACACGTGCGCCTATTTAAAACTCAAATGCATGATTCCGGAAAGCGCGATAAAGTTATCTTGCAAACGGCCGAAAGCGCTACGTTGGACAAAGGAAAATGAATTTTGGGCCTCGCAACTAACATTTTGGAAAGCCATTACGATCAAAAAAGCCGCGATTTTTGAGAAAGGTGGCGTCAAGATTTTTAAAGTATTATTTGTGACTTAACAAAAACGACAAAACATAGAATATTTAAAAATAAGCTTACAATTTAGACTTATATACAGGGTGTACTTCGAAAAGTTCCAAAACCCTTTGGTAAACACTATTCTGTTTCACACAAACACTAATTAGTCAAAATCAAAAGTTTTCTAGAACGTTCTTAACACTTCAATGCGCGATTTACAACTGGGGTGCGGGGGGAAACGATATATGCAGTTTAAAACATTATCCGTTTATTTCAATATTGGTATATGTTAAATACGATTAAGAAACTTTCTAAAAACGGCCGTACCAATGTTTTATAATTATTTATAAGTTTGTACACACCAAAAACAAATAATGTAACTAATTTAAATCAATTCGTGCGAGCCATCTACGGTACACGCACTAGTTTAAATTGATTTATAAGAGTTTAAATAAATAATACAATTAAACAAATATTTGCATTTTCAATTTTTAAATAATGTATTAAAGTCGTTTAAAAAATGTTTTAACGACTGATATAATTTAAATGTTCTAATTATTCTTTGAAGCACATATGTTACATTCAAAGCACGTTGTATTCAAGCTGCCTATGTATAAGTTATGGCAAATTTGAGTTAAGTAAAGGGGCGAAGTTTATGTATTGATTTTTCCCGAAGCCGTTCACGAAGCACTTCGTATTGAAGCTTCGTATAAGTTAAGGCACATTTGCGCAGTAAAGAGGCGGAGTTTATGTATTGATTTTTCACAAAGCCTACAAAGTATTGATTTTTAGATATGCCAAACAGGTAGTGACATCGCCAAAAATTGCCAGTGGTTACGTTATGTTTAAGGCCACTGACCTGTGCGTTGCTCATAAATAAACCTGCATTCGTCGCCCGCTGTCACGTAAACCGGCACAAATTAGTGTTTAACTGTGTTTAATTAGTGTTTTAATTGGTCACGAGTGCGCAAGAGTGTCGGAATCGGTTTAGAATGAAAGTTCGCACAAAGTCCCAAATTCGAGACGGCCCCCGGAGCGCCTGCATTCGCCCGACCACTGCGCAAGGGTGCCTTAGTGCGACGCAGCATCGGCTTACGGGCTTCCAGCCAAGCGAAAGATTCAGTTTGCGGTACGTTTACTTTGCGTGGGTCAAACGACCGAGCAAGGTGATATTTATATATACAGGGTGTTCGAAATTGAGTAGGCTAACATGCGTATCTTTCCTATTAGTGGAGATAGAAGTTTGGTTAAATGGGTAATGTGCAGTTTTAGGTGCTGATTCAGACTCCGTTAAAAAAAAATTTAAAATTCCGAAAAGTTTCAAAGTAATCGTAAAAAAACTGAAACGTATGAATGATCGAGATTAACAAATTCTGAATTTGGATTCATCTCATCAAAATATACATATAAGGAAGATTTGATCTAGTTTAATCAATTTGTTTTTAATTTTGTGACAACTTACCCGTGAGACAACTATACCCGGTCTCCCCTACTTTCTTTCCGCAAAAAAGGATCCGAAAGTGAACTTTCGATCCCTGCGTGATTTAAACTATATTTAATTGTACGTACTACAGTAGACCTTCAATAATTAAAAAAAAAGAACATAGCAATAATAAATGCGGCCAAACGAGACGTCCGTCGATCGAAAATCGAAGAGTTTGGTAGACACTGGTTAAAAAGGATGGCATAGCTTCGCCGTTCGTTCTCTTAAAAAGCAAACAGAAACGATATCAAATACCGCAGTAGCTCCACGGAACGGAATGCCAATCCAATACCATTTCATGAGCTTTTCATAACTGCGATATAAGTCTGCCGCTTCAGCGATTCGCTCTCTTTGAGTCCTGAAACAATATTATTTGTTATTTGTATTCATAATCTCGAACAAGGGGACGACTATTTTATTTGATGTAACATGGAAATTGCTCTTTTTTCCGCTCTGTCACACGAGAAAAGTAAAAATCGGCTCTCGGTCGCGCGCCCACCCCCCCTCGTTCGCTCTTTCGGGCCGGCTAACGACGTCTTAATTACGCGCGCACCCTTTCGGAAGAGACCCGACAATTTTCTGTAATTTATGAATCGCATGACGCATTATGTGCGGACGAGATCTTGGCAAATAAATTCGAAAATCGTGCGCGATGATCGCATTCTGATTGTGAAGTTAAATTCGAGCTAATTATTCCGTTCGAATGTTCGAATGTTCGGCCGGCTTTTGCGTTATCTGCGGAATCAACGGATTTGCATATGATTAATCCTCGGCTCACACACAAGGTCGCTATAAAACAACCGGGATCACAATCATTCATTTCGTTTGATTGCGACAAGTATTGATGTAGCCCCGCAATTAGGGGCGGCGCCAGATGAGCTTTGATTGCGAGCTTTATTTTTGAAGGTGTACTTCTTTTGGCGCGTCCAGAGTGGAATTTTGGCGGGCGTGCGCGCAGTTGAAGTTGGCCGCCTAAGAAAGTAAATTAATTAATGTGAATCGCGCTTAAAACCGAGTGCGCGCGTTCAAGCTCGAAGTGGCACATTGCGAGTTCGGAAATGTGCCACTTTTCGCTCGAATGCGCACATCTTCGTATTTATTGAATTTTATAAACTAAACTTTTTTTCCAATGAACAAATTTAATTTAGTTCAGTAAATATCGATTATATGTTGGAAAAACGTATTTTTACCATAGCAATGAGTGGGAGAGAGCGAAAAGATACGAAAATCTGATAAGTACGAGTGAGAGCGAATGATAAAAATTATTTAACTAACTTTTCGTCAATTTTATTGGCCTAAATTGTTGTGAATTATGCTTAAAACCGAGTGTGCACATTCGAGCTCAAAGTGGCACATTTCGATCTCGGGAAAATGAAGCGCGCCGCTCCGCGTCGCGCTTCATTTGCCTCCCTCGCTCGGAAATGTGCCACTTTTCGCTCGAATGCGCACATCCTCTTATTTATTGGATATCTTTACATTATCCTTTGCTTTTTCAAATCATAAATTTACATTTAGTCGATATTATGTTCGAAAAACGTTTTTACCATAGCAAGGAGTGCAAGGGTGCGAAAACATACGACAATTTTTTTGAATGCGAGTGAAAGGGAACGTTTAAAATTATTTAACTGATCTTTCATCTAATCTATAAGCTTAAACTATTGTGAATCGTGCTTAAAACCGAGTGTGCGCATTCGAGCTCAAAGTGGCACATTCCGATCTTGCGAAAATAAAGCGCGCCGCTCCGCGTCGCGCTTCATTTGCGTCCCTCGCTCGGAAATGTGCCACTTTTCGCTCAAACGCGCACATCCTCGTATTAATAAAATTTCTTTCTATTAATTGTCATATTGACTTTACTTACGCGTACATAAGTATGAGAATCTGTTGTACCTTGGCCTTTTTTTTACTTGTAATATTTTTTAAATTGTTGAACCTCGGCACTATGTGTACCCAGGCCAATTGGCCCGTTTCAAATATTTTCGCGCTATTAAATTCTGTCGTCTGTGGTATTCGGTATATCACTGCTAACTATTCAATGTGTAGTGAGTCGCTTACCGCCATTAGACCGTTGTTTGGTGTTATCAAAGTAAAAATTTTTTTCTCAAAAAAAGTATACTTTGAAATCTAATAGTTTTATACGCTTTATAATAATCGCTTAACTTTTATATGCGGTTCTTTGACTTAACATGTATTAAAAAAATAATAAACTTGCGAGATATGTACCCATCCTCAAATAATTGAAATCCACCGTTTTCTACAGCAATGAAGTAGTGTTGTACTTTGGTCGGTGGCCTAGGTACAACCTGTATGTTATACTTTGACCAGGAGGATATATTTTTATGTATTTCACATTTACATAATAGATTCCCAATAAAATATATTTAATATTTCAGAAATCATGTCTAGAAGTAAAGAGAAGAAGAAACGAAACGCCTATTAATTACAATATTGGAGACCATGTTATACAGGGTGGATTCTGATGGACTGCGGATACGGAAACATTGATTATGAAAAAACGGTGATGATTATTCACATTCTGTAAATTGGATATCGAAGAGGAAGAGAAGAACTAGTTTATAATATTTTCTAAATGTTTCCCCTTTGACCTTTCGACCGCTTCCAAACGCTTTAAAAAGTTGTCGATAATATTGTGTCTTTTTTGGACATCAATCGCCATAATTGTCTCTGTGATGCGATTCTTCAGGTCATTGATATCCACCATTTTGTCTCGCCTTGGGTGATAAATGATGTCTTTGGTTTGACCCCATAAAGAGTAGTCACAGGGGTTCAAATAGGGTGGCCAAGAAATTGGACCCCTTTCTAACTGTGCCCCTAAATGCCACGATATTTGGCCCAAAAGCTCTTGCTATGATGTCTAATGTGGACTTCGGCCTTTGGGCTCTCTTCCAGGCCCTGACCGTCTTATTCGGGTTTTTGCCGTTCAAAACTCACAATTCAATTATTTACACTTTTTCCAAGATCGAGTACTTAGCGTTTGCCAAAGACATTTTGGTCAATGTTTTGATGACAATGTGTTTGGCAATAATCAGACTACCATTGAGTTAAAATTCAATGTGCGGGGTCATGTGGTTTGAGAGTGACTAGCTAAAGTGTACTTGCATTACATCAAAATCCACGTCGTATTTGTAAACGAAGGATCCGATAAGTGACATTACAGAAAAAATTAAAATGCCTCAAAGAGTTAACGAAAACAGATATATTTATTATGTTCTAGAAATACAAAAGTATTGAGGTTTCTGCTAAATGCTTAAGACTGAATAATATACCTAGATATTGCTAGTGTTCTTATAAAAGCTAGTCCTAATGACTGATTCGACGTACAGAGGGTGTGTTGTACCTTGGCCTAATTTACCATTTTGTTTTAAACGTCTTAAACACATGTAAGTATGAAATAAACATTTCTGATATTTTTGTGGTGGCTACTCAAATAATTGACCTTCCAATATATGCTAATACGGTTTGTGTACAGTGCGTCAAATTAGAATAAAAAATATATAACTAAAAAACTGGCCTAGGTACAACAGGTTCCCCTATGTAACAATTAGTTGATAAAATGAATCGCATCGTAGTGGGGCACTTGAAATATTTGAAAGTATTACCAACCGTTTACTCAAATTGCTATAAGATTTAAAAATTAGTGAATCTATGGCATACGTACATCAAAGGTGATGTACCTTGGCTCTATTCACATTAAACAAAATAAAACCCATCGTTCTATGAAAACTATATATTTATTTGTGGATTATAAGAACTACTAATGTTCTTCTTTGAGATGACACTAAAATTGTTTCAGAAATTAACAAAACTATTCTCGTATACTAAAATTTCACATTCTTAATGGTTAACTTTGCAAAAATTTAAATTTTTTGTTAGACTTGCGAGGCATATTATCTGAAGCAAAACAAAAAAAAAATAAGAATTTATAACAAAGGTATATCTAAATTTTTATTTATTGCACGTCGATCTTAGGGCCAAGGTACAATTTATTGACGGTGACCGAGGTACAACACACCGACCGTTAATGTTGAAACTCAAAAATTAATTTAAAGATTATGCTGTGCCTAAATCGGACCACTACTATGCAAACATTAATAAATAATATTTCTATTACGATGAGTCGTTTGTTGTTAGGTAATAAAAATCAATAAGATATTTGAGAAACAAGAATAAAAAAAGATTTACTTTCTTTCGATTAAAAATTTCAATTGATCTCACACATCAACAAAGTACATTGGCCAGCTGCTGCTAACTTTACGTTAATGTCTGTCAATGTGGTATTTGAAATATCGAAAATTATGGGTCACGAAAGCCCGCAAATATTAAAAAAAATAAATTGCCCTAGGTACAAAGAGACCAAGGTACAACAGGTTTCTTTACACTAGGGTGTTTCATTTTTAAGCAATTTTTTTGTTCTACCTGAAAATTGATAGTTTATAGACATTCCCGTTAGAAAAATATTCTAACAAAGTGAATTACAGGCTTTGCTCATACAAAAATTCTATCTCCCATTTAAATAACACAGAAAATTTGCTTTTTTGGAACTCAATTCTTGGGCATTAAATTTTGTTTTTAAAAAAATGAGTTTTGGGTTTTTATAGGGCATTAATTTTCTATAAAGAAGTGCCTATGAGCGTAAGCTCTACGACCAATAGTTTTTAAGTTACAGATCTTGAAAGGTGAAATTCACATCAAATCTCCCATAATTTTGAATTGATTGATCTTACATAAGAAATTAAATCATAATAAACGCTATAAGGCTTTTAAATTGTTCATTTTTGGAAGTACTCACTAAATTACAGTAATTTAATATAATTTTTTATCAACAATAACTATTAAATCATAACATATAAAAGAAAGTTCAAATTTTTGCGCATGTCTTTCCAGAGGTTTCATTCTAACCATTGGTCGTGGAGCTTAAGCTCATAGGAACTTTTTTGTACCAAATTAATGCCCTACAAAGCTTAGCACTAATTTTTCAAAAAAAAAAATTTTTAATTCTGAAAAATTGAGTTCAAATCAAAAGAAAAAAATGTTCCTGTTTTATTTAAATGGGAAATCGAATTTTTGGGTGAACAAAGCCTCTAATTCACTCAGAATCAAATTTTCAGGTAGGTTCAAAAAAATATGGCCCACAAATGTAACACCACCCCATCGGTTTTTTTTTAAACGAACCTCTTGCTTTTCCGACACTTTGAGCACTTCAATTTAAAACGGTTTATTATTATTTTTTTTGTTTAGACGCAGCTTCCGTTCGCCCAATCCACATGTCCTGCAAGAAAATCGATGCTTTAAAAACTAATTAAGTCCATTTGAAATTAGGGTCGTGCAAGCAATCATTTTAAACGCACCCCGCTTTCTTTATCACGAACTTGCTTCAAGACTCACGAGTCATGTTTGTAAACAGAACTAAACGAAAATCAATACGGCTAAGAAGCAGACATTAAGAAAGCGGTTTTTTTTCCCGACGAAAAGCGGATGCGGCCCTTTATTTTTTTTAAACGGACGCGCGGAATTTCTGCCATTGCCCCCCTCCCCGCTCGCTCGAAGCTTCGCATTTATGATTGAAATTTAACGAATCGAATAACCATGGATGACCAGTTGAAAATTTTCTACGGTAATGGAATTCGCTGCTCGAGATTACGAATTCCAGAAGGGGACTACTTTTTGCCAGCTTACAAACATAAGCGGAAAAAATCGGATTCACTTTCAATTTATTGCTCCCCCCCGAATGAAAATGTGTAACGAGAGTTTTCGGGAGGAGGAGAAGGGGGACGCTCGGCCGACGAGAAAAAGTTCGGAAAAATTTTATTAATTTATTATTATACTTTTTTTCATTGCTACAAGGCACACGCACACAAACATAAATATTTACAATAAATACATGCGCTCAGCGATATGGATTCGTACATTTTTTCCTTCTAATATGAGATTTACAATGGACTACAATAGAAACTGATCGAAAAATCACTTAACTTTATTTCTAGGTCCTAAATATAATTATGCGTGATGTACACAGAAAAAATGAAATGCCAGATATTGCACTTGGATCGCTTCGAGTTGATTTCTCAATCAATTTGAGGTGTGACTGTGTACTTTTCGCTTTGTCTCTATTTTTTTTTGTTGCGAGGGGACTTTGTTTATCTGACAATGATTGTCGAAGAGCGTATACTACCCAACAGCTCTGGTTTTTTTAATTTTCTTCGTACTGTTGTTAAACGATACAAAATAACGATCAAAATCATACAAATTGGATTTTCTATAAAAAATTACGTAACGCAATAACTGCTCAAAATTCTTTCTTCTAGTTACAAATTGAGGTGCCTTTTAATTTTGTGCAGTTATCTTCTTCTGTGTCACTTCTCCTTCTTTTTTTTTACATTTATTCCTGATCGATCGGATTTACATAATCCGATCTTACAAGCTTAAATTTCCACTAACTAAATATCTACAGTTTTACGACACATGAGCTGCAATATATTATAAATATTTACAGTAAAGCTATTTCGTTTTTGACCGTTTTTTTTTACATACAGGGCGTTCATAAAATTAGAAACGAAATGTTTAGAATTGAACTAAAGAGTTTGGGAAGTTCGTTCGTAATTTTATGAAACACGCTGTATTCGAGGTGTCTGTCTTAAAAATCCCCAGATGGCCGTAGAGAAATTCGATTTTCTTTTGGGCCAATTTAAAAAAAAATGCAAAAAAAGTATTTTGGAAATTTTTGCCAAAGAACAAAGAAAATAAATTCAAACTCATTTTTTTCTGAGCAATTTTCTTTTCACAATAGAATACAGGGCGTCCCAAAAGTGATTGATCGGTGGGATAGGGGTGATAGGTGATGGAGTTCTGAGACCAAAAGTCCTTCGGCGCTTTTCACCTAACACACCCTTAATTAAGTGTTAATTAAATAAAATAACCAATCAGGAGCGCACTTTGGAGAAATGAGGTAATCAGGGTGCTTGACGGTGCCAAATAAATTTTGATTTTAACAAAAGAAATTGTAAACCAACGGCTTTGTAAAATTTTTCTAAAGCGGTCTGCTGATTGGTTACTTTATTTAATTAATAAGTAATTTAGGGCTGTGTCAAGCAAAAACGCCAAAACACTTTTTGCCACACAACTTTATCCCCTATGCCCCCTTTTCCAGTTGTCAGTTAGTTTCGGGACACCCAATAATTAATTGTTTTGAGTTGTATATTATTAAAGTCAAATTTTTAAAATATAGCTCAAATTATTTTACATTGTTATTGGTAATTTCATCGAACATCTTTGAAAGTGTTTTTATTTAAGTTAATAGCAAAAAAAAAACAAATAATTTTGGATATTTGATAAAAAGGTCCATCTGGGATCGTTTGAAGCAAGACGCCCCCTTGTTTACAACGATATGACGGTCGTTTATTTATTTTTCAAAGCAATTATGCCCAAGAGTCAGTCTTAACCTTAAATAAATATTATATGCACAAGTGTTAATAAATACGTGCGGGAAATGAGTCATGTTTCTTCACTATCGTATTAAAAATTGAAAGCGAGTACCAAAAAACTTATTTACAATGTACAGATGTCATCTTCTTAACGATAAACAAAAATCGGAATAGCATTATTACGATTTGCGTATACATTCAGCTACAGAAACGACCCTAACATTATGAATAAACACTTAATACTATTCTTCGCCATTCACTCGCGCTTTTCGAAAACGAAAAAAAAATCGGGACGAGTCTATGTGGCGGTACTTGTGAATAACACAGAATTTTTGTAGTAGCTCGTTCGTTCCTGCAGGGGCGATTTGACGTCTCTCTCCACTTGTTGATGCCTCGACTTCCTTTCCATCTCCAGCTCCTGAGCTAACGACTCTGCAACAAAGGTTAAAGAGAGCTTTAGTCCGATTGTTGGATGCGTGTATTAAAAGCGTCGAGGGGGCCGAAATGAAATGTAAATTGAAACTGTTAAACGCAAGTGACAACAATATCGCAGGGGGGTTCATTCGTATAAAATAGTCGAGGACGGAAGAACGGACAGACAGACAAACCGCTTAGCAGGGGCGAAGGGGAGTTAATTTAGTTCCACAGAAATGCCATTATCCTCAACACGGATTTAACCCGCGGCTATTTAGTTGGATGTTATCTTTACTGTTTCAATTTCTCGCCTCGTTATTTCCATGTCACTTCGTTACTTCGATTTGCTATCCTTTGATTAATCTATATTTAACACCTAAGATGTTTTTCTTTCGGTGCGAGCGAGTTCGAGCCGACGCACGTGGGGCCGAAAAAAACGAAGTTACAAAATTTGTTATTGAAGTTAATATTTATTTTTTATCTATGTGTGGTTGAAAAATACAAAATCGATTTATTTGTACCACAAAAAACAATAAAGTATTGCAGCAATAGATTTTCATCTTAGAGTTGTTTTTCTAATTCTTTAACTTCAATTTTTTGCTTGTTATATTATTTTTTGATTTATATTTATATATATTATGTATATACAGTCAAACCTCGTTAGAATGAACCAAACCGTCCGAACAAACGTGTTCATAATATCGAGATTTAACTGTATTAAATATATATATAACTCGAATGATTGTTGTAATATGTTAAAAAACTTTTGGTATTTAAAATTCTTAGCTTTTTGGCATCAAAGGGGATCTTAAGTTGTCAAAAAAAATTGGGAAGAAATCGCATTTACATATAAATGAATGTTTCGAAACAATATAAATCTTGCAATTCAAATATTTTAATTTACAAAATTAAAAAAACAATTCAGTCAAACTTTGTTGGTATTGTATTTTTCGAAAAAAATAACGAAAATCTTGTATAAAGCAGTAGTTTATAAAGAAAGAAAAGTTTAAAAAAAAAGCACATATCATCGGTAGATGATAATAGCATAAATTTAATAAAAATAACCAACAAACAAATAATATATGAAAAAGGAATTTTACTTTTTTGAAAAATGCCTTGTTCTTATACACTACATAATTAAAACTTATCAAAACTATCCTCTATGACAATATCTCATAAAAGACATTTTTAAAACACAAAATTTCGCTTATAACGCAATCCCTGTAATTTTTTTAAAGATGTCACTACCTGTTTGGCAAATCTAAAAAACAATACTTTAAAAAGGTAATTGAAGGTCTACTGTAGTACACAGAAAATATTGCTTGAGTTGGAAAGACTTTTTTTTAAAAAACAAAATGTTCGAACTTGTCACCTCATATTTAGACTTCCACGGTGAACTTATATTATCCTGGGCTGGATAGTATTAGTGCAGCATGAGAAATCTAACATAACTGATCAGATGTACACATTGGCATGTCCGTCAGGGAGGAATACGCACTCAAACACTGACGGACTAGCAGCATTCCTGCTGCCTCAATGATAACACCTTCTCAGGTATTATGAGGTGAACAAGTCCAACCACTCTTGTATAAAATTGAAAGGTCTATTTATGTCGCGATTAGTTTTTCACAGACCTCGACTTGTCATTTGTTAATTCATTTTAATTAACGCAACGTCAAACTTGGGTGACCGCTTTTCAAATGCATCACTATTCTAATTATTTAACACAATACTGTAGAAAAAAAAATGTTAATTTTGTTAAATCAGAGAAGTTTATATTGAAGCTATGAAACCGTATAAGCCGTGGGTGCGTAAAAGTTGACCGAGCGACGGACTTTTTCGGGGCGCTTTCAGTCGCACACGCCGGCGAAATTAGAAGGCAATTTCTTTTTTTTTCTTTTTTTAAATCGTATTCGCAGCGAGTTTTTCAAAATTAATCGAACGAGAACTTCTTTCTGGTCGATTTTGGTGTCAAAAATTAAAAAATTTAAAGGCGCGTTCGTTGTTTCAATTTTTGAAACCGTGTTCGCTGTAGATCCGTAAAAATTGTTGGATGTTAATTACTTTTTAATTCACGTAATATTAAAATTGGATAATTGTTTTTCACCGTATTTAATATTATTGGTTGGCCTAGCAATGAAAGTAATTGTTGTTAATTTAAATAAAAAAAGGGCGTTTAATAGAATATGTAAAACAGTACGTCTTGCAATGACTGCAATGCTTCGAAGTTGAATTAAATACTGTAAAATTTGAGATTTTTGAGAAATGGGCGTATTTATAATATACAATTATTTATTATTGTTTATTATAACTCTCAAAAATGTTTAAAAAATTCCAGGGTAGCTGTCAAAAGGAAATAATTTTTTTTCTTATTAGAATTGCCAAATTAAATACCCTAAAACTCCAGATGTTTGAAAAATAGCAAAACAGACGTTCTTTTTTTATACAATTATTTATTATTGTTTATTATAACCCCGAAAAATGTTAAAAAAATTCCAGGGTAGCTGTCAAAGAAGGAAATAATTATTTTTCTTATTAGAAATGCCACAATTAAATACCTTAAAACTCGAGATGTTTGAAAAATAGCAAAACGGCCGTTCCTTTTTGATACAATTATTTATTATTGTTTATTATAACACCGAAAAATGTTGAAAAAATTCCAAGGTAGCTGTCAAAGAAGAAAATAATTATTTTTCTTATTAGAATTTCCAAATTAAACACTTTAAAACTCGAGATGTTTGAAAAATAGCAAAACAGTCGTTCTTTTTTTATACAATTATTTATTATTGTTTATTATAACTCGAAAAATGTTTAAAAATTTCTAGGGTAGCTGTCAAAGAAGGAAATAATTTTTTCTTATTAGAATTGCCAATTTAAATACCTTAAAACTCGAGATGTTTGAAAAATAGAAAAACTGTCGATCTTTTATTATAAATTTATTTATTATTGTTTATTATAACCCCGAAAAATGTTAAAAAAATTTCAGGGTAGCTGTCAAAGAAGAAAATAATTTTTTTTCTTATTAGAATTGCCAAATTAAATACCCTAAAACTCCAGATGTTTGAAAAATAGCAAAACAGCCGTTCTTTTTTTATACAATTATTTATTATTATTTATTATAACCCCGAAGAATGTTAAAAAAATTCTAGGGTAGCTGTCAAAGAAGGAAATAATCAAAATTGGATAATTGTTTTTCGCCGTGTTTAATATTACTGGTTGGTCCGGCAAAGAAAGTAATTGTTATTAATTTAACTAATTTTAAATAATTTTAATCGTTTCCTTTCACTTGCATTGACAAGATTATCGTATCTTCTCGCTCCCTTCCACTCATAAATACGTTTTTCGAATATAAAATCGATATTTACTAAATTAAATTAAAATTTTTGATTTGAAGGAGCACACGGTAAATTATACTAATATAATAAACACGAAGATGTGCGCATTCGAGCGAAAAGTGGCACATTTCCGAGCGAGGGAGGCAAATGAAGCGCGACGCGGAGCGGCGCGCTTCATTTTCCCGAGATCGGAATGTGCCACTTTGAGCTCGAATGTGCACACTCGGTTTTAAGCTCGGCTACCAATCGTCCCGTTTTAACAAAAATAAAAATTGTTTACCTTAGTTATACCCCACCTAGTGCACGGAAGGTTAAGTGAATTCTTAAATATTTTGAACAACTTTAAATATTTGGTATCCCTAAATTTGTAAATACTAATAAACATTTTCATACACATATAAAAACAATATAACAAAAATGTAAAAGATAAATTCGATTTTCAATTCAACGAATTTCAAAAAACATTAACGCTCCCCCAAAAGCGATTTTACGAAATGACGAAAATCGCCTCTTTTCGCGCTTTTACAGCGACCCAGAAAAGAAGAAAGTTCGGAATATTTTTAAATATAAAACAGTAATACGGGGTACACGAAGCGTGAAATTGAATAAAGTTTAGCAAAGACACGTGTATAAAGCACAAACGGGATTAAAACATAACGAAATGTTGTCTCGGCGCTGTTAGGGAGAACGAAATAATATCCAACCACCCCCATATACACCTTCTTTAAGCGGCGGAAATTACAGGGACGGACTTGAAATTTCCTTCGACGGCTTTTATTTTCTGTTTTTTGAAAAGTTCCGAAGCAGGGGGGCAGGTGGAACGTTTTAGCCCGTTTTGGAGATTTGTTCGGCGCGGCGAGGATTTTCTTTGGGGATTTGGATCGAAGGGCGGGCGGGAAGTTGATGAAATACAATCCTGGCTGGTGCCGGAGGCGAAACGATTTGAATCTTGATTTTATTGTCGCCGTTTGAAATTGTAGATTAAGTTTTCTGCATACAAAGTGAATGCATTCTGTCGGCTAATCTAATGAATCATAAGCGCCTTCGGGGTATGAGTTTTAGTCGACTTGGGTTTTCTGTTTAGATTTAATTATTTTTGTTGGGATTTTATCTAAGGCGTTTCTGCAGATTGCTTTTGTCAAAAAGGACCGTATTAATATTTTTTTTGAATACTTTTATTGGTATATTAAACAAAAACCAGTAAATACTTCCGATTTTTTCAAAATTATTGAAAGGGGTACCCTTTACGTTTTTTCCCAATTTTTTTTGTTCTGGGATGTGCGATTGAGCTCAGTTTTTAGATGTATTAGGGTTCAGACAGTTGCAAAAAAAATATTTTCCCGAAATAATTAAAAATAAACAAGTTAGGGCATATTAAATTATTTATTTTTCAAAAATCAATGATTATTATGTTTTCAATGTAACATTTTTTGGCTACAAATGGTTGCTTGCTCGCAAATGGATGCTTGAATTGAATTTTGCTTTTCACTAATTGAAAAAGGATTAAATTTGAAGAAATACGTGTCTCAGCGATTCAGGAAAAAAAATTGGTCTAATTACTTGCACCCAAAAATTGTTTTTGAAAAATCCATATATTTTTTATAGCTTGAAAAAATTGCTTCCTACGTAAAAACAATTTAGTAAAAATTATTTAAAAATTTGTATTGATTTTGGAAAACTAATTTTATTTTTGAGAAACAGTTTTCTGCCTCGGGCCATCAAATTATTAATTTCTCAAAAACGGGTGGTTGGATTGGAATAGGGCTTTCACCATTAAAAAAAAGATTAAATTTGTGTAGATAAGGGCTAAAAGGTTTTTTTAATCATTTTTTCAATTATTGATAATGACTCTAAAGCAAAGGCTCCAATTTTTAAAACTCTTTAAAAGGTCGTCAACGAATAACGCCCTAAATGGGCATTTTGAATATATTTACAGAATCCTAATTTAAAATTTAGGCACCAGCTCTTGTTATAATTGTTTAAATATTTTTTTATTGCTAATATCCAAATTTGAAATCAAATACTACTTCAGAAATGAAAACAATTGTGTTCTAAAATATTTTAAATATTTCCTTTTAGTTGATTTTGCAGTTAAAATATGAATTGTTTTGTATTTGTTGTAATATTAGAAAGTTTTTAAATATTGATTTTTATGCATATTGTAAGTGAATTTAAAATCCACTTTTAGCATAGAAATGTTAGCGATAAACGCCGGTTTACTCATCGTTCATTTGGTTGTACTACCTACTTAAAATATTCGCCTTCGACTTTTGATACATAACATGTAAATCTAAAATAAATATAATGCACGGCCCAAAATTATATACAACCCCTTGTATGCCTTTGAAAGACGTAGAAAATTTTATGTTAAAAGAATTTTGCCAAAATTACACGGTTTTGTCATATTAAATTGAATTTTAATCTCTTTAGTATTAAATATTACTGTTAATTTGCTTTTGGCAAAAATAGGTTGTTTTTATAATTAGAAAATAATGTTTAAATTACTTTTCATCCCTACTTCAAACAACCCCGTAATAATTTAAAATATCGTTGTTTATTAAATTAAATGAAACATAACATTCTATCCAAATATGTGTAAATTAAGAAAACATCCCCTAAATACGTCCAATTAAATGTGCATCAAAACATTATTAATGATTTGATGTTATATCTTCAGAAATGTTTAAATTAATTTACAATAAAATTAATATTAATTAAATCGCTCGATTATTATTGATACATCAATTGTATATTTATTTGGAAGGTAGCCACCCCTAAATAGGTCTCAAAAAATATATATAAGATGTCCATAAATTATTTAATTGCAACCTATTTATTTGTTTAATAATTAATAATAGTGTTTAAAGTATTGACCAAAAAGCTGGCGATTAAATTGAAAAAATTAAGTCAGAATCCTTAATCCAGTATCTTTGGAATGTGTGTTATCACACCCTATTAATAGATTAATAGATTGCAACCCCCGATTTGTTCAAATTAATTGTTAGAAACAATTATTATCAAAAAGCCTTCTAATATAGTAAAACTAACAGTCAAATTCGAGGAAAAATTCCCTAAAAATACTTTGTCAGATATAAAAAATCGGCTACAGCCCTATATTTTTTATAAATAAATTATTTTCTCGAAATAATGCATTAATATCAAGAGTCCATCGTTTTTGTCAAAACTACACGGTTTTGCTATATTTAATTCAATTTTAATCATTTCTATATTGAAAATTACTTTTATTTTGCTTAATTTTGAGAAAATTTCATAACTATAGAATGACGTTTAAATTACATTTCATCCTTACTTCAAACAACCCCCGTAATAATTTAAAGTATCTTTGTTTATTAAATTAAATGAAACATTCTATCCCAATATGTGTAAATTAAGGAAGTTTAATGTAAGATAACATCCCCTGAATACGTTCAATTAAATGTGGATCAAGGCATTATTAATGTGCTCCTGTTAGAATTGTTTAAATATTTTTTATTGCTAATATCAAAAATTTTAAATCAAATACTACTGCAGAAATGAAAAAAAATTGTGTTCTAAAATATTCTAAATATTTCCTTTTACTTGATTTTGCATTTAAAATATGAATTGTTTGGTATTTGTGGTAATTTTAGAAAGTTTTTAAATATCGATTTTTATGCGTATTGTAAGTGAATTTAAAAGCCACTTTTAGCATGGAAATGTTTGCGATAAACGTCGTGTTACTCATCGTTCACTCGGTTGTACTACCTACTTAAAATATTCGCCTTCGACCTTTTAATAAATATATAAATCGGAAATAAATACAATGCATTGCCCAAAATTACGTACAATCCCTTGGATGCCTTTGGGAGAAGTAGGAAATTTTATGGTAAAAGAATTTTGCCAAAATTACACGGTTTTGTCATATTAAATTAAATTTTAATATCTTCAGTGCTGAATATTTATTACTGCTATTTTGCTTTTGGAAAAAAAACGTCTGTTTTATAATTAGAGAGTGATGTTTAAATTACATTACATCCCTCCGTCAAACAACCCCCGTAACAATTTAAAATATTGTTGTTTATTAAATCAAACCAAATATTCTATCCGAATATGGGTAAATTATAGGAGTTGAATGGAAGATAACAACCCCTAAATGTGTCTAATTAAATGTGAATCAAAGCCTTATTAATGATTTATTGTTGGATCTTTATAATTGTTTAAATTAATTTACATCAAGAATTAATATTAAATAAATCGATCGATTATTATTAAAAGTACATAAATTTTATATTTATTTGGAAGGTAGCAACCCCTAAGTGTATCTCAAAGAATATATATAAGATGTCCATAAGTTAATTTCGTGCAACCCTTTGAATTGTTTAATAAACAATAATATTGTTTAAAATCATTACTAGAAATCTGGCGATTAAATTTAAAAAATTAAGCCACAACCCTTAAATGAGCATCTTTGAAATGTGTGTTATCGCACCCTATTTATAGATTTTTGATTGCAACCCACAATTTTTTCAAATTAATTGTTATAAACAATTATTATCAAAAAGGCGTTCTAATATCGTAAAACTATTATTTAAATTCGAAGGCAACATTCCCTAAAAATACCTTAATAGATCTACATAATCGGCATTTCATCCCTACTTCAAACAACCCCCGCAATAATTTAAACTATCGTTGTTTATTAAATTAAATCAATGATTCTATCCCAATACGAGTAAATTATAAATGTTTAATGTAAGAAAACATCCCCTAAATACGTCCAATTAAATGTGGATCGGGGCATTATTAATGATTTGTTGTTAGATCTTCAGAATTGTTTAAATTAATTTACACGAAGAATTAATAATAAATAAATTGATCGGTTATTATAGGTACGTCAATCTAATATTAATTTGAAAGATACTCACCCCTAAACGTGTCTTAAGAAATGTATATACGATGTCTCTAACTTCTTTTTTTGCAACCCTTATGATTGTTTAATAAATATTAATATTGTTTAAAACCATTACTAAAAATCTGGAAATTAAATCAGAAAGATTAAGGGAGAATCTTTAAATCGGGAATGTGTGTTTACACACTCCCTTAATCGATTTTTGATTGCAACCCCTAATTTGTTCATATTAATTGTTATGAACAATTATTATCAAAAAGGCGTTCTAATATTGTAAAACTACCACTCAAATTCGAGGGCAACAATCCTAAAAATACCTTAATAGATCTACATAATCGGCATTTCATCCCTAATTCAAACAACCCCCATAATAATTTAAAATATTGTTGTTTATTAAATTAAATCAAAGATTCTATCCCAATACGAGTAAATTATAGAAATTTAATGTAAGAAAACATCCCTTAAATACATCCAATTAAATGTGGATCGGGGCATTATTAATGATTTGTTGTTAGATCTTCAGAATTGTTTAAATTAATTTACACGAAAAATTAATAATAAATAAATCGATGGATTATTATAAGTACATCAATCTAATATTTATTTGGAAGGTACCCACCCTTAAACGTGTCTCAAGAAATGTATATATGATGTCCCCAACTTCTTTTTTTGCAACCCTTGTGATTGTTTAATACATATTAATATTGTTTAAAACCATTACTAAAAATCTGGTGATTAAATGAGAAAGATTAAGGGAGAAACCCTAAATCGGGAATATGTGTTATCACACCCTCTTAATCGATTTTCGATTGCAACCCCTAATTTGTTCAAATTAATTGTTATAACAATTATTATCACAAAGGCGTTCAAATATCGCCAAACAACCATTCAAATTCGAGAGCAAAAATCATTAAACATATCTTAAGAGATCTACAAAATCGATCAAAGTCCTATATTGCATATAAATAAATTATTTTTCCTTTAAATAAATTATTAATTCTAGGTGTCCAACATTATATGGGTCGCATAGCATAATTTTCCTGCATAGCGGAATATTGCCTGTCGAACTCCACTACGTCACAATACATTGGTAAACAACATACGTCATAACTGCATATATAGAAACTAGCCAATCGAACATCCACACCTCGTCCGAGAGGGGAAAGGAAAGCTATTTGCAATTGAACATTGTAGGTGTTCGCACGCATAAGTCCTATTGCCAAAAATTGTGCGAAATGTGTTAAGTGCGTCGCAATTTGGATGGTCCAAGACGTTCTCACCGTTCCATTTGATCTTCGAGCGTAAGGTAGGATTTCAATTCTGTTATTGTCCGTTCCCTAGGCGATGGGGATCCAAAGATCTTTAAATAAAATTATCGATTGCTGTTTGATTTATTATATCTTGTGTGACCATTGTATATTGTCTATGTTTGATTGAAGCGATTTTGAGGTGTTTTTTGGTATTGCTCCCAATGTATTTATGTGTAAAAAAGGTTTTGCGGGGGGAGGGGGATTTTTTTATGTTATGGTATTATCCGAAGACCCAGCAACAGTTTTGTTTCAAATAGAGTGTATTTCTCGAAGTATCTGTTTACCAAGGGGATTATGAAGATGCAAGGGTCCAGCATCTGACGTGTACTGGAAAGATCTCTTAGCTCACGGGTAAAGTGATCAGATAACCGCGATACCAACGCATTTGAAATTTTTAATGATAAATGTACATTTTTAACTTGGGCGGCAGGTCGTACAGGGGCGGGGAGGGAGATGTATAGAATGGCTCCACTTGCAACAGAGATCCGGGGGAGGGAAAATTTCAAAAACTAGCATTAAATTGCCTGTAAAATTGTATTTTACAATTGTTTAAAAATTAATGGTGTTTTTACATCAAAATTCTGGGGTGGCAAAATACTGGGTTGGGCAATTCTGGGGTGGCAACTGCGCGTTATTTTGTTATAGGCAAAATACGGGGGCGGCAGGTGGTGGCAATTGCCACACCTAGCCGCCCCCCCCAAATTTTTCTGTTAAAGATAGGCAAAATTCGGAAGCGCCAAAGGTGGCAATCGTTACTCCCCGCCCCAATTTTTTCGATGAAATTACGCAAAAGCAGGCACCTGCGGGTTATTTCATTATAGCTACTCCTCGTCCCGCAGGTGCCCGCTTTTGCCTACTTTCAATGACAAAATTGGGGCGGCAGGGGGTGGCAATTGCCGCACCTTGCCGCCCCCTGATTTTTTTCGTCGGAGATAGGCAAATTTATGCTACTAGTAATATTTTTAAAAATAAAATCTATTAAAGCCTCTGTAATCAAATTATCTACGGCAATTAAGGGTAGCATAAAATCCCGCCAAATTATAATGAATTAAAAAAAAATTGAAATATTCTCTGTATTTTAAAAGGAAAATTGTTGAAACAAAAATAAAGTACTTGGAAATATGATTAACCTTCCGTGTACGAGGTGGGGTATAACTAATATGACCAATTTTTTTCTTATTAAAACGGAACGCTTAGTAATCGTGCTTAAAACCGAGTGTGCGCATTCGAGCTCAAAGTGGCACATTCCGATCTCGGGAAAATGAAGCGCGCCGCTCCGCGTCGCGCTTCATTTGCCTCCCTCGCTCGGAAATGTGCCACTTTTCGCTCGAATGCGCACATCTTCGTATTTATCAATTTCTCCACTTTATCCTTCTCTCTACCAGATCAAAAAATTTAGTAAATATAGATTTTATGTTCAAAAAACGTATTTACCATACCAATGAGTGGAAGGGAGCGAAAAGATACGACAATTTTGTAGATACGAGTGAGAGAAAAATTATTCAATCAATTTTTTGGTCTAAATTTTGTGAATCGCGCTTAAAACCGAGTGTGCACATTCGAGCTCAAAGTGGCACATTTCCGATCTCGGGAAAATGAAGCGCGCCGCTCCGCGTCGCGCTTCATTTGCCTCCCTCGCTCGGAAATGTGCCACTTTTCGCTCGAATGCGCACATCTTCGTATTTATCAATTTCTCCACTTTATCCTTCTCTCTACCAGATCAAAAAATTTAGTAAATATAGATTTTATATTCAAAAAACGTATTTACCATACCAATGAGTGGAAGGGGGCGAAAAGATACGACAATTTTGTAGATACGAGTGAGAGAAAAATTATTCAATCAATTTTTTGGTCTAAATTTTGTGAATCGCGCTTAAAACCGAGTGTGCACATTCGAGCGAAAAGTGGCACATTTCCGATCTCGGGAAAATGAAGCGCGCCGCTCCGCGTCGCGCTTCATTTGCCTCCCTCGCTTGGAAATGTGCCACTTTTTGCTCGAATGCGCACATCTTCGTATTTATCAATTTCTCCACTTTATCCTTCTCTCTACCAGATCAAAAAATTTAGTAAATATAGATTTTATGTTCAAAAAACGTATTTACCATACCAATGAGTGGAAGGGGCGAAAAGATACGACAATTTTGTAGATACGAGTGAGAGAAAAATTATTCAATCAATTTTTTGGTCTAAATTTTGTGAATCGCGCTTAAAACCGAGTGTGCACATTCGAGCTCAAAGTGGCACATTTCCGATCTCGGGAAAATGAAGCGCGCCGCTCCGCGTCGCGCTTCATTTGCCTCCCTCGCTCGGAAATGTGCCACTTTTCGCTCGAATGCGCACATCCTCGTATTTATTACATTAATATAATTTACCATAAGCTCCTTCAAATCAAAAATTGTAATTTAATTTAGTAAATATCGATTTTGTATTCGAAAAACCATAGCAATGAGTGTAAGGTAGAGAGAATATACAATGTGTTTTACTTAAACCTATTAATTATTAAAATATATTTCTTATCATTGAACTGTCATAAAGTACAATTTTTTGGATATTATTTTATTTTATTTTCGGGGTATTGCAAACCCCACCTAGTATGGCATGTGACATTTAGTCACCTAGTATGCGGAAGGTTATGAGCCGAAATTTTTAGTGAATTTTTTTTCTGATATATGCAGCCATATTTTACTGCACCACCAAAAAAAAAAAATGTATGTTCAAAATGAATTGCCCTAATCTAATTTCTTATGAATTAGATACACATACCTACCTAAATATCGTTTTTGATGAAAGAATCAACTAAAGAAAGCAATTAATTTCCAAAAATAGCTGACCCATTTAGGCATACCTTGCTTTCTTTTCGATTTGCACGTTTTTTCCGCAACCTATCTGCCGAGAAATAGATGTACAATGGGAAGAGCGCCAAAATTTGATTTTTTTTTGAGAGGCGCTCTAACATAAAGTTAGAAAACCACCGTTCTAGACCTTTGTTTGAAACTTTCAATTGCGGCCCGAAAATAAATTAAACTTTTGGGGCTCGGAGCTTATAGAATTTTGCAAATGCGTATAGGGGAAAAAATGTAATTTTGTTCGAAATTGTTGTAAGAAAGCTATTGTGGCGGAAAAGGGTATCGGTGGAGCATCCGCAAAGGGTTGAAGGCAGTAATCCATATTAATCTCTAGTAATTATAAGTAATTCAATCAAATCCTTCCTGATCGGACATAGGAAAGTTTTCCAAGACAAAGCGTGTGTGCGGTAGGTGTAATGAGTCCCTTGGCAGTAATGCGAGACTTGTCTGAACTCTTGTAAGCGGACTTGCGGATCGGACGAACCGTCCCAAGGCGCGTGGACAAGAGGAAGCCTACACAATATTAACTAATTACCTATTCATTACGGCTTAAAGTGGCAAGTTGGTCCTGAATTATTCCCGGCTCCGGAGGCTAAGTTCAGGAAGTGAGGTAAGACGCAGAAGCTCGCCGGAAGCCCTTCTAATGGACGTTAAACTTGCTACGTGAACTTCTGCTTTATTAGAATTGATTGGTTTCTGATATAATCGTAGTTAAACAAGTTTGTGTGTAAGAGAGTTTCAGTTTCTGATAGAACTACGTGCTTATAAATTTGCTTCTTCGGCCACAAAAACCCTCGCCGATCCGCCTCCCACTTTCTCCTCCCCAGCGAAGATTTTTTTTGGAGTTATACTTCTTTGAGCGCATTGAGAGATTTTATCTTCGTAAAACGTATTTATCATAGCAATGAGTGGAAGCGAGCAAAAATATACGACAATTTCGTAGGTGCGAGTGAAATAAAAATTTGTTAGTCTAAATTTTGTAAATTAAACTCTTTCAAATCAACAAATTCAATTTAGTTCAGTAAATATCGAACTTAAGCTCAAAAAACGTATTTTTAACAATGCAATGAGTGGGGGCGAACAAAAAGATAAAACAAACTCATAAGTACAAGTGAGAAGGAAGGATAAAATTATTTACTAATTGTTTGTCACCAAAATATTAATTTTTCGCACGTGGTCATATTTAATTTAGTCAAAGAAGTACAACTTCTAGCGCATCCGTTTATATTTATTAAAAGGCAACATAAGTGTTACAATAAAAATTGTACAACAATTTTTTTTTTTCAAAGGGCGCTTTTAATACTCATCTATTTTTAATGGAATCCTATGCAAAAGATTCCCCGAATTTCAAATCTTAAGAGCCTCAAAAAATAGCTCACAAAATAACCAAGATAAAAACGTTTAAATAAATATTTTGTAAAAGTTTTCATCGAAAACAATTAATTCATTGTTTTTACAGCGATTTATTAAATTTTCAATTATATTTGTCTGTTTTTATTTGCTTTTAATTGTTGATTTACTTTTTTTGTTTGTTTTATTATTTGAATACAATGTAACTAAAAATATAAGTTGTTTATCAAAATCATTTGAAACAAAATATGAGGTTTGTGAACAACGGCGCCATCTACAAAAAAACTGATTATTTCACATCGTTCCTTTTTTTTGGGCCTACAAATTTGCTCTCTTGTGTTTTTTTTCTAAGACGCATACTTTTGAAGTTATTATCTGATAAAAAATTAAGGTCTCATTAAAGGACCAAAAACGCAAAAAGTAGTCTGACGTCGGTGGGGATGCTTTTCAATTTTGAAAATATCCGCCTTTGGGCTAAAAAATGGTGTATAACAATATGAGCGATGCCAAATTAATTTTTGAAAAAATGAAGGGTAAATATTAAGGAACGCAGACTCTCCTCTGAGATTTTCTTGTATCTTGAATATTTCGAAAAATTCAAAATCGAGCCGTTTAAAATTTTTAATAATCCAAAATAAATATTTTTTTGTTAATTTTGTTGTGCAATAAAATTAATTTGCAGACTAGCAAATTTGCAAATGGTAAACTATAATTTTTTTTAAACGAAATTGCGAAAAATACAACCTCTGCATTTTTTCAAAAAGTTCTTTTTAATAATTTACGGTTTCTCATTTAAAATCGATATTAAATTAAAATAATGATTATTAAAAAAATCAATTGTGAAAAAAGCGAAAGTTTCTGATTTAAAATACTTCAAACGGGCTTTTCCCAAGTTTACAAAAATTTGCACTTTGCGAGAGACCTTCCACTTATATTTTTTTTAAAAGGCAAAAGCAATAAAGTGCAGCAATTTTTTTGAAAAGGTAGAAAACATTTATCGATTGTTTGATTTGTACTTTGTGAAGCAGTTATTTGTAGAAAAAAAATTAATTAAGCCTAAGAAGGTATGCGTTTTTGATGGATCGAGTATGACAAGGCTTTAATGCTTTAATAAAGTTCCTTTAAAGCAGAGGCTCACGTAACTAATTAAAATCGAAATTAATAATTGCGTGTTGCCTATCGACAATAATTGGAAACGTTTCCAATTGGAAATGGGTCAAAAAAGCAGATGTTGAATTTTTTCGGGCTGCGTTTCCGTTGTCACGTCCCATTCGTAATGGTATTCAAAGCATATCGACTTCGAAATGGAAGCAGGCCTGCTTCGTTCCCCGAAGACTTATGAAGTAAATCCTTTTGTGGTTATTTAAAGTCATTCCGACACCATTTCGAGATCAGCTACTGCATATTACCACCCATTGTTAACAAATCGGCGTTTAATTTAAAGCCGCTGTTGATAGCCGATTGAAATTACGTTTTAATTGCTTTTATATTACTTGTCAGTAGTTATTGTTAACTTAAAAAATGATTAACGAATGCCCGATTTACGATTTTGATTGGTTTCCATGATTTGAAATTTTTTTTAACGAATTATTCCCTAGTGTACTTTTTATATAACGATGTGTCGTGTATGATTTAATGTTAAAAAATGTTAAAAAACATTTTCTAATATCGCAAATTCGAAAAAAGTATTTTGGGCAAGTTGGCTATTAGAGTTTATAATAAACTAAAAAAATATTTGAAAAATTTTACCTAGTTCTAAAACGACACGGTAGGCCGTAATGCAACTGAACATGTAGAACTCTTAATTTCGCCTTTGATAAAAAACACAATTTTTTTAAAATTGCAAAATTGGAAAATTTGCTGCAGGGAAGTTATTAACTATAGTTTATAATTAATCAGAAAAATGCTTAAAAAATTCTACCTACCCCTAAAACGACGCGGTAGGCCGCAATGCAATTGAATATGTAGAACTTTTAATTTTGCCTTTATTAAAAAACATATTTTTTTAAAATTGCGAAATTGGAGAATTTGCTGCACGAAAGTTATTAACTATAGTTTATAACAAAACAAAAAAATAATTAAAAAAATCTGGCAACCCCTAAAACGACAGGGTAGGCCGTAATGCAATTGAATATGTAGAACTTTTAATTTTGCCTTTATTAAAAAACATATTTTTTTAAAATTGCGAAATTGGAGAATTTGCTGCAGGGAAGTTATTAACTATAGTTTATAGTTAATCAAAAAAATGTGTAAAAAAATCTATCTAGCCTTAAAACGACACGGTAGGCCGCAATGCAATTGGAAATGTAATATATTTAATTTCTCCCATGTTAAAAGACACAATTATTTAAAATTGCGAATTTGTTAAATCTATTGCACGAAAGTTATTAACTATAATTTATAACAAAACAAAAAAATAATTAAAAAAATCTGGCAACCCTTAAAACGACAGGGTAGGCCGTAATGCAATTGAATATGTAGAACTTTAATTTTGCCTTTATTAAAAAAAACAATTTTTTAAAATTGCAAAATTGGGGAATTTGCTGGAGGAAAGTTATTAACTATAGTTTATAATTATTCAAAAAAATGTGTAAAAAAATCTATCTAGCCTTAAAACGACACGGTAGGCCGCAATGCAATTGGAAATGTAATATATTTAATTTCTCCCATGTTAAAAGACACAATTTTTTAAAATCGGGAATTTGTTGAATCTATTGCACGAAAGTTATTAACTATAGTTTATAACAAAACAAAAAAATAATTAAAAAAATCTGGCAACCCCTAAAACGACAGGGTAGGCCGTAATGCAATTGAATATGTAAAACTTTTAACTTTGCCTTTATTAAAAAACACAATTTTTTAAAATTGCAAATTAAAGAATTTGCTGCAGGGAAGTTATTAACTATAGTTTATAATTAATCAGAAAAATGTTTAAAAAATTCTACCTACCCTAAAACGACGCGGTAGGCCGCAATGCAATTGGAAATGTAATATATTTAATTTCTCCCATGTTAAAAGACACAATTTTTTAAAATCGGGAATTTGTTAAATCTATTGCACGGAAGTTATTTACTATAGTTTATAACAACCAGAAAAATAATTTAAAAATTTGGCTAACCCTAAAATGGCAGGGTAGGCCGTAAATAAATTGAATATGTAAAACTTTTAATGTCGCCTTTGTTAAAAAACATACTTTTTTAAATCTTGAATTCGGGTAATTTACTGCAGGGAAGTTATTAACTATAGTTTATAATCAACCAAAAAAATATTAAATAATTTTACCTAGCCCTAAAACGACACGGTAGGCCTCAATGCAATTGAAAATGTAATATATTTAATTTCTTCCATGTTCAAAAACACAATTTTTATAAAATCGCTAATTCGATAAATCAAGTACAAAAATATATATTAATTTATTTCTTTTTGTACACCATAATTATAAGTACCTATGGCTTAAATTATTTTGAGATTGATTATTGCGATTATATTTCTAAATACCATTTGGCAATTTTAATCTTACTTTTAAAGTTCTATAAAAGTAAAATTGTTTTCTTAGGAATTTCAATATTTTAATTGTCAAGGTATTTTATGAATTATCAATTCCAAAAAGACACTGTAACAATTTGTAGAGTACAATTTCTCTCACAATAATTAAATCAGACAGAGTGGCAAACATCAATTTTCAATTACCTATGGTAAAACTCTTTCCTTTCGACCCTATGTGCCTTAGCACATTTAAATCTGGGCCGAAAGAGACACAGTAAGTTTGCGGCCAAAACGAACGACTCCGTATGAATAATAGGGGTAAACCTTTACGGTATTAAATTTTGACCCATATTGCCGAAGACCTTCATTACATAACACGTTTGTGAGCTCGCAGGTACATAATTATTTGTGAACTGGTAAATAACAAACAAACAAGATACTAACATAAGCATATTATGCAAACAGGGGAACTCTGGGGAAATTATTCTGCAGCGTAGTAAGTTACAAGGAACGAGAGTAATATCTCAAGAGTGTCGCAGGACATTTCTCAGCCTGGGTGTACATATTCGCGCTTGCTTAGCAAATTTGCTCGCATCTCAATTTTTAAGCGAAACCAAAAGTAAGACTCACCGGAATAATTCTGCCAGAAGGCCGCTCCTGTGTTCATGAGATCGATGCCCGAATAGCCCCACGGCTTCACGTCTTGAGGTGGCGTCTCGCGAACGTTCTGCCCGAAAGCGTTTGGCGGACTTTCGATCCTTTCTTTTTTGAGGTGCTCGGGACACTCGGTCCTCTCCCTCTCGCCTGTTGAACTTTGGCTCGATGTCGTGTTGTTGTTCATCGCTTTATTGTTTGGTCGTTGTTGTTCCGATTGTTGAGCTAGCTTTTCTAAAAAGGGAAAAACATCGAGATTAGATTTCCTTCTGGAAATAAGTTTCATAATGATTGTGTTAGTACAGCGGTCTCTAAACTGTATGTAACCGTGGCTCCGTTAAAAATATTTTTCCCTGATCCCCCTTCAACGCCCAAAGTTTTTGAGAAAAGTGAATAAATTGAAAAAAATACACTTTGGCTCATAAAAACGCATGTAGCGTTTGCATTTTTGACCCAATTATTAAAAGGGCAACCAGATTCGGAATGCTGTGACTTTTCTACATAAGATAAATGCAAAATTGGCATAGGGTGCAATGTTAATTTTTCGAGTAATTAAAAGTTGAAATTTTAGGTTAAATGAAGAGCACAAAATTTTACGTTAAAAAAATTGTAGCGCCGCTATTTGTGAACGGATCTTTAAAAAATATATAGATTCGGGTCCCCCGGATTTCTTGGCTTAACATAGTCCTAAAAAACCAAAGGGATGCTATTTAAAATTTTGGAGAAAAACGGGTTCGAATTTTTTCAAAATTTGCACTTTGCAAAATCGTAGCTCGGTTAATTGTGAACGGATCTTTAAAAGCCTTTTAGATTATGAAAGCCCGTTTATCGCAACATAAAATTATCGAAAAAAATCGTTACGACCTAATGTTAAATCTGGGAGAAAAGTGCCCTCGAAACTTTCAAAATGAAAAATTTGTCAAAATTTTTAATTGTCAAAATGCTTTAACTCGGTCGTCTATGCGAATTGCGTCAAATCCTTTAATTTCTGAACGTTCTCAGGCCCTACGTGTCAAAAACCGGTCCCAACTCAAAACTATAACGGGTATCATTTCCCGGCGCTTTCCCTCCAAAACAAATATTTTCGCCCATTTAAAAAATTAAATTTGGCTTTAAAATAAAACTTTTAAAACGCAATAACTTTTTTCATTTTTGAGAAGTACCTACGCGGAAAGCGTTCATTTTCGAAAGCATTAAGCATTAGTACGTCCAAAACAGCTGGTAACTCAAAACCGCCAAAATCGGCCAAAGTCGAGAAAAAACATGGATTAACCCCTTTGCTTTTTTTGAGAAAAAAAATTTAGATAAAGTATTTGCTTTAAATTTTGCGGGACGTTCCTGTAAACCCAAACCAAAATATCCGGAGCCATTCTCTTTTCAACACCCAAAATTTTCGAGAAAACTAAATAAATCGAAAAAAATACACTTCGACCCACCAAAATAATCGTAGCGCCCTCATTTTCAACGCAATCATTAAAAACAAACAGGATTCGGAATCTTAAGACTTTTTCCCATAAGATACGTACAAAATCTGCATAGGGCGCAATGCTAATTTTTTGAGTAATTGAGAGTTGAAATTTTAGGTCCATTTTTCTAGCACAAAGTGTTCCGTTCTAAAAATTGTATCGCCGTTTTTGTTAACGGCTCTTTAAAAACTATACAGATTTGGATTTGCCGGACCTTTTGGTTTTGGACAAGTTCAAAAAACCATAGCCGTGCTATTTGAATTTTTCGAAAAAAAACGGGTTCGTACAGCCCGCGCCTTCTGTGGGCGGGGTGCCTCCCAGATAGGAAAACGCTACGTTAGTACAAGGTAAATGTCTTGTAATCTGTTGAGATCAATCCGAAGTTAGTATCCCGCAGGGTGAAAGTGGCAGGGGTTCGAACTCCGACCACTGCGAGGGCTGATTGACAGCTAAAACTAAATCAACCCCCATATCCATCCAAAGCACAGTATATCAGTTTTGCGTTTCCGTTTCTTGCACTAAATTTAATTAGCTCCGAACTAATTAAAGCGAATCGAAAGCTCGAAACGAACGGCGAACGAATGCGAAACGGAGAAAAGCCGATGCGTTATGAATTCATAATAAATCTCCCTCTGCGGCTTAACGGACGACCCTTTTCAACCCATCAATATTCAATATTAACGTGTCAATTTTAAAATACTTCCTTGTTCTCACACTACTTTGTCGGGCGCGGGCAAGAGAAACGAGATATAATTGCTGAGAGATTATTTTCCCAAGCGCATCAAACATCATGTCAACTTTACACGAAGAAAAATTAATGCAATTGCCTTACAAATTGCCTTGTTTGTTTTTTTCGCTTGGAAAAAATTCGAAGTGCTCGACGGAGCGTGATTGTTCTCTTACCGTTTATGATACGTATTTGATCTCCGGCCCCTGCTGACTTCAGCGCTTCCTCCAGTTGTATTCGTCGCTTCACCTCGTTCTCGATTTGTTCTTGGAGTTTTCTTCTGGTGCGCCGTTCTCTTCGTAAACGCTTTTGGATGATTGCTGGGGACAAAAATACATTTGTTAACTTTTTTGATTTTTTTTTATTGAAGTTATACTTCTTTTGGTCCATCGAGAGTAACGTTTTATGAAGTTGGCCGTCTTACAAAGTTAATTAATTATTGTGAATCGTGCTTAAAATGGAGTGTGCACATTTGATCTCAAAGTGGCACAATTTTAATTAAAAATTACAATAGGCTATTTATACCAAAAACACCAATCTCTGATTTAGTGCTTTTACACAGATATTTTAGAAAAATAAATGCTACAAATTTTTCCGAATGGAATTTTTTGATTAGAAAAGGAGATTATTAATTTTCGCAATTCCAATGAATGCGGGGTATGTGTACACTCGAGAGAAAAGTGGTACATTTCCGAGTGAAGCGGGCAAATTTTTCGAATAGCGGGTTCGTCGTTTCTCGGCCTTAGAGTCTCCAAGCGAGGGTGTTTTTAAAAAAATCGTATCTCCGGTTCTGATGATCATAATTAAACGATTTTTTTTTTAAATTATAGCCAAAAGAATAAATTTTCTTGTAATTTAAATAGATGTAAAGAAATCCATATGTTATTAGTCCTAAAAATTTTTTTAAAAACTCCACCTATTAACACAATTAACAAGAAAGTTCGGGTAATATATTTTTTTCTAATCATATCTTAGAATTAGCACATCGGATTTCTACCATTTTATTTTAATAAAAAGCAAAATAATCAATTTTCGTATGGTATATATAAGGGGTGGCCAAGCTCCATGATAGTCCAAGCCATTTTTCAAAATTTGATATTTTTCGCGAGCCGCAATTAAATACGTATTTAAGAGGTATGCAAAAAAGGTATTAAAATTTTTTTTTTACAGAAATTAAACACTAATATTTTACTTCTCTTGTTAATTCTTCAAAATTTCGAGAGCCACAAATAATCCTTCAAAGAGCCGCAGGTTGGCCACCCCTGGTATATATAAATGTACAGAAATCTTTCGACTAAAAGTGCTAAAAATTAGTTTTTTTAAGCCTACGTCTATTGAATTCAATTAACAAAAAAGTTTTTATAATGTATTTTTCTTTTCAAATCAACTCATCGGATTGCTACAATTTTTTTTTTAAATTAATGCTAAATGATTGATTTTTTTTTTAAATATAAATCAATATAACAAAATCTACGCATGCTTAAAATAATTTTTTGAGAGCAGCATCTATTTC